>OW443298.2:17535000-18785000 GCA_937001585.2 Brachylomia viminalis | reverse complement strand
TGATAGCAGACCCTAGGAAGCGCGCGCTGTTGGTATTTATTACCGTCTTTGTTAGTTGCTCTCGGTTGTGCATCTAAACGGTGTATATCTGGAATTAATTCGTGAATCTTGGGGAATTCTAGCAGAAAACGTTGTGAGATTTAGAAACGGAAAGGTAAAATGTATATTTACGTTCCTAGTTAAGTTACGCAAAACATAATATTGCTTTCTGTTTGTGAAAATACAAAACTTGGCGATTGAAAATTGAAATGTAAGAAACTGATTGTATTGAATTGTAAAAGTAATGAATAATAGAAACTAGCATGCCGTTGGACATTACATAATATATTATAGTCAAGCATTAAATTCATTGTAATATTTTGTCAAATGTGATGTATTAGGAAGTTAATTACTGACTTTAAGACCAACACTGTACCTACTAATATATACATATTGCAAATAAATGATTATGGTTTCTTTTGAAGATTTTATTTTTCGATTTTTCTACTGGTAGCTTCGCATCGGAGAAAATAATTCACCAGGACAAAGCACGTCTCAAGATATTATGTACAATATGTGAAAAAACGAATTTAAATGAACGGCCATTTTTTTTTTTGTGGGTGGGTAATTATCAAATAATTTCTCCCGCTCTGGGCGGAGCGGGAGGGCGTGTCAGACTCTTACTGACTAAAACCCACCCGTGTTCCTTCAGTAGCTGTTTTTTTTGTTTCCGGGGTAGATAATCCGGGGCGGGGGGCGGGCGGCGGGGTCGTTCAGCTTCTTACTGACTAAAAACCATCCCGGTGTTCCATCTCACACCTATACCGGGGGTCGCGGGAACGTACGATCCTTCCGCAACCCCCGACTGGTGCCGGCCCGCCACCGCGGGCCTCTTCGGGTCTGGGGGGGGAATGAGGTGTTTGACTCCCCCCGTGACGTCTAAGAGGGGCGCGCGTGGAACACTACACGACGCCACCTCGGGTCCTGATGTGTGGGGGGCGACGGACGTCCCCGAGTCCGTCGCCCCTGGACCCATTTAGAGGGGCTGGAAGAGGTCGTTATCCGCCCTCCGCCGACGCCCGGTGCGCCTTCTGCGGGCCGGGTGAGTAGATGAGATCTCCCTCTCCCTTTCCGCAGCCTCCTTCTGCCACTCCTCAAAGAGGGGACTTACCGGTGGTCGGAATAGGTCTCCACCCCCTCTATGACGCGCCAGTCAAGGACACGCGGTGACAGTGCAGGGCTGGCGAACGAGATGTCTACCACCGATTCTCCCCGCATCCGCACACACGTGGGGTCAGAACCCCGGTTTAGGACGACCAGGCCTGTCTCCAGAGCCCAGTCCTCCACTATCCTGCCCCGTGTGTCCGTATACCGGGAACCCCAAGCCACATTCATGGCATTGACGTCCCCGAGGACGATCACGGGGAGGGAACGGAACCCGACGACGACGACATTCAACTCAGCAAGGGAGTAGTGGAACTCGGCAAGAGTTCAGTTTGGGGAGAAGTTTACCCCTACCACTACAATCTCCCAGAACCGTGCCGCCATGCAACCCCGTCCCCTCGTGACTGCCTCGAGGGACGGAGTACCGGCGGCCGAAATTAGAGTCACTGAGCCGCTCAGGTCCTCCACCCAACCATCCCTGGGCGGGACAAAGTACGGCTCAGCGACCACGGCGATGTTAATCGACCACTGCACCATGCTCTGGAGCAACAGATCCTGAGTGGAGGCGCAGTGGTTGAGGTTCGCCTGGAGGAAGCGTAATGGGGTCGATATTGACACTCCATGTTAGTCTCCTCCCGCGCCCTCTGTGAGGGCCCCGCCGCGGTGGTTACTGCGGCGGTGACGGCGGTCGAGGTGGCAGCGGCGGTAGCGGAGGGCTTGCCCCTGCCCTTGGCCCTGGCGGGTGGAGCGCAGACCTTGCTCCCCAGCCGGTGATCGGCCGGCTTGCCAGCTGCCGCACATACGATGCAGTACGGCGCGACATTACAAGAGCCGGCCTTGTGACCGGGCTGACCACAGCGGAAGCAATAGTGGCTGCGGTCCACCTCCGAGGTGCATTTAGCTCCCACGTGGTTGCCCACCTAGCAGGGAAAGCACCTCAGAGGTCTGGGTTCCATCAGTTTCACCTGCGCGGAAACCCAGCCCACCAGTAGCCTTCGGCCCTCGGCTATTTTTTTGGCCGCCGACACGGGGCAGCTCATCGTAACGGCTCGCATCCCCTTGAAGTTCGGACGGATGGTGCCTGACCTCAACAGATCACCACCTCTCCCTCCGTCACAGAGTCGTTCAGGTCCAGGATGCGCATGTCAGCGCACTTGGTGGGCCTGGGCACTCGGGCTCTCATTTATGGACGCCACAGCTGCGGACTTCGGGGCGCGGAGCCTAGCCGCGACTCTTCGCTCTTTGCGCCGCTGCCGCCTTTCCTTCCTTTTGGCCGACCTTGCCGCCTTACTGGCCTTCCTCTTCTCCCCGGCTATTTGCCATTCAGCGCCGGCCGGAGGAGGTATAGGAGATGGGGGCGGCCGTCTTGCAGCCACGGCCGGCGCCCTCGCCGTCTGTGTAGCCGTCCCGACCTGCCTGAGCATGGGTTTCGGCACGGAGAGGGCCTTCCTCTGCCCCGATGAGCCAGGTTTGGCCGCGGTAGCTGCGACGGCGGCAAAAGAGACCGCCTTCCGCCGGCCCGCGGCCGGCTGGCTCGCCGCTAGTGGGGGGCGCAGGACAATGGCCTCCAGGGCGGAAAACCGGTTCTGGAAGGCAGCCATCTCCGGCCGCACCAGGGTTAGAACCCGGTCTTCCGCAGGTGCGGGTCGTCCCTGCCCATGCTGCTGCGCTCCCTCCTGCGGCACCTCCCTGGGGCCGGCTGCTCGGAGCCCGGCTAGGACCGCTTGGAGCTCCTCGTTCCCCTTCCGGAGAAGCTCCATGGCGGCTGTCAAGCGGGCGACCTCCGCCCGCATTTCAGACATTCCGTCCGACGCAGGCCCTGGTTGAATGGCCTCCGCTGCCGCCATAATGGAGACCGTGGCCGCGGATATGGCCTTGTCTTTAGAGGACTTAATCCTCTTCACGGCCACATCCTTTATCGCGGCTACCATGACCTCCGCAAACATGGTCGCCGGCTGAAGTGGGTTTTTTTGGGGCCCGAGGTCCACTCTTCGGAGGACGACCCCTGGACCTCCCCCGATTTGGGGCGATTCAGAAAGAACTTTCGGTTCCTCCCAGCGGCCCCCTCCACTTCGCGCTCCGAGCTCGAGTTTGAGCCCTTTGCGCCAGATGCGGCGTCAGACTCCGACCCCGCATCACTCCCGTCCTTTTCGTCATTATTATTTGTTTGTGTGTCCATAATTGTTTCCACGAGTAATAAACATTATATTGTCTCAAAAAATAGTGCTTCGTACTAACGACTAATTTAGCTACCCATTAGTCAAGCTATCAACCTCCCTCACGGTGCGCGGCCGCTTGGAGGTTTGAGGTGATTTTTTATAGAGGCTTTTTCCTCGCGTCCCGGGCGGTTAAACCAAGACCCTCGACCCCCGTCAAAAGTCAGAGACATGACCTTGACACTCTTCGGGGCTACGAGACAAACGGTGGCAGAAAGAGAAGACTTGCCTCCTGCCTGCCCGACGGCATGGTTAGTGCAAATCGAGCCCTCTCTTGTTCCTCCGCTGTGCGTCTCTGCTTAGAGCAGAGGGACACACGTTAGAACGTTCCTCCGACAGGATATTGGCATGCGGGCAACGAGACCCCTTAAGCACACAGTGCCTAATGGGGAGTCATTGCCCGCACCCCTAGGGTGCACCGTCCCGCAGGCTGGCCTTCCCCCCGGACGTACCCATAAGGGAACTCCAGCCCACAGGCACATGGGGAGGTTTCCTGTCCTAGCACCCCAAATGAAATGCCACCTGCATTTCAAATTTTTTTTAATCCAGATTTGCTCCACACGGAGATCGTAAGCATAATTTATTAAAATAAGCCAAACCTCCTTTAACTCTCGTCTCTCGACTTGCCTTTTCATTACGTTTCGTGCAAAGAATGTCTAATTAATGAAGCTTGTGAAAATTAAAGGGTTGTCTTCACATTTACGTCACTTCACATGGGTACATGAAATAGGAAATAAGTTGCATGTGCACTAGGCTTAAAAGGATAATTACCACTCATGTGTGAACGATTTTCCGATTGAATTGAATATTATTTGGGTAACACATTCATGGATGGTACGATGGATGACTATTTCTCGCTAGTGTATAGCTATATATTAGGAAGGTAGGTCACTACACAAACCTCCGCAATGACAATACTGGATGACACGAATGATACGATTGATACGCACGTGAATATCGTCAGCGAGAGCCGAATGTTTTCCCAGCATAGCACCACATTTTTTTCACTTGTTACCTATAAGAAAATGCACCATAACCACGGAGTAGTTGTTTCTGCTCCGTGACCATAACCTACACAGTAGGGTTGTCACTCTTAATGTAAATCCAACACGGCGGGCGGCTGCAAAAATTTTCAATTTTTTTTCATGTGTGTCGTTTTCTTAGTTTTTGAGGATGCTAAAGCCGATAGTGAGGTCAAAATGTATAAGTCGAAAATGACGGCTCCGAAAATTTCCACAGTTTTCGACATGGGTGTCGTTTTCATAGTTTTCGATGATGTTAAAGCCGATAGTGACGTTAAAATGTAAATCCAAGATGGAATGAATAATTGATCGATTTGTTTTCGTTCAACCCTAATGAAGATAGAAATTTGACTCATGTTCCTTAGGTAGGTACCTACCTACATTAAATCCAGAAGCCTCTCAGGTACTCCGTCGCTGGTGTCGTTCAAAATAATCGAAGATGTTCTCTTTGAGAACAGGTGAATATTGTGGGCGGCCCCGAGGTTACACATGCGGTGGGCTGCGAAACTGACCGCGATCAATCAGACGCTGTATTGCTGCTAAAATGCCTTGCAGTCCTGGCACTTGCGGGTTGATCACCCCTCGGTTACATAACATTTCGAGATTATTAGGCGCAGCATAAAAATCTGCTTGCTTTCCGTAAATTGCCACCACTGATTGCGTACAGGCGCACCATTTGTAGGTACTTGATATTCAAGTACTTATAGTTCCTATTACTCATTGTGAATTAGGTAGGTACTTCTATTATGTAATATAATTGATGTAATATATTTTATCAAATCAATATAAATAAATATATAGGTACATTTACTTCCTTTGCCTATAGTATATATTTTATGGCAATCATTATTCAGGGGTAAACTCCAGTCACGCGTCGGAGCTGACACGCACAATTTTTCTCGGATCGCATAACAACTTTATCTCAATCGCCCCTGTGTAGGAGTTTCCTCTTGTCGATTTTGAGGCAATTCGTTATTCGATGATGGTTTGATGTAGGTATTTTGATTTCAACGTTTGATTTCCATTCGCATAGTCGACCTGAATTTGAGACAATATTTTCTATAGATTGCAGTCATCACACTCATCACCTACCTAATAATAGGTAAGTTAATACTCTGTTTTTCAAAACGTTAAGTAATGTGCTTTAATATGTACTGTAGGGCAAAAATCGGACTTTTTGGTGAAAATTGGTAATCTGTAGGTACTTATTTATTTTTTGCTCTCACTGCCTCAGATAGTTTTAGTGTTCCTTCGATGTCACACATTTGTGCAGCCACTTGTATAAGTACCTGTGCTTTCTACAAATGATCACATATAGGTACTGGTAATGCCCTAAGGACAAATGTCAAGTTTTACAGGAGAGCGCATCCAAAATTTTAAAAATGTGATTTTAGTGTTCTACTTATTTAGAGTCATGAAATTTGGTATAAAAGCTTAATATAAGTATATGATATATTTTATGAAATATTAAAAAATACGTCATAAAAGTAATTTCTAGTGTACGGGGACGTAAAAGTCAATAAGTACCAATTAAGCTACACACATCAAAAGTGTCTAGGGATCAAGCATTTTTATGCGGATTTCTTGAGATTAAGATGTGGCTTTGTAATAAATTTATGATTTTATAATTTTATATGGATCCTTTTTGGTGCATTTCATAATTTGAATCAGGAACTGTGAATCAAATTCGAGTAAAAGATGAAAATCAGCTGTCAATATTTTCCCTATGAAAACATACAACGCATTGAAGACATTATTAGTGCTACTGTTTCCCTACTACTGATTAAAACCAACATTATTATGGAGCGGCGACGTCATTTAAGCAGGGAAGAAATGCTCAGAGCCGTGGGAATGATAGAAGCTGGTTCCCGGCAACGTACTGTGGCTTTAGCTCTGAATACAAGTCAGAGTGTTATCAGTCGACTTTGGACACGTTACCGAAGCACTGGTACCGTGGCTGAGCGCCATGGAGGACGGTATCGCTGCACCACACGGAGACAAGACCGATACATTCAAATCTTAACTCGAAGAGCTCCAACAATAACCGCCATGATGTTAGCCGTGAGGCTTCATCACTCTTCAGGGAACTTAATTAGCGACCAAACAGTCAGAAACCGCTTGCATGAAGTGAACCTTCATTCCCGAAGACCGCTACGGGTACCACCTATAGCAATGCACAATCGTAGGATTCGATATCAATGGGCTCTTGAACACAGAAATTGGGCAGAAGAACAATGGCGTTTCGTGTGCTTTTCTGATGAGTCTCGTTTTGGTATGAGACCGGATACAAGACGTATACGACACTGGAGAACCCCTGGACGCCAACAGCGATTAAAATCCTGCCAGGAAGTCCATCCTTATAGTGGTGGAACCATCATGGTATGGGCGGGTATTTGGATCGGCGGAAGAACTGAGTTGATTTGGATCAGAGGCAACCTCAACGCTCAAATTTATGCTGAGACGATTGTATCAGACGTCATCGTTCCTCTACAAGTGCAAATCGGTCCCTTATTTCAGTTAATGCATGATAATGCACGACCGCACACCGCAAGAGTTGTAAGACAGACTCTCGCCGCAGCTAACATCAATGTCCTGCCCTGGCCTGCTCAGTCGCCAGACTTGAACCCGATTGAGCATGCATGGGATATGCTACAGAGAAGAGCTCTGCCGAATATGGAGGGTATCCAGTCGCAAGAAGACCTTTTTTTGTTGTTGCAACGAACATGGGCGGCCATTCCACAGCGTGATTTGGATGAACTCATTTTGAGTATGCCAAACCGATGTTCTTGTGTTGTTAGTGTTCGCGGTAGAAACACGGATTATTAATTGTTTAAGTTACCCAATAAAATTTTAAAGAAAACTGTTATTTCAGTCTTTTTTCCGAACTTTTGTGTTAGTGGTTCAAATGTCAAAAATCCCTTTATTAGGAAAATGGCAAATTTCTTTATTAATGCAAAGGTGACTTGGTTTATCGTTACTGTGACAAACGAAAACACTTTATTTTATGAATCCTTAAAGAAAATTTTAATTAATATCAATCAGGAGAAAAGTTATTGCAAAAATATATGTTGATCCCTAGACACTTTTGATGTGTGTATTTCCAATAGGGATTGAAAATAGCGTGTTACCTATTTACTTTTACATGGAAGTCTTTAAATTAAATAAAGTCATAATTAACATTTATGAAATTGTTCGTGGAGTACCTACATGATATAAAAAGTGTTGAAAGCATGTATCTGGAAATGCCATTTTTACATTATGCGGTTACACATCACGATAAACAATATTTTTTTTTTTTGAGGCATTTGTTTTACATGGTTATCGCATACTTAACGATTTTTTTCTCAAACGCTTTTCTGTGTATAGACGTTTCCTCCTATCAATTTCAAAGTATTGATGAGTTTTGTTTTTGTTACTCTTCACATTCGTAGTTGACATGAATAATCGTGATGATAACAGAATCCTTCAAGAAATTTATCCCACGTTACCTAAATAAGTCAGTCCTGTCTTCTTAAAAACTTTAACCTTAATGAAAATTGTGTGCGTTGCGACAGCGAAATGTTGTCGCTTTTCAGGATTTCGACTTGACAGATATTTTTATCATCTGAACAACAGGTTTTTTCATCATCAAACTTTAAGGATAAACAATTTAATAAAGTACTAATTATTAGTAGAATCATAATAACCGTCACTTAATAGTAACTCATGTATTGGAGCGTTACATTTTACCGTTAGATTTGAACTAAAATGGAATAACTCTCTTAGGAGTTGGAATAGAAACATCTAATTTCACATGATGCATTGAGTTCATAAAAGGTACATAGAAATAATAAAACTGCACAAATTAAGACCCATCATAGTAAAAAAATCGTAGTTGCATGTCATGCCGTTTAAGAAATACAGCATTTTGCTAAACGTTACCCCAGCGGCATCTTGAATAACTCTGAAACCTCAAGACGCACAAATTTTTGTTGTTGGGCACATTTATGCACAAATTATATCTATCTAAGTAGCTAGTTTGTATTTAGCTACGACCACCAGGAAAAAAACATGCCGCTGGGGTAGCGTTACTCCAGCGGAATCGGTTTTTCGTGAATATCTTTGGATCGGCTGGACGCACAAATTATAAATTTCGGGCACAATTTCACGACATGAAGTACTAATTATCTGTCAAGTCGAAATCCTGAAAAGTGACAACATTCCGCTGGCGTAACGCACACTGAAAACTAATACACATTAATGAACTTCAATGCAGGGCTAAAATTATATTTTTGGTAATAATTCAATCTTTATTTCTTCTTAGTAGTCATAAAACAGAACTAACATCTCCTTTATTGTGTTTGTGTTCTATCTTTGCGTCGTGTTTACCGCAAATAAACGTACTTTCTTTCTTTTTTCTTTGTTTAATTATGTGTTATAGACAGAATAGTTAAAAATACATTACCTATTAGGCTCGTGACTCCAGTCAATTTTGTTTTTTTTTTTAAGTACCGTCAAATGGGGTTACTTTGATACTACGGGGTTACTTTGATAACAACTTTAGGCTTATGAAAAACTTAATTTTATAATAACTACAACGCTATAATACAAAGAAACTATCAGTAGTGCCAAGTACTGATAGTTTATTTTTTAACTGGTGTTGTAGATATTATAAAATTAAGTTTTTCATAAGCCTAAAGTTGTTATCAAAGTAACCCCGTAGTATCAAAGTAACCCCATTTGACCGTACCTTCGTTAGTAAACGTCCTTCTATCTACGTAAACAAAATCACACAGAATTATATCCAAGATAAGAATGCTTGGAAACATGCTGGTCCAGCTCCATAGGACAATCTAGGGTCTAGACAAAATTAAACTTGTTGCTACTTTAATTGTATAATTTATTATTTTTATGACATTGATTTACATTCTGTGATTACTTTAACTCACGCACTGACATATTACTTGTTTAGATAATTTGGGAAATCGGATACTTTTACAATGTTTGTAAATATGTGGACACCATGTATCTATCACATAATTAACTTATTTATCATTGCTACGTTTATTAAATTCTTTTTACCTATTTTGGTAGGGTAATTTTTATTATAGGTGCATCGTCTTCACATATAATTATATATCTAATTAATGTATACAAAATATTGTAGCACATTTTAAAAGAGTAACGGTGGAGTGTCTTGCCCATTCTTCTCCATACGAAACTACCTTTTGGAAGGGGCGACTAGAATCAATTCTATTTAAATGTAGATGTTGACGTTCAAAAGTGCCTATTTGAAATAAATGCTTTGACTTTGACCTTTGCTATGGTACCTACCTACCTACTTTTTTTTCGTGAAATTTTTCTTTTATTTAGGTACTCTTTGAGACTATTATGAACTATTTTTCCTAGCTCAATGTTAGGAACTCGTTGATGCTTATGGTGTCAAATATTCGCCACGACTGAGCTTTGATATACCAAACCGTGTGATCCCTTTGTCTTTGATATCCAAGACATCAAACGTTATGGTATAGGTCTACCGGAATCTCATGGCAAATGGGGAAATACAAATTTGTTGTGGGCAATACTGGGGAGATTGGATTAAACGATCTTGATACTGTTTAATTTTGATTCATGTCTTTAGTATTAATGAATTCAATTTCAAATTCAATTTTATTTATTTGTACACATAGGTATAATGTAGTGGTACACGATGTTATAAAAATAGAAAAATATTGAGTCACTATGTGCTGCCTTGCAAGGCGTACAAATATTACTACACAGTTTGTAATAGGTATACGGGAAATAATAGCCTATATAATTTTATATAATGCTATGTAACCATCTTTTAAATCTTTAGTAATAAAATTAACATGAACAAAATAGTAACAAACAAATTAAGGTAACAAAAATTATTAATTAAACTTAATAACTAAAGTAAGTAGGTAATAAATAAATCTGAGAAACTTATTACGGATTTTATTTTTCATCTAAATATTCATTTATAGTGTAATATGCTTTCTGTGTCAGAAACCTATGGAGGGAATTTTTGAAAGTATTTAAGTCTTTTGAAGCTGTTATCGATTTGGGTAGTTTGTTAAATATTTTTGGAGCCATTCCTAGGAAACTTTTTGAGAATAGGGCGGTTTGATGGGTTTTTGACTTAAGCGCACCTGGATGGCGTTTATTGGATAGGGTTTCAAATTGGTAATGGTTATTTTTGATAAACGTGGCAATTTCATAAATATATAGGGACGGAAGTGTTAATAATATTAAATTAATAAAAAAAGGTTTGCAACTGTCAGTGTTTTGGATCATGCATACTGCACGAAGACACTTTTTTTGGGCTTTAAATGCCAATTCCCTATCCGTAGAATTACCCCAGAATATTACACCGTACCGTAGTGTGGTGGAGACGTATGCGTGGTATGCGGTAAGAACGGTGCTGCGATTGGCGACCTTGCTTAAATTGTGTAAAACATAGCAATATTGATTTAATTTTTTTTATTATATGATCAATGTGTGTTTTCCATGTCATGTGCTGATCTAACCAAAGCCCTAGAAATTTTGTGTTGTCTATTTTAGCAATCTTATTATATTCATTCTTAATATTTGTAATAATAGAGTTTGTTCGTTGGTTAAAATTCATGATGTGGGTTTTTCCAAAATTCATTTTTAGGTTGTTATCGGTTAGCCATTGAATAATTAGGCTTAAACTATTATTTATTTCATTTTCATAACTTTCTAAGTTTTTTTCTATAAATATTGTAGTACAATCATCGGCAAATAGAGTCATGGGGTGTTCTATGGTTTTGGGAATATCGTTTATATAACATAGGAATAACAAAGGACCAAGTACACTCCCCTGTGGTACGCCGTAATTTATTAATCTTTGTTTCGATAAGTAGGTTGTTCTATTTTAGTTCTGTGACATATTTTCGCTATTTTAGTTATTTGTTTTCTGCTGACTAGGACTGAGTAGAACATGAAGTATATTAGATATGTGTATGAAGAATGTTGTTATACATCGGGTTCTTAACATAGGAAAATATGTCATGAAAAATAAATCAACGGTACATTACTTTATGTACTAATTTACTATATATCATTTAAATCACAGTAATAACTTAACACCTCATTCAGAATAGAAAACGATTCCAAGAACTCCAGTTGCATTTCTTGTTCTTCATCAGATGATGAAGATGAAGGGGTATTTATTATAAATCGCTCTTCCAGCATTTCAATTATTCTATCTTGCTCGAAGAAATCGTTTTCAATTTTCGTTACATGTTCACAACATATTCGCCATTCCTCTGCACCAATTTGTGAGAAAGCTTCTTCTGTTAATAATTTAATGTCACTTGCAGGCCTATTTACATTCTTATCAGCAACTTTTTGCTTCACATAATCAGCCTATAATATTCCCACTACTGGGACACAGGCCTCCTCTCTGTTAGAGGGAGTGGGCCGTAAACCATCACGCGGGCCCAGTGCGGGTTGGTGCGGGGTGGTTTGCTTCATTATACCCCAAATCATTTCTTTGAGATTCAATGTGCAACGATAAGGTGGGAGCCTTAAAACTTCGTGACCGTGAGATTTTAATACTTCATCTATCTCATACAAGGGTGCAGCCATGTTTTGTTTCACTATTTCAAGTAGTTGACATTTACGCCAAAGATCATCAAGGTTCAAAGATCATCATAATGTACATTATTTGCACGAATCTATTCTTTTATATCAGCGATACGATTGGCTTGTGTGGGCGGATTGTTCATCCGCACGGAATGATAACTAGCGTTATCCATAACAATTACTGAAGATCTTGTCAGATTTGGAATTAACTTCTCTGTCGCCCATTTTGTAAAATTGTCTTTATTCATATCGTGGTGATAGTCAGCAGATACACTTGTTGACCTGTACACAAGACAACAATTTGGTACAAAGCCATTTTCTCCTCCAGCGTTTACAATGATCCACCTCGCTCCAAGTGTAATACTTTTAGATGGACCTGCAATATCTTTGCTTTGCTAGCATTTTTTCACAGAACATGAACCGTGAATGTCACCTAAATAAATCACATCCAATTTATTATGCTCTTCAGCTTCGCGGTTTTCTTGACACGTTTCAAAAACTTGTATCTTTGTAGTTTTATGTCGAAATGGTCCTCTTTGATTGCCATTTAACATATTCCAAACCAATCTCCTTAAGTATAAGTCTGTGAAAATAATAAAATTGATCATGTTACTCAAATGATGGCTTAGTCATTCATCATCATCAGTATATATACGTCCCACTGCAGGGCAGAAGCCTCCTCTTACGAGTAAGAGTGATTATGACTTAATATTTTTCTTACCTCAAAGATTCTCTCCCTCCGTTGAAATCAATATCTTGTCGAAGAATTTGTAACAGTTTCATTACTGTTGGAATTTCCTTCCGAACTGTTTAGAATTCTTTTACTTTATTCCTAATCAACTCTAAATCGAAACTGTCCAAGTTGATTTTCTTCTTCCCCTCATCTATTTTTACCAGGCGTGGAAAATACATTCGATGTGCCCTCACCTACGATTCAGCATATAGTAGTACTGGAAACCCCTATATAGAAGCTACAATTAAGTAAGAAAAATATTAAATAAACTAAAAGTATCAAAACAACTCAGTCCAACTTGCCGGTCAACTCGCCGGTCGCTTTAAAATCAAAGATTGAGTTTGATTTACGCCTTCTTATTCCCTTGTTTTACGATACACATTGAAAACAATATTTCTTGAGATCGAAGTGTCTGTTTCAACGTTTTCACAAAAGCAACAAATTGTCAAGAAGATATCACAAAATCTCAGCAGCGGTTGACAAATCTCGTAATTTGATTTTACAGGTAACAACTGACATTGCCATATTATGAAAATCACTATAGATTTTTTTATGCCATTAGATTCCGGTACCTATAGATATTAATGATATCTCACCTCAGGCATTCATTATCCGCATTTCGAGTTACTGAGACTATAACTTTAACTGAGAAACAATAAGCCATAGTACCTACTTATATCAGATAGGAATGTCGTACCTCACAGTATCTATATCCTATTGGAATATAACCGTCAATATAGTTCATGCTAGTTCATGTATCAACAGAGTAACACTGACTTACAGCACAGATTACTAAATAGTTACTTCGTCTTACAGTCATTCATGAACCGTGAACAATAGTTAGAGCTACCTGTAGCTATTGCATATATCTACATCATACGTGTAACATATTGAATTATTCATACCAACCATCAGAAAAATAAACCATAACTCAAATTTAGGTTCCTACATTTTAGTAATCCTCGTTGAGCTTTACTAACTCCATTAGTAAGAAATATCCGCAAGTGCATTATCATTTACATAAGACGACTACTCTGTAAATAAATTTCATAGAAATGATCCTGTATAAACGGCAACTTCATTCCGAGTGTAGTTTTACTTTAATAAAGATCTCATATAAAATGAGATGAGAACATTTACTCATAATTCAATCCGTAGTTTATCTGCAAGTGGAAATTTTATAGCGAATAAATTACCCACAAAGAAAAGGTCCCATTCGGAACGCCCTGAATTCCAACACCCATTCGAGGCACACTCGAGGGGTAAATAATGGCGAAGATAGCGCTGAAATCTGGACGGAATCGTATCCCTACGGATTTACCAACCATTTGCCTATTTATAGAAGGAAAAAAGCCAAGCACCCTCCGCAAGTTAAGGGCCCTTAAGTACAAGATGGTAATGGCAAAGCCTAATGTACATCTCACTAAAAGTCACGCAAAGTAATACAATCAAGAAACCAGGCCGTTACACTAAATTGTCTTCCTTGGCGAATGAAAAGGCTAAATAGTTCTACAGGTTGACAAAAAGTGAACGAGACAACAGCAGATTTTTTTTACTCTTTTTAAATTCGTTGCCCCACACTAGGAACTTCTCCTGTATTGTGGGTGCGTTCAAAACATTTAAACTCACGAACACAAACAGCCAGACCCGGAACAACTACTTGGAGGTCATACAAATATTAGTTCCGTGCGGGAATTGAACCCGCGACACGCAAAACAGCAGTCAATCGCTTAACCACTGCGCCAACCGTGCCGTTAAGAAAGTATAAGTTTCGTTTAAGTATAAGTTTCGTGTTATTCTGGGTGTATTTTGTAGCTGAAATAAATGAAACGAGCGAACCACTGCAGGTTACTGAACAACACCAAAGAGGAAACAGAAAACGCCTTGAAATACATTTATAAAATCATTTATAATATAAATAGCTATATTAGTAAGCCCACATAGAAAAAACACAGAAAGTACTTTCACATAGTAAACAAAAAGTACACATAAAAATACAATTAACTTAACAGCACGTGACTAAGTATATCCAGTGCTTTAAGTATAGGGCTGAGTGTTCTGCAAACGCTCTAACGGACTTGTTCCCTTTTATCACCAAGCTAATGATCAGGTGGGTGAGATTGCAGTTTCTTGTTACTAGCACACAAGGCCACACATAACACGCATATTTTACGAAAAGATTATTAATATTTTACCTACCCGGTTCGCCAAAATATATGCTGCATTCACAAAACTAGCTCATAGCACCATAATTTTGAAAGCCAATCCTAATCTCGCCATAGTGGCTTGGTACCGGCTTGAGCCTTTAATACCGAAGTTACGGTCAAACTAATCCGAAGCTAGTAAATAGTAGATTGTTATACAAGGAGCTAAAATGACCCATTATATACGAGGTAGTTTTACTCCCGAGCTTTAGCGAGGGAGTAAATAGAAACCGAGTTTTAATGGGTTTTTAGCGCCGTGTGTTACACTCTACTTTTCACTACGATTGCGAGAAAATAAAACAATCCAATACAATTAATTACGGTCACTACCAATTCAATTTGCAATTAGAGAAAAATTATAAAGATTTCGCGCCAATGTCTTTTTTTTTGTTTTTTCTTCTGCAGTCGCAACGCATTGCATGCATTCTACCAAAGAGATCGCCAATTTTAGTTCCATTTTCAAAAATAAAATGAAGTTCTTTTTTATGAAACAGTAATAAGTCGAGTCTATATTCATGATTATTCTACTTATAACTAAAGACTTTTTCGTTTGTGTAGGCTCATTATCATTTGACACACAAAAATTTAAAAATAAACTTTTTCCCCTAGAGGAAGAATTGCTATTTTTTCTTCGCTCTGGTACGCCACAATGACGGTCTTTTTGAGCAAGAGGAGTGAAAACATTCTTTTCGACCAAGACTGAGATTATTATTTAAGTAGGTACTAGCTTCTGCTTTCAACCACGTGAAATTTCTTGTTTTACATAAAATATATCTTATGACACTTGGCAATACTGTAGCTTCCGATTAGTAGAACCGGATCAGTAGTTCCGAAGATTACCCCCTAGATAAAAACTCCAAAATGTTAACTACCTCTTATTAGTATAGATATCCTAGTAAGTATCCGCCAATATCTTCTTAGATCACCATTATCTCGGTGACATCGATATTTCAACGTGTAGTAGACCTGTGGTCATCAAGTCGTAAATACCTTCCTATAGCGTTATGGGCGCATATCGCTGTGACTTCAGCAGTTACAAATTAAGAGCGTTTATACCTTATGAGTGGCAACGTCGCAATTTAGTGTCATATGTCGTGGTTTTCAATTTTTATCATTTAATCGGAGCTATATTTTAAAAATCTGTTTAATTAACCTTTTAGAATAATGTGAAAACTGTGTAAAAGGTAAGAAATCGTTGCGTTTACAGTTCTATTTTTATGCAAATAATACATTGGAAACTTGCAGGGCGTTATTTTCATTGTAAAATAACTGTAAGCATTACGGTTACTTACTTTTTAAACACAAATCAAATATGTTATATTTTTTTATTCCAGCTTAAAGTTAACTCAGGCCCACTTGCACCGCCAATCACTAAACACGTTGAGCGCTAAACGAGTTTAAAACATGATTCTGTTTCTGTCAAATGTTTGAAGATGACAGAGACAGAAAGATGATTAAAACTCGTTTAACGATAAACGTGTTTAGTGATTGGCGGTGCAAGTGGGCCTTACCTAGTAGTAAAGCTGGGGGTTTAGGTAAATTATTCTAAAAACGTTTTAAAACATCTGGCTATAAACACTCCCTAATCCTAATCTCCGAGTGCAACAAACTGTTGCTAAATCTAATTTGTTCACATTTTAAAACATTTCACGTAGGTACATAATACTTATCCATATTTAACACCCAGAGGCGGCAAGACATAAATTAAATTAACACGTCCATAAAAGGGCAACACAAGCAATGAAATAGGACTGCTAAATACATCGCCAACAAAATAATAAATCTTAACTAAATGTTCATAAGAAACACAAGAATGAATTTATTGCTACGTTAAACATATGCGCGTTGTATATGAGTGTACCTACTATGTACAGTGTCGCCGAACTCTAAGCTAATCCCGTAAGGCTCCTCGCAAACGGGCCACCGACCACAGCCACCGTTGGCTGGCGACAAGCTGTTTACATGATTTTTAACTTTATATGGGTTCTGTATGGAATCGCCGCACACGTGTAGCGAGTGGCGTCCACTCGCGACTCAGTGTCCGCGACACACCACCGGTGGCGTCCACTCGCGACTCGAGTGTCCGCGACATGTCACCGGTGACGGCCACTCGCTACTTAAAAACGCCGTCACTCGCCATTCTGTCTCGGAATCCATCGTGAGACTGTACAGCAGGAGAGTGTCACAAATTGTAGCGGCCACCGACTACTAGTGGCGGCCACCGACCACTCGTGGCAGCCACCAACCACCTTCGTTTGCGCTGTACCAAACGACGTGGGCACGCGGCGCACGACAGCCACCGGTGGCAGTGGCCCGCTTGCGCGGAGCCTAATGGTGTCACATGACGTTGTTATCGTTTCTCCAAACATGTTAGAACAATTAAGAAAACAAAAAAGTATAGGTGTGTGCAAAAATAAGTCCACGGTGTGTCGCAGTTCGAGTGTGACATCATTTTTTTCTGTTGATTCTCCTCTACGAGGGGATTTATACCTGTAACAAATATCACGTTTTTATAAATGTCATTGTTGTTTTACCGCAGTTACAAAAGAAATGGGCCATAAAGTAAGTAATGTGAGGAATTTCGCTTTGACAAACTCGCTTTTGTGTTTATTTAGGAAACTGTAGGTAGGTAATGGTGTTGTTTTACAACACATGAACCAGTATAAACATTTTACTTCATCTTTTTTTTTAAAGCTGTAGTCCCTCTTGCTGACAACGTTTACAGTATTTACTTATGAATAAAGAGGATCTTATTGAAGACAAATTAAACTGAAACACATAAAAGAACAAAGTAAAATAATAGCAAAAATGCTAGGATTTTTTGCAGATAATTAGTGGATAGAACCGGTCGAGGTGGCGCGGTGCTTAGGGGAGGCATATGTCCAGCGCGTACGTCTTTCGGTTGAAATTATGATAATGATGAGGACGAGGAACTAAGAAAAACAGTTTTAAAAAGCTTAATATATGAAACAATACACGCATTTATGCCATAATATATGCAGAATTAAATAAACAAATGAAAACAGTTGTTTGTCGAATGATGCAAGCATGAGCACAAAACGTTTCATTCTAAAACTCTGCAATTAATGCAGGCCACACATTCAATTGACAAAAATTAAAATCGTGCCGCGCCGCCGCCCGTAAGCCGTAACGAACCTAGATCGACGTATTTAATAAACTTCCCTGTGTACTTGGGTACAGCTTTGGTAAAATAAAAATACATACCCCAAATTAGATTTCGTGAGATTATCTCATTTACATACACACACACACACATTTTAATTTCAAATGTTGCTACAACATTTTGTCCCGTAGTCGATATACCGGATGATTGTTGGGGTAGACGTGTTCTTGAGTGGAGACCACGAATCGGAAAACGTAACGTGGGACGCCCTCATGCTAGGTGGAGTGACGGTCTTCGCATGATAGCTGGTGACAGCAAGATGAGATTTGTCGAGAATCGAGATGAATAGCTTGCGATTGGTGAGGCCTAGTCTAGCAGTGGACTGCCGCAGGGTGATGACGATGATGATGAGTAAATATTATGTTTATATAAACATTTAGAAATAGGTATTGTGTATTTATATTATTTCTTATTTTTATCTTTTCGTATGCTGCACCGGTTGATGTCATCACGTCAACGCCGGCTGTGGCTGAAAACCAGCCCTGGGACTCTGCCTGGCATAGGGTCGTAGCCATTATGCTAAGCGATTGCCGTTTTGCGTGGATATATCTAAAAATCAGAAAGATATAGTAACATATTCGTATTTATTTATTTATTTAACACTTTAAGCACACAAATGTACAGAGGCGGACTTAATGCCATAGGCATTTTCTACCAGTCAACCTTTGGGTGATGCAGAGACAAACAGTGGCAGGTGCTATTTATAATGATATTTTAGGTTAAATAATTTTAAATATATAGACACGTATAAACTTATTTAGTCTACACGTATAAACGTATTACATCTGGCGGCGCTCTGGCAATCTAGCGCATGTGCGGCGGCCATTTTAGTTGGGCTAGAGACGCGAACCTAGCGGCAATGATAATGATTGTGTGTAATGATCCTCTGGCATCACATGAGTTAATATTTTTTCGTTCATATTTTTTGGTCTCAAGTAGGTAAGCATTTTTGGTGTTACGGATATGGGAGTTTTACTAATGTGTTTTGAAATATTAATTAATTAAATATAAATGTAACGCTTTGTACGCACGGCTACAGATCAAGCTATCAATTTCTGGTATAAGCTGATCACGCATTGTATAAGATTTACTTACAATTAGAGGTCAGTGTAAGCTGGAAATGTATAGCTTGATTTGTAGCCGTGTGTACACAATATTTTTTGGCATATGATAAAAAGTTAATGTGTTTGAAACGGGGTAAAAAGTGCCTTTCAATCGGGGTCAATTGTGCCGCGGCACAACCAACCCCCAGCTAACATTTAATAACCTTTACCTTTTTGTTTGATAGGATGAGAATATACACGAGAAAACCACAAAGGGGAACTACTTCCCAGGATCTTCTACAAAGGGTTGCTGATGCTGTCATTTAGAACGGGCGCAAATTAAAAACCGTTGCACGTGAATTAGAAATTTGTTACGCAACACTACAAAGGTAGGTCAAGAAAATAAAGAGTGGACTTACTCCTACGGTTGGATATAAACCAAGACTCATTTTTAATGAGGAACAAGAGACGTCAGCGAAGTCATATATCCGAAAAAGCACATCTATCTTCTTCGGACTGCGACTAAATTTGGTATTCAAAACATTCCACCTTCTTGGGCCAAAATTGGTAAGGCCGGTTAATTATAAGTTCATTAAGAAGACTAATTTGAGAGACTGGTTAATAAGATAATAATTATCTAGCTAAACCCAGTTAGTTACCTTAGGTAGTGGGAGAAAATAAGGTAGTTATTTTTTAATAATTCTGTCTAATAGATCTCATTTATAATAAAATTAAGTAAAAATTATAAATGTAGGAGATACTTTCAGTATCAGATAGTTTGAAGAGTATAAAAACTACTAAAGTTTATAAAATATTGATGATTTATAAATTTAATTTCGAATAAATATAAAGCTATCCAATGTTATGGTGTCTTATTCCAAAATCCATTTTAATCCGTGTAAAAAGCCAAACATTATGAACGGCACAACATATCCGTGGGCACAACTGACCTCAGCTGCGGCACAACTTGCCCCAGCGAGGGGTCAGTAGGTAGTGTCTTACGACCTCTGTTTAAAAATATAATTCTCTAAATAAAACAATTCAAAAAGCACAAAAACTGGGTATAAAAAAAATCTAGATTAAATTATACTTAAACTAAACTAGACCTATTAACCGTAGCATTCGTCTTACCCGATTTATCTAGGGATTTGTCTTAATCGGAACTTTCAGCCCCGCTCTCCTCTATATGAATAAAAAGTAGAATATTATCAAGAAACAGCAGAAGCATTATTGGAGATAAATAACAGCAAAAGAATTGGATACTATCGGAAGCCGCAAGCACACGACAAAGTCTTAAAACCCAATAAATCAATTCTGGGAAGCTTTCTTGCGAAGTTATGGCCAATATAAAAAAGTTCCGCCACCGGAAATGGTTATTATAGCTACGGATTCAGATGTGGGTATTGGCGATCCTATTGGCTGAGTGACAAAGCCGATATCATATTTTTTTTTACAGCAAAAATAGCCTTACATGTTTTTCTTCTCTTTCTTAAATGTGTTATTTTATGATACAGCAAAAGAACTTTTTCATTTTGTTTGGAATAATTGAGTAAGAACGACTGACATTTTGCTTCCATTGCCTAAAGCTTATTGAATGTAAATTTGTTCAAAATCCCTGGAGCGTTAAGTATTCCCGGCAGCAGTAATTGTTAAAACGGAAGATATCTTGTCGTACTTATATGTGATTCAACAGTATTTTCCACCTTGTTCACCTACCGAGAAGTTACTCCTATCTAAGACAGCTAACGAGAGTAAATTTCAAATATTTGCTGCAGTCTAGAAACCTGATTAAGTTCCTTTGATGCTCGCTCTATTCCTTTCACGTAAGTACGTAAAACAAAACACCCCGCATACAAATTCGACGTGATTCAGTTCATTTGTAGCTAACACGCTAAGAACAGTAACAACACCGCTTAGTATTCTCGTCACGAGTGGCAATGCAAAGGCTCGTCGAGATCGTATCACCTCAAGTGGCCGTTAAAAGCTTCAGGCGATAAGGGGGCGTCCATTAATTACGTGAGGCGTTTAGGGGGTGGGGTTGGTTTCGAGTCAAATCTTACGACATCTCACCAAGGGGGATGGGGGATAAAAAAATCGGCAAAATCACCTTACGTTATTAATGGACGGGGCCCTAAGGCCTGCATTTGCGACGCAGCAGGAGGACTAAACTGTTTTTATCCTTGAGCATACTTTGAAAGTAAAATTATTACGGGTTAAAAGGATAGAAAACGAACGTAATAAAATCTCAAATAAGTACCTAAGTAAGCAGGTACTATATCCTTTTTAAAACTGCAGACTAACTTGGGCTCGTTTATCTGTTTGTATGATTATTTTAGATTTACGATCTGTGGGTTGCCGAGCCAATTATTTTATTGACAGGTATCAAGTTGTCAACACAAACTGAACCTATGTAAGTACGTCTAATGGAAGTCCTACAAATGAATGCCTATAGTAGGAACCAGTCTACTTACTCAATTATGCAATAACACACAAGCTATCAAAACAAATAAAAATAATCCACATGTCGCCGCAATTAGGATAATGAATAAACATTACTACTTAGCTGTAACTGTGAACTCGCGCGCTTGTTACTTAAGTACCTACCGACAAATAGGAAAGCTAAAACAAGGCGAAGTCCTTTAAGTATATTCTAAATCCATACTGTGGGTCTTGTTCCTAAAAAAATCCTGTTTTACATACGAGTGCCTATTTAGTTAGGTACGCTTGCGGGTGCAATAACAGACCCACTTTATCACTCGAGTTCAGAGCTCCGGAGAAAGGTCGTTTTGCCGACATTAGACCTCCATGTATCTTCCGCTTTAACGCCACTATACGCACACTTTGTAAAAAGGGACATATTTTTGTTGGTACATTTACCTTTTTCTGCTCGGGGTGAACAAATCTCCGGCGAAACATAATAGCGAAATTAGAAAGTTACCGGTGTCGGAACATTTTATAGCTCTTTGCAAGAACCTTCCTCGATTTGATTTATTGAGCTTTACCTAAGACTTAATAAATGCGGCGTCTGCTTCAAGGAAAACAGTTCGTCTTTAATAGGAAGGTACAAATAAAAATTCTTTAACGAAAATGGGTCTTAGAAAAATAGAGATGTAGGTATTTCTAAGCAAAGACATACCTCGCACCGACAAAGGCACCGTTCTAATTCGCCATAGATAATATTTATGTGTAATACGCCCACATTAAACCCTTTAGTTATAAATAATACTTTTTGTTTTGTTATTTCAGTGGCCACTACAGCCTAACTTTAGATAAGTAGGTAGTCGGTAAAAAGGATATCATTAATCTTCGTCCTTCCTTGACTGGTGTAGAGCTAAACGTGTGACGTAATTGGCTACATAATTGTTTGGTACGAAATATCCGACGACGGTCATTTCCTTTTTTGTGTGTACCTAGCTTAATCCTTTAAGCCCAGATTACATGAGCTGCCAATGTAGGGTATTATTGACATGCACGCTCTACTGTTCCTTTTTATTTTGAATAAAAATGGAAATGAATTGGTTTTTTTTTTTATGTCATGTCTAACCTGCCAGTCGATTCTGTGAAAATCTCACCGTGAAGACGCGCATGGAGTGCGCTGTCAGTGTCATCCCACTGATGCTAGGGATTGACCAACGTTACATTTACAATCATAATCGAGATTTTACCTAATAATATTTTTTATCCAAATTCTATTGATCATTTTATATTATTTCAAAGCTAGTATGTAGTTTAGTGGCTAAACATTACTATTTTTGGGGTTTTCAAATAAAATAGCAAAACAGAAATGCAGTTTGAAACACAATGGTGCCGATTCCCTTGTTTACAAACTAAACCAAATTTAAATTCATTGCATCTTTTTCTTTCTATTTCATTATGAAAAGGACAGAAGATAAATATTAGTTTAGTCCTGTCAAATTAATCAGCGCCTGACACTACTCCATACAAGTTTAGACGTGATTAAAAAGTTGACAACTAAAATTACATCAAATTACGTCAGATGCTGACTAATTTGACAGGACTAAACTAATATTTATCTTCTGTCCTTTTCATAATGAAATAGAAAGAAAAAGATGCACTCAACTTAAATTTAGTTTAGTTTGTGAACAAGGGAATCGGCACCAGTGTTGTTTTTTAGACACTTAGATAAAATTATCAATAGAATTGGCATAAAAAATATTATTAAATCTCGATTTTGATTGTAAATGCAATGCTTGGTCAATCCCTAGCATCAGTGGGACAACACTAAGGCCCGAATTCCTCTGTCGCTGATGTCGGTCGCTGATGTCGGTCGCGCGTACGAATATACGTTGTGTTCTATGAAGCACCACACTGTGACGCTGACATCAGCGGCGCGCGAGTTGCTACGCGCCGCTGATGGCGCGCGTCGGTCTCGCTCGTCAGCGCCGCGTTCGTCGGTCGACTGACGCGCTATAGAACGCTATGAGCGTCCTCACTTTGTTCCCGACCGTCGGCACGCGCGCGTACAGTCGCCCGCCACCATGAACGTTGTTTTTACTTTCATTCTAAAATAATTAAAAAACTTTTCCTCGTCCTGACGTAGCTTTTCAAATAAAGTAGAAAATTCACCATTCGTCACCCTATCAGCAACAATTGGGTGAATGTGATATCTTTTTTTTCTATATTGACGCCGTCTCCGCTTGCGTAAGTATGCTGCAGCAACTAAACAATTTATAAACGGGTTCATAATCGGCCGACATGGCTCACGCACAATGGTCCACTGTAGGACTAAGTGCGGAAACCAAACCCATAACATAGAACATAGATAGAACGGGTTCATAATAATATCCCAAATTCAAACTCCGCTTCACAAATCCACAACAAATCCACTTGGAGACGACTGTACCGTGGAGCGGTCAGTATCCACAGAACATGTCAGTATCGCACTACGGATGTTTTCATTGGCGCTGATGGTCAGCGCGCTACGCGACTGACGGTACGCGACCGACGTCAGCGACAGAGGAATCCGGGTGACAGCTCACTCCACGCTCACTTCTCACCTAAGTTTTCACGGTGAGAGTTACATCGCACTGCTGATATTTATTGTTTACCTAAAGCCGTCATCGTTTATTAGAAGCTACATAGTTAATTACAAGTTTTCCTATCCGTCTATCTATCTCTGAAAAAAAAAATGGCGAACCAGTCTCGAGGTGCCTGTATCGAGTATATGTCACTGATTAATAATATTCTGCAGAGCACTACAAACAAGCTATCGGTGCCGTCTTATATCCCCGGGGCACGCCGCCACCGCCCCGCGACGCCGCGCCGCTCCGTTGACTAGGTACCTAATCCCATTATTAGGAACCCTCTCTGCTGCTCCGCCTGCAAATAGCCTATATGTTACCCACGATAAAAATAACTCTAGCTACCCTAGATACGTAACCCAGTGTATTCACACCCTATTGTTCATTCGATGTAGGTACGTGTAATAAATACAGGGTTTTACTGTCATTGAGCGGCGAAGGTTTTTCCTAACCAGTGAATATCTGGCCATTTATTGAAACACTTCCCCAGCTAATCATTGAAATGTAGTGGTCCGAGAATGTTCGACTATTTGTTATGCTGTAAAACTCAGTGGAGCACGAAATTAATAAATATTAGGGCCTATGTTCTAAAAATTGTGTGCGTGTTCTACTTACATACCTATATAGGTACCTACGATTGGAAAATGAATACAAAAAGGTTTTCATTTTCCAATCGTAGAAGCGTTAGAATAGACACGTAGGTAAGTCTCTACAACAAGTACAAAAGCCTCGCAGGTACCTTCACCTTTTGATCTGTTCTAAGAAAAGAAAGACCTTTCGGGTAATGCTAAACACGTTTTCATTATTGTCTTAATTCAATAGGTATCAACCTACCTACAATCAAATTATATTGTAATGAAACTTATTAGAATTAAGACATAAATAGCTAATTTAACTGTCCTTATTATAGTCCCTTACGAGAAAGTGTAAAGTAAATTAGTCATAAAAGAGAATATTCAAGCACTAAAACTCGAAACGATTCATGATATTGAGATCCTTCCTCGACTCGGCTCTTATAACGTGCTTGACTGCGAGCTTATTCAGCTTTAACTTAAGGGGCTGGCAAAAGCTAAAGCGCGGTCACTGTCGGACTGCATAGAAAAGAAAGAGAAGCGCGATGACACAAAGCTGGTAATTTATTGCAAAATATGAAGCAATTCTCTATTTACAAAAAACCTATTTAGACCAAAAATTAAAACACTATCACGTTAATATGTTGCTTGAAGAACGATCTGAAATAAAACCAGAATAATTGCATGTATAATAATATGGTTTTTAATCGTTAAAAGAAATTTTCAGAGGTATCTTCCGTGACTTTTTTCTATCGTACCAAATTAGTTGTATTATGTTTTCAACACAATACTATATAACTAGCATTATAAGCTGAAGAATATCATATAGATTTCTGATTTTGTTTACTGCAGCGTTGATGTGTGATTTGTGCCCGGTTGATGACAATAGGCTCGCCCCTATTTTTTTTTTATTTTTTTTTTTTAACATAACTGGCTAAATGTAGGAGTAGGTACTTCTGTCTGACACTTGGGAGAATTCAGGCGAGCTGTTATGTGTGTTCATTGTGAAACAAAGTTCAGCAACATCAAATGTTCCTGAAAACAATGTTGCGCACGTTTGCTTCCCAATGAATACGATTCATGTAACACAAAAACATGTTGCTGAAACAATGTTTTGCAAAGCACAACTTTGTTTCCTAATGAATACTGGGATTAACTTTACTAAGTTAAAATCACGGTGTAAATATACTGAAGACACGTTTTACTCTACATTGAAAGAAAGAATAAACGTTTATTTGGACAAAGTTCGTGAAACACAAAATACAAATAGGTAAGTAACAAAATAAAAAGTGAAAATAATGTTTTAACGACAATAGAGTGTGCCTCACGGCTGCGCCAAAAATGTTCATTTCAGCATTAATGCCACTCTCATGTCCATGGAGACAAATGCCCCTAAATAAATAAAGATATTAAAAAAAAAAACATAATGCCAGACCTCATACCTCAACCTACCCCATACTAACAACTAGGATATTCTTTCAGTACCTACTTACTGAAAATCGACATCGGTGGTGCTAGGAACTCAAAAATATTATCATGTGCTTCGGCTAAGTAAGTAGGTACCTGTCTGAAACTCATTAATTAATTTGAGAATTCAATTGGCCGGAGCATTCTGGGAGTAAATTGAAAACGAACGTCCTTGGGTAGCCGCACCTTTGTCCGTCATTGAGTTAAATTGAATGAAGGTTAGGGATATAAATAGCACCCCACATCACGTAGGGAGCAGTAGGTAATCCCATACCCGTACTACACACAGAAGGTCCTACCTATAAACCTTTTGTTACACTTTTTTGCGGAAAGAGGTCCAATGAAATAAAGTATATAGAAAGAAAAACCCAACCTACTCTTACCTTGTACTCAATACTTATATGTCGTATCTGTATCTATTTTACTGTGTGTACATATATAATAAAATAAAATAAATAAATAATAAAGTAGGCAACCAAAACATACCTACTGCACGTAACAAAAGGTCGTGGTGGTGTGAGGTCGTGTCAAAATATTTCAACAAAGAGAAACATACAATGTTATTAATCAAAACGAAATCTCTAGAAGGGAACAGGTTTTTCCCAACACATGCCTCGTGTTATTCATAGATAGATATAATATGACGTGTTTTCCTTGGCTGGAGCTGGCATGGCTTTGCATGGCATGGCAGGGATTGTAGCATGGCACCACCGTAGATATTTATATACATAGGTCGCATGATGAGAGTCAAGAAAGAGCCGAAGAAAATAAAAGGGAGGACATGACTGGTTTTTTTGTCCACCCAGCGGGTCTTTCTAAAACCACAACGCAAAAGTACCTACACGTTTACTTGATTTATTTAATAATGGTAATGAAAGACGATCCGAATTATATTTCAGCAAAAACAAATTGAAATGAACGATATTTGCATAGTAATTACCCACTTTATTTAGACTAGACTTGAGAGTACCTATATAATTTCCATTTTTACGCACTAGATGCAGACGGTCTCATTAGACGTCTCAGAAAGTTCTTAATGAGAGTAGGTAATAGGCATCGAGTTACAGGCTTTGTAAGTTACGGCTCACCAAGGGGATGTCGGGATGTAGATTGTATTTGAACATTATGTTTACGCAACTTGTTTGAGAGAGATCAAAATACAACAGGATACACGGATAAAAATACACAAAAACTCAAACTCAAAGCATTTATTTCAAATAAACCAATTACAGGCACTTTTGAATTGTCAAGGGCTCGGTCAGTCAGAAAAATGAAGCTAGTTGCCCATTCCAAAGCGTAGTAGAGTAGGTACCTCGTAGTAAGCGTAGTAGTTTCTCGCCATCAAACTGTTAAGTTTGGCGAGTTGGAAATTTGTAAGAAATAAAGAATTTTGGATGTGTTTAATAATAAAAAATAAACCTATGGAGAAGAACGGGCAAGAAACTCCATGGACACTCTTTTAAATCTAAATATTGTTACAAAAAAGTGGTTACATCATTCATGTTGAAATTATAAATCTGAGAACGATGTAGAAAGACGTGCACGTTAAAAGCGTCCATAGCACCTGATCTATGTTCATGATTAAGCTGTTGGTTACGGGTAGTCAAAATCCCGAAAGTCTTACCGAGGAGGATCGTGTTACCCAGCAACTGGGTTGTGGAGGTCAGATAGGCAAAATCAAAATCAAAAGTAATTTATTCAAATTAGGCTGAGAATCAGCACTTTTTGAACGTCAAAATCACATAAGACAGTCCCCCCAAAACGCCCACCCTTCACCACTTCCTAGTGCTTTAGCTGGGAAGAAGAAGTGGCGGAACAAACTCCCCAGCAGCACTGCTGTCTGTTCAGTTAGAAGAACTGGATTCTATACATATAGTAATAAATAAATTAACATTACGAAACACAAAAATATTAAAATTATTTGCCATATGTCAGCTAGCACACGCCAATATTTAAAACTATACTCAAGCATAAATAAATAATAAAAACAAAAACGCAAACAGAACTTAATACATAATAAAAAGCCTCCTGACATAAAGGGCGTGCCCGCTTACATATGCAATGCTGCATTATGTTTATATGTATATAGCTGCAACTAGTAGCCACAAATGATAAACTAGGACCTTCGAAGTAAAATAAAGAAACATTAATTTCTAATAACAATAACAAAACCATAGTCAGCAAGCTGACCTGTCACCACAAGCAGCACCCGTTCACGAGCATAACGCAAAGATCAGCCATTACCCCCCTCGCCATATTTGAGGGAAGGAGGCAACCCGACCCCCGACGCTACCGCAAGCATTGACATCTAAGGGAGCATGACGAACTTGCTGCCGGTTGCTCAAAAGAATAATATCGAGGGGTGAAAGGCTATTTGTTTGAAGCGACATTTTGGACGATATTGACTTATATACATATTCGGATTCAGCGAATTTTTCTGCGTCGGCTGAGCCGGGTTTCGTACAATTCTGAGCACTTTTATGGCGCTTAAAACAATGCAATTTTAGTGCATATTTCTCAAACATGATGTATGATCCGACATCAAATTTGCCATATTTTTTTAGTATTTCATTTAAGCTGTACACAAAAACAGAGAATCGAAGCATAAGCCGTTATTCTCGTCCTAAAATTTCAGTTCGATGGCAGATCAATCGTTTTTCGATATAGCTAACTTTAGATGAAAAGTCTCTTCATACATTTTGCTTACGACTACTTACACTATGCAATGTCGCTTCAACCAATTTGCCGTCAGCCAAATTCATTAAGACATGTCGGTTCAACCCTTTTCACTGCAACTGTTTTGCACTCTGTTTGGAGCTTCAAACATTATTTGTGTTGTGATTTTGATTAAACTTACGATCTCATTAAGACTGATTGTTAATTAAGTAAAATATAAGTAATAAAAAAATCGAATTAACACAACTTTTTGTCATTCCTGATAATTATAGTAATTATTCACCCATTTCAATACTACAACCTCTTAAAACTTACTATAAATCTGTCATTATTATCTTATATCAACAACCAAGTTATATAAAATCCTTTCAAAACCTGAGACATCAAACAACTCATTATGTTCATCGTTGCTTAAGCCAACTTTCCTGTATCGTTAATAAAACCCAATTGGTAGTTAAACAAAATAGCCTATTCCTATTATTATTGAGTAACGTCGATTCAATCATTTTGCTTTCTCCTGCATAAGTACTGTAAAGTCACATAAACCATTTTGCCTGCTGCTGATTAGTGACAATGTTGGAAGTTGAATCATTTTTCCTTACTCTAAAAATAAGGCGATACAGATCATTTTGTATTAAGCGACATTTATCTTGGAACTCATAACTGTTTTTTTTATTGAAAATTATACAAAAACATTAAGGGATTTTTTTGCAATGAAGTTTTGCGATCCCCATTAAAGTAAGAGCAGTAGTTTTTTCATAACGATTTTTTTTCCAAATTTTGAATCTTTAAATGGCTCTCCTGTAAAGTTCGTAAAATGTCGCTTCAAACAAATAGCCTTTCACCCCTCGATATGATGAACTGTCGAGGTCACTAGCTAACCATATATTGCAATACAACTCATTAAAAAACATTGAAATGAGTAGATTATGTCAATAATAAATAAAAATTAAATTAAACTAAGGTGACTAATAAATATAGTCAAATAAAATAAACAATTATATGAACTCGTATAACTTGTCAGTAGGTAAGCTAATTTTGGAGAAAGAACATAAACATTGTCTTGAGTTAATCACAGCGACCAACTATTTTTATCGTTTAAGTAATCGTTGATTGAATAGTAAGCCTTTGAACAAAGGTTGGATTTTACTTTAGCTTTAAACGCATTAAAAGGCAATTCTAACAAAGAAGAGGGAAGCTTGTTATAAAAGTTTATACCAAGCCCAACAAATGAGTTATGGACCTTATGAAGCCGGTGAAAGGGAGCACGTAGTTTCTCCTTGTTTCTAGTGTTAATATTATGAATATCACTGTTTTTTGTGTATAAGTGTATATTTTGCCTAATATATAAGATGTTGGCGAAGATGAATTGTGAGGCCACCGTGAGAATACCAATCTCTTTAAAAAAATCTCTCAGAGTAACTCTAGCACCTAGCTGGTAAATTGCTCGTACAGCTCGTTTTTGAAGAACAAATATATTTTGAATATCAGCGGCTTTGCCCCACAGCAGAATGCCGTAGGACATGACGCTATGAAAATAACTGAAATAGACTAGCCGAGCTGTATCAACGTCAGTGTATTGTCTTACTTTCCTGACGGCATAGGCGGCCGAACTGAGCCTTCCCGCTAGGCATGATATATGTGATCCCCACTGAAGCTTGGCATCAACTGTTATGCCCAGAAATACTGCCGAGTCTACAGTTTCAAGTACCTCTTTATCTAAGACGATGTTGGGTCCTAGATTTCTAACATTCGGTAAGGCGAACTTTACACATTTCGTTTTCTTGGCATTGAGAACTAGGTTATTTGTGGTAAACCAATCTGTAACCATTGATAGTGCACTGTTTACGTCGTCAAAATTTTGTCTATTCCTGTCTACTTTAAAGATAAGAGAGGTATCATCAGCAAATAGTACAACGTCACAGATGCCCTTTAAATAGAATGGTACGTCATTTATATACACCAAGAATAAAAATGGGCCCAGTATAGAGCCTTGAGGTACACCTAACTGAACTGGTAGCCCGGAAGATTTCACACCATTAACATCTACACATTGGTGCCTATTATGTAAATATGAATCTAATACGTTAAGAGCTTCGTTTTGAATACCGTAATGAATTAGTTTACGCAAAAGCGTGTCATGGTGCACGCAATCAAAGGCTTTGGAGAGATCACAGAAAACTCCAATAGCATTTTGCGAGCTCTCCCATGCGCTAAATATGTGTTTCAGCAGAGCAACACCCGCATCTGTAGTCGAACGACCTTTTGTAAAGCCATATTGTTCATCATGAAGGAGGCTATTTAAATTAAAATGTCTTAGCAACTGCTTGAGTATTCATTTTTCAAATATTTTACTAAATGCAGGTAAGATAGAAATAGGCCTAAAATTGCCAACGTTATTTTTATTACCCGATTTAAATAATGGTATGACTTTACTACTCTTCATGAGGTCAGGAAAAGTTCCTAAATCAACACATTTATTAAAAGTAACAGCTAGATAGGGGGCTACGATGTCGATTATATTACTTACAAGTTTAATTGAGATGCCCCAGTAATCACCAGTGTTTTTTGACTTGAGTGTGTTAAAAACACTAATTACATCACGAGGTGTTACATGTTCGAAGCTAAATAAGCGACTACATTTAGGTACACTATTATGCAAAAGGTTTTCAGCTTCAGATGGGGACGAATTTAAGGAGCGAGTCGTAGTTATAGGTATGTTGGCAAAAAACTCATTAAATGCTTCAGCTACGTCAGCTGCTGTATTAAATAATTTGTTGTCGACCATAATCTCTAATTGTTTTTCTTGTTTAACCGACTTACCCGTCTCATTGTTAATAATTTCCCAGGTGGTTTTTACTTTGTTATTCGAATTTTTAATTGTATCGCTTAAAAATTTAGATTTAGCAGTCGCTCCAAGTAAAATTCTGTTATTCAGCTACATCGGGTTAGACTGGAAGCTGACCCCCAACTAAGTTGGGAAAAGGCTAGGCAGATGATTATGTTGTAGGATGTCAAAAAACAACGTGGTTGAACCAACGAATAAGTATCCTGTCTATTTTTCCACGTATAGTGACCTTATTGGTGATGTAGGTACTTCAGAAAGGTCAGGTGCGTAGTACTCGCAACCGGCGTGCGTGTATGACCTGGGGCCGTACTATGACGTGTTAATTCCATCATTGTTCCAGCGTGAAAGAGAGACGGAGCTATACATGACCGATAGCACTAGCACTATCTCTTTTTCGCAACGGAATCATGATGGTGTTAACACGTCATGGTACGGCCCCAGAAGGCCAATTCCCGTAATTAAAAACGTTCAACATCAAGTCAAAATCTCATCTAAGCGAAAGTCAAATGTCAAAAATGTAGGTAAACACTATACAATTTTTGACAGATTGCGACTGAGATTAGAATGCGAACGTTCTTAAAAATACGGGAATTTCCCCTCTGATGTATGAACGTAAACGAGGCAAAAGGAGTATGTAACAAAGAGAACAGTAGTAGTATTAGTACATGTAAGTAGAACAGAGTATGTAACTGAACAGACAGCGGTGCTGCTGGGGAGTTTGTTCCGCCACTTCTTCTTCCCAGCTAAAGCACTAAGTCGTGTCGTGGTGAAGGGCGGGCATTTTGGAGAGACTGTCTTATGTGATTTTGACGTTCAAAAAGTGCTGATTCTCAGCCCAGTTTGAATAAATGACTTTTTGATTTTGATTTGTAACGATCGTAGCAGGTGACGTTCTGTAGATTCTGCCTACCCCCATGGGAAGAAGGCGTGAGTTTATGTATGTATGTATGTTTATGTATGATGTATGTATGTAGGTATGTTTTCCTGTAATAGTTATGTTGTACCTCCAGTGTTAGGTATTAATTCTGTGGGATAAGTCATTAACGCAATAATGAGATGAGTAAACTTAACTCTTTAAACACTTTTAGTATTTTGCTGTTTCCTGACTAGACCCGATTTGCAATGTGAGTTGTAGGAAACTGTAACACAAATACTGACTTAGGTATCTCCTTTTTACCTTAATAGATTTCAATGTTTAGTATCCAATTATGCAAATAACTCGTTTTTCAATATTTATGACTTATCCCCTTTTACCTTAACACCACAGAATTGTGGCTAATGAAAATCTCAGCGATTATGGTAGGTAGCTACTTGCTTATGTGACTAAAATATCTGCTAACTTGTTTACCGCTCTTATATCGGCTTGTAATAACCCAATCATTTGTAGAATGAATATATCATGAAAGTAACTGATATTTCTCGCCTCTGTGACTTGACGCCCAAATGACGAAGAAAAATTGGGTATAGGTACCTACTCTGCAGAGAAGTACCGCATGCGATACGATCGTATCTCAGCATATGATATCGTTTTCAAAACTCCGCAAAGAAATAATGCCTGCGACCGACAAAAACATGACGGAATCGTGGGACACAGGGGAACTTAAATCACTGACAAATAAATAGCATTTATCATGTGACACAGAAACAAAACGCATTTACGTAATGGCACAAAAACTCGCGGAGTTTAAAGAAAAACGGAATCAGTGTTCAGCTCAGTGTAGCGTTGTACCTACTGAGGCATTGAAATTGCTCTTGTGGTATATTGTAAATTCAAACGTTACGTTACGAAGGTAGTGGGAACCAAGTAGCTAATCTAGGTAACTAAACAGATGCAGGGTTAGGTACTTTGTCGTCGTTCCTTGTGGCGGCTGGTTTGAATTGATCGTTCTCTAAACACGATTAGGTATCTAATTGATATCGTGAAGTATCAAGCTGAAACTGTAGTTGAGCTTTGCACCACTTTGCATTAACATTTTGGTACCTCGTGCGGATAGTGTTAGCGGTAATGCAAATTAAATGCGTCATTTGTGTAAAGACTACGCGGTGTTATCGCAGCTATTGTGCTTAAAACAAATAAACGCTGTTATTACTTTACTGTGTTTACCTAAAACGCTCACAATCCTGATTTTGGGCTCTCTCGTGTGCACATCATTCATCAAACTATTTAATTCCAAACATGAGCAAAATGTATCGCTTTATAAAATTATATCCGCGAATTTGAATAATTCATGATGGCCTACCATAAATCTCGTATTGTATGTTAAATGGGTTATTATGCCAGACTTTCAGATTATATTGTCTGGTTCCTTCATGTTATAACAGTCAGGATGAAACTAATTAGCCATCCGGTTACGAATTCATGAACTTGTAACCGGAGTCTGCAATTAACATCGGCTGGTAATGACGTCATAATAATATTCGAGGAACCGTCATTACATGGACGATGGATATTACGTAAATGGATGTTAAACCACTTTTAATATGAGTCCGCCCGTTAAGCAGGGCCGGTGGCTTTATTAAACCAAGATACCTCATAAACATGGCTTTGAATGGCTTTCATGGCTTTCAATCGTGCGCCTATAACCAATTTCAGGGTCTATCTTACACCCTCATTTTTACAAAAGTTACCACTGGATTATTTTTTGCGAGTAAAATATGTTTGGAAAATATTACTGAGATACTCTTTTTTATATGGAACGGGCTAATAATGATGACTGGTTGAATATGGCGTAGCAAACGTTCTACGTTGCTACGCCAAAAGTGTGTCTAGACGTAGCGGAAGAGCTACGAGCTACGACTATGGAATATTTAGGCCGAGATAAATAGTCGCCGCTAAAGTTACTGCCAGCGATTAGTGGAGGTTTAATCGATATTGCCGTTCAGTACGGGCATTAAGGAATATAAATCGGCTAAGCTTAGTTTCGAACCCATTTATGTGACCTTATAGGACAACGAAATTTCGCAAATTGAAGGTTCTGAAAATGAAAAGACAATAAAAAGTGTTTTAATTACTAATCATATCTGTATTGTATATTACTTACTTAATTATTTTTAATTACATATTACAATATTTTATACCTGATTAAAATAATTTCTTTGATAAATGATAGGACACTTCGATGTTAGTAGCGTAAATACCAAATAACATTTTGTGTTCTGATTTATAAAGGAAATAAATGAACATGATCTTAAAAATATCCGATTGTTTGCTGGGTTTCGTACAGTTTCACCTCGTCTTTTTTCAATGTCAGTTCGGGTCTGAAAATGAACAAATAATATCAATCAACAAATATATTTAAACTCTCGATTATTTAACAATGCAGTGCAATTTAAATTAACTTACAACGTCAACTCCACAGTTTGTTGTTGAACTGAAACAAAGGCAAAAATTTGAAACATTTTCACATTTTATGGCGCAAAAATTGTGTTCGTTGAAACTAGTTTTCCAATTATGAAGTGGCCGCCCAATCATGAATAGCAAAGGGAATGCCGGCACCTCTTTATGAAATAAGTGAGTGGTCTGGACTAGATAACATTGAACTCGCGCTTTTATAATACGAGATTAAAATTAAATTTAAAAACGACCAATGCACGACTCCATTTAAAAGTAAATCAACTGAACTCTGATAAATATTTCAGTAATTTTATGCTGAATTTACATGGTTTATTATTAGCGTGGAAACGTAAAAGCATGCAATGATCACTCTAAATGTAGCTATGCGACTTTCGATTAGTAAATTTGGTTAAGTCATATAGTGTTGCCACTAAATGTATGTGAGTTTGTGACTATACTGAGATTTTTAATTAAACAAAGTAAACTGACAGCTGTGAAAAATGCCTATCTGTCACTGAACAATGCCCCGCTGTCATGAAGTCATTGTTCTAGCTGTCAGTTTACTTCGTTTAATTAAAAATCTCAGTATAGTAAATACTTCACGCCTATTTACTGTATTTAAACAGTTTTTTTTTTTTTTTGTATATATGTTCTGAATGAAGCGAGGTTGACGACAAGATACGTTCTAACTGAAATGTAGCACCTAGCACGTCGCCATACCCTCGCTAAAGGAATTAGTTCTTAAATCGTCAGACAACGTTTCCCAGTGTATAAAGTCCGAAGTCACCGAGTGACTACGAGACTAGATTATTCTCTCAAAAAAAATAAAGTCTCATCCATTAAGAAAAACTAGAACACATTATTCATTAATATAAATTAATCGCGACAAATGATAGTTAATCGATATCTGTCAGTTGTTCAGAACCCTATTAATGCATAAATGATATTCCACAAGCGACACTCAACCGCGGGTCGGTGAGCTTTTCTGTGCGGTCCATCGCGCTTTTGCATGAGGCCCAAAATTTATCTCGGGTTATAAGTATTACCTAAAATTACAAGTACTTAATTTCTATTGGTAAACGTGTGATCTTTTTGATGGCTGGATATGTTTTCATGGAAGTTGGCGTTATTGGCCCAGAATCGCGAATGAAAATGAATTCGATTGGGCGACATAAATTTTACCGCCGTTTTTTTGCACCAAACTAAACTGTTCATTTAAACCGCATAGTCCCTTACCATTCAAATCAATTATGCAAACAATAAACGAAAAAAATATAAGAGTTCTTCCGCGTACATTCTACGGTTTACAATCAAGGATTCATTGACTCACCAATCTGCTGCTGCTGTATCATGCCGACATCGGGGAAGTACAGCGAATGGTTAGTAATGAACTCCTTTGGCTGGTCGATGTACGTGTTCTGAGCCACGGGCACCTGCGTGATGGTCATCTCCTGCGCGCGCCACTTGTCCATCTCCTCATTCTCCTGCAGTTTCTGAAGCCTCTCCACTTGCTTATACGTAGGCTCGCCACCAATGTAGTCGCGTTTCATACGATTGTGGTTCCGTATTTCGTGTTTTCGCAGGTCTGACCTGGAGATGGGGTTTGGTTGTTAAATGTTCGATAGTTTAAATATGCTGTTTGATGTGAGGTAAGAATAGTTTTTGTCCCGTGGGGTTGAACAGGATTTATTCTTCAAACATGGAAGAAATACCCACTAGATTAAAGATTTAAATGCCGATTGGCACTTTCCACAAATAACAACACCTTCCTATGCCGTAAGTGCGATAAGCTACTGATCCTGCTGACTTACTAAGTTACAAATATTTTTACGTAGATATATTTCTCGTATAGCTTTATGCCGACACGAGAGATGTGAGTAAAGAACGCAGAGGTTATATTATCAGGAGCAACCCCGCACTATATAACATTATACTGCGACTGCCTGACGAGATCAAATTTATTAAACACGTGTACATAATCGTCTTTTATTACATTTTCTGTTCGGCGTCTCGAAATATAAACTTTTCGCCAACATTCTTAGCTAGGGATTACTAGGGAGTATAATATTTCATTACTTGGACCCAACCTTTTTCTATTGTGTGATATACAGAGTGAGTTGTTGATACTTGATGTCGAAAACAGAAACTATTTATCGACTTTTCTATTAATATGCATAATCAGCTTATAATGTTCCCACTGCTGGGACACAGGCCTCCTCTCTGTGAGAGGGAGTTGGCCGTAATCCACCACGCGGGCCCAGTGCGGGTTGGTAGATGTCACATGTCTTCGAATTTTCGGTTCTAGGACTTGCCAGTTTCCTCACAATGTTTTCCTTCACCATTTTGAGAGCAGTGGTGATGTAAATAATTTACACAAAGTAAAGCACCTGTCTGGGTTCGACCCTACGACCTACAACTCGTATGTTGCGGCTGTCACCACTAGGCCACCACTGCTCTCTCTAGGAACTACTAGAGAGTATAATATTTATAAATTAAGCTCTACCAAAATTCTACTTTTATTATTAATCATTTTCTATATTAAAGTCCTTTTCATGGCTATCTGTAGGACCACGTTTCTTCCTTAACTACGCAGCGGATTATGGTGCGGTTTTCATCATCATTTAGAGATTTTACGCCGGATATTTGTGTGTTTAATACATTAATATTAAACATACGTGTTATAAAAAAAAAAATGTTTATTCAAGTAAAAAAAAAACCGTGCGAATCAGGGGCAGGTCGCTAATCTTATAAATAAAAATCTATTGCTGTTCGTTGGTCTCACTAAAACTCAAAAACTGTTAAACTGATTTGTATTTTTTTTTTTTTCGCTATTGCTATATTGAAAGGCATTGCAACGCATGCCGGGCATTAGTAATTGGACAAAAAGCTATAAAGACGTGGGACTTCGTTCACGTTTAAGTACTAAAGCACAAGAACAAAGCGACTTATGATGTTACTCCTAATGCACTTCTACAATTTAGACAATACCACCGAGCAGTCTGATGGAACAACGTGATTTTAAGGTTTACTAAGTAAATGTAAGTACCATTAGACTAAGTAGGATTAATACTATTCTGAACGTAGTTTTAAAAGTTTCATTAGCTAGAAATAAACGTGAAATGAACTATAAATTGGTGTTTGTTTTATAAATTTATTCCAAATCCTCGTTCTCGTGAACTCAGACTTAATTCAGTATACAAAATGCTCGTTATGGGATTTTAATTTTGCACTTTAGGTGGGCACGAATATTGTCCTCTCTATATAAGAATGTTAGAAACGAAATCGCACAAGCTTTTTATTTTTATCTCTTTCCCCGACCTCGTAAACCACCTGGATTTGTTGGTAATGAATGCAATGAACATCGAATACCAACAAATCCATGTGATTTAGAAGGTCTGGTCTATCCGACGTAAACACTGACCACAAATACGAACAACAATCCGCATTTCATCAGAAATCCTTTGCATTTTTTGTCCCTTACGGAAAAACTAAATAATAAAGGGAATGTGTGACACGCAGATCCACTTAAGATTAAGTACTAAGCTCATAAAACTAGGTTTGTAGTAGTCCAATGTGAAAAGGACTGTACATTTAGGTACAGTCAACGAAACAATTTCGTATACAATGTATGGTCTGTTCCGAAACCATCTGATTAAAATGTAAACGTTAGCACAGATTACTAAATAGTTACTACGTAACAGATACTTCACTCAGTAGAAAATTTCCAATACCTATTGAGATAATAGCCTACTCCGTCGCCTCAACAACCACTGCATGCTAAAATGTGCCTAAATGCTCAAGCGTACAGTTGTGATTGCTTCGCACCGCGCGATCCTACAGCAATCGCAGGGAACCGAATTTGGACCGCAAGCGGTCCGAGAGCGCTCGCTCGAGCGGTAGGTAATTATAGCGCGCAAGTACATGGAGTGACGGAGGCCTGACGTTAGGTAGGTACCTGTGGATGCCAATTTGTAGTGTCATTTACCAATTGAGTGCTTTGATTTGATTATTTTATTTATTTAGTGATAAAGGTTTACCAACAGCTAATGTACCTATACAATATATTATTAGCATAGGTAACAATTATTAGTCCTGGACGTACACAGTCGACAATTATAGGTTAGCCAGGATTCTCAAACATACGTGTTAATACAGAAAAATAAGAATATAAAACTAGTAGCGCTAGTATATTTATGGTATGGCAAAATTAAGTTATTTAGAAATATGAAATTATAAAACTAAACTATACAGACAGTATTGCAATGTTGTCCAATTACTTTAAAATAAGATATAAACACCATAGAAAGTAAAACAAATGAGATCAAAACAAAAAATATACTTAACTAATAAATAGTAATAATCTTGAGTAAAAAGTTGGGTCACAATAAATTATGTTTCGCAAACGTTAAAACGCAACCTCGATAAGTTATGTTAGTATATTCACTAACATAACTTATCGAGGTTGCGTTTTTAGGGACTTTTGTATTTTCGTTCCAAAGATTTTTATGGAATCACAGTTTATAAATCGACATCTGGTACAAATTTTATAAAGGAATTCATCTCACGACTGAGTAAGTTTAGTGGTGAGTTTACCCCAATATTTGTGTTGGATACATGAGTTTGGAATATTTTTGCTACAGGAATATCTACGTATGTTGTAAGGGACTTTAAGTCCAATACGCTTAACTAATTTATCACAGTCTAATTTATTATTAGCCAGTTTGTAGAGGAACATTCAGATCATGTGTCTGTCGACGGTCGGGCAGAGAATTCATATCATAGTATTGAACATGTTCATACGGACACCAGGGAGATATATTACCAAAAGTATACGCTAGGTATTTTGTGAAGGCCCTCTGGATGCTCTCGACTCGTTTGTGAGTGCACCGCACAGTGCGGGTTCCACACTACGCTGGCAATTCAAGATGGCTCCGAACTAAGGCACTATACAGGATGAAATTGAAAACATGCGCCAACTCGAAATAGGAGGTTCAGTAACTGTTACACAATCATTATAAATTGTCATTTCCCAAATTAAAATTCTTGAAAAGAATCGTGTAAGTATCGTCTTAGATAGTGCAAACTAAGTTATTGCCTTCAAGTAGACAAGAATTATCGTTGTTCCAATAAAATAAAATAAGAAAATTACGGTATACATTTTTGCGCACGCCCAAAGTGCAATCCATTAATCGCAGAGTTCACAACATGAAGCAAGTTGGCAACGCGTTGAGCTAGTGGTATTTTAACAAATTTTGACCGTTCCTACGAAAAAAAGGGCGCACGGCCACGTTGCCAAATCGCTTGCCTACGCTTTCTCTCAGCCGAATGCCATGCTCAAAATTTTCTTTATGACGCGTTGAATTATATATTTTAATTTGGCGCACCTATTCGATCCCATCCTTTATAATACAATTTTACTTCTCATCCGTATAAATTGTTTATTGCTTCTCTTAAGAAATCCTAGTTGCCGTGATGATTTCGTGACAATGCTATCAATATGACTTCTGGTGTCAACTTTATCATCCATGATTACACCAAGATCTCGGACCTCATTTACAGTCTCTAGAAATGGTCCTTTTATATAATATGAGACGGCACTTGATTGTTTTTCTTAGTAAATCGTATGTGGCTACATTTTTAAAAGCTTTTATTTAACTTCACTTGTATGTATGTCCTGGAATATTGCAATCAATATTTCACCCACTTCCACTGAAGCTATCGGGCTGCAATTTGGCATACGTGTTTGGTTCTCGTGACAATGCATGATTATTTAATTAGAAAAAAAAAAAAAAAAAAGCTTTTATTAATCTTTAGAATTTTAGATTATTGTTATTTTTGTACATTAAGCTCCATGCATGTATGTGATCTCTGACTTTGTATCGGCCTTTCTTCTCAGAGTAGTCAGATAGGAAACGCCGGCCTCATCTAGTTTAAAAAATATATATTATGTTTAACGTGTAAAAGTGTCTGTACAAATCTACTTACAGAAATAAAATCATTTATCATTTTATGCAGTTCGAATGGCACCATTGCTCAATCCTATATAAATCCTCTTGAATTAGATTAGCATCTTCATTTGAAGTAATAGTTCTATAAATGTTAAGATTGTTGGCAAACATTAAATATATATGGATTTGATCAATAATATCGTTGATTAAGAGCAAAAACAGGACTTGTGCGAGATGAGAACCCTGAGGAACACCTGGGTCAGCACAGTATGGGTAAGATTTATAAAAATTTAAGACATTAATTTGTGATCTACGGTATATATAGGACCAAAACCAGTTTAATAGTGAGCCATGTATACCATTGTACTCTAACTTCGACATTAACAGAGAATGGTCCACTTTATCAAACGCACTGTTAAAGTCCATGTACACGGCATCTACCTCAAATCTTTTACCAAGAGCAAGGGTTACGTCAGATAAAAACTCAACAAGAATCGTTTCTACACTGCGACCACCTTTAAAACCATGTTGATTTGGTTGATTTGGAATACCTAATCCCAAAATTATAATTAAAAGTCAACTTAATTAAAAGACGTTTTTCATTAAACAGTAATTGGAAAAGTGTTGAGATATAAAGTGGAAACCTTTTAAATACGGAAGAATGTTTTACTAATTTCCTTTAACGAACGCGCACTGATGCGACCATAGCTAAGTGTTCCTATAACTAAATTCAAGTTTTTATGGGCCGCATACGGCTGGCTGAGTCATGGTCGAGGGCGCATCAGTGCGCATTCGCTCATATTCACACCAACAAGGGTTGAAAGTGATTGTAGTTAGGTAGGTACCTACCTGCCTACCAATCTCTTTTGTTGAGTGTACAATGTGTACATGTGGGTACTCACTTATAACAGAAGTCACGTCCGCAGTAGTTACACGTGTGTTTAATGTTCATATGAGTGGCTTCGTGGTGCTCCCGCAGAGCCGTGTTCGTGCGGAACGCTTTCTCGCAAAGGACACACTAGGGACAAATTATTTGTTAAATCTTATTTGACGTGACATGCTGCCGGCTTCTGAACAGATAAACCAAATGATTTGCAAGTTCACCATTCTTATAAGTACTCTTTTATCTTTTTTTACAGCCTTTTATCGACCATTTTCTGGGGCATCAGGTCCCTACTTTACAAGCATTCATTTTTGCCTCAGAAAATGGGTTCCCCAAGTAATCATGCACTAAAATTTCGAATTATTTGTTAAACTTACTAATATTGTGTAAAAAGTCTAACGTTCAACTGGCATTGTACTGCACGTCTTTTTGCAGTTTAAGGCAACCCACACGTGGGCCACGTGTGGGTTGCCTTAAACTGCCTTGAAAATCGAACGTGCGGTGTACTGCCACGTGACGTGGCAGTACACCGCACGTTCGATTTTAACTGTAGCATACCCAGTATGTCTCCATGTCATCTTAGTATTATATTGAAAAAAACATGCAGTCCAATGCCGTGTTGACGTAGTAGATCATAACGGATTTAATCATGTGAATGTTTCGGCGTTTTTGGACAGTTTCGAACAGACCTTTATCTATTGGATCATTACGATAGAAAGAAACGAACAGTATAACACTTACTTTGAACGCCTTAGCCTGGTGCGTGAGCTTATGTTTGTTAAGATTGGATGGGTTGACAAACGTGGCTGGACACAGCGCACACTTGTACGGCTTCTCACCAGTGTGAGTCCGCATGTGCATGACCAGATAGTACTTGTGTTTGCACTTGTAGGGGCACAGGTCGCAGAAGAAGTTGAACGTATTGGTGTGGACCAGCCTGTTCACAGAAAAAAAAGGTAAATATTTCTTAAGATTTCTAAAGATATGTAACAAATGCTTTTGAACAAATTTTACAGTGTCGAATGTTCTACCAATACTGACCCTCTGACAAAGGTCTCTGACAGTTGAGCTACGTCCCTCTCAGAGTCAGCTTTTCTGGCCGATTTGTCATCAATACATGCAAGTCATCACGTCAGCATTTCCTAAGGCTCCACGGCAATGTCACCGGTTTTAGGCATCCACTGCGTGTCAGCCTTTGACCATCTATCTTGATGCATTCAACAAAATGACTCAAAATGCTATTTCAACTTATACAAGGTAAGGTAAATCCTAAGGTAGAGTGGCAGAAAATGCACAAGTCTTTAAGTCCGGGCTTTGTGCAATTTTATTGTGCATGAAGCTTTACATAAAGTATACTAACATATGGTTCTTCAGCCTAGCAATGATGGGGAACTCTTTGCCACAAGTGGGGCACTGGTGGGGCACACTCTGTTTGTGTATATGACGCATGTGTTGTGCGATGCTCAGCACTAGTTGGCCACAGATATCGCACGCGCGACGCATGCATTGGCGCTCACGCCGGTGAGCCATCAACTTTTCCTGAAAAATAATAAAAAGATAAATTTAAATAAATATAAAACTGATGGGTAGTTTAAAATATGTAGTAGGATTTGTGTTTCATCACAATTAAAACTTCACCTTAACATCTAGGTATGTCATCGGAGATTGGGTAAACATGGAATATTATCTTTACCTAATAAGAAACAATAATTTCTCTTCACTGGGCTTATATCTTGAGAACTACATTCATGAAATATTTTTATTCTTAGATATCACATTCTCAGATCTAAGAAACAATGGATGGTCTATGTGAACAATGATATGGCCAGAAAGGAGGCAACTATTGATATGAAGACTCAAAGATAAGTAGGCATGTAAGAAAAAGACATGTTGTGCCGCCCTAAATAAATAAGGGCAAGAGAATGATGAGATATTATGTTCTCTGGATAGATTTTAGTGACTTATAATCTTATTGCACACAGCGGAGGGCATGGCTAGTATTAAAGTAACACAAACCTTATTTGGGAATGTCAGATCACAGGGTGAGCATTTGAACTGTTTTACTTTAGGTGATTTCTTTTGTTCCAGTCTTTCTCTCCTGATTTGTTCCTTAGCTATCTTTTCTTCATTCTTCATCCTTTTCTGTTTGATCTGATGCAGTATCAGTTGGAAGTCATGCTTGGAATAGGGATAAGATGGTCTGATTGGATTTCCTGGAAAGAAAAAGGTATGTTTAGTCAATATTGTCATCTCTAAATTTGCTTTGAAGCAATGGTTGCAACCAAAAGCAACAGGGCCTTGATAAATAAATTAAATGAAGTTAATGAAATCTTACTGTGCTGCGAAAGATCTAAATCTTTAGAAGGAAAGCAATTGTAATCTCTAAAAGTCTGAATAGTAAATTTAAAGACTTACCTGCTGGGTTTAGTACTTTCTTGAATTTCTTATCAGAGGCCTCACAAGTTCTTTTAAAATTTATTGCTACTTTGAGATTTTCTAAACAATCAGTACAGATGAATTTGGGAAGGGAATCATCAACTTCTATCTGTAAAAGATCCAAATACTTTATTATTATAACTAGCAGAGGTGTATGTTTAAGTCCGATGTAACAGGGGGCGAGCCCATTGGCATCAAACGGGCAAAAATCTAGACCTAATCAGATACAGACCTCTGCCCAACACTTTGGGGAATCAAGGTGTGATGTAATGTTATATTTATGTTATTACAATAAGCCATTACTTGTGCATATAGTTAATGACAATCTTGTCAGCTTGTAGAAATATGTATAACAATTCTGCAAAAAAATTTTTGGCTTTAGGTAAAAGTTTTGCAATGTCTCTGTACACACAATGTACGTACAATAATTGATTAGACATACAAAAAATGCTAAACTTGATTCTAATTTCTAACTTTCTTTTGTGACTAAGAGTCGATTTCACCAACGCAGCATAAGTCTTATTCCAAGAATAAATCGTTAATTACTCGCGAGTAAGCCCATTTTACATTTCACCAACATTTAACCTAAGGATAAAATCGCTATACTAGAGTAAATTCTTATACCACCGATTTCGGCCGAGTAAACTGTTATTCGTAGATTAAGTTGGCAGCTTGTGTCTGTAACTGTCAAGTCGATTGCATTGCAACCGTTATAAGCTGTAACCTGAGGCTGTAACATTGATCGTAAGATTATACAAACAAATATATACGAAGGTAATAAAGCTGTGAATCAAACCAAAAATGGCGCGTCGTTTAAGTATGTTAATAAATGAAACCGATAGTGATGATGACGATTATGAATTTCCTCGCCCACGGTGGTTTATGGAGAGGAGCCAATACTTCGAAAATTATGACGACCACGATTTCGTTTTAAGATTTCGTTTATCTAAGGAGACAGCATTAAGCTTATTGGCAAAAATCGAGCATCGTTTAGAGTACCCAAGGTGAGTGTCCTAGATTATAATTTTGTTAGTTTTCCTTGTTATCATTGATAAGCTGATTCCGGCACTGTTTGTTATGTTTCAGAAATAAGTCAATATCGCCTGTTAACCAATTATTAGCTACGTTATGATTTTATGCAACAAATAACACCCAAATGAGTATTGGTGACTGGCGGAATGAGTACACCAACAACACACCGAATTATTCACCGAGTCAGTGCAGCGATAGCATCGTTGCACAAAGAATATATAAGATTTCCTACCACAAACCAGGAAATACGAAAGGCACAGGACGCATTCTTTCAAATAGCAAGTTTTCCACGTGTCATTGGTGCTATGGATTGTACCCACATTCGTATAACCTCACCAGGTGGAGATCATGCAGAGCTATTTCGCAACAGAAAGGGTTACTTTTCTATCAATGTGCAAACAATATGCAATACCAACCTAGAGATCACTGACATAGTGGCCAGGTGGCCAGGTTCATCTCACGATAGCACTATATTCAATAATAGTTCCATAAAGGCTAAATTTGAGTCTGGTCAATATGGAAATGCATTGCTGTTAGTAGATGGCGGTTATGCTTCCACGTCATACACAATGACTCCTTTAGAGAATCCGAGGACCCCAGTGGAACAACTCTATAATGAGTCACAAATACGGACACGTAACCCTATTGAAAGGTCCTATGGAGTATGGAAGACGTTTTCCTGCATTAGCTTTTGGGCTGCGAACTGAAAGTTAACTTAAAGTTAAAGTTAAACTGAAGGTTAACCAAAACGTCAAGCTAACGTATTACCCGAACAAATACAGTAATACGCAGCATTATTGTTCAAGCATGCGACAAACTACCTATCCTCTTGGGTGCTTAATGTTTTCATTCTTTTCATTCGTTCACCATCACAGAGTAACTATGCGAGAGTAAGATATCCATAGATTAGTGTGGTGAAACGAAATTGAAGTTATCCATCGAGTAAATCGTTGGAGTAAAGTTATACTAGGATAGCTACTCTCGTGTAAATTCAACGTTGGTGAAATCGGGTCTAAGTATGTAAAACTATGTAAAAGAACAATTTGCTTTTAAATTAAATAAGGTTTACTAACCAGCTGCTTGTATGTCAAATGCTAAGAAATATACCACATCAAACTCTTATATGTACAGTTTATAAAAGAAACAGTACAGCAGTAGAAAATACAAAACTTTGTGCAACTCACTGTAATATTTGAAATACTCCGTATGGCACTCATAATATCATAGCCATCTATTTGATCACTCAGAGGATTACAAGCACTCCTGGCACACACCCTGCATATCATCTCTTTAGATAAATGCAGCATTTTCTTACTGTAATCAAAACAATAAAATCTTGTTTTAAGCAGAATAGGTTAGGTACCTATGTATATAACCAAACATTGAAAGAAACTAGAAAGAAGTGAAGAGGAGCCTTTACAATGCTGTGGGACACTCCACCAAAGTCTTATCATAAACGTAGAGACACTTACTTGCTCTCCAATATCAGGCTAGGCCAAGGATCATCACGAATGCTTGTATCTTTTTCTGCAGGCGAGCTATATGAATATTTCAATTTATTCATCTTCGACAGCATCTTCTTCGTTAAATAGACTGCCATTATGTAGTCATTTATTTTCACACGATTACATATTAAAGCTGTACATTTTTCATATTATTTATCTCTTTATTTCTCTTAACTTTGACAGTAAAACTGACAGTACTACTAGGGTGTGTTCCGAATTGCGCTGTAATCGAATTGAGCGTGCTTACACCGCTGCACCGCGACCGGTTCGGAATTAGCGTCAGCGCGATAACGATGTCCCGTGAATCGTCATAGATGACATGCTCTAAATTAATATCACCGTGAGCGCTGTCAAAAATGACAGTCATTCTTTGCCGGGAGCAAATAAATACGCTAATATTAGCATTTCGTCATCCTGGATGAATCGGCGTCCTCAAACTCAAAATCTGAGTCATCACAGTCGATAGAGTCAACTAACAAATTAGAAGGGCCAGTGCGTTGAACTTCCAAAAAAAATTATATCCAATCGGTCTTTCTTGGACATTGTTACCACAGATAACTATATACTAGTCGGAGATACGTACGTTGACGTTGAGCGAGCACTGTGAAGTGTGAGCGCGTTCACGAGCGTTCCGAATTGTTGACAGCTCTTAACTGTCATAATCGTGATATCTAAATCGGAACGCAAATTATTGATGTGATCGATTATAACATAATTCGGAATGTAGGTAGGATTTAGCATTCTCTGCACTGACCTCTATTAAAATACGCTGGACTGGCTATCCCATACAAAATGACAGCTATTTGCTGTGCCGATTCAAAGCGCCCCCAGTGACAGGCGTGAGAGTTCTGAGAACTAATAAGATTGCAAAATTTGATTTTCCGCTAAGTGTCTCTGCGGAATAAAAAGTTTTCTAAAGTGTTTACTGTGATTGTGATATAAATTAAAGTGTTATAATAGTGACAGTGATTGTATCATAGCTTGTATTGTTCGTCCAACATGAAATCGTGCGTATATTGTAAAACACGATACGAAAAGGGCAGTGGTGTCAGTTTTCACAAGTAAGTGAATCTAAAACATAAATACTTATTAGAAAACCGCTTAAAACAGTGTATTCTTACAATTATAAACATAAACTATTCGAGTTTACGGGATTTTACGAACATTTTTAGAACCAATAACTTTTGTTAGGGATGTCAAAATTCATATCGATACTTTCGTAATATTATGATGTAAAACAAAAGTCATGCTCATCATTGTTAAAATAATGATACGCACATTATAATTATCTCTAATAATAGCAAAACACTTCAAGGTTTATTATTATTAGAGTCAATAACAAATAATTTAACACTTATGATTCATAATTCTCATTAGGTGTTCTATATAATTATAGATATATGTATACAATTTATAATTTTTTACCCATACCTACCATAATGTTTCCTTTAATTACAGGTTCCCCTCCGATTACACTCTCAAACTTTGGTTAAAAAATATGATGGTTGTCAACTGGACTCCGACAATGTATCATTATCTGTGTTCTAAACACTTCACGGAAGGCTGTTTCTTAAAACATCAGTCACGGACTACGTTCAAAAAATGGCTCGACAGTAATTTTTAATTTAATCAAATATGTGATTTGAGAATGCTTTTTTATTTCCCTGTCCCCCCCCCCCTGCGGTAATTAAGTTGTTACAAGATAATTACCGTAATTACAGACCTAATAGAAAGTTATTGTGTCTCTTATTACATGGCAACATGCGGTATCTGACAAGTAATAATATCTTATTGTGCACTCTTTATAGGAAGGGATTATCTTATTAATTACTATTTCTATCTTGGTAATTTACTATTTTACAGAATTTTATTATTTATTGATCCTATAGTGAACTGTTATCCGATTAAGGAGAACAAGGAAGGAAGGGGTCAACCGGACATGTGATACTTATTATTACAGTCCATAAACCGTACTAGATAATGCTATTTCAAGTTATGTTTTCTACGTAAAATATCTGCTTATTACGACTATCATGCAGACATGTCTTTTTATCTGAGTTTTAGTAACATTTAACAAAATATATGCCTATATTGTTTTAAATCAATTATCTACAATTTTAGTAAATCTTAACATATGTTATAAAACGTATTTCACGTTTTTAAAAACATATTACGTATAAAAGACAACACGAATGTTACATGTTAATAATTACCTAAACCAATTTAATTTATAGGAAATCTGTAACAATAGCGTTGGTAATATTTCTATCATTGTGGTCGATATCAGAAAAGTTTTTATCTATAACAAACCTTTTGTTATACATCACTAGTATTAGTTCCATTCCCCCACACTGCTGCCGTCAGCGCCAAAATGGCGATTTTCAAATAGGCACATGAAATTGATAGCGATAGCCAGTCCAGCGTATTTTAATAGAGGTCAGTGATTCTCTGTCTACGGATTAGTCTGTGAAATCATGATTGACCAAGCATTACATTGACGACACGTTTGGTGTAGTGGCTACCACGGAGCAAATACAAAGAGGAGACGGCCTAAGCAACTGTGCACTGTGATTCTCAACTAGGTCCTGACGTCATCATGTAGGCGTGGCCTTAGTCAGTGTCATGCTCCCACTGACCTCTATTAGAATACGCTGGACTGGCTATCGCTATCAATTTCATGTGCCTATTTGAAAATCGCCATTTTGGCGCTGACGGCAGCAGTGTGGGGGAATGGAACTAATACTAGTGATGTATAACAAAACGTTTGTTATCGATAAAAACTTTTCTGATATCGACCACAATGATAGAAATATTACCAACGCTATTGTTACAGATTTCCTATAAATTAAATTGGTTTAGGTAATTATTAACATGTAACATTCGTGTTGTCTTTTAAACGTAATATGTTTTTAAAAACGTGAAATACGTTTTATAACATATGTTAAGATTTACTAAAATTGTAGATAATTGATTTAAAACAATATAGGCATATATTTTGTTAAATGTTACTAAAACACAGATAAAAAGACATGTCTGCACTAGTTGAGTACCTAACTAAACTAATGAACTATAGATAGTCGTAATAAGCAGATATTTTACGTAGAAAACATAACTTGAAATAGCAGTATCTAGTACTGTTTATGGACTGTAATAATAAGTATCACATGTCCGGTTGACCTCTTCCTTCCTTGTTCTCCTTAATCGGATAACAGTTCACTATAGGATCAATAAATAATAAAATTCTGTAAAATAGTAAATTACTACGATAGAAATAGTAATTAATAAGATAATCCCTTCCTATAAAGAGTGCACAATAAGATATTATTACTAGTCAGATATCGCATGTTGCCATGTGATAAGAGACACAATAACTTTCTATTAGGTCTGTAATTACGGTAATTAACTTGTAACAACTTAATTACCGCAGGGGAGGGGGACAGGGAAATAAAAAAAGCATTCTCAAATCACATATTTTATTAAATTAAAAATTACTGTCGAGCCATTTTTTCAACGTAGTCCGTGACTGATGTTTTAAGAAACAGGTTTCCGTGAAGTGTTTAGAACACAGATAATGATACATTGTTGGAGTCCAGTTGACAACCTTCATATTTTTTAACCAAAGTTTGAGAGTGTAATCGGAGGGGAACCTGTAATTAAAGGAAACATTATAGTAGGTATGGGTAAAAAATTATAAATTATATACATTATATCTATAATTATATAGAACACTTAATGAGAATTATGAATCATAAGTGTTAAATTATTTTTTATTGACTCTAATAATAATAAACCTTGAAGTGTTTTGTTATTATTAGAGATCATTATAGTGTGCGTATCATTATTTTAACAATGATGAGCATGACTTTTGTTTTACATCGTAATATTACGAAAGTATCGATATGAATTTTGACATCCCTAACCAAAGTTATTGATTATAAAAATGTTCGTAAAATCCCGTAAACTCGAATAGTTTACGTTTATTATTGTAAGAATACACTGTTTTAAGCGGTTTTCTAATAAGTATTTATGTTTTAGATTCACTTACTTGTGAAAACTGACACCACTGCCCTTTTCGTATCGTGTTTTACAATATATGCACGATTTCATGTTGGACGAACAATACAAGCTATGATACAATCACTGTCACTATTATAACACTTTAATTTATATCACAATCACAGTAAACACTTTAGAAAACTTATTATTCCGCAGAGACACTTAGCGTAAAATCAACAAACAACGGCCATTTGCAATCTTATTAGTTCTCAGAACTCTCACGTCTGTCACTGGGGGCGCTTTGAATCGGCACAGCAAATAGCTGTCATTTTGTATGGGATAGCCAGTCCAGCGTATTCTAATAGAGGTCAGTGCATGCTCCTCTAAAGGTATATTATTCTACTCTGTGGTCAGTGTATTGTTGGCGTTCGTCCTGTGCACAGCTCTGTAAACGTTCCGTTTTTACAGCATATTTGCGCTAGAAGACAAAAAGAATGAAGTGTGGTGTTTTATCTTGTAAAAACTACTCGGATAGACGTTCTGGTGCTATGGATGGCATCACATTTCATTTGTCAGTAATTTTATGCGTAATTTATTAAAATAGTTCTTCATTCTGCATGTAGTGACATCTAGTGTGAGATAGTTACATAACTACAAAGTAAAATCAACAGGACGAGCGAATAGTTTTGCTATTGACCAGTAGATGTAAAATAAAGAAGTGGGCGGGATCTGATCACCCCTCACCCCGTAAAGTGTCACCCGTTGTTTCATACAGAAACCATAATACAACATCTCCTCTTTGTATTTGCTCCGTGAGTGGCTACAGTGGCTAAGTGTAGTCAGCGAAACCAAATGGTCCTGGGTTCGAATCCCGGTAGGGGCAAATGTTTGTATGATGAATATGGACATTTGTACCCGAGTCATGGATGTATATTTATAATATGTATGTATTTACGAAAAAAAAAATGTATTTAAGTAGTGTATCAACCATCTGGTATCCACAACACAAGTCTTAATTAAGTGCTTAACTTGGAACTAGATGGTGCTGTGTGCAATGTCAGACGATATTTATTTATTATTTATTTTTTTATTACACTTACAATCATAATCGAGATTTTAATAATCCAAATTCTATTGATCATTTTATATTATATCAAAGCTAGTATGTAGCTAAGTGGTTAGCCACTTAGCTAGTATACGTAGGTATGTACCTACTTATTTACCAACGTCCAATAGATAGAGGTCTACCTAACCTGTCGTTGCCAATAATAAAAGAATATCTATCAGATTATCATCGTAAATACTATTTTCCTCTCAATTCTAGAGCTTTTGTGGATTATTCAACAAAGTACCGAACTCCTATTTCCGAAAATCTAATCGGCCCTAGGCGGGGTGCTTACATTATCAAGCTCGCTTTGCTTGCTCTTATATCCTACATACTCTTAATTGTTAAGCTTTTCTGCATAAGTCGACAAAGTTACTCCTTGTAAGAATGGAAAAATTATCGAGCCCGCTTCGTTCATAATTACAAACAATGTCGATACTCGTTTTTTTTTATTAGCAGTCTTCAACTTGTATGTTTTATATTATATTTACAGTTCCGTGCGTGACGAACTCGCGCCTATGGAAAACACCAAAAAAAAAAACAGCATTGACTTTCTAACTGAATTTCTGTTTTGCTATTTTATTTTAGAACCCCCAAAGTAATGTTTAGCCACTTAGCTACATACTAGCTTTGAAATAATATAAAATGATCAATAGAATTTGGATAAAAAATATTATTAATATCTCGATTATGATGATTGTAAGTGTAATGCTTGGTCAATCCCTAGCATTAGTGGGATGACACTGAATATGTCCTGCCTAATAGCACACACACACCCTAGTAGCCTAAAGCTAGTTGTGCAATAGTGAATCTAACCCTCAGAATTAAGAGCCGGACTTCGGGATTCGGAGTTTGGAAATCTGAATAATGTTACGTGGTGGTGTTTTCTGTTTATTTTTTCATTTTGCATGTTTTGTGTTTTACGTAGCATTTTGATTACTAGAATGGACACTGAATGGACTCCACCAACTGCCTCGGCTCGTGGCACCCAAGGCCAGCCCCGCACCTCACGAGGTCCGCCACGTGGCTCGCGAGGTCGGCCTCGTGGCTCGCGTGGTGGTGCTGGTGGGACCCGCGGGCGTGGTAGAGGTGTTCGTGGTGTGGGAATGTATGTTACTTTAATCGCTTGCTTGCTACTAAATAACTTATTGGTGTCTGCGGTAAAGAATATTCTAAAGTTTGGTCTGCGGTAAAGAATTAAAGTTTTGTCTGCGGTAAAGAATATTCTAACGTTTGGTCTGCGTGGTGTGGCAATGTATGTTACTTAATCGCTTGCTTGCTACTAAATAACTTATTGGTGTCTGTGGTAAAGAATATTCTAAAGTTTGGTCTGCGGTAAAGAATTAAAGTTTTGTCTGCGGTAAAGAATATTCTAAAGTGTGGTCTGCGTGGTGTGGGAATGTATGTTACTTAATCGTTTGCTTGCTACTAAATAACTTATTGGTGTCTGCGGTAAAGAATATTCTAAAGTCTGGTCTGCGGTAAAGAATATTCTAAAGTTTTGTCTGCGGTAAAGAATATTCTAAACTTTTGTTACTTTTTTAGGGTTGTTCCCGTGCAAGCCCCGGCTGATGGAGGAGTTGGCCAGCATGCACATCGACCCTCTGTGTATGTATACTATTCAAAATTTGACTATTAATGGCTCGCTTGCTTGCTGCTAGATAACTTATTGGTGTCTGCGGTAAAGAATATTCTACAGTTTTGTTACTATTTTAGGGTTGTTCCCGTGCAAGCCCCGGCTGGTGGAGACGGCCAACAGGCACGTCAGCCCTCTTTGTATGTATAATATATAAAATTTGTCCCTATTGATTGCTTGCTTGCTGCTAAATAACTTAATGGTGTCTGCGGTAAAGAATATTCTAAAGTTTTGTTACTTTTTTAGCCATGCTCCCGTGCAATCCCCTGCTGATGGAGAGAGCCAGCAGGCACCTCAACCCTCTACGTATGTATACTATTCAAAATTTGTCTTTACTATGATACACTTGTTTTAAAAAATATTATTTTGTTTTAGCTCACAAACCTTTGGTGAGGTTTTGAGAATTGTCCGTGATGTAAGAGCCGCTGACAGGAAAAACTTAAGTGTCCTGTCAGTGGCGCAGAAAACAAAGCTGGTCGGCTTAAGGGAGCAAAAGGAGACATGGAGGTTTTTGCTCCCCGATGCTCCACTGCGGAAGCAGAAGAGGTATGTTTTTATTTTTTTCAAACTAACTTCTGATAGATTGACATGTTTTGTCTTACTTTCAAATATTTTACAGAAAACTGTCGCCAACGCGGGGGCCGTGTCCACTCGCGGAAGGGGCACCGGCTATCCCACCGCCCAGGAAACTGAGGCATTGGGAAGTCGTAGCTGGGCCGTCGACAAGCACAGGGTTAACTTCCTGTGTCGACTTCGACCGCCCGTTGCGTGCGTGCAGCCACACACCTGAAGGTGGTTTGTTTTAAAAATACCTCGTTCCACATTATGATGACCACATTTCTCTAGCTTCTAATTTATTATTTGTTTTTTAGTTGTACTGGCGACAGCTCATATGCCGCCGCTAATTTTCTTCGAGCACGCGTTGGGCTCGTGCAGTCCCACATCTGAAGGTAGTTTGGGCAACTCAACGGGCGTGCTAGCGGCACAGGAGGTAGCCTCGACATCGGCAGTTGCAGATGCTGACTTCCGCATACTGGTTGATGCTGAAATTGATATCGTGGGATTTACACCCAGTGAGTTAATCAAATAAGTAAAAGTACAAATGAAAGCGTGTAATGTATTCATTTTTATTCTAGATTTAACCAATATCTTCTTAATTTGTAGCGAACAGTCCAGGCCCGGCGCATTCGGCGGTCGTTTCGTCTCCCATAGCGGCGACGTCCTCAGTCACGAATGGTGAGTATTCTTTTACCACTTTTTGCTAACTGTATGCATGTCTGTACTATGTATGTAATATAATTTAGTATGTGGTTTTATTTCAGAACCATCTTTATTTGAGGATGTGGATGACGAGGTTGCTGCGTGGGAGCGATCGATCGCGGACCTCCCCGGATCCGACGTGGAGGAAAACCTGGATATTATGGACGCCGGTATCAATATCGGCATACCGCGGCAGAGGTAATAATAATAATAAAATATTTTCAGCATAACTAAGCCCAAGCAGCCAATCCGGAACCTGTTTTTTGCACCCAAACTTTGTAAAGGGGAAGATTTTAAGCTTTTTCTGTACTTAGGTACGTGGCGGAGTATCCAGCTGACGGCGACGACCTCACTCCTTACCAGCTGGAGCAAATTCAAACCCTCGACACGTGCGATGACTCAGCGCTGCGGCAGTACGTGGGCGACGAGGATATGCTGCGGTTTAACTGGCATATCGATGCCAATCACTTCACCGGCAAGCGGGAGGAGTTCACTGGTTTGTCGGGGCCAACCTTTGAGACTGACGGGATGACTCCTCTGGATATTTTCGAGAGGATTTGGGACGAAACTATAATTAATCTCATAGTTTCAGAAACTAACATCCACGCTAACCGTCTGTTGGCTTCACTCGTTAATCCACAACCACAAACCCGATTAAAACAGTGGAAGGACATACAATCGTCCGATCTGTGGGTTTTTTTTTGCCATAATGATGTTGCAAAGTTTCGTCCAAAATCCTGTCGAACAAGACTACTGGTATCCCCAATATCCGTACTTGCGGGTCGGAAACTTCATAGACTTCATGCCCTACTCGAAGTTTTTGATGATAAAGAAATGTTTGCATTTTGCAGACAATTCTGCCATTCCGGCAAATTCTAAACTTGCCAAAATTAGCCCTATTATTGATCACCTGTCTCAGAAGTTCAGCAGTTTATACCTACCTGAGCAAAATATTGCCATAGACGAGTCCTTACTGTTATGGAAAGGCAGACTCAGTTTTTCGCAGCTGATAACCAACAAAGCTGCTCGGGTAGGTATAAAAAGCTACGAACTTTGTGAGTCGCGAACGGGCTACTTATGGAAGTTTGAGATATATGCTGGAAAGGGTCATCAAATTCTCGAAGGACATGATGTCGAAAGGGGGTCCATGGAACCAGAGGGAGCCACATCCCAGATCGTCTACAGGCTGGTTCGCCCTCTCCTAAACAAAGGCCATACACTAGTTATGGATAATTTTTATAATTCGCCACTATTGTCAAGAACTTTAAAGGCGCACAAAACCGACACCATGGATACCCTGAGACTAAATCGGGAATTTGTTCCCGATAGTCTGCGCAATAAGACCAAAGCCAGCATGCGCATAGGAGAGGCAGTCTGCAGTAACACTGAAGACCTATCTATTGTGGTTTGGAGGGACTCCAATTTGGTCTCACTGATTTCAACTTATCATAAAGTTGAAATCAGTGGGAGAGAGAAGTATGGTGTTTACAAATACAGACCCAAGGTAGTGTTGGACTACAATCTTTCCATGGGGGGGGTCGATAAGAAAGACCAACTCTTACAGGCATACCCCGTGGAAAGAGTTAGGAACATGGTATGGTACAAGAAACTGTTTCGCAGGCTATTGAATGTGTCTATTCATAATGCGTATGTGATTTATAGCCATTCCCGAAAAACTCTTCATCGAGAATTCAGGACGAAGCTGGCAGACCAAATTCTAAAGAAGTACGGCCCACAACCACCTACGCCGCCGCATCTCTTAGGTAATGGACATTATCCGGTAAAAACAACCAACAAAGCGCGATGCAGGCAGTGCTCCAAATTTAAAATCGTGTCTCGCACTGTCTGGGCCTGCGATGCTTGTGGGACAAGGCTCTGCGTTTCGTGCTTTAAAACTTATCACAATCCTTAGAGGGAGAGCGAGTGGTTTCTAAACTTCACTTCACTAAAACTAGTGACTAAGAAGTGTGATAATTTTGAGACCAGATGAGCGGCTTGGTGTAAGTGGTGTGTGGGTCTGTGTATGGATGTGTTGACGTGTGGGTGTGTGGGTCAGTGTATGTGTGTGGGTCTGGGTGTGTGTGTGCTGCGAAACAGTTCCTTTGTGCTTATGAGTCTGTGTGATGGTGTGCGGGTCTGTGTGTTGGTGTGTGGTTCTGTGTGATGGTGTGCGGGTCTGTGTTTTCGTGTGTGGGTCTGTGTTTTGGTGTGTGGTTCTGTGTGATGGTGTGTGGGTCTGTGTTTTGGTGTGTGGTTCAGTGTGTCGGTGTGTGGGTCTGTGTTTTGGTGTGTGGTTCTGTGGGTCTGAGTTTGGGTGTATGGCTCTGAGTGCTGGTGTGTGGCTCTGTGTTTGGGTGTGTGGCTCTGTGTTTGGGTGTGTGTGTGTATGCGGGTCTAGTTGTGTGTGCTTGTGGGTCGTTCTTGTCCACTTTTTTGTTCTTTGACTTAGTGACTTTTGTATGTTATCCATAATTAGTGTATTACTGGCTATTCATACACGAAATATCTTAAAGTAGGGATTTTTTTTTTTTTTTGTTTCGTGATATCAGGTTTCCAGTACAATGTTCCAGTAATACCTTTACCTTCTTACCTTTTTTTAGTAGTACCTTTTCATGTAATTGTAATTAAACTTGCACTGTTTCATAAGTTAAAGCAAATAAAAATGTATATTTGTTTGGAAGCCCTAAAGATTAGCATACGTGAATATATTGCAGTTCCAACAATATTACATACATCGTGTCAAATTGATACCCTCCTTTTTTTCGCCGTAGTCGGGTAAAAATAAAAATATAGTATGCTAATCTACTGGGCAAGAATAGATTTAGCTGTCTTTAAAAATAAATCAATAAAAATAGGTTGACGGATTTCATACATTAATCAGTCCGGATCCGGTTTTTTTATACTATGTATACTCAGCCTTATTGTACGGCATTTTGAGAACATTTTGCCCAGGACCAACTTAAATGCTTATAACTTTTTCCGATTAAGTCGTGTTAATAAGTGTAATACTTCTTTGGAAAGTGTATTTAACGAGTATCATGTAATTAAGATTATATTATCTTTTGATCAAACTTGTAAAACATTTTTTGAAAACAAATGAAAGTAATATTTATCGTTAAAACATGTATGTGTCTTCAAAACCTTATTTTAGTACAGTGTTTAATTCTACTGCCACGATTTTTACAAATATGTTGAAGCATTAAATAAGGTTACCACTGTTAACCATATTTTTAATCTACGTATCAGATTTATGAAAAACAAAATTATTTTGTCTGGGCGCAAAACTTCCGGCCCGTCAACAAATTTTTCTCAACTTTGGATGCTTGTAAATAAAAAATATTATACTACGCAGTCCGGTTTTATTTATTTTTTATGTTGAGAATATACGCATCATGCATTTTAAACATTAAAACATATATGTCATCACTTGTTTTTTTTTTACTATAGCCATTTACTTGAAATCTAAGAAATAAAATCTCTTTGCTCACATTTACAACCAATTTCATAAATGAATACAATTCTAAATTCAAACGAAATGCACACTATCGTAAAGCCCCAACCCTTACAATAACACTCAAGTGTAAGGCTAAGGACCATTCAAAGAAAGAACGTCGTAAATCTGCTTTGTTTACAAAAAACGGGTGGCTGGGCGACCACCCGCCGCGGTGACGTAATCGGCAATTCACCCGTCACCCACTGTGCTCGCGCGGCTTCATTCTCATGAGCGGATAATGTCCTGCCTAATAGGCATACAATAATTATGTAGGTATTGGCATTAAAATTTAGAATTATTATGCATGGTAAAAGTTATTATAAATGTAAAATACAGTGAAAGTAACACATGGTCAATGCTAATGCATGTCAAATACTGTGAAAATACATGGTCAATACTAATAATACATGTTAAAATACAGTGAAACTAATAAATGGTCAATAATTCAAGAAATCTTGGATCGTGTAGTATGCTTTATCAATTAAAAATGTTCGTAATTTATTTTTAAATACTGGAAGTTCCTTATTGTCTAGAATGCCAATAGGTATTTTGTTGTATATTTTTGATGCAATGCCAAAGAAGCTTTTGTTAAATAGAGCCGTTTTATGTGGTACATTAGCAATTTTTAACATTATGTCTTTTTGATTTGAGTTTTCCAAATAGATTTTCATTTGTTTTTATAAATACAGCTTCATAAATGTTGTTAACTGTCAAACCCTAGACTTTTCCGATTACTAAAAATATCATTATTATGGAATAGCATTGCGAACAACGCAAACAGATTTTTTTCAAATCAATTACTACCTATTAATAGTTCAAAAAATATTAAATCGAAATTGATTTTAAAAAAAAAAGGTCGAGGCATTGGCCGGTTCGGAGAGTATGTCAAAAAATTCAAAATAATCCAAGGTTTAATCACCTGCAAGAGATATAAAACTTTTTCATGCCAGCTCCATAGTAATTTTTAATGAAAAAAATCTGTCTACGTTGTTCGCAATGCTAAATTTCCTTTGTTGATATTTTTAGGCATGTATTTAGTCTCCCAAAACATTTTTATGGCATAAAAGTGGAAATTTGGGAAAAAAGTATTGCATGTTATGAGAGCCAGCCAGCCCACTGTGCACCGTACCGATCCGATCGACTGCTTGCGATACATCCACGTTTGTACTTTTGTAGAGGTTTGTAGCTTGCGGCAAGTTCCAATCGTGCATAGCCGGCTTTAGAATATTATTAGTCTCTGGATAAGTCACTGTCAACTTTGTCAAGAAATGACATTGACATACAGATTACAGGCAGTCCAGCCCGGGTTTTTCTTTTCATGAAAATGTTAGATAATATAGCATAAAAGCAGGATAGCTTTATACAATTATTATTAGTGTAAGGACATCAGTAATATGAAACTATGTGCTATTTATGTAAACATAACATCCATGAAATCATAAATAATTTATATTATCTTCTCTTCTTGACTGATTGTTGTTTAGTAAAAAGCTCTAAACTTGATAAAAACATTACAAAACCGCTTAATTATGACTTCCCTTTTATTACTCAAATCCATGTTGTTTGCTAATGCTCTCCAAAAGAGTAAAAAGAAGAAGAAGAGCAAGATCAAGAAAACGTACGTATAATTTCTAGACAATATAATGTTAACATATAACTGTTTGTTTTTGTTTCACCTATAACTTTATGCCGAGTACAACTTGGAATGATATTCGACATTACCGAAAGGAGCAGTTTCATCCAAAGGTGTCCTCTGCCTTACTTCTTAACTTTCATTATTTGAACTTGGGTTTTGTTTCACTTCCAGTCCTAAAATTAAGAAAACAGCAAGCCTATGTATGTGTAGAATATGCAATGACGAACCAGGAGACATACCAATATTCAACAATTTTGTACAACCCAATATCCCTGAAGAGATTAAGAACTTTTCAGGCGTAACTGTAAGTTTTTAAATACTATCAGACTTTTTAGTTTAGACTCTGACTGTACTAATACATAAAAGGATATTTAAAAAAAAACTACTTAGTTACGTCAACATGAATTTCTGTATGGAAAATTAAACATCACCAGTAAACATCTTTTCTGTTTTCAGTTAAATAATGCAGACAATTTATCAAAACATATGTGTCAAAGCTGTCTGGATCTTTTAAATGGATGTATAATGTTCAGAGAAATGTGTCAGAGGACTAACAAACTACTGATTGAAATATCTATTAAGAAAGGTATGGAATTAGAAATTATTGTATGACTATATTCTATTACACAAGGGATGTACAGCAGATTCAGAATGATTCTACTGGGCAATAAAAAGCAATGACATTGGCTCAATAAAATTGGTTGCTTGCCTATGCTCCTTAAGTTTTTCCAGCTTCTAAAGCGTAGCACTAAATACCTATAGGTACACATAGTGTCATAAGAAGTTGTGGAAAGCAATGAGGGAAATCTTCGGCCAGCAGTGGTGGAGTACAGGTAGACAAAGAACACACAAATAAAAGATAGCTCTGCCAAACTAATGCAGTAGTTGTAAATGAACATTGTGTATGCATGTTTATTAACAACTATTACAATTTTAAAGGTGCATCTACACTGAAGATACCTTTTGGAGAGCAACATTTTGCAACATGATAAACCATGAAGTATCATTAAGTAAACTTCTATAAATTTTAGTAAGTTTACTAAATAAATGTTTGTTATCCATTATAACGTCTTGCAATGCAAACAATGCTCCACAAAAAGTAACTGGTGTGGACACACCTTATACAGTTCTTTTAAAAAATAAATGGTATTTCTTGCATAGAATACACTCAAGACTGTCATGATTATGAAGAGGGTCATGATGCTGATGATGCCAAAGCAGATAGTGAAGACTCTTACAACATTCCTTCACCCGAATTTACCATGGATAACTCGGAACTTCTCTCTCTTTGGGGGTGCTCAAATTGCGGTGAAGAATTCCATGTTATGGTTAGTCTCATCAATTATCTCATGTATCAATTAATTTAAAAAACCATATAGGTACAAATATTTAAGTACTATATACCTATGTACTTGGACACATTTTCTTCTTTATTAATGTCATAACTTATAGCTGCAATATTAACTTGATGTTATTATTTATGTTTAATTGTTGTTTGTTTGGATTGATGCCCCACAACTTAAATAAAGCGAGGAGTACGTTTTAAAAAGCGAATCATCACATAATATTTTTTGCAGGCCACTTACAGCAGGCATATTATCAAGTGCAACGCCCAGTCATCAGACGCGCCAAAACCACCAGGTGAAGTAACTAAGAGGAAATTCCTCTGTGACATCTGTGGAAAGACTGCTTATTCTAATGCTAGTCTTCTAGTTCATAGGTAGGTAATTTTACTATTTTGTTACTATTTACTTTAGGTTTTAAAATGAGAACATTGCTTCTCACTAAGCATTTATTTATACAAGTACAATACTGCTATTCCTAGAGTTACTGAGACACGATAATTACAAGAGCACACTGAAATTCAAACCCTGATTCCGAAACTAGCTGAACCTGGTCTATAGGAATTAGTAATTCTTCCAATTTGCAAAAAAATATTATGCTCTTCTATGATTTAAATAATAATTTTAAAAACAAGGATTGAGAAGCAATAGCCGAGCTACGACCAGGCGAGGTTCTTATTTTCTAGGAAATAGAAATCAAATTTCCACAAAAGTATTTTGATGATATGCGCTGCGCGACTTTCCTAGGAGTCAGCTGCGTATTTGCAGCGTAAAGTTCAAAAAATATATAGATGTAGGTAGTGTTATTGAGCTATGACGACATTTTTATTTAATATTTTTTTTGTTTCGCCATTGCTGTATTACATATGCCTCCCTCCATATTTTCCATCTCTTGCGATCCGGCGCTTCTTTCCAAGCCTTATGGAAGTCATCCGGATTATTTTAATTTTAATCTATAAAAACTTTTTTCCTTACAGGGCCATCCACGAAAATGTGTTTCCTTTCAAATGCGACGTGTGTCCGTACCAAGGTCGAACAATGGATCTTCTGAAGGTGCACAAGAGATCTCATCTGGTTGACAAACCGTTCAAATGCACACAATGTCCTAAGGCGACTACTACATCCAGCAATCTTGCTAAGCACATGCGACATGTGCATAGCACTACGAGACCATTTAAGGTATTAATCGAATTTTCTGTCTTTCCAAACCTTACTTATTTATAGAACTGCAAGGAATAGTTAGTATGCGCTTCGGGAATCGTCGTCTATCTTCGGAAATCCGAAGCGCGATGATGAGATGTAATATAGAGCTGTTACAACCATGGAAGTAATTGCCTATTTTTTTGTATTACCTTTTTTCCATCTTTATAGATTAACCACGCTATACAATTCCAAAGAAACGTTTCAAAACTTTTCATTGGAAAATGACGATCTGCAGGCAGTATAAAACTTAGAAGCACAGCCTCTTTCCCCACAGAGGCAGCGGACGGTCCTAAGTTTTGTATTCATATTCATATTCATTTATTTGTACTGCACTTAGCACAAATACCTCATTTAGAAACACGAAGATTACCGAAACGCACACTTGTTCTGATTTACACATAGTTACCATAGAAGATGCAGCATCACATAACAATTAGGATATTTAGGTGTGCGCCCAACGTTAGGCCCGTTGACTTCAACTTTACCATAAAGTTGGACGTAGTTGTTCAATGTAACAAATAGAGCTTTAAACCTGTACCAGTCAATTTGAAAACTTATGTTCTAAGCATTCGAGTTTCAAATACACATTTCAATGTTTTTGAATAATATCCAACCACATTTAAATGTGTGTGTATTCTTATAATTTCTCAATGCTGTTGAGTCCGCTGTTTGTAACTGTTAGTAGACTTTCTTATTTGTTTAAAATATACATTTAAAAATATTTTTTTTTTCAGTGTACTTATTGTGACAAGGCTTTCTCATACCAGCATGACATGAAAAGGCATGTCAAAGATATACATTTAAGACAAGGCACTGTGGAATGTGATATCTGCCATAAGAAGTTTAATACTAAGTAAGTGTTTCTTTTAAGCCAAAATGGATAGGAATTATTATATGTTCAAGTAATTTATAGTGTGTCTTCTGTTCTAGGAAAATATTACAAGGTCACAGATGGAAAATTCACAAGATCAAAGGCGAAAGACAAGGTCGTCTGCCGTCGTACTTGCAATGTCAAGACATAGGACTAAATAATGAGAACAATGTAAATGACAACACGAATAACTGTGAACACAATTATTAATATGTAGGTAACTACTTACATATTTCTTAGAGTAGATGTCCAGTTTATAGTCAAAACAGAAAACCCCATAATATCGGTTCTGGCAAATTATCGTTTTTATTGCGGCATAATTTTGTGTAGTAATTTGACTGAAAAATGTATAGAAAAGATCTGGCTTCAAGTATACGCTAACATTTGTGGCAGTCGTGGTCATAAAACGTGGGAGCGAGATGACACGAGACTCGGTATAGTTTTTAGAAATCGTACTAAATATTCACCGTGCTACTCGCAAGTCTCACGCATTATGGCTGCGACTGCCACGGGTTGACGGGTCTTGGCATTTAGTATAGTAAACCGTATTTAAAGAGAGAGAGAAAAGTAATTCCAACTGATCTCAAAAGCTTATATTGGAAATGGAGCTCTCTACACTCTTTGTTAGGTTGATCAGAACCAGTATGTAGCCACGCGCACGTCCTTTTCGTTTAGAATAAAAAGTCGCGTGCCTTCTTATTTTCCAGTGTTGTATATGTAACGAAGCTAATAGTTCATTGTCCCGTTGCATATAAAGGATGACGCTATTGATCCTGTATAGCGTAGTGTATAGCTCCATCTCATGTTCACACTGGAACCGTGATGGCTTTAAAACTTCATTTTAAGGCCCCTAGTTTTATATCAGACTAGCTGCGGCCCGCGGTTTGTTTCGCATACGTCTCGATCCCATGGGCATATCGGGATAAAAAGTATCCTATCGGTATCCAGGTCATGGTCTACACAAATGTGCCAAATTTCAACTAAATCCGTTCAGCGTCAATCCAGTTAGCGTGATCAAAAAATCTAATCTTTTCTCTTTATAATATTAGTTTAGACTACCGTTTGTAAGAGGCCAAAGCTCATTCTGTATGCTGTATGCTGGGGCTACATTAGCAGGCTACGGCGAATATTCGTGTTAACGCGATGAATGTGGCCGGGTACATCGTGTAATCGCGTAGTATTCGGGCGAAGACGATGTAGTATCGGGGAGCTGTCGGTAAGCTGGCGCGTATCAAAGGGATTTGTCGCGACAATATTCGCTTGGGGGTGGCTACACCTACGTCAATTCAGTGTCTTCCAGACTTTGAAGCAAGAAGGACGTGCCTGTATTTTTTGTACACTGGAGTGGAATAACGAAAAAGTGAGAGTTCATTCAATTTTATGAAACGGAGAGTACCTATCATATGGAATCCTAGTGACCCCGACCATAAAAAGAAACACTTGGTACATGATGCGTGGATTCGAATTAATAATAAACACAATCCGGCACGATGCATCGCGTCAAGTCGACACGAATCTTCGCCCGCCTTAATGTAGACAAGAACATCGCCTATGCCCGAACACGATGTTTTTGTCGCGCCAACACGATACGAATCTTCGCCCGCTAATGTAGCCGAAGCAGTAGATAATATTTGGAGGCTTTTAGTGAACTACAGTACAGTATAGAAAAAAAGAGTGATTAATTTACGAGACACCTTTCTCAATTTGCTAAAGATGTCTAAATGAACACATTTGACTTCCCTGGTCACATAGTGATGATCGGTACGATATTTTTACGGTAAAAAGTTGGGATCACACGTCAACATCCCACTGTCCATACGGTTAAAAACATACGCACTATGAAACTTCCATATGACTCCAATTATGTATCATAGGTACCTACTGATCCTCCACGTGTAGATGGAGCCTTAGCCTTCCTTAGAGTGATAAACTTAATTTATATAAGAAAATACCCTATTGGTACTTTAAAGTATTATTTTACTGTCGAATAGATTTTATTTTATTTATACCTATGAATTTATAATAATTTATGAATATTAATTACGTAAAAGACGAGTTATTATTAGAAAGTAAGTACATAAGATTGCAGAATGTAGGTACATAATTAAGATAATGACATTGTTAATAATTTATGTATCTTCTTTTTATAAAATACATATTTCTTTATTATATTAATAATGATAATAATTTATTTGTGCAATTATACCTTTTCTATCGGCCATTACCGTTGATAACATAAGGGCAACAATAAAATAAAAATTGATTAGGGATTGTTTTTTTTTGCAACAGGCTTCGCACTGTTGTTAGATACGGAACAGCAAGGTAAAGAAACAGACGACCGCTACTAAGTTCTCATATTTTGTGCCTTTTTATAAAATGAGTAATTTTAACGTTGTATTAGCAGTTCTGTCATGTCTTGTACTGTGTGTCGCGTTTGACCTGCCTAGAGATGGATGTCAATCAGAATTAAATATCAACAACAACCACTACAATGTGACAGACACGTACCATGTCGGCGATGCGAACCCCACTGATGCCCATTACGACGTTTATGGCAACCTATTCTACGTGGAATCTGGACGAAACGACAATGGATACTACTTTAACGCTAACGTTATAAAATTCAAAACTGCAGCCCCTCAGAAAATACCAGGTGAGATATTTTTTTCGACTAGCCTAAACCGATTTGTTGAGGTATTTTTTTAACAAATGCATAAAATAATGTTTTATTGTAATAGTTCAAATAAATCGAAAAGGAATTGATCCCCACCATCCCACAATAAATTAAGCTGAAGGAGCTACATGAGTAGACGACTCACTTTCACAAACATCACGCTTGTAGGTATACCCCGTAGGAGTAGGCAGAGCCGTATAGTTCACATTTCGCCAGATAATAATAACTAAATCCCATAATGTAATGGGGTTAGCATCAGGGTAGCCAGTAAATGCAAATTTTCTTACGTTTTTTGGCAATTTGCAGGTCAATATCAGGTTCTATGTTGATCTAAATATGATTCGCGGCCGTAACAAATATTTAACTATTAGAATTATTATTATCATAAAAGACATCAATACATCTCCCTAAGTTCTTATTACCTTATTGAATGACTATTTCATGAAGTCATGACATTTGAGGTCAATTCTAACTGGAGTTGTATTGCTGATTCTAATTGTATCGATTATAATTTTGTAATACCATATTAATTTGTTAAGGTCTTGAATCATATTTTAATCAACATTGAACCTGACACTGATCTGCAAATTGTCGAAAACTACTTAGATACTTAAGCCAATAGCCACTAACCGGCCGCATATCCAGACTCCGGCTGCCTTTTTAAGTTACCTAACTGCAAATGAACACCAGTAGCAAAAATACTGGAATGTCCCCATCGTGAGGCTCCACTGTTTCGTCCACAAGGGAGAGCAATTCTCAAACTCAAAGCATTTATTTCAAATAAACCAATTACAGGCACTTTTGAATTGTCAAGTGTTCGTTCAGTCAGAAAGATGAAGCTAGTTGCCCATTCCAAAGCGTAGTAGGTACCTACCCTATGTAGAAGAACGGGCAAGAAACTCCATGGACACTCTTTTAAATCAAAATATTGTTACAAAAAAGTGTATACATGTGAGAACGATGTAGAAAGACGTGCACGTAAAAAGCGTCCGTAATAAAAATATTTAAAAACAACTAAGGAATTAAAATAAGCCGTGGCAGCTAAGAAATGACCAGTGCCTACTGACTAATAAGCACATATACCTACCTAAGTTACCGCGTTTATTCCTTCGTCATACTAAAAGGTTGTAGCTTGAACGTGACCGAAATCATGCTTTTTTTATTTGTCATAGGTTTACCAGAAGACATCAGTTACTCCATTGCCGTCGATAAAAACGAGAAGAAAGTTTACTTCGGCACAGGAAAGGGTATCTTTAAGTACAATTACGAGACTCACGATGCTACCCCTGTGTCCAGCAGTATCTTCAAGCTTGACATGATATTTGTAGACAAAGATAGCAATAAATACGTTACAGAGAGCAATGATGGTGTCGAAGAATTGTATTTGTTAGATGGGGAATTGAACAAAATTCGCTTCAATAGTCTTGAAGCACTGAACGAATTGACTATTGACGACGAAAACAACTTCTATTACTTAAAAGATGAAAAATTATTCGTTTTGAAATCGTCCCTTTCATCACCAATTTGTATTGGTAACGTCACCTACGACGGCATGGCGCAAATCGCTGTCCACAATGATAACGTATTCGTAGCTAGTGACGACTTGATGTATTTCCATGAAAATGATACGGGGAATCTAAAATTAGTCGACAATGCTCCTGAAAATATAACAGCAATAGCTTTTGATACAACCGGTGATTTTATACTTGGTGTTCGCGGTAAAATTCTCAAATATAAGAAAAATGAATGCCACTTCAGGAATTCCAAAGTAATCAATGACGAGTAAAGTAGGTACATAATGTGTAAAAAAGTTTATGTAATACAACCTACTTGTACATCTTTGGGCGAAAAATAAAATTTTACATAATATATTTCAAACTATTATTTTAATAATAAAAATAAATTACATAGGTAGGTACCTTATTTCGTACACAATAGCCAAGCAGTAACTAGTACTCAGTAGGCACTGAATATTTCACCAATTAATGTAGTCACTCAGTATAAAGCTGAATTTTTCAGGTTGGCGTGATTGTCCAAATCCGGAACTATAAGGCTTAGCGCGCTCTACGAATTTGAACCGTTGCGGATAATAATGGCAAATCTGTGAACAATACCAATATACTAGATTCCGCGCACTGAGGTAAATATTCGATTGAGAATTCGTTTGAAAAATTACTTTTGTTTGCGATTTAACTTCGCAGTTTAAAAATCTTAGTGCGCGCTTAGCCTAAGAAATAGCGAAAAATACTCAAAGGAGGTGTACGTTACTCCAGCTGGAAAGTGGCTCCTAGAGTGATAAGAGTGGAATTGTCTTTTCCGTTTTTTTACAAAACGACAAAGCGCACAGATTTTATATGTGGCGCACATTCACAGCAGATTACGCACTAATTATACGTTCTACTCATATCACTCCGGGAGCCAATTTCCTGCTGGAGTAACGTACACTCAAAGGAGTCACAGAGCCGATTTGGATAAACATTCAAATTGCATCATTGGTTTTTGAAGAATCAACCGAATTTGATCCTCACCATTGACTGGTGAATCCTTTTTCAACATCAATGGGTTCGATTCCTAGGTAGGATAATTTTAGATTGGATTTTGGTTTTTTTTTTTTTTTTTTTTGGATTTTTGTTTTTTTTTTTTTAAACGGGGTCGATTTTGCCAAAGACTGCATGTTAACATTTTTGACAAAATCGGCCCCGCAACTCCTTTTGAGTATTTTTGGTTATTTCTTATAGTTAGGGGTTTGGTCCAGTTGAAAACTTCAGCCTGTATTTAAATAAATCAAATTGGATGTGAACAAAAATAAACCATATTGTAACATTGTATACATGAAAACAGACCACAGAACAAATACACCATAGGTCCAACCAAACACATTGGAAATGCGAAGTCTAATTTTAATATTAAATAAAACTTAGCTTTTATAGTTTGGGAGTGCTCTAGACTTTGCAATCTATGTAATTGTAAGTTCTGATAGCACAAATTACAACTACAATAATATCATAAAAATACTGCTTACTTTATGATTTACAAGCATAATAAATTCTTGATTAATAGATTAATTTGTTTGTTTTTAGGATGGATCTTCAAAATCTTCCATATTATATGCAATCCACAATTTGCACATTGTTATCATTATTGTTGTGCTTAAAAATACTACATTCTCATAATGATTAATAGCTAAAAATAATTGATAATCAGTTTTATCCAATTGGGTAATTTCAATGTGGAAGTATACTTTGAGATATCATGGGGAATGTAATTGGCTGAGCCTGAGAGTTGGTTAATGCCATTGGTTGACTAGTACTGGAAATAGTAATTTGCTGCGTGGATGTTTGATGTACAAGTTGTTGAGCCGAGGGTACAAGCTGCTGCTGAGCCGATTGCTGAGCAGCTAGTTGTTGAGCCGACTGCTGTGCTACCATCTGTTGAGCAGACTGTTGTGCGGCAGCAGCCAGTTGTTGCGCAGACTGTTGGGCTGCAGCCGCCAAATGCTGGGCAGACTGTTGGGCTGCTAAGTGCTGTGCAGATTGCTGTGCAGCCAAGTGTTGAGCTGATTGTTGTGCAGCCAAGTGTTGCGCAGACTGCTGCACCGCCAAATGCGCTGACTGCTGAGCGGCTAAGTGCTGTGCAGATTGTTGAGCAACTAAATGTTGTGCTGACTGTTGAGCAGCCATATGTTGTGCAGACTGTTGGGCTGCTAAGTGCTGTGCTGATTGTTGGGCTGCCAAATGTTGGGCCGACTGCTGAGCAGCTAAATGTTGAGCTGATTGTTGCGCAAGATGCTGGGCAGATTGCTGAGCAGCTAAATGTTGAACTGATTGCTGTGCTGCATACTGGTTTGCTTGATGTTGAGATGCCAGTTGTGGTTGTAATGCTGATTGCTGGACAAGTTGTTGGACAGCTGTTTGAGATGCATTGCTCATAAGCTGCTGTGCAGGCTGTGTCAAGGTTAGCTGTGCTGGAACTGCTACAACAGTTTGTCCCCCACCCATCAGTGTGCCCGAGTCACTCACTTGCATCAATTGTTGGGCACCAGCACTTGTGACTATGAGGGCACCCGAGTTACCCATAAGCTGTTGAGTTGTGCTTACTGTTAGAATTTGTGGAGTAGGCGTTAATAGTTGAGCACGAGAAGCAGCAGGAGCCAAAGCCAAATTTGGTGTGGCTGTTGCAGGAACTAATGCTGGGAGAGCACCAGAAAGGCTCACTACCGGTGTGACACTAACAGTTGCCATAGATACAGGTGTTGAGGTGCCATGTCTTGAAGTTATCACACAGGACTGGCCTGTTCTCATTGCAGCGGTCTGTTCTAGTAAAAATTCATTCATAGAAGTCAACTGAACATTCTTTTCAGTCAGGTCACCTACTTTTTTCAGTAATACACTTATATTATCATGAAGCAATTTTATTTTATGATCTAAAACTTCACAATTTGAGCATAATATATTGGATGTTTGTAAAACCTGTTTATCTAAACCATTTTCTTCAAATGCAAACCTTCTCAATTTTGCTTCTGGAGGGGAATCTTCGTCTCTAATTGGTGGTGGTGGGCGATTGTAATGTGGTGGTGGTGGTGGCATATTAAGTACTGAAACAATCTCATTACCACTTACATCAGATGGGTGAATATATTGACAGTCTTGATTAGAACAGGCATTGAGTGCATAGGCTTGGCACACTGGTGTGTTCCGCGTATTACGTGGAAACATGCCTGTGGCATAGAAATTAACTTCGTCTTCTACTGTGCTGTGTATAAATTTGCAGTTTGGTCTATAACAGCCTTTGTTTTGAAAATCATGGCAAAATCGAAACAGTTCCTTTAGATGCGATTTTGGAGGTATCACATGAATGAAGCGACAGTTTTCACGTATGCAACAACCGCGAATGTAATCTCTGCAATAACAGTTAGCGGCCGGAACCGACATCTCGCCGGCATCATTGGCGCTCATTGCACCGTTTACGTTTAACGTTACAACCATTATTTACAATGTTAGAAGGTATAAAAATCAAGTTCCCATTGTTTGCCCTTTTTGTTCAAGACAACTATCAAAATAAAAGTTGGCCGTTACTCGTTACCTTTTATCCAGGAACGTATATTTTCTGGGCATTGTTCTCAATAAACAATTATCATAAAGTCTAACAAACTTTTAGCGTTTCCAATTATTTTCACTTCAAACAAATCATTCTGTCTGTATGTTTTTTTTTTTAATTTTTGTATGTCTGAGTCTGACTCACAGAATATATATACCCTGACGCACAGACTTTTGTATACTTATTATCACAGAGTAGGTAGGTACTTTTTTGAGATATTGGGTTTTTGCTTTGAATGAGATAAATGACAGAACGAATGAATGAATTTGTCAAAATTGAAATGAATGAATGTTATTTTAAAGTTTGGATATTATCATTATAATTATTATGGCTTTTTACTATTAATCCATTATTTTAGTAGGACTCGACTAAAATTATTAAAGAGGAGACAAGTCAACGAAACAAACTATAACGGAAATCGAGAAAACGTTACTTTGTGACAGTGGCGTAGCTAGTCATAAAAGCCATGTATGATTTGTTGGGGGGGCCTTTTTACCCGACTACGGCAAAGTCAAAAAGGAGGGCATTGTTTTTTTACAAAATAGCATTCTGACTCGGGAGGTAAGAAGTTGTCATTGCGAACTTACAAAAAAAAATGCAACTCTCATTGCATTTTTTTTGTAAGCTCAATGGCAACATGATGGCAACATGCGACAGCGAAGCAAGCTAGAAAAGTGTTGCATGATTGCATCCTGATTTGCATAAGTTAAATCTTCATTCAAGAGTGAACGAAGTGAGCTCAAAAATTGGGGTATTCTCTACCGGGACAGATTAAGTTTTCATTGTGATTTTACTGAGAAGGCAAGAGGGAGCTGGAAAATTGGAGCAGCCTGACTCGAATTGGTTAGACTTCCTGTGTGATTTTACTAAATGTATGCACGAGCTAGAGAATTGGCCCGCGCCTGTAGCTTAAAACCATTGTAAGCTCTAAATAAATTACGTTACTTTTCATATTTTCATTAGGATTTATCCATTACGGGCCTCTTGTGAATAAGAATTTGAGATGCAGGTGTTGGATAATATTAGGTCTTTACCAATGAAATAGCCGTTTAGTATACACAAAGTTGCTGTGCTGTTTGTGTATGTGAGTATAAATGTTTGTAAACGCACCCACAATACAGGAGAAATTGCTTCCTAGTGTGGGGAAACGTTTTCTTTAAAAAAAAAAAAAAGTTAAAAAATAAAAAATACTTATATCAAAATTTTGATATAAGTATTTTTTATTTCTATCAATCTAAATAATTAAATATGCGCTCATACTATCAATGCATCTCTGCCAGCGCAGTGGTAATTTTTCAATGTCCTTCTTAAAGAAGTCATGTGTACGGGAGCGAGCAAACTCTTCAAAGGCATTTTGTACTGCCTCTCGGGTATTGAATTTTTTCCCTGCCAAGAAGTTGTTTAAATTTTGGAAAGAGTAGAAGGCGCAAGGTCTGCTGAGTACGGTGGACGACGCAAAACTTCCAACCCTAACTCGTGTAGCTTAGAGACCGTCTGTTGTGCCGTGTGAGGACGGGCGTTGTCGTGTAGGAGCAGCGGGGACGAGTGATTAACCAAGGCTGGCCGGAGATTTGCGAGCTTCTCCATCATTATGTCCAGTTCCTCACAGTACACATCCGCAGTAATGCTGGTGCCATTTGGTAAGAAGCTGTGATGAATTATACCGGCACTAGACCACCAAACGGTGACCATGACTCTTAGAGGGGTCAGTTTTCGTTTGGGGCATTGCCTAGAACCAAGTCTAACCAACGTGATGACCGCTTACGATTATCAAAAATAATACATTTTTCATCGCAAGTGACAATGCGGTTCAAAATCCCTTCGTTTCTGTGTCTGTTAAGCAACGCAAGGAATATCTGAACGCGTCCGTCGAGCTAGCGATCATTCAGTTCGTGCGGCACCCACTTAGTAAGTTTTTTTCTCAGACTAAGGAAAAGAAGAATAGACATGAAATACCTACGAAAATAACGTGCATACCTAAAATGTGAGTCTGGCACAAAGATGGCGGCTTGCGGTAGAGCTGCGCGCATTATAATATCGATAGTTGAATTGCAAAGTGTTTGCAGAATTCAAAATTTTCGAAAATGAGTTTCTTTTAGCTGTCTTCAGTTTAATTTACGTGGTAATGCAAAACGCACACGCTCAGAGTGTCATTTGATTTGTTGCTTTTTTGTGAGTTAAATTAATTTAATTTTTTTTTTTTAAATTATTTTTCCTGTGAGCGTAGTATGCGAAAGAAATTGCGGCCAGAACCACTTTGGCGACCACGCTCTGGTGGTTACGAGTATAAAGCCTCCACACAAACTGCCGCCGGCTCACCCCTGGCTGGAGGCTTTGAGTTAGCTCGAAGGCACCACAGGATTGATCGGTTAAGCAGTCACGGCCTCTCAAGGCCAACAGCGAGATGCCATACACAAAAAAAAAAAGCCCCCGGCTCAGGTTGCCACATGCGGCTCAAGGTTACTTAGCGCTTGGATTTTTTTTTTTTAAACGTTGCCCCGCTCTAGAAATTTCTCCTGTATCGTGGGTGCGTTTACAAACATTTAAACTCACATACACAAACAGCCAGACCCGAAACAACTACTTGCAGGTCATACAAATACTTGTTCCGTGCGGGAATCGAACCCGCGACACGCTGCGCAGCAGTCAATCGCTTAACCACTGCGCCAACCGTGTCGTCATTTAATCATATATATCAATTAACATTGAGTTTCGTGCGGACTGCCAGTTTCTACGGCTTGTGCCGGGGCATACCTATGTGTAGGAGCCTTAATGGAGTATTACTATTACTGATCAGCACCTTTTTTTTTTTTTTTTTTTGTTTCCGGGGTGGAAAATCCTCATGGATGTCCGCCGCCCTGCGGCGGGCGGCGGGGTCTGTCAGACTCTTACTGACTAAAAACCACCCCGGTGTTCCATCTCACACCTACGCCGGGGGTCGCGGGAACGTACGATCCTTCCGCAACCCCCGACTGGTGCCGGCCCGCCGCTGCGGGCCTCTTCGGGTCTGGGGGGGGAGTGAGGTGTTTGACTCCCCTCGCGACGTCTAAAAGGGGCGCGCGTGGAACACTACGCGCCGCCACCTCGGGTCCTGATGTATGGGGGGCGACGGACGTCCCCGAGTCCGTCGCCCCTGGACCCATTTAGGGGGGCTGGAAGAGGGCGTTGTCCGCCCTCCGCCGACGCCCGGTGCGCCTTCTGCGGGCCGGGTGAGTGGACGAGATCTCCCTCTCCCTTTCCGCAGCCTCCTTCTGCGAGACGACTGTCTCGCAGAAGGAAACCACCGCGTCCCAGGACTCGTCGCTGCCGACCATCGACTCGACTACGGCCGGCAGCGACAAGTCACTGCCTACTTCTGAGATGAGGGCACGGCGCGGCTCCTCCCAAGCGGCACACTCTGCCAGCGTATGCCGCGCCGTGTCCTCTCGGCAATCGACGCAGTGGTGACACCGGGCGTCCGGCTCCCTGTTTAGGCGTACTGATCAGCACCTGCATCAGCCTTCAGTACCTGCACTTAATTAGCAATGAAAAGAACAAATAAATACTAAATACATTATTTTTTCTCGTTTTTCAGTCTACTTATTTCTAATAATTACTTATAAATATTTTATTTTTTATACTATTTGGCTAGATCATTCATAATAAAACGAAAATTACCATTTTACACAGATTTATTAAAAACCGTTGATCCCAGTCTTAATCAAGTTATATAAATACAAATTATATAAAAATATACACAATAATCAAATAAGAGCACGTTGAGCCCTCAATGCCACTCATTATATTTTCAAGTTCTAAAAATACAAACTTTAGACAAAAATATAGGTAGGTACACAATAATCAAATAAGTCGAAGTATCACGTCGAACCCTAATAAAATTGGCAGTCATTTACTCATTACGGAATAATATGATTTTGTTAAAGTAATTGCGAAATGAAATCTTTTCTGTAGTCTTCTTTCCATAGTATTTAAACCTCAGATCCATGTATTTAAAGTTCGGTTAAAACATTTATCTTCAAAATGCAGGGAACAAATAAAAATTATGTTTGGTTGTAGTATTCAAATTTTCAATCCCAAGTATATCCAGCCACTGTTCTTTTCTTTCTTTACATGTTGGCAATCTAAAATCATAAAAAAAGAAATCGAGGAATAATATTCACCTGTCGATAAGTTATCGATATATTGAAAATGCCGTAGCGAAACTCTATTTATTAGGTCGAATGATTTTCTTAAAAAATCACATAATATGAATAGTAAAACAGTAAGTGATTACAGAAAAGCAAGTTTAACTGTATAAACTTTCCCACAAATAGCAAAATCTTTCAAAATAATAGAAAAAAAGAGATATGTATTTTGAATGAATTCGATTACTTACCTGTGCAACGTTATATTGGGGTGTTTTTTGTTGCTTTTCATGCGGCAGCCATTAGGCTGCCGCATGAAAGCATTTATTATGGGTAGGTGCAGTGTAGGTATTAACACTGCACCTACCCATAATAAATGCAGTCTTATGCAAGTTCGAACACTATAAACAAGCACAATTTTCGTCTAATAAAACAAAATTTTCTTCAAAACACTGAAAGAAACAAGTCGCGATGACAACTGATGTACACTTTAAAGTTACATGCTATGCTCTGTGATGTACCTACTTGTTGGCTGTGACAAAACATGGCGACCGGCCGCAGTGAGATATTTTGTAGATAATGTTGCAATTTTTGGTAATGATAAGACTACTGTTGTCCTTTTTTTACATATGATTACCCTCATAAGTTAAAAAGAGATGCCGATATGTCAGTAACTATGCCGTCAAAATACATCACATTCCTATAACTACTGTTCGTTATGCCGAGTCCTTTCTTTTCCTTAGTCTGAGGTTTTTTTACCCTGCCAAATTGACGCATGAATGGCAAAAAAGCATCCCTACAAAGAGATTGTCAAAAAAAATGTTTTGTTTTAAAGGTGTCCCCGAAGAAAGCCGAAGAATGTCATCAAAAATTATAAAAAATATTCATACTATCATAAATCGCGGACCATACGTACTGTATGTATGTACATACATAATGTACATGGGGTATTTTATAGGTATGAGGAATCTATATTTTTTTTATTGACGTCACTAATTGGACCAGTAGAAACGGAAGACAAAATTACAGATTGTAGAAATATTTCTACGGCGCGATGGCAAAATTGAAGAAAATAATTACTTTAGAAAGTGATCTTCTCTTGATCTCTTCGTACAGTCAAACTCAAACTGAAAGCGTTCATTTCAAACAAACCAATTACAGGCACTCTTGAATTGTCAAGGGGTCGGTCAGTCAGAAAGATGAAGCTAGTTGCCCATTCCAAAGCGTAGTAGGTACTTAAGGAGAAGAACGGGCAAGAAACTCCATAGACACTCATCAAAATATTGTTACAAAATAGTGGTTACATCATTCATGTTGTAATTATACATGTGAGAATGATGTAGAAAGACCTGCACGTTAAAAGCGTCCGTAATAAAAAGATAAAAACAATTCAGGAATCAAAAATAAGACAAAGACAAGACCAGTGCCTATTGACGACGGCGCCCGTTCACGAACATGACGTATTATAGGTAGCACCATTCAGTTCAACCATTTTGAAGTGAACCCAATGATCCAATACACACGCCACCACTAGAGACACATTTGAGTGAGCATGACTTATTCTAAGCCGCCAGGGCACGTTCGTCAATGAAAGACGAACCCAGTATCCTATAAAGTAGGTATGTACATAGTGCCCAAGTGCTCACACGTCATGAGCTATGCAATTATACAATACTAAGAGATTGAATTTATATTTATATTTATATATATTTCTAGAGAGATATTGAGAGAGAACAATTTCTTCGAATACTAATTAATTAGTTCAGGCGCCCTTGTGGAGCAGGACCAGCCCTAGCATTTTTGTGAGCGATGTAATCCCCAACATTAGAGATAGAAGTAGTCATGGCTACCCATGCTCAAAGAGTAATACAGGATCCCATGCTGCTCTAGAAAACCCGACAAGAGTAAAAGTACTCTGTGTCGACCAGTTTCCATCGCCTCGGAAATAAGTCACTCCTCTATATTATTATACTCTTTGCTCTTTGAATAAGTCAATGCCTCGGAAGCCAAGCCACAGAACATAATATAAATACTCTAGAGCTCGGAACTCCGCTAGGAGTTAACCTAGTGTTCTGTGGCTTGGAAGCACAGAGCACCTTATAATACTGGTCTCGGAAGTCAAAAACAAAAATGATGATGGATTGATGGAATGGAACGAAATTTGAACGAAGTCAACCGAACAGAGGAACAAAAACGAAAACGAAAATACGATTTGATTCGTTCGTTCGATTCTAAACACAAAAACATGGCGGCGGCGGCGATTCTGTTCAATGAGTAGTAAACACTGAGTGTGGTGGATATAACTTGACTTAATTTACGAGTAATATGTATGTTAAAAGTGATAAGGATTAACGAAAACTACTATAAATAAAACTAGAAACATCTTATAACACATAATGAGGTAAGTTAGTATCTGGGACTGGACTACAATAGAAAAATATTCCATTGTATCCCACGTTGCATTATTGGTTTCTTTTTATTTTGTGTATTAAATATAAATATTTTTAGGTAACGTTGAAAAGAAGAATGTTTAAGCAACAACTATCGCCCCGGACAGTTCACCCTTATCAAACGACGGTTGTGCCTAGGAGTGAACAGCAATTTACATCGGCTGCGCAACAAAGGGCGAAGTACCCGTGGGCGGAAGATATTAACACTCCAGTTTATCAAGTTGCAGGAACCGACAGCTCTACATCCGACAATGCGTACCATGTATGTTCATGCTAGATCATTTTTGTGTACAAGATTCTAAAATAACTAATCTTTTTCTTGCAAACTTTGAAATAGGCCTGGTTTTGTATTAGTCCAATTTATTTTTAAACATGTTTGTATAATGTAAGCCTTACATTTCAGATGCCTCATTACTACAATGGGACTATGAGAGATTATGGACCACCTTCACCAGTGTATCAGTCACCATATGGTGGAGGAACTTGGCGTAATTACAAGAAAGTAGAAAAAATTTCGACACATCGCCCAGCAACAGAAGCATACTCATTCCCACAATGTGCTTCTGCCTTCTCTCTGCCATTGTGTGATGTGGAGCCACATACGCATGCTGTGAGCCGCTCCCCTGTGCCACCTGTACCCTCCATCAGCCCTGAAGTACCTATAATAGGTGCCTGTGGCGGGCATTGCCCAGGATTTGAATATGTTTGCTATTATATTTTACAGGTATGATGATTATGATTAGTTTATCTTGTTTATCAGCCATATCCTTATCACAAAAATCTATAATCAAAATCCAGCAGTCTTGTCAGTCTGATCACTTGGGCAGGCAGCAATCTGTAGCAGAATATTATTATCATAACAAATACTTTTATAGGCACAGGTAAACACCCAAGACAGGAGAGATATGCTTGGTATATTAAATTAAAATCATTGAATCATTTTGAGTTAATTTAATGCATATTAAAATGCTCAATAATCTACACAAATACCGTAAAACGGGGCTAATTGGGATGTGGGGGAGAATCGGGACCAAAATTTTAAACGGATTTTAATGTTAAAATAATATAGTTTATTGCCAACAAGGGCACTTAATCGTTAATTATATTACAGGAAACAGTCCTTTTTGGCAGCAAACAATATTATTTCTATGTTAACATACAAGTTTATAACATCCGATTCACCCTTCCATCCCTATTAACCTCGTTTTACCGGTACCTAATATAAAATTAAATAAGTACACACATTACACTGTCTTGCAAACTCTCGCCTCCCCAGTAGCTACAGAACGTCACCTGCTACGATCCTTACATACTCCTTTTGCCTCGTTTACGTTCATACATCTGGTGATAAACACACGCGATTTGCGAGAAAAAATTGCCTTGCGATCAGCATAACAATTGTGTGTATTTTATACATTATTTTTATAGCTGTGCCTTATCTTTCAGGTTATTTTTGTAGTAGGTATATTGACTGGAATATCACTATGTATTGCTGGAATTGTATTGCGGCGCACAAATCGGAATGGCGATCTTGGTGTATTAGTGTATATAGGTAAGTTATGGATATCTTTAAACAATTTGTATACTTTCACTTTCTACACAATGTAGTTTTTTCCTGAATCTCTACATTTTCCCAAAGTAAGGAGCATTTTTTTAATAACAACATCACAGCATCATAATGTCAACTGCTGTAGAGCTAATTTTGTTTCTATGAGATTCCATGTTTATATACAAGAACTTTCATCCATCTTTCTAGCACAATACTTGTTTATGTGACACTTTTCACACAGGGTGCTTATCTTCTTGCGTGTGCGGCGTATTGCTTGGCGTCCAGTGCTGCGTCCGTCGCGAGATTAGACAGAGAAAAGTGCGTGCCAATATGCATATACCAATGCAATCAATTCAGGTAATAGAATCGGCAAGATCTACTTTTGAATGACTTCTTCTATATTTATTAAATAAAGAATGTTTGTTGTAAACAGAAATTATTTTCAGTTATAATTACTCTTTAGCCCTTACCTCGTGTCCTAACCAATAGCGATCACGCTCGTTCGCGCGATCGTCATAATTCATATAAATGACCGCGTCGACGGCATATTCGGCTTTCGTTTAGGCGGATCTCACACTGCAACGAGCCACGCGACGGGGTGCGGGAAACGGAGCCAAATGCCCCGCGCGGAAAAGCGTTTTTATTGAATTTGTATGTAGAAATCGCCATCGGAGCGTGGCGCGTGGCATTGTGAGGTCCGCCTTAGGACACGGCCTAAGAGTGAATAAAATAGCAATACATATATCACGAACAGCAGGTTTATTGTTGTGTACATAATATTTTTTTTGTTTCAGGAACCTTCTGCCCAAGCTTGCCCATTATTGACGTCCACATTACCTCATAGTCAAATATATAGGTAAGTAATCTAACAATATAGTTTTACAGAATTTTATTTTCATAATTAATAACTCCTTTTTGATCAACAGTTTTATATTATGAACTAAAACTGTTGTTTTCTGCTGGGGAGCACTAGGAAGTGGTGAATGGCGGGAGTTTTAGGGGACTGTCTTATGTAATTTTGACGTTCAAGAACTGCTGATTCTCGGCTGAGAATCAGCACTTTTTACATTTATTCAAACTAGGCTTAGTTTGAATAATTTACTTTTGATTTTGTTGACAGCCCATAATCATAAATATCTTAGTATACCTATACCAAAGTATTATCTCAATGTTGTGATCATGTAAAATACATTTAAGTATAGACAGCTAGTTCTGCTCTCCTAAAGATGATCCCTAAATTGTTTTTTTATTTTTTTTTTTGAGGATGGGAAATCATCAAATGTCCCCCCCTCCCGCTCTGGGTGGAGCGGAGCGGAAGGGAGTGTCAGACTCTTACTGACTAAAAGCCACCCGTGTTCCTTCCTTGGCCCTTTATGTTCCGGGTCAGCGGTACCCCTTTCGGATGATCCCGCTTTCCCGGCAGGCTTGGGCCCTAGTGGGCCCCCTCTTCGATGCTGACATCTCTTTGAGGCGCGCGTGGAACACGTACGTGCCGTCCAGCACGGGCCTGGTCCTGATCGGACGGTGAGCTACCCATTACTCACCGCCCGCCCCTAAATTGTGGTTCAAATACACATAAATGTTACACGACCCCATAACCCTCCCCCAGGAAAGCAGTAGGGCCACCAGTACAGTACACAAAAAACGCCAACCGTCATTCCGACCTCACCGCTGACGTCCCTCGCGAATCCCCCGACGTAATTGTCCCCCCCCGACCCTTGCTCGACGAAGTGCCAGCCCGCGCCTGTAGCTTTGAATTCCCCCGATAATAATAATTATCCAATCTTGATCCAGCATATCCCACCTTGCTGTCCCCCTCCCCGGCGACGCTCTAAGCCGAGGTCCGTACCCCACAGGGGGTGCCCTTAACATGCTCTGTCGCTTAGTAATCTAAGAAATTCGTCCCTACCTGGAGGCTTTGAGTCCGCTTAAGGCAGCCAAAGGATAGTCCAGTTAAGCAGTGACGACCACTCAAGGTGAACTGCGAGATGCCGTATCAAAACCCGCCGGCCGTTGCCACCCGGGACGGACGTACGGCCCGATCGGCCACTCTGCCCCCGAATTTTAAATCTCTGATATCTTTTATATTACGTACGTTTTTACGATTCTAACTTATTTAATTGTATAAGAAATAAAACTTTATTGTTAAAAATAGCTTCTTTTTCTTTTATCTAAAAGATAAAAATGGTTACTGTGGGTTATCCTAAGGATATTTTTTTATTGAGAGGAACAGCAAACAGTTACATTATAAGGACTTACAACTAGTTTAACAAAATAGCAATTTGGTTATAAAGTAACCCACAACGCTGACCACAAGTAGGCATAGAAGTTTAAGAAAAAAAAAAGAGCTAATCGCTAGGAACATTAATAGCAGTAGGTACGTGTGGCAAATACTTAATTAAAAGTTAAATGATAAAAAGAAATTAAAAATAGTTAAAGACTGATATAGACCATCGCGGACATTTATGTGGATCTTTTTTAAATATACAATTCCATAGTACATTATTGTGATCTATCTCGTAAGGTTTAGCAGGCGTTTGCAATGTAAGCGCACAAAAATATGTTTTTTACGACATCACATTACAAATCTTTGAAATTCTCGGCTTTTCTCTCCTAAACATGTTTATAAAAAAACTAAAACAATTTTTAACAGAAAAATGCTATTACAACATAAATGAATATTTAAACGATAAAATATAATTTAATAATATATACAATTTCTATGTGTATTTATAAATAATTCTCATTATGGTATTATTGGATTTATTTTAGAAATATTATTTTTTTTTTTTTTTTTTTTCTATTTTTAAAGCTTCCTCTCTCCTACTATATCTTTGTCATTTGCTGTGCCCGACAGGGTCCATAATGATCTCATTTTTAATTTACCACCTAAGTACACATTGTGGAATGCAAATAAAGTTTGAGTATTGAGTATTGAAAATATGCATGTATTATTAATGAGAACCTTCGTCTTAAATCACTCTGTCTATTGATGAAAACCGCATTAAAATCCGTTGCGTCGTTTAAAAGATCTAAAAATATATATAATATCTAAATATATATATTTAAAACATACATACAAAAAAAGTGACTTTCTTTTATACTAAGTATGTAATAAAATGATTTGAAAAATTCTTCTTTTGTTTGAAAGAGTATACCTACTTATAGTGGTCCCAAATAAAAGTTTTGACGAGTGGTTTTTGAGTAGCTTCAATAATACGTATTATTTCATATAATGTATGTTGATGTTGTTATAATAACTTCCTGCCTGTCAGTGTTATTTACTTAGCAAGTGAAGGTATACGAATTTGTGTGTACTAAAAAGTGATAAATAACAACTACCTATATTACAAAAACTAATTCCATAAGGAGATTGGCAGAAACCCATGTATTTTCAGCATCAAATACAGGCTTACTGTACTGTACTTTAATAACAGACTATAGAAGGATTTTTGTCTAGTAAGATTTTAAAGTAGGGTGTTCTAAGTTGAGATAAGAAAACGGCAAATATAGATAAAAAGATTTTGAATTATTTTAGCCCATCCAATTGCTATGACGTCACTTATAATAGTAATAACTTACTTTTTGCGGGATTCGAATCCGCATCCAAGATGGTCCACGGTCCATCCACACGATGGTCGACAGCAGAATAAAAGATAATGAACAATTTAAAATCTGGCTCCACATGAAACTAAATATAGTCTCATGTTGGAGCGCGTACAAAATAAATTTATTAGATATAAATATATGAGGGAATACGGGGTTTATCCATTTTATCCGTTGAGGTATCCAACACTATTTATCTTGGGTATGGTCGGATACGATGAACTGAGGGGAGGAGGCAACTCACACTAGTTACATATATCTTTAAGATAATTAGAGGGAAGATACACAATGCGGATATATTGCGAAAGGTGGAACTAGTCGTGCCAGACGGGTATGTGGGTCGTCGTCGTCGGCCGCGGTTGCTGGAGGTACCGCGCGCGCGAACTAACTTGCTGCGTGAGGCGCCGCTGACGAGCGCGCTCCGCACTCTCAACTTCATTGCTGATGACGTAGACATAATTCACCCAAAGCGCAACAGAATATTATTCTGTTGCGCTTTGGGTGAATTTGAAAGAATAGCTACCTATAGAATTTGTTATGGTACAAGCACTGGGACTATTTAATTTTTAAGTGTACTGCAATATCGCATTGGGTCTAGCCTGTAAGGATATTTGTATGTTTGGAGTGAATAAATAAATAAAAAAAAAAATAATAATAGGTCAAAAATAAAACCATAGTAAGTATTTATTCATACTGTATAACTTTTTATTCTAATGTTAACCCTTTGACCGCGCGTGTCGCATATATGCGACAAATATTTTCGTGTCCCTACCGCGCGTGTCGTATTTCTGCGACAGAAAACATGCATGATTTTTTCGTTCTATTTTCGTCCTAATAACTGTGTGGTACAATTAAAACGAAAAAAAATTTTTTTTTTTCGATTTGTAGCCGCGCGCTAGGGGCACGGCCATTGATATTTAGCCACGCGCTTAAAGGGTTAACAATGCATTGTCAAGAAATACCGCAGAGGGTTGTTCCTTCGTGTCGAGCATAAGCTAAATACCACACTACACTCATGACATGTGAACAACAACCCACGGTTCTGAGTCCTACTCTATGTGAATAATAACAGCTCATTAAACTCATAATCATTGATTTGGGATTTTTGTATAGCAGCACTGACGTAATACGTTTAATTGGCTCTATTTCGTGCGTTTTGTTTTGCATTAGTGCGTTTTGTTTCCGTAACGGGGCTGCACCCTAAAATCATGGTATTTTAATTACTCCCAACAACTATTAAAACATTTTAGCTTGGAAAATAACTACGGATTTAAGACCTATAATTTGCATATAAGTAGATTTTGAAACGTTTAGATTTGATGAGGTACCCAAGTCGCCAATCTCCTTTAATAATACTGGTCCAAGTTACAGGATTTCCTGTTATGAAATTATCGCTGGTGCGTGAGGTTGCAATACTTAGGTTTGCCCCATTTTGTTTCAAACAATACCTAAATAAATAAATATTGTCATAAAATAAACCTAGCATACATATTTCTTTGTTACAGACCCACAGTAAATATATGTGCAGATGAAGATGTGACCGGAGTTCCTTGGTGGCGTCGAAATTACAGAGACTGACTAGGTTTAAGTTCATATACACATTTGTATTTAATTATAATTTTGATTACATAAGGATATACAAATACTACCATGATCTTGTTATTTTTACAATAAAACGTGAATTGATATACTATTTTGCTTGGTATTGTTTTAATTATTTATAGGCCCGATGTAGACTTCACAGCGTCGGTTTCCTGGCTACATGTTGCTGTTGTCTTTGGGAAACCGAAGGTTTTGTCAGCGAAATTTAGGATAAAGATACGAAGACGAACAGCTACCGGAAATAGTCTCCTTGTTCAGGCATAACCAAGAGTAAGCATCCGTTCCATGTATTCGTTACCATACCACCTTTTGAATCCTATGCTACGATTTGTAGGGAAGTGTGAACGTGAAGTAATGGACCTTAAACAGTAATGAAAGTCTAGATATTGAAATAAACTTTAAGAGCGTTTATACCTTATGAGTGGCAACGTCGCAATTTAGTGTCATATTTCGTGGTTTTAAATTTTTATCATTTAATCGGAGCTATATTTTAAAAATCAGTTTAATTAACTTTTTAGGATTAAAACTGTGAAAACTGTGTAAAAGGTAAGAAATCGTTGCGTTTACAGTTCTATTTATATGCAAATAATACATTGGAAACTTGCAAAGCGTTATTTTCATTGTAAAATAACTAAGCATTACGGTTACTTACTTTTTAAACACTTTCACGTAATTCTAAAAAGTTAATTAAACAGGTTTTTAAAATATTGCTCCGATTAAATGATAAAAATTGAAAACCTCGAAATATGACACTAAATTGCGACGTTGCCACTCATAAGGTATAAACGCTCTTAAGAGAAGACGTTAAAAAATTAACCAAATACATCATAGAGAGATATTCTAATAAAACATAAATTTTCAAGTATATCTTTATTCAGTATTCATCCAAACATTTCGAAATTGATAAGTAAGTACATCATTAAAAAATAAATATAAAACAGTAATATACGAATAGTACCTGCTAATTAACATAGCTACGCAAGCAATGTCACGGAAATTGTCATAAAATCTAAAATTCTATGAATATTTTCTGTAAATATTTATTAGAACTTTTTTCTGTATGTGTGTAAGATTATGATCGCTAATTACGCTTGCGTAACATGAATAATCAAATTCCTTCATAAATAAAATCTACCAATACTCGGCGAGTACAAGAAATAATACACTCCCGGACTATTAAATCGAGCCACCCTGCTTTTTTATAATAAGTTCCTTAAGTTTTTAAATGGGCGTGAATTCAAATTTGGAACAATGATGACCAGTATGTCGGCTTTAAAACTTTATTTTTGACTCATCACTATTTTGATGATGTTTTGATGTTTTAAGCCTTAATATCTAACATGGAAATGCATGGAGGTTCGATTTAGTATGGGGAGTGTATTTTCACCTTTATAAACAATAATAGATAGGTATTACCTAAATTCCTTATACGAAAAAAAAGTATTGAAATAGGGAACTGATAGTGACAAACTTAACCAAGTACTTAATACTAAAGTTCGTTTTTTAATCCCAGATAGTAGTAATCTGACATTTTCAAGTCTTGTTGTGTTTGCTTTTTAGTATACGAGATAGGCATTACATCTGTCAAATTACTATCTGGGTTTGAAAAACGAACTATAGGTTCCTTCATAGACTTCCATCAATATAAGCTTTAGTTTTTTTACACAGATTGTATATTTTGTAGCAACAAAACTGTGATGTAGAATATTGCAAGTTGAAGATCGGATTCAATCATCTATCTTTTAAAGAGAGCTCAAAATAAATTAATATCATATTATATTTTAGAATTAAACACATTATTTAAATGCTATGCATTCCGTCCCGTCCGAAAATGCACTCAATGACAATTTTATAACTACCACATGGCCCACACACTTACATATAAGGACGGTTAAATAAAATAAAATGGACTAAACAATAATACCCTTTAGGTGTGATGACAATAATTATAGGCGATTTTATTCGATACATCATGTGGCAATTTATTAATCTTGTGGTGGTACGGAATCTGTTTCAACAACTATAAATATATGGGGAGGAAGAAACGATCACTACATAGAGGAAAGTACCTCAAATACAGGGTTCTTTCCCTCCTTGTGGCGTTTGTAGCCTCCAGTATACTCAGCGCAAGCAACCCGTTTTACTGCCAGGGCCCGCCGCCGCCTATCACGTATATCTACTTACAAATACCTAGCATAATTCCAAACCTGCATTATTATTGTTTGAGTCTGCTTATTACTACAACGTCTTTTAAGTTTTTTGACCAATCATGGAATTTGTGACTTTCAAATATGTAAGTAATCTAAAAATAAGAGTAATAAAATACTCTCTGAATTCATAGTTCTATAAACTTTAAAGCGGCGTCCTAACCAAAAGTGACTGTCGCGCTTTTTTGTATGAATATGACATACTCGCGCGATTAATCAAGTCGCGTATGGACATGATTTTTCAAGTAGGTAAACGATCGCAGGAATTGCAAACTTAATTAGAATTATTTTATGAAAAATGTATTTGTCTCAAATAAAATTAATTTAACGCTATAAATAATAACACAATTCAAAAACTGCCAATCTTAAATGTTCAGACATTTACAAGATAAAAATTATCAAAGTTACTCCTACAATATTTACTGCGAACAGATTCTCAGCTCAAATCATTACTAAGTACCTACATAATAATTATTTATGGACAACACAGGAAACAAACATTCCTCTCATCATCCAGTTTAAACTAGAAATTAGGAAAATTAACGCTCGAAAAAAAATGTACTAATGAAATACTCAAAACGGGTTCAACCTTTGTTTTCGATTTTACAGTGTTTTTTATGTTCATTATTATGTAAAGAAAATAAAGTACAAGAAGTCGATTAGACCAGACTTTGCAAGGTTTGATACGCCCAATTTCTTCAGCAGAAGAAAAGATCATGATAACAAGAAATAGAAACCGTACCGATAGTTATCGAAAAAAAAAATCAATTAAAGGCTATGCAGGAAATCTTGAACGATTTATAAACAAAAAAAAAACCCGCCGAATGTATAACCTCCTCCTTTGTATGAAGTCAGTTAGAACTGGTCGAGCTCGATTAAATAAAATATAAGCTCTACAAATCGGAATACACACTACCTACTATATAAATGTGTGAAGTATAATAATACTCATTTGGAGATATTTTAGATTCCGTTCGGCAATGATTTGTAACGTTAATACTTGGGAAATTTAAATTAATGTCTTTGTAATATTCCATAATAATATTATCCTATAATGTACCAAATACATATTCACATTACATTTCACTTACTTTCATAAATCTGGACAATAATTTGGCCTCTTGTCTTTTACTAATTATTCATAAAAAATAAGGGCATACTTCATCAAAGCTTCATACAATATTGCAAAATAGTGTTAAACACTTAGTTTATTATAATTTATCGGCATTTGACGATATAATGACGTGTAGTATACATTTAAATGCATGTGATTATTATATTAATAAATCTGAACACTTTAAAAAATACTTAGTGAACATCTCATAACCATTAGTGATTCTAAATAATAAAAATACACATTTACATACATTGTATGTAATTGTTAGAAACAATCACTTGTAATGTACCTACGTGGCCAAGTTCTGGGTCAGGCAAAAGGGCAAAGACAAAGGTCAGGGTTTGTGGTCGCGTATTTATCTGTATATGAACATTACAAGTAAAAGTTACTATATGTGATGATAATGTTTTGCCTTTTGATGATATTCAAAAAAGCCAATTACATAAAAACTAAATACAATCTCGAAAGTATAATTAAGACGAATCTAAAATATCAAAATGATCGAATCGTGAATTACAGTGCACCATAAATAAACCAGATAGATATCACACAAACAAGCACACATTATTTGCGAATAACAGATATTATTCGCTAAAGTGTTTTATTGTAAAGTACTTCTATACTTTGTACCAAAATGCAACCTTAAAATATGGTTTATGGACACGAGACTTGACGATATGGAGCGGCGTTGAAGATACATTACTGTATTCACGATTAAAAGCCTATACATTGCGATGAAATATCATAAAAATAAATTCTATGTTACTTATGCTTAGCTACGTACCTATTAGTAACGTATCTCTAACACCGCTCACTACACAATAGGGGGACATTAGGACTAGCCTAAGCTCGTAAGAAAAATCTCGTTGTATCATAAAATGATCGTATTTACGCGACGGACGGCCTGCCATCCAGCATCTTATCGCTTTCCTCCGCGCTGCTCAGGCTGAAAGAACAAAATATTGTCATGTATAGTAACGGTGAAGCGTTAAAATTTAACAAATCGGTTGGTCACGCACGAGTCGGCTATAGTTTCCAGTACAAATAACGTCAGTGTGATCACAGTCTCGATACGGCCTAGGGTCGTGAGGTAAACAAATGAAGACAATGGCGCGAACTGTAACATCGCACCGCGGCGCAAGACAACGCGGATCGGTAACAATAGACACGCGAGGTGCTCATATAATTTTACTAAACATGTTCGGCTGCAAATTAATATCTTTATGGAGTAAAACTGACACTGGCTGCGCGCAAACCAGTAACAGAATAGGGATTATAGATTTTTCTGAATATTTGTTTTGAAACAACCCTGCATCCTAATTGCGTAACACACTATTTTTTATTTATTTAAAATGGGTTTGTTCTTGACTCTAGTCTAGATCAGTGGTGACAGAGACAGAGTCGACGATGGAGCTGTATAGTTATTATACTCTTTGCGATGGAGTGAGCTTACCCAGAAGAAGCCTGTTCACTCTCACTTTGAAGAGATTAGGGTTGTATGCGTTCGGAAACACAGACGCAGGTAGAGAGTTCCACTCTTTTGCTGTGCGCATAACAAGACATTTGGAAACGTTTAGTGCGAATTGGTTTAATCACAATCTGAATCATTTTGAAGAATGTTGTTAATTCATTGCTTCAAAAATGTTCGAAAAGTTTGTCTGCTCAACAATGTTAATAACGCAATTAATGTTATTGAACTATCAAAATGAAAGCCATTCCTACTGTTAGTGTGTTACGCAATCACCCCGCTGCCGCTGGTCCGTACCTATTCTAGGATGCTATGAAAACATAACTAAAACAAAACAGTTGGTCGTTTTTATTCAATAGCCGGGATTTAGAACAATATGTGACTAACCAAGATGATGAGTCACGATTTCGAAATATGTAATTGCATTTTAGATACTTATTACGCAATACACAGTTACACTGACAAAAGAAAACTGTGTCCGTGTTATAACAATAAACTCGTACCCATTATTGTTGCATTAGCATCACGACCCTAACAAGTCGGCTAACTACCGTTAAGGGATGACTCAACGCTCCGTGTCGATTCTCCTTTAGATGCAAGTAGGTACTTTTTAAGAGTTGCAAAATCTTTTGTTCATTTAAAGTCTGTTTCTCAGCTGTCAATTAAAAGATGATTTATTTCATCCTAACCCAAGTTTTATTTAGATTGGCACCCATGCATCCACGAGTGAAGTAGGTAACGAGCACCATTAAAACTAAAAATAAGTTTTGGATGAGAGTCACGCGAAAAGAGGTGATCAGCACGAGGTTTAGCGCTGCGGAGCTATCCTCTATTAATTAATAGAATGCGAAGATGTGTTGCCAAAACATCCAACGTAACGCCACCAAACATTCATTAGGACGATATTTGTACGCACGGCTACACATCAAGCTATACAATTCCAGTATAAGCTGATCTCGCATTGTATAGGATTTCCTTACAGTGAGAGGTCAATGTAAACTGGAAATGTATAGCTTGATGTGTACCCGTGTGTACAAGAGGATTTTGTTTTCAGTATTACCAAGGTGTAAAATAAAAAAATAAAAACCCGAATAAGATATATCTATCTACGTCGATGTAGGTACATAGATCTCCATTACCACACTACACACGGAAGGTTGCCCAAATAGGGTTAAGCTAGGCAGAGTTGATATTGGTGGGATAACCATCCAACTAGACAGCTTAGAATCTGCGGGCAAACGCAGTAAAATCACTGCTAGTGTTGCAGCAATTAGTACTCTACCAATCCTAGTTATAGTGCAACTGAGACCGTGCGAACCGCAAATGTGAAATAATAAAAGTTGCTATATTCCTCACCAGTCCTTGTTGTCCATGAGATTGCGCATCTCGTCATCAGGCGCGGGCGGGGCGTCGCGCACTGGCGCGTATTGCGCGGCCACCAGGGGATCCGTCGATGGATTCAGAGCTGTGAGGGCCGCAGCTCCACTCGCTGGAGCTTCCTTGCCGTTGCCCCATCTCGATGAATACGACGAAATACCTAATACTGAGGAAAAAACGTAATTTTACTTGTTGTGTCCAAAATCGCTGAAAAGCCGTCAACCTTAAAAGTTTATTTATTTATTTGGGACAAACAAACAGTAACACATTATATCTGCGCAAATAATATAAACAAAGATATTATATAAATGTGAAACTCACACCGTTATCCACAGCATAATATATATAAGTTAAGTGATCTGCGAAGGCAACTGGTAAACGTATACTTCGAATACAAAGTTATTCCATCGAAATCATGGTGCCGCTAAACAGCCAGTTACCTTGAGTATTCGTTACGCCCCTAATTGTCACATGATGCGGTATGTATCTATTAAGAGTTATACAAAGGCCTATAAGTCCAGAGCAGCAGTGAAAACTTGACCATTTATTGTGAATGGTGTTATCCGCTTATTGTAGAAAGATTGCAGCTCAGTTTATCTCTGAATAATGTATAAGATTCGGAGATTGCGTTTTGCATCAACCGTTTTGTACTATGACATCAGCCCCGAGTCAGACCAAATAAAACGAGTTTTTAAAATTAAGTACAGTCAAACGGGGTGAATAGGCATGCAGGGGTGAATAGAAACGAAACTTTAGAAGGGATTTTAACCTTGAAATAATATAGTTTATTGCCAAAAAGGACTCTTAATGTGTTTATTGTAATATAATTAACGATTAAGTGCTCCTGTTGGGGTCAAACTAAATTATTTCAAGGTTAAAATCCCCTTTAAAGTTTCGTTTCTATTCACCCCTGCATGCCTATTCACCCCGTTTGACGGTAATTCAATAATCAAGTATGTTCATTAACGAATTAAAGCACCTTGTGTCGTTAGTTATACCTCATTATCTATGCAAAAAGGTACACAGCCAAAAGGCAGAATCTCTCATTAGGTTGCTTTAAATCTGGTCATACATGTGAGCTTGAGAATCATTGTCAGTGCTGACGAACAAGCTTAAGTGATTTTCAGAATTTAAAACTACGAAAATATATTAAAATTACATTTATAAGATGAATCCAAGTCAGTAGATGTTTGGATTTGAGTTATCTCTTCAGATGGGGACATAGTAACTTAACGACATATACCAATGATGAATATCTTTACTTTACTGATCTGTAGTTTCATCAAATAACTGAAATATTATAGTATTTTTTGCAAAATGGAGAAGGGTGAGGTTTCTTCCAGTAATATCATTCAACAAACGGTTCTTTGCATAGTTCCAGTAATGATTGTGAAAGAAGAAAACTCTTAAGGAGCAGAAAAACTGGCCCTCGTCAGAGTTTAGGAAGATGAACCATGAAAATGCTTGAATGTAAAATAAATAAACCACTCAGATTTGACCATAAAGTCGATATAATCGTGTGGGCCATCTTTAAATGCACCTTAGCTATTCTTACGTAAAGGTCAGTAGAGGCTTGGCTAGTTGCTATATTATGTAACTGGACAGAAATCATATATGGCTCACTTGTAGAACGAATTCTACGAAGCTGGGCAAAAAGGAATTTCGAATAACTTTCTTCTTAGGTACCTACAGTTTTTCGGAATTCCTGTTTGTCGGTTGTCCATTCCATTTCAGACAGGATTCCCCAGCAATCTTTATTGATGTGACTCAGGATGGCTGGACAAATCTTCAAAATAGCTCGCATTAAACTAGGTCAATAGAGCATTTTATGTGACGGATAAACATCCTTATTTCAGAATTTGTGACGCTACAGAATCTTAGATAATCGATCGAAAACGTTGAAAAACCACTTTTAGCTGGTCTCTCAATTTCGGTAACGGAAGTGATTTTGGTGACTTTTTGTATATCAACGGGCGTCACATAAATTTGTGACAGGCATCGAGCTAAAAGTATCGTGATACGTACACCGGTAAACCGCTGTACGTATCACGAAACTTTTAGCTCGATGCTGTTGAGATGCTGATGACGATGATTTTTGCATTTTTCTACTAAAGTAGAAAAATGCAAAAATCTGTGTCCAGCCAGCTTGAATTATATAAAAGGAGATGTTTGATTTTGGGCCACCACTATGTACACTACATAGATAAATAGGAAAAAAATAGGGGAATTTCATAAAAATACTAAAAAAATAATTTGAAGAAGGGTACAGTGGTACAAAAATGATAATTTAAAAAGTTTTTAAATAAGATAACCCTATTTTTAGGGCAGCCGTGACAGTTGTGTTTGACAATTGACATGACGTTTGACAGTTTAAACTAAGAAGACAAGAAGTAACTTTTTGAGTCTTTCCTTGATTTGAGTTTGGATTGGATGTGTTTCGGAGTTTTTAGTGATTGTTTCTGTTTTGCGACCCAGTTTGCTACTACGGACCTGGATTGATTGCTTCTCTGTTGACCCCGGCTTTGTTATATGGTTTCTGATTCGCCTGTGATTTGGATTCCTTCGTGTGTTATTTTACAATAACAAGTTCAGTTTCAGGTATGTCCCGTGCATCTACTTATTGTTTTGTTCAAATGCTATTTCTATGTAATGTTTTCTTTCCTTGTTCCGTATTTTAACAGATTTTAATTCATACTTATTCCAGTTTATTGACAATGGCGTGCCTACGGTGCACCTCTGTCATAGATGAAAATGAACAGTATTATGCTGCCGATGACATGGGTCCCGAAATAATTTCAGATATTATTGGCAATCTGGTAAAAACATTTTATTTATTTATATATTGTGACATATCTTTATACACTGTATAACTTCTTTTTTGTTTTGTTATAGGTTGATGAAAATGGAGTAATGTGCTCACAATGTTTTGGCATCATAATGCAAGAAATGTCAAATGATAGTGCTCTGGCAGATGGAGATCACGAACTCCAGCATCACCATGATAGCAATGTTTGTGTTTGGTGTAGGACATCTTTGTTTAGGAGGCGTACTCAGTACTCACTCTATTCCCGAGGGTGCCGAAAGGCAATATATTGCTGAAACAATTGCTCCAAGAGAGGTAAACAACTCTTTTGTTTTCTTTTTCATTCATTCAAGGCAGGCACAAATGCAGATGTTTCTTAATTATGATCCAAGTCCACATCGTTCCAGGAACAAAAAGAACAGTCATAATTTAATTTTTGGCCATGGCCATCCAAGGCCAAAAATTAAATTGTGACTGGTCTGTAAAGGTGATATTAAAATAGCTAAATCTTGATCAATTAATATTATTTAAAATGTTGTGTTTTAAATAAATAAAACATAATTTCATATTTTTTGTTTTAGATACCCGAGGGTGGCTTACTATGTTTTGCTTGTTGGGTACATACTCGGCGTACAATACAACAACAATAGCAGAATCATAGCAGCTCCTGCGGTTGATAGGAATATGAATGCGTGTGTATGGTGCCGACGGTCTCTTGCCCAAACACGCAGCCACTCGGTACCTGAAGGATCTGAACGGACCATTATATCAGAAACTATATATCCAAGAGAGGTAACATTAACAGCTTACCTTACTTAATTACCTACTTTTGGAATGAAGTAATTGTGCGAATAACCAATACATATTGTATTCTTTTGTATTATTCAGATTCCACCAGGAGGACTGGTTTGCTATGCTTGTTGGGTAGCAGCACATAGAAATGTGGAGCATGCTACAAGGAGTGAGGATAACCAGCAAACTCCAGGCCCGTCTAACCTTCACCAAGACTCAGTGTGTGCATGGTGTAGAATGTCGCTACATCGAAGGCTAACACATGTGGCTAGTGGTCCTGTGAGAGATGAAGTTGCAGCAAGAATATAATAATAGAATATATACAACGGACAGTGGGTTGCTGTGCTCACATAATGACCATTGTGTGGTATTTGGGTTGGGCTCGGTACCAAGAGAACATAGAAGCACCTGCATCATTCCTGGATGGAATATTAATAAGGGATGATGTAGAAAATTAATAAAATCATAAGTCCCAACATGTTGTTTTATTTATATACCTCTCATGACTGATTTCTCATCCTCTTAATGTCGATTATACTAGGAATTAAATAACATAGAACTCATTAGAAACATTGTTACTGCTTTGTTGGTCTTCCCAGCTGATAGGTACAGTCAAACGGGGTGAATAGGCATGCAGGGGTGAATAGAAACGAAACTTTAAAGGGGATTTTAACCTTGAAATAATTTAGTTTGACCCCAACAAGAGCACTTAATCGTTAATTATATTACAATAGAGTCCTTTTTGGCAATAAACTATATTATTTCAAGGTTAAAATCCCTTCTAAAGTTTCGTCTCTATTCACCCCTGCGTCCCTATTCACCCCGTTTGACGGTACCTACTGTTTACAGGAATAGTTTACTTTAACATGCAGTTGTCAGGTACCGCACAGATCTCTCCTATGAATTATCGAAGTCCAGAGTATATTGATAGGCACTATCTTTAGTGAAGCAGTAGGACTGTTAATTAAAAAACAAAACGTTCAAGCCTTCGTTACGTTTCTGGCTCCTCTTGACACCGATATAACCAATCTCTAACTGCTCGAATAGGTGATAGAAGATTGCTGCCGCAGTCGAGTAGAATACTCTGTAGTCTTATTTTATCGAAACCGAAACCCAACCCAAGTTTTTCGAAATTAGTATTGTTTTGTTTGATGGCAGCTAATACACGTCAATCAAATGTCATTGTCAAAATGACGTTTTACGCATGCTGGTAATCTGATCCACCATGTTTAATTTTATGTTGTGTTGCTCTCCTTGGCCAAGTTAATTTGAGTATACCTTGAAACGAAGTGAAATTAACAATAGAAAACGGTTCCTGTAATACATAGCGATATTTACATATAGTGTACATAGTGCTGGCCCAGGCTCCATACATTTCTGGAACATCTCCTTTACGTATAAAACTTCTGACTGTCACTTCCGAATGTCTATAACGGGAGCGTTTTCGAATATGGTTCCTTTACTACCATTTAGTGACGCAATGGTGCCGATTCTCTTGTCACAAAATTCTCTAAACTAAACTAAAAATCACCAAAATTTAGTTTATTCCTGTCAAACGACGATTTCCCATTCTGAAATTGACTAAAGTAACACAACTTAACTACCTATGTTTTAGTTTGACAGCACTAGGATGGCACTGAGATTATAATTTAGTGAAAATGGCAATTTTGCTATTCTGAATTTTATGTTTTTCACTTAAAATTTTGATTGTCTTAACTAAATCTGACTATTTTTAATCGCGAATGTATATGATTAAAATGACGACCACCGACTTAATTTGCACTTCAAACACTTAGAGCGGCGGTAAAAACAACGTGGTGGTACAAGGAGGGGGTTTCTGAAGCGCAATGGAGTTGATCGACGTTATTTTCGTCATTTGAAACGCTGTGTAAGTAAGTACAAATAAATAAATGTAATTTTATTTACAGCAAACATATTTTTTTCATTTAAATACCTTCAAGCATTAGTTATCCTGATACAATATCTACCTGTGTACTTACCATGAAAAATACCAATACCTACCTACTAAAAAGAGTGGGTATCTGCACGTAAATAAACGTCAATAACAAAAAAAAAATAACCCCCCCCCGCCCCTTTCCTCACTTCAGTCTTCTATCGATTTAAATTCCTACAGTTGTTGTTGTACTTAGTCCTACATAAAACCTACAATATTGGTAACCCTACTGCAGTGTTTGTGTGGGAAAATTGAAATGATCAATATCTTTGAAACTACGCAGTTTCTCCGTCACAAATTCAGGTTATCATTATCGTCCCCGTCACAAAAATTTTAACATATTTCGAAGGCCGTAGATCATCATGCAGCGGAGATACATGTGTCCAGCCAGCTTGGAACTCAGGCTGGCTGGACAAGTTTTTATTGACTTCTCGTAAAGCCTTACATGTGACGCCATAAATCAAACGTTATTACTGTAACACATTGCGTCACTAAATGTTAGTAAAGGAACCATATTCGAAACGCTCCCGTTATTGAGATTCGGAAGTGCCAACCAGAAGTTTTATACGTAAATTCAAGCTGGCTGGAAGATTTTTGCATTTTTCTACTAAACCGCTGTACGTATCACGAAACTTTTAGATCGATGCCTGCCTGCCTGTGTGATATATGTGACGCCCGTTGATATGCATAAAGTCGTCAAAATCACTTCCGTTACCGATATTGAGAGACCAGCGAAAAGTGGTTTTTCAAGCTGGCTGGACACGTTTTCGATCGATTATCTAAGATTCTGTAGCGTCACAAATTCTGAAACAAGGGTGTTTAACCGTCACATAAAGTGCCCTATTGACCTAGTTAAAGGCGAGCTATTTTGAAGATTTGTCCAGCCATCCTGAGTTACATCTTTATTGAGGGCTAATCCGCCAATGATAATTTGTTGATAAACTGTTCTTTATATACGAATATGAACTGAAACGACTCATTGTGTAGTTATATATACCAAAGAAACACTGACACGTAATGATGAGTGTAATGACAAGGGGTCGTTTTTTAATGCTTTCTTGAATACTGCTTAAATTCTGAAAGGCATTAATAAAGGTCAGAAATAGAAAATTTTAAGATTTTCGCTTAGTATTCTTCATGACCATTATTTTGATATTAGCCATCTTAAAATCACAAAGAGGTGTCTGCATCTTTATTCCAAACCTGTTGAATAATCAAGTTTAAGGCTTAGCGCTTAGACTGCTCAATGCTCATATGCCCGATTACTTTTAACAACTAAGGATTAAGATTTCTCTACTCGAAACACTTACCGTGGCTTGCTGTTTAAAATAAGACGGTACTACATAAAGGATCATAGTAATATACTTACAGCCGGCTACCATTCCTAAGCATATTAAGACGCTGCCTGCAACCAGTTCGCCGACGCCATTTTCGAAACTGTGGGGGTCCGGTTCACCTGCATTGGAGAATTTCACGCCTCCCACGATAATCAGCACCGTACCTGATGATAATATAATATTATGTTTTATGTATTCAATAAAGCTGAAGAGTTTGTTTGATCGCGCTAATCTCTGAAAGTACCAGTCGGATTGGAAAAAATATTTTAGCATTTGATAGCCCAATTCTTGAGGAAGGTTATAGGCTATTTAAAATCACACTACGACCCTTAGGAGCCGAGCAAACAATTAGAAAATGTGGTTATCCACCTCTACTACCACCTGGGCCACATGGCCATATTAACTATATTAAGTATTGAAGCTGAGCCAGGAATAACCAGAGTTAAATGTTAAATTTATATCACCAGCAGCAAGATTTCATGCTCAATAGATAGGTAAGTTATAATTAGCTGCAGACAAACCACAAACAAAACCGCAGTTATATTTGTTGAGTGAGTTTACAATCCCCATGCTGCTATTATTATTGCAAGCATTTAATTTATTATCACGTAATCTACATATTTGAGCCAAATAAAACTGCGCTCTTGGCTCATTCATTTTAAAATTGGTGTTGACTTCGTCATACATGTAGGTATCTGGTAAACGTTTTAATTTTATTTGTACCTTTGGTACATACCTAGTACAAAAAGAGCCTCCTAATTTTATTAGTCAAAAAACTCGCGTGACTAGAGGTCGCGATTATAAACTGTCTGGAAAAACAAAAGTTTCAAACAACCGTTGCGCGTTGCCAAAATCTTGACACACAAACTGCTGTCGGGGTAAACAGGGTTTTATTTTATGGTTCAAGTACCAATAAGTACATTTTTAGAAGATGGTAAATTAGTATTGCATATAAAATCAATCCAAGAATAGACCACTCCGGATTTCCTCCCTTTGTCGTGGACGTTACGCTACGCGTCTAGATACGCTACTGCATCTCAATCTACATGTAATAGGTACAGTCAACCGCACATCAATGGTAACACTTGCACTACGAAAATCACCCTTATTGCTAGAATGTAAAGGCGCTGCAAATGTCAAATTATTTGGTGCGGCTGACTGTAAAATAGCTAGCGTTCAAATTTTAAAATCAAAGTACATCCAAATGATTATGGCATCGTTAACGAAAGGGCTTCATCAAATTACAGGCGTAAAAGAGTAAGAGTTACATCCTGAATAAATCCAAATGAATATGAAATTTTCAAATATGTATCGCATGTCGCATCTCAAGTTATGACGGCTCCATTTGTTTGTAACTTATTCGCGACTGAAAATGACGCGAGCAATGTTGTATCGACACATCTGCACCATACTTTAGAACCAGTTTTCTGATATTACGAGTACCAATCAAATCGTTAGGTCAACGTACCTTTGATATCTCTAGTAAGTACATGGTATGAATCACTGCTTACCTACTCTAACAAATTACACGAATATAAAAACAAGGTGGCAACATACAAATCAAATCAAATATATTCCTAAATGTACCTAGGTTTCAATGCAAGAAGATGTTATAAATAAGATACAAATAATAATAAACTTAGTGGTGTGGTGGTGTCGAAACATCAGACGCTGGACACATTTAAAATGAAATAACTCAATTACTTACATACTAACATACAATTCCTTACTTACCAATGTCAAAATAATAATAATCAGAATTTAATATTTTAATAATCTAAATGTCAGTGGAGTGTCCTCCATAAACTCAGTCGTGGAGTAGTAACATTTATGAATTAAAATTTGTTTCAGTTTCTTTTTAAACATGTTATTATTAAGATTTATTTATCTGTCGTGGAATTTTATTGAAAATAACTGGAGCCATTGGATAAATACTTTTACGTAGGAGGGCTGTTTTACTGCGATCCACACAAAGAATTTTCGAATCCCTTTTTCTTAACTGTGGATCAGGTGCACTCTTATTTTGAAAAGCTGTGGGTTTGTCTTAACAAACACTGCCACCTCAAAGATGTACAATGACGGCAATGTTAGATACTTCATGGATTCAAAATATGGCTTACAACTGTCCCTTGAGTGTAGATTACATATAGCGCGTACGCATTTTTTTTGTGCGATGAAAATGTTATTCTGGTCTGTCAGGTTACCCCAGAAAACGATTCCGTATCTTAAAACTGATTCTACGTATTTATGGTAGGCAATAAGCACGGGGTCACGGTTTACAAATTTGGACAGCTTATGAAGCAAAAAATAAAAACTTACTGAAAGATGACATATTAAAATTAAAATAACGAATATACAAAGTGCGGTATGCATCTCAATATGCACCAAATGGGTGTCCAGCTCAGCATGTGTCGGGCAAATGTACATGACGCTGATGTTCTGGTGGATTCCTGCAGTGACCTACGGACGTCGAGCTGACGAGATAGATTTGTGTTGCAATCATATTAGCTGAGAGGCTAAGACAGATAAGGTCAACCCTTTATTTTAACCCTGTTAGTAGTTAGATTTTTGTTTCGAAGAGAATAAAATTGTATTCTGGGTATATTATATTAGTCTTGTTACTTTAGGATACCTACAGTATTTAGAAATAGCATTACGTATATACCTACTTGTTTATAATAAATAGGTGGTAAGAAAATACATATTATTATAATCACTTCACATTATATTTAAAATAAAACAGCCTTTATAATAATTATCACGGAAGGAAAAAGCTGCGCATCTGATGCTGATCTGATAAAACAGTTCTGCAAACAATGATCCGTGAAACTCACGTCCTCATATTTAATTTACACTATAAGCTCAACTCATATAGGTACAATACATAAGTGTACAACGCATGTATACGAATCTATACACGAAACTGACACAGATATGAATATCAACGTACAAATAATACGACCGCATCTCGTGGCTGCAACCGCACCTGGGACTTGCGCAAAACGAGAAACATGAGCTGATGATACCCATAGTAGGTATAATATCAGGCTTTGCAATAATGCATAGTCTAGCACAAAATTGCGATCCGCAATATTAGATACAACTGAAATGGGGAGTAAAATAAAACGGAAGAAATTCAAGACCTAGATGAGATGGGAATTCGGAAATTCAGTATCTGTTGCTTTGTATTTTACCAATATCTTTTTGCATTAATTAATACATATGAATGGACGAGATTCATATTTATTAATTAATGCAAAAAGATATTGGTAAAATTTGGAGCTGATAATAAAAAAAAGATAAAACAACCATAATATATACTATCTGGTGTACACCTATCTTACTTTTTGCTATGTAGGAGCCCATGAGGCCATAAAAGATTGTACACTCTTATAAAAACAGGTGGCTTAGTTACGCCACTCAAACGCTAATGTTTTAAACATAAGGCCAGCAATTTTTGTATAATTCAGCTACGAGGGGAGGTCCAAAAGTTCGTGGAATGGAGGGGATGTAGTGGGGATAGGGGCGCTCGCTTAGTGTCATACTAATAGGGTACTCATCATTAGTTTTTGAGATTCAGCCCTATTGCGTCATTCGTTTACGAACACTCGCCTGCTAAACAAGTCAATCCGGAAGAAAACTGACACTATGGAGAAAATTTAACACCGTGCTGTGATAAAATTCCTTACCAAGCAAGGAAAGTACGCTCAGACCATTTTAAATGAAATGGAAACCGTTTATGGGGAACAGTGCCCTAGTAAATCAATGATTTACAAGTGGCATAGTCTTTTTAAACATGGTCGGGAGTCGATTGAAGACGACCCCCGGCTGGAAAGTTGATGGCTACTGTTTTTTGGGATTGTGAGGGGATAATACTGATTGATTACAAGGAAAAGGGAAGGATCGTAACCGGAGAATACTACGCAACGATATTAGAAAAATTAAAGGAGGCCATCAAGGAAAAACGTCGAGGAAAATTGACCAAGGGTGTGCTCTTACAAGACAACGCGCCGGTTCACAAGAGCCGAGTTGAAATGGCTGCTCTGCACACGCATGGCTTCGATTCACTAGTCCACCCACCCTACAGTCCAGATCTGGCTCCAAGTTATTTTTATTTGATCCCCAATTTTAAAAAAGACTTAAGGGGAAGGAAATTTTCCGACGACAATGAGGTAAAGGAGGCAATTTTGGCTCAATTTGAGGCAAAAGAAAAAAAATATTTTTACGGTGGTTTAGAAAAATTAATTCATAGATCTAATAAATGTATTCAGCTTAAGGGTGATTATATGGAAAAATAGATTTATTGTTTCATTTTATTTAAAACCCTTTCATTCCAGGAACTTTTGGACCTCCCTTCGTATGTTAAAAGTAATGATATTAAAACATCGCATAAATAACTGATTCGCCTTGATAACTTGCTGTTTGCCGGGCGTGGACTATTTACTTGTATCGAGTCAATCATAGACCTGACGAGAGAGATAAATAAAAAACCTTGCTATAGTCAAAGGTCTGCCTGTTTGGTACATTTTTGCTTCCAAACTAAAATCCAACAGCCTACGCTGAACTGCCCACCCAGCTAAACATATTTTTTTATAGAATTTTACTTGAAATGTTAATCTAACTTTACAAAAAAAGTAAATCGTCTTTCCCAGTGAGTCAAGCATTTTTTTGGATTTCCCCAATTTGCCTACAAGCGGGAAACGATGAAACACGAAACGTCAAATAAAATATTTTTGCAAGGGATGGACGCAAATGTTAGCATAGTGTACCTACTCAAAAAGTAGTTACTAAGAATAGAAATGTCATCAAGCATTTACGTTTAATTTTGTAAATTAAAATGTTCTGACACTAGGTCAACTGAATTGGATGATTAGATTGTGAAACGTCAAGGTCTATAAAATTAGCAGAATCGATTAAAGTTTGCTATTGAATGAAAACCGATCTCTGTCGGTTCAGACGATACCGTTTATTTGTAGTATCGCTACTTACGTAAAAGGTGGCATGATTTATGGGTATGGAGTATGAAGCGTATGGAAATATCATCCACCTTTGAACTAACCCTAGCGAGAACGTTGAAAAAAACACCATACATAACGAAAACAAACGACGGCACGGTTGGCGCAGTGGTTAAGCGATTGACTGCTGCGTTACGTGTCGCGGGTTCGATCCCCGCACGGAACAAATATTTGTATGACCTGCAAGTAGTTGTTCCGGGTCTGGCTGTTTGTGTATGTGAGTTTAAATGTTTGTAAACGCACCCACAATACAGGAGACATTCCTAGTGCCCACACTAGGAATGTCTCCTGTATTGTGGGTGCATAGTTTAATAAAAAAAATTAAAAAATGACAGGTCATGATTTAACCCACTATGGAGAATGGACCAAATAAATTAGGTTTCATTTCCTTTGTTAATAATGCAGTTCCTGTAATTACGCTAATTAGAATCATTAAGTTAACACTAGAGTGCACGCGCGGGCTACATATGTAACCCAGCGTGTAATACTGTCGTATATAATTTTTGTTTGCCGCGCTACAGCGCAATCGTCTAATGTATTCCTCAAGCATTACCCCCCGCTCCCGCCAGTAGCGTGCCGACTCCCGCGGCTCACGGACGTCTGCATAAATCGCCCTTAAAGTTGGTGGGCTACGCCTGTAGCCCGCGCGAGCGTTGGAGGAAATTAAGTGTTTAGTGTGCAAGTGGTGAAATTGAGGTAAATATGAAATATTTGTTGCAGTATTACTACAAAACGTACTGTTAATTAATTTTTAAGTGTTTGTTGTTTGTATTTATGGGTTTTTCATGTATCTTTATTCTGTTTTGTTCACTTTTTAGATGGCGGGTAACTCGAACAGATTGTGCGACCAAATACAAAGATGGCTGCTGGAGGATAATGAAGACGATGACATTTCGAGCGAAAGTGAGGAAGGCGTAGAATCCGCGGAGCCACAAAGTGGCCCGCTTGGATCTCCTCATCATTCTGATACGGAACAAGATGGCGAGGAAGACGAGGACGAAGATGAAGACGTGCCTCTATCGACTTTGGCTTCCTATCAGTCTCGTAATGGTACAAAATGGAGCAAGATTGCACCGCCCACTTCAAGAACCAGATCTCACAACATTTTAGTCCGTCCACCAGGCCCAGTAGGTGTAGCAAAAGACGCTAAAACGGCTCTCCTATCATTCCTGCTGTTTTTTGACGCTGATATTTGGAACGTGCTTGTTGATTCAACAAATATTTATATTGATATCATTAAAAGCAAATACCAAAGAGACAGAGATGCGTCTCATACCGACCTGATAGAAATCAAGGCACTTATAGGTATTTTATTGGTGATTGGAACTTGCCGTGCGGGGCGAAGAAATCTGAAGGACTTCTGGGATAACTCAAAAGGTACTGGCATTGAAGTGGTGTATACAACTATGTCAGAGAGCCGATTCCGATTCCTACTGCGCGCCCTCCGCTTTGATGATGTAAGAGATAGGCAAGCTCGTAAGAAAACGACCGACTAGCTGCTATACGTCAAATTACGAGTATTATGTTACATAACTGTAAGAAATATTATACTCCAAGCGAAAATCTCACTATTGACGAACAATTAGTAGCGTTCAAGGGACGTTGCGGGTTTGTGATGTACATGCCAAACAAGCCAGCCAAATTTGGCATAAAAATCGTTATGGTGGTGGATCTCAAATACCCATATGCCTATAATTTTGAAATCTACGTGGGGGCGCAACCAGAAGGACCCTTTCGGGAATCGAATAAAGTGTCTGACATCGTAAATCGAATTTTGAGTCCATTATTCGGCCTAGGATGTAATGTAACTATGGATAACTGGTTTACTAGTGTGCCTACATGCAAAGAACTATTGGCTCACAAGATCACAACCGTAGGAACACTAAAAAAAAATAAACCAGAGATACCTGAACTGTTCAAAACTACACAAAACAGAGAAATAAACGGATCCATTTTCGGATTTCAGCCTGATTGCACACTAGTCAGCTATGTGCCAAAACGAAATAAGGTAGTATTGTTATTGTCTACCCTCCACAATGATGATAAAATTGATGCCGCGACTGGCGATGCTAGAAAACCTGAAATCATCACATTTTATAATCACACAAAATACAGCGTCGACATTTTTGATAAAATGTGTAGACAATACGATGTTTCTCGTAACAGTCGCCGATGGCCTCTTACGCTGTTTTACAATTTTGTAAACATGGCGGGCATAAATGGCCTGGTGATATATCAGATGAATAACCCTCAAATGAAAGTGATCCGTCGTCAATACCTCTTAGAAGTCGGATTTGATCTTGCAAGACCTTCTATTGAGCGTCGTATATCCCAACAAAATATACCCAGAGGTATTAAACTGAAAGGCAGACTACTTCTAGGATTGGCAGAACAACCCCCGCAACAAAATATGCCTATTCGGGGAGGAGTTGGTCGGTGTGCTTTTTGCAGTAGGGCTCGCGACCGTAGCACGCGCAAGCAATGCAGCAAATGTATGAGGCGTATTTGTAGCGAACATCAGGCCGTCGTGTGTCCGGAATGTATGCCAATAGACTGATTTATTACCCATTACTTTGATAATAGATTCAATTCGATTAAAATAAACGCCTTTTTTGATAAACATTACGTTCCTAAATGAAAATAACACTAAGAGAACTCAACCCTTCCAAATATTTGTTGATTTTTAAGAAGTTTATGTTTAAGTTTCAAATTATAATAAAAAATCTAAATTTTGTTGATTTTATGAGCCATTTTGATAAAAATAAATATGTTTAGTAATTATATGCTGTGTTTTACTCATATTTTTGCCTTATTCAGAGAAATAATTGACCCATAAGTGGCCTACACCTGTAGCCCGCGCGTGCGCTTAAGGAGCATTTATGGGCGCGTGCACTCTAGTGTTAAACGGGTACACCGTCATCACTTCAGACCGGTACATCAATGTAGATTCTTTTGCTCCTTTCTAGGCAATGCAAAAATACTAGCACGAGAGAAAATACTGTCTCGGTATTTATTCAGCGTCTCGAAGGATTTCTTTGTTTATACTTCGGCACACTTAAGGGTCAACGACATTTGCTTTTACTTCAAAACGTTACCTTGTACCCTGGACCAAAGGTTGCTTGGACCAATGGACAAAACCAAATTGAGGGAGAATTAAAATTATAGTACGAGAGAAACTTTTTTAGTGTTTCCGTAAGTTACTCGTGTTCATAAATATCGTAAAACACCACTTATGACAAAGTGACACTACTTAATAAGTGATAAATGTGATAATGTATTCGTGTGGGTGAGTCAACTGACAACTGCATTAGTAATCTCAATCTCCGAGGGGCAGGGCACGCCACGATAGCGGCGGTAAGACCCCTCTTTGAGGAGTGGCTAGAGAGGCGTCACGGCGTCCTCACCTACCGCCTGACGCAGGTCCTCACCGGACACGGAAGTTTCGGGAGGTTCCTGCACATCATCAGGCGGGAGGAAACGCCCGGGTGTCACCACTGCGATGATCGCCCCGAGGACACGGTGGAGCATACGGTGGGGGCCTGCCCTGCATGGGCGGAGCACCGCCGTGTCCTCGTAGAGGCGATCGGCAGCGGCGGCGACCTCTCACGCCCGGCCTTGGTTCAAGCCATGGTCCGGGGCGAGGGGGAGTGGGAGGCAGTCGCCTCCTTCTGCGAAGCAGTCATGCTAGCGAAGGAGGTGGCGGGACGGGAGAGGGAGAGAGTCTCCCGTCCAAGCCGCCGCGGTGGACGCTCCGGGCGTCGGGAGCCGCGTGACGACTCCCGGCCACCGTAGGCGCGGGCCTGCGGGCGGTGAGCAATGGGTAGCTCACCGTCCGATCAGGACCAGGCCCGTGCTGGACGGCGCGTACGTGGTCCACGCGCGCCTCAAAGAGATGTCAGCATCGAAGAGGGGGCCCACGGGGGCCCAAGCCTGCCGGGAAAGCGGGATCATCCATAAGGGGTACCGCTGACCCGGAACATAAAGGGCCAAGGAAGGAACACGGGTGGGTTTTAGTCAGTAAGAGTCTGACACTCCCTTCCGCTCCACCCAGAGCGGGAGGGGTCATTTGATGATTTCCCATCCTCAAAAAAAAAAAAAAAATCTCCGAGGGGCAATTCCCGTATTTTTAAGAACGTTCGCATTCTAATCTGTCTCAATCTGTCAAAAATTGTATAGCGTTTGCCTATATTTTTGACATTTGTCTGTCGCTGAGATGAGATTGCGACTTAATTTTGAACGTTTATAATTACGGCAATTCCCGTAATTATAAACGTTCAAAATCAAGTCGCAATCTCATCTCAGCGACAGACAAATGTCAAAAATATAGGCTTCTGAATGCAGATCTGAGTTACAAATTGAAAGTTTACAAACACGAGCTTTATAACCAAACCAGTTGCCTGCTTTCACACATTAATGAACACATTATTTTAAAATACATTGAATTATACTTTCAATATGAAGCTTTCCTTATAATAATCAAAGAAAGAAGCATGAAAGTGTTATTTTGAAGGATGACGTGCATGGCAGGGTGTGAAAAAGTACTGAAATGCCTAAAAAAAGAAACGTATGGCCGAAAACACATTGCCGGTTGCGGCGATTTTTAATAAATTGGGATAAAGCCATGTGAATGATGATGAGGAGCATCAAAGATTAAAACAATTAAAGTTTGTTGAATTTTATCAATTTTATTTATTTATTTAACACTTTAAGCACACAAATGTACAGAGGCGGACTTAATGCCATAGGCATATAAATTTTGCGTATTTATTTAGAAAATTAATTGATTCTTAAATAAATCGCAAAGAATGTGCACAATATGGTTGGAGTTATAGAACTATGGAGAAGTGTCTTGACGCTGCGTGAGCGTGCGTGATCCATTGCCACCCGTTCGATGTCCACCGCGCACAGGATGGATAAAAAGCAGCACATGAAGTAATGTTTTGCTCTGTTGTTGGTGTAATTGCTGTATTGGCGTTCCAGTAGGAGGATAAATAAATAAATAAATTATTACTATAATAGGTAGCTCGTAACCTTGTAATGTGTTAACTTGGCCAAAGGTGCTTGATGACATTTTAAACACGCGAGATCAATACTTAAATACCTATATAAAATTGATTAAGCAACTGTTGCCCAAGTTAGAAATATAGTTTAAATTATGTAGATGCAATAACTTCCAATAATTAAGTAAATGTTGTAGTGACCAATGTTGTCTGTTTAACATTTACAATTTGTTCTAATTACAAGATTTGTTACATCCTACGTAACTAAACAGGTGGACGGTAGAGAATGGATTGTATGTAGAGGAATGATAAATTAGGGAATCGAAGGTTCTTATTGCTGATGTCTGAATAAAGTAGGTACGGTTAAGTTAAGGATTTGAAGATACAAAAACATGAAACTTAGCCATGACGTAACTAAGCACTTATTCAATAGGAAATAGTCCGACACGAATCGAAGTGTTCAGCAGACAACCGGTTTCGATCGACGTTCTACTACGCCCGGAGTGTTGCGAAAATGGGCCACAGCAGCGGAAGGAGTAGGTTAAGGCAGTGGGCAGCTAACACATTAGTGATTCATTAGAACTCGGCGGCTTTCACCCGCTATGGAACTAGAACAATAAACACCCGCGCGGTAATCTATAGCTACTTGGAAACAATTTCATATTCCATTTGCATTGTGTACCCACTGACTCCATTGACACAATCCAGTTTTTGTTGCCAACTGCAACGGTTCATCTAATATAATACGCACTCAAAATGGTTTCGAGAGGGCTCTTCTCTACAGTAATTTCTAATGAAGTCTCGTAGGTATTGGTGCCACTGCCGTTGGTGCTGCTTGGCTCTTGAGTTTTTAAACACAACTGAACCTAGTATGGAACTTAGTATCTGATATGTGATTTCTGCTTTTAAAAACATTTCCAAGGCCATTACCTATTAACATTGAAGCTTAAAACGTGGCTATTAAAAAGTTTTATTGTTAGATCTTCAATGTCGACATAATATTACGACAGCCGGGCTCGTGTTTCGCCCACAGGCGAGGAAAGTAATGACTTTCCTTCGTTTAAGTTACGAACACTGTGTTGCACTCGTTGGCTGAACCTTTCTCGATTCGTCACTACTCACTATAAAACCTTTTTTGTTGAATTACTTTACGCAATATCAACTTTCATACGCCCCACAATATGATAATAATGGAAAGGAATTTTGATAGAATAGAATAGTTTTTAATACGTACACCATTTAAATTACAGATATAAAATTTTACACAGGGTGACACAATGGGGGGTCTTATCGCAAAAATCGATCTTTTACAGATAACCTTTGGATGTATTAAAGGGAGAAGGAGAGACAATACTGCAGATAGACAGTAGTGTACACGATAAATAAATACATAAAACATATTATACTTATCTACATATAGGTATATACAACAATAAGCATGAAACAAGACCTAGTGGTGTTCAAGGAGAGGGAAGTGTTTTTTAACCAGAATTTTAATCGTTATTTTTTATAGTATATTTAATCGTTATTTTTTTTATAGTATATTTTTTGCTAGTTCTTAAGTAGCAAACCGTGAGTGTAGTACTAAACTTGTTTTATAAATAAGTGCCTGATGATGAGCTGATGACTCCAAGTCAAAAAACTACGACAGATTTTGATACGGAGTTTGATTTTAATATATATTCATATACTCGGCTACGCTCTCTTTGCCATACATGGCATGTGTGTGGCGTGTCCAAGGACTTCAGTGGAAGTGAATAAAGCACCTATTACGGAAACGTCAGGGCAGTCGAGCCTCGATGGAGTTTGTCGACCTTCGTTCGCAATGCCTGTTCCATTAAACAACACAGTCTTCGGATTCTACTAGACCTGTAATTTGTACGCGGTTTAATATTAACTTGTAGAATTTGATGAATGAAGGGCGTTCATTTAAATAATAATAATTTATTTTATACCTATACGGATGGATGTCATAGAATTTACTAGCATAAATTGTAACAGTTGTAGCCCTAGCACAGAAGTACAATTTATTTTAATAATAATAATCTAACAACCAACCCTATTCCTCACGAAGTCACGCTCACGAATCACCTCGACAACGAACTACGAAGTCATAAAAAATGCAATCAAACAAAATGCCATTGCTCGGAATGAGCAGACAAAATAAATAATACAAAGTGCTGTCTACATTTTCGCTTTCTATGGTCCGTCGTGATCAGATCACGGCGCACGCAGCCACCGGATGAGTCACCGTCACCGGCGAACGGAGCGCAAGCGCCGCGCACACCGGACACCCGATACCTTTTACGACTACCACCGCTCATTGTGTACGATACGATGATACGCAATCGACTCTGCTTATTGATGCTACTCGTGCTACCGTGCGTGCGCGTGCGCCACCAGAATTATAACAATCCTCCCTCACACGACGTTCAATAATAAGCTCTGTCAAACTTGGTTTTTATCGCTACCTAGATAATTAATTAAGTAACTTCAGATACTCTTGTCATTTTAATTAAATAGCTCAATTTAAATGTAATTAAAATACAGTGCCTACTTATTTCATAATTATTACTAACATTTATTTAATTAACCTGATGATAATAAGTTATTTTTGTTTTTGTTGTTTATTTTTATTGTTTTTATGAATAATGACATCGATGAGGCACAAACTCAGGTAAAGTAAGCCTGAACTACAAAACTAATCCCTGTGTGTGTAGAGCCACTATTAACTTGGTTGACTAACTGGTTTCTGTTGCCAGTTTATCTGGACTTGTCCTGGTCGAGGCCTGTTTATCAGGACCAGTTCCTGGGAATGCCTGGGAGTATTTAAGTTCCCTACTGCTCTTAATAAATTCCATGCTGATAATATGACAAAAAGCTTAGAATAGATCACGGTTTGGGAGTTTGCAATGTTTTTTTTTTTCTCTAGCGCATACTGTCTCATTTCAGGGCAAAGGCCTCCCCAAGTTCTTTTAGGTACCTACTCTTTTTCCGACATAAAATATAAAGTAGGTACGAAGTATTTCAACAGAAAGTGTTAATATCCTTGCCCAGGCACAAGATATGGAAGCCATTACTTATGATTTGGCGAGCCATCGCATAGCGCGGGGCGACAGCCGCCTGGTTACCGCGGTTTTTGCGGAAACCAGTTTTGGTAGAATGACGTAATCTGGCTACAGGTGGATGCTGTTGCCCGTTTTACACACAACGGGACTGGTCGACCGACACCAAACCTAAACGTAGCGAAGAGTGCTACAGAGGAACACATGGGCCGATGGGCGGTTCGCGCCAAACCATTATTATTATAAGCTGTAGTAACTCAAAGAATACTAATCTTAATGATTATTTATGAATAGTGTTATAACTGCGTATACAGTCCACCTACGGCTTCTTTGCGCCTTTTATGAAGTACCTACTGTTATATTATACGGAAATTGTCCGTCACTCATAACATAATAGTAGGGAGGAAATAAAAGCTGTTGTTGTAATAGTGGTCGTGACAGTACATAATAATTGTGTACGTGAGTACATATGGAATAGCTACGACTCGAATAAATAACTAAGCAGGTAGGTGGGTACCGTTCTAGCGGAAGTAGATCTGATTATGAACGGTAAGATTAATAATTTACTACAAGTGAGAATGAGGTGAGAAGGCCATCGTTAATTTCAGAGAATTATGATGTGCCGACGTTGTTGGGTACAGGCGCGGGTAATCCAAGTAGGGTTTCCAACCCTACTATATTAGAGGCCTAAATATTATATTAAAAAAAATATATATATATACCTAGTAGGAGAAACTACTAGGTATATTTTCATTTCAATACAAAATGGCGAAATAAGCGATATAGGGCCAGTATTAATCTCATAAAAGCTGAATTAATGGTATTTTGTAACCTTAATTTGGAGTGTAAACTCATTTAAAAAAGTAAAAACCTGCTCCATTAATAAAGGCCCTAAATAAAATAAAAACCCTAAAATAAAGGCTCAAAGAAGCAAAAAATATGCTTCTTTTTTTGTAAACATGTACAATTTTTTTTTTCGCCATTTGTTCATTTTTACAGGCTTCGAAAATACTTTAATATAAAAAAATGGCAGCTCTAGATCCAAGCAACGATCGTCGTAAATTCGTAATAATTTAAATGGAAAACCTATTTGTAGGGAAGTGACGACGTTACTGGGTAAATTAGAATGTTATGGTGTCCGAGGAATATATTGAGCCTAATTAAAACTATTTATGTGGAAGAAAACAAATCACGGTTTTAAATAGAGTTTTTCCTGATTCTAAAAGAGAGGTTGCTCACAGGTCGTCCATTAGGTATACAACTCGCGGTGTACCTCAAGGGGCCCTTGCTTTTCCTCATTTTTATAAATGATCTGCCGAAATGTAGCGACTATCTGACCATACTATTTGCCGATGATAGTACAACTATTATACCCTGTAAAGACATAGAATCATATGAAAATGAAATAAATAATTCCATCCATTGCACTATAAACTGGTTACGTAAGAATAAACTAAAAATTTACTAAAAACACAGGTTATAATGTTCCAACAAAGTACAAAACAACTAAATTTTAATATAAAATATGCAGACCAAAAAATAACTGAAACCAACAGTGCCAGATTTCTAGGACTTTACTTGGATAGTAATCTAAATTGGAAATGCCATGTGGAAACTGTTTGTACAAAACTGAACCAGTATTCTTATGCGCTATATAATCTTGCGAAATATCAAAATGAGTCTGTAGTTTTGATAGCTTATAAAGCGTATGTCCCATCAACATTACCTTTTAGAATGATGTATTGGGGAGAAATTCCACTGATAAAAACATTGCGTTCAAAGCTCAAAAGAGATGTGTACATGCTGTGTTTAAGCTTAAAACGGCTGATAGTTGTAGGCCATTCTTTATTAAATATAAACTTCTTACTTAGCCATGTATGTACATCTACGAGATAGCAGTATTCGCAAAATCAAACCAGCATTTATTTAAAACCCTGAGATCCAAACAACGCAAAAGAGAGATATAAGCTATTCCACACAAGACTGCACTATACTCAGAGCTTTTTGGGAGTGGCACCCAAGTTTTATAATAAGCTACCCACTGCAATAAAAGATCTTGACAGCATAAACCATTTAAAAAAGGGTCTTCTTAATTTATTGAGCGAGAAAGAAACCAAATTAATACCTGAAGACAAATTATTGTAATCTAATAACATTTCTCTTAATTTTCGTTTATTATTAGTAAGTAATCTAATTGTTTTATTTAATCTAATTTAATTTTAATGTTTTGGTATTTGGCTAAATTTATTTTATTTTAATTGTTATAATTGAGTTTTATCTATTAATTTTGAATGTTTTTTATTATTTTTACCAATGATTAATAAGAAATTATAATTAGAATATTTGTACGCCGTTGACGGCAAGACATAGACTTCATTTTATTAATATTGACATCTGTACATTTTGTTTACCTATGTTCTACAAATTAAAATATTTGAATTTGCTGTGTTACATAGTAATGTGCTATGAATGACGAAAAAGGTATCATTAGGTAGGTGGCAAAAGTATGGTATGGCAAAAGGTCTGACTGAATGAATGGTAGCAAGTAATGATTGCAATACCAGAATACCTTAAGCTATCCATGTCCCAGATTGATTTATGCCTAGCCAAGGTTCTATTTAATAATTTAGTACAAGGAATTATTCCACGGAATTTTACTTAGTCTTGGGACTAGGTGCTTGACTACACCAAAAACTTGTTAATGTATTTTGAATCTAGTCTTGCTATTAGATATCTAAATACCTACCCGTTCAGCACAAATGTAAAATTTTATGAATTTCATGTGAAAAACGATTGATTTTAAACATGGAACTACTAGGTATCAATAATTCAAAGGACATCAGTCATGTCCTTGAAACAATTGAAAGCTTTAAGATTATACGGAAAAACTGAACTTTGTAAGAAGATACATATAGATTGAGCCACTGTGTTAGTTGTTGCATCTAGCTTGGTTTGCAACACATTGGAAGGTCAATCTTTATTGATGGCGATGGAAAACATTAACGATTTGTCACAGTCACAACAATCAATGTATCAGCAGCAATTTCTTTAATTAAACCTGAGAATTTCATTGTCTGATAGCTAAGTTAGGATTAGTGAAGCAAGTTGGATCAAATTGATGTGTAGATAATGTATCTGTACCTAAGTTTGTGCATGTTTGTCAAGGAGTTCCCATCCCGATAAGGCCTAAACAAACAGGATCCGATACATGATAACCATGGCAGGAAGCGATAAGGATCAAAGACATTATAATGTTAACAGATTAAAAAAAAAAAATTCAAAATATGTCATTGTTCTTCCTGTAAACAAAATGTATTTTTTTTATATAAATAGGTACTTGATATTCTTGGTGATAGCATTGATGGTTATCAGCTTAATATGAAAATGAAAACAAAATGAACTTGAGACAAAAAGGCAATTTACTGGGCATATTTTTTATAAAAGTAAATAAACTCCTTTGTCAAACACAATAAAATTAAAAGTCAATCTGGCCTGTCTTAGCATTGTTATTTACAAAAATCCTTTTACTTGTATTTCCAATAAGTATTTTTTTAGGAAATTGTGGGTTTATTAAAAAAAATATATATTTATAAACATGTTATGATGCATTTCATTTCATTCTCACCATCGCGCATCGGAATGTTCGCAATTCTTATAGAAAAGTTCTTGGAAATTAAAACACTACAACAATGAGTCTGATCAATTATGTACCCATGAAGTACGTTTGCTAATGAAAACAAAACACTGTCTCACACGTATGTTATGAACTTTTGAAACACGCTGCAGTTCTATGCAATCTTAATATTCAGATTGCGTTTCATTAAAAAGCCTACAACAAAACAATTACCCATCTTAATCATACTAGCGCAAAAGTTTTTTCTCACCAATAATAAATAAAATGCTGCCCGCCAAACATAATCCAACACGCATGCATACTGCCCGATTCCAGCTAGAAGCCATACGCCGAGAGAAGTAGCTCATGGGACAGTTCCAACGCTGATCCGTGGGTTGTTGTTCATAGGTCACTGTGGTAGGCTGATACACCGCACTCGTAGGCATTTTGAAAGAAATCGAGTTTCAACCCAAACAAAGACTTCGTTATTATAATAACTATAAAAGCACTTCACAGGATTACACTCAGAGCAAGCAAGTAAACACAACTGACTACCTGTCTGTACCTACAGTAGCGTGGGGCATGCGTGAGCAACGATTTATTTATGATTTATATGTGGAATTGTGGACAGTGTTGCCAGATCCAAGTTTTAAAAATCCGTAGGGCTGCGCTCAAAAATCCGTAGGACTAACTACGGACATTTTTATAGCTAAACCTGACTATTTAGAGATGGACTGACGACCTTAACCTAATCTAATTCTTTGCCGGTAAAAAAATGTTAACTAAAAAAAATCTGTGGGAATATCACCAAGACAAAGACAAAAGGCAATTTTTTATTTTTTTATTGATCGGTTTAATGCTCTAAGGATCATATCGATATTCGACTCCTCAATCAACACAAACAACCAATAAATTTGTTTATTGGTTGTTTATGTTGATTGAGGAGTTGAACTTATTTATCCTATACTATATTGTAGTCTGTGAACTTATTATAATTATAAGTTTTTTGTGTTGGTTTGCCAACAAAAAAAACTTATAACATAATCGTAGACAGAGTTAGTTTCTCTGTCTACATTATTATAAGTCAATGGTCTACGAACATAATTTTATAATTTTACTTTTGACAATGACAATTGTCAATGCCGCCAACCAAACCAAACCAAACCAACGAATAGTTCACTCCGTTTTAAGTTAATCGCTAATCAAACTACTATAGTGCGTTTCACGAAAGAATTCCCTTCGCCGTTATATTGGCACACCTGACTGTCAAGAACGTCAAACGCTAGACGCATCGTAGGCTTTGTTGAGTTTTTCCAAGATTTATAGTTGTTTTATGGAGTAACTGTTGATAACAAAATAGATCGATTTATAATAGAAGTAGGAGATGACTAGATATACTAGATATACTATAGGAGATACTTCAGACGATAGTGACCCTGGAGATAGTGCTATATCGGGTGTAGGTCCTTTGGAGGAGCACAGTTATTTTAAAAAGTAATTTTGTTGTTAATCATTACAGCTTATTAAGAAGTTTCGCAAAGAAATAATTATTATGGTTATATTAAGAGTTTAATTTTATGAATACTTATCTTTACACGTAAGGTATAATTTTCTATAGACCTTTGTTGAAAGGTGACCAAACAAAATGAACAACCAAAATAAATTTTCGTTTTCAATTTATACTGATTTATTGGGTAATATAATTTTCACAGCCTGGCAGCACTCATTTAAGCGCTACCAACATTACAGCGAAGGGACTTCTTTGATGAAACCACTGACCTCTATTAAAATCATAGAGCAACACGGACCACCGGCGGGTCCGTGTTGCTCTATGATTAAAATACGCTGGACTGGCTATCCCATACAAAATGACAGCTATTTGCTGTGCCGATTCAAAGCGCCCCCAGTAACAGACGTGAGAGTTCTGAGAACTAATAAGATTGCAAAATTTGATTTTACGCTAAGTGTCTCTGCGGAATAAAAAGTTTTCTAAAGTGTTTACTGTGATTGTGATATAAATTAAAGTGTTATAATAGTGACAGTGATTATATCATAGCTTGTATTGTTCGTCCAACGTGAAATCGTGCCTATATTGTAAAACACGATACGAAAAGGGCAGTGGTGTCAGTTTTCACAAGTAAGTGAATCTAAAACATAAATACTTATTAGAAAACCGCTTAAAACCGTGTATTCTTACAATAACAAACGTAAACTATTCGAGTTTACGGGATTTTACGAACATTTTTATAACCAATAACTTTTGTTAGGGATGTCAAAATTCATATCGATACTTTCGTAATATTATGATGTAAAACAAAAGTCATGCTCATCATTGTTAAAATAATGATACGCACATTATAATGATCTCTAATAATAGCAAAACACTTCAAGGTTTATTATTATTAGAGTCAATAACAAATAATTTAACACTTATGATTCAAAATTCTCATTAAGTGTTCTATATAATTATAGATATATGTTTATAATTTTTTACCCATACCTACTATAATGTTTCCTTTAATTACAGGTTCCCCTCCGATTACACTCTCAAACTTTGGTTAAAAAATATGAAGGTTGTCAACTGGACTCCGACAATGTATCATTATCTGTGTTCTAAACACTTCACGGAAGCCTGTTTCTTAAAACATCAGTCACGGACTACGTTGAAAAAATGGCTCGACAGTAATTTTTCATTTAATGAATTATGTGATTTGAGAATGCTTTTTTATTTCCCTGTCCCCCTCCCCTGCGGTAATTAAGTTGTTACAAGTTAATTACCGTAATTACAGACCTAATAGAAAGTTATTGTGTCTCTTATCACATGGCAACATGCGGTATCTGACTAGTAATCATATCTTATTGTGCACTCTTTATAGGAAGGGATTATCTTATTAATTACTATTTCTATCTTAGTAATTTACTATTTTACAGAATTTTATTATTTATTGATCCTATAGTGAACTGTTATCCGATAAAGGAGAACAAGGAAGGAAGGGGTCAACCGGACATGTGATACTTATTATTACAGTCCATAAACAGTACTAGATAATGCTATTTCAAGTTATGTTTTCTACGTAAAATATCTGCTTATTACGACTATCTATAGTTCATTAGTTTAGTTAGGTACTCAACTAGTGCAGACATGTCTTTTTATCTGTGTTTTAGTAACATTTAACAAAAATATATGCCTGTATTGTTTTAATTAAATTATCTACAATTTTAGTAAATCTTAACATATGTTATAAAACGTATTTCACGTTTTTAAAAACATATTACGTATAAAAGACAACACGAATGTTACATGTTAAATTACCTAAACCAATTTAATTTATAGGAAATCTGTAACAATAGCGTTGGTAATATTTCTATCATTGTGGTCGATATCAGAAAAGTTTTTATCGATAACAAACCTTTTGTTATACATCACTAGTATTAGTTCCATTCCCCAACACTGCTGCCGTCAGCGCCAAAATGGCGATTTTCAAATAGGCACATGAAATTGATAGCGATAGCCAGTCCAGCGTATTTTAATAGAGGTCAGTGGATGAAACGCACTATAGTCTTTCACGACTTATGGTATGATGACGGCACTGACCTCTATTTTAATCTTATTCTTTAGTCATTGATTTTAATAGAGGTCAGTGGATGACGGGTATTACCGTAGACCGTAGACAGAGAATGAGAATGCTATAGACAAATTATTGATGTGTTTTGTCGCATTCACACAAGAAAAAGAGCAAGTTACGCCGATGTCGTGTACAGAAATGAGACAGAACGATGAGATTTTTTGTTTCACGGCGCGTGCCACGATTTTGAAGGTTTTAGCATAGTACTTTGCTCTCAGAACAATAATTGTTCTGAGACTTTGCTAAACAAAGTTTGACAGATAGTTATCGTCTTCATGTAAAATTCAGTTTTATGTGCTTTAAGTTTAGTAATTTATGTTATTTTATGTTGTGAACAATTTAGCCTTAATATATCAACCATTAAAAAAAAAACATGGTGCGGTGTAGCGTTCTAAGGTGTAATAGTGGAACGAAAATGCCAGACTTGTCCTTTCATTCGTAAGTATAGCACTTTTTATCAGTAACTAGGCTATCAATAACATTTTACTGTGTTCATACACTAAGAATAATGTACCATATACGTAAATTCATCAATAAAAAGCACAAAATTAACATTAAGGATTTTGGTGTTGCCAATTTTTCCATATATTATTACCCACTTTAATGGGAAATATGTATTCTGTAGTGTGTATCCTAATCCTAACTAATATTATATGTAAATACGAAAATGAGTTTATTTGTTGGTTTGTTTGTTACGCTTTCACGCTAAAACGCTTGAACGGATTTGGATGAAATTTGGTACATCGGCAAATTACTTGGGTTAGGACATAGGATACTTTTTATCGCAATATTCTCACGGAACCGAGACACATGCAGGTAAAAGAGCGGGGCGCAGCTAGTTAATTATATATCTGAAAGATTAATGGCTTGTTGCAGTTTTCCTGAAGATGATAATTTACGTCGGGATTGGATCGTAGCTACAGGACGAACAGATTGGACACCAAAACCGTCATCAAAAATTTGCTGCAGACATTTTGATAAAAAAATGTTAAATAAAAAGAAGAAACTAACACTGCTATTACCGAATGCAGTACCTATTCTGGTAAATATTCAGTTAATATCATATTAAGTTTTGATACAGGTTTAATATGTTTTTTATTTATGTTCAGTGTTTTTAAAACTGTTATATACAAATGTTGCGAACTATTATTTTGTACATTTTATGTGCAATAAATGACTGAGACAGGCTTATCTGAACTCGATTCAAAATATCGATCAAGAATTTAAAATATCTTTTTCCGTAAACAACATCTTACATCTATTTTGTATCAAAGCCTGTATTCCATCATCTTCCTCCATCAGTTTACATGAAGAAACGAATATGGAAATTGAAAATAATTTAAGCATTCTTGTAAGTACAGTATATTATAATAATTTCTAAGTACAAGTATTTGTACTTACAAATTACTATAATATACTGATTGAAATACGTTATTGATTCGGGGGATAATACTAATATTTTCCTCCGAATCAATACAGTATTTTGTACAGTAGATATAATATATTGTATATGTACATATCTATATATTATGTATACAGCGTGGCGCTGCTATGGTGACCTTAATTTAACACACATATACGTTTTCACATTTTCGTTTCATGACAATTTTTTATTTCCATTAAACGTTATTATTTACAGATTTATTAAAGAATTTAGGAAATAGCATCTTAGAGCAACCTGTACTTAAAGAACTGTCGCGCAGCGGTCATTTCCCTCGGTCACGGATCATAACTTCGCATCAATGAAATTAAAACGAATAAGCAATACTATTAGGATGAAACAAATGCATAGAGTAGGCGAATTTAAGGAAATTTCCTTTGTTGGCGAGCAGCGCAGGCGACGCGCGCTCTCCCTTCCACCCACCCGCCGCACCGAACACGAATTCTTTTTTTGCTTTTCTAGTGCTAGTCGAACCCGTGTCCTTGACGCACTTATTTACAGTAGTGCGCATAATTACGTCGCGAAAAAGACTCTTAGCTATTGTTTTATTTATTTCTTTTTGTGTAATTAGGATAGTAATTAGATCATGGTACTGCGATAAAGACACTTTGATTGGTTTTCGTTTTCTTATCTAGTAGGTACGTTTACACCTCTTGCGATACGGACGCATTTATTTGTGCTATTAGTGCTTGTGTAAACTTATGATCGTGATGGCAGTGATTAGTGATGACAGTTATTACTAATAGTAACAAGAGAGGGTGATGTGATAAGTGTTTGTACCACTTGCGCCGCTCGGTTTCTTTGATAATATGCCGTCAAAGAATCGGACCGATCACGAGTAGGTACAAGACGCGATGCGCGCGCGGTTGCCAGCCCGCGAACCGACATATTGCCGCTCCGAGTTAACGTAAGCGAGCTAGGTAAGTAATTTCATGAATGAATTTTTGCAAGGGTGATCCCAATTTTAATGACTTTTTTATTATTTAGTTTGTTTGAAATTTTTTTTTTTTCAGTTTACGTATTATTTTAACCTATCAATATTTATATGGTTAATGGGCACTAGCCCTACCCGTGTATTAAATTAAAGTCACCATTGTAGCGCCACATTGTATTTGGCGACCGCGTACTGGAAGACGTAGAATTGGAAGGCCTCCCACAAGGATGACCTTGTGAAGAGGCCGCAGGAATCCGCTGGATGCGGGAAGCACAGTTTCGGTCGAAGTGGAGGAGCTTGGGAGAGGCCTATGTCCAGCAGTGGACGTCTTTCGGTTGAAATGATGATTTTACAGTATTAGGATAAATTACCTTCGTAATAATCTTGGTACAATAATTCATTATAAAGTACTTTGATCGAGGGATTTTAGAGAACTAATAGTGTGGCAGATTTTAACAACATAAAAATTGCATGATTCCAGATCGATCCTGCTGTTGCCCTACTGCCGTCGACTAGTAGTCAAAAGCCAGTTGAAGAAGTCTGCACTCCAGATTCTAAACAACTATCAATAGTATGTACCACAGTCAATAAAAAATTGTGTCTGTAATTAAGTTATGATTAAGCAACATATTTTTATTTTAGGACCGGACTCCAGAGTACACTCCTCGTACGTTGCGAAAGAAATGGAAAAACTCGGAAAAATTATCATTCAAACGACTCAAAAAATTAAAGGCTCTTCGAGAAATAAGTAGGCGTTTAACGAAAAAAGTCGCTAAACTAGAAAATGTGATTGCGGAACTTAAACAAAGTCTTTGATAAGTGAAGAAGATGGGGATTTATTGGAATCTATCGACCCTGCCAATAGAGACTTCTTGAAAAAAATGTTGAACGCCGCTTCCAATGGTAGAAAATACTCCCCAGCTTTACGCAAATTCGCTCTTTGCTTGCAATTTATAAGTCCTCGGGCTTACAAGTATGTAAGACAACAATTTAATACTTGTCTGCCTCATCCATCCACACTTACTACATGGTACAAAAGTGTAGATGCAGACCCAGGGTTTACAACTGAGTCATTGGAATGCATTAAATTGGTGGCAAAGAACAAAAAAACCGAATTGTATTGTGCAGTATGCATGGATGAGATGGCTATAAGGAGGCACGTCCAATGGGACGGAAAAAAATGCGTAGGTCTGGTGAACTATGGAGAAGCTTTGGATGGTCATAATATAGGTGAAGCTAGGGAGGCATTGGTGTTTATGTTAACATTTATAAATAGTGGATGGAAGATGCCTATCGGTAATTTTTTTATTAACGGCTGTACCGGCGAACAGAAGGCAACATTGATGAAACAATGTATGAGTTTGTTAGGCGATTGTGGTGTTAATATAGTCTCCCTAACTTTTGATGGTTGTCCAGCCAACTTTTCGATGGCAAAAACCTTAGGTTGCAATTTCGATGATTTGGAAAATAGGACTACGTATTTTTCTGTAGATAAACAACACATAGTTATTTTTCCGGATCCAGCGCAGATGCTTAAACTTGTGAGAAATACACTAGGTCAAAAAAATGAATTAACAAATCTGCATGGTGGAACAATTTCATGGCACTTTATCGAATTGCTTCATAATCTGCAAGAAAAGGAGGGTCTCCATCTCGCAAACCGTCTTAAAAATCAACATAATTATAAACTTTTCCAAACAAATAATGAAAGTTAAGTTGGCGGCACAAACTTTTAGTAATTCCGTAGCAGATGCGATAGAATTTTGTGACAAACAATTGAATTTGCCAGAGTTTTCGGGGTCTGAGAATACTGTAGATTTTATAAGAAAAATGAACAACCTATTTGATATTTTTAATAGTCGGAATCTGAATATGTATGGTTTTAAAAAACCTATTAGTCGTAAAAATGGCGATAGCATACTAGACTTTATGAATATAATGGATATCTAAATCATAGGACTACAATTATAGGGGAAACCAATACTGCAAACAAATAGGAAAGTTGGATTCATTGGTTTCATGACATGTATACAAAGTCTTAAAAAAAATTATGCCGATATCATAGTGAAAGGCAAAGTTAAATTTTTACCTGTGTACAAACTTAGCCAATATCACCTCGAATGCTTCTTCAGCTCGATTCGCTCGAAAGACGGATATAACAACAATCCAACAGCTTTTCAATTTCAAAGTGCCTACAAAAGACTAGTGATACACGGAGAAATAAAAGGTATCGAGTCAGGAAACTGTATACCTCTAGAGGATATAAAAATTTTAACACACACAGAAGTGCGATATGAACATAAAATTAATATTTTCTGTGCTCAAGAGGTCGAGGACTCGAATATAGATTTTCCCGATAATAATCATTTATTTGTCGATGATGACCACGAGTATATTTTTAACCCCTCAAAATTTACAATTTATACTGAAGAAATAATTTCGTATATCGGTGGGTTTGTTGTTAGGAAATTAAGAAAAGCTATAAAATGTGAAGATTGTGTGCTAGCTCTTATTAGCGACAAATACTTAGGTCTTATATTTAAAAAGGATAAGGGTGGCCTTATTTATCCTTCGTACGATGTAATTAAAGTATGTACGATGGCAGAAAGAATATTTAGAATTCATTCAAATGACGGAATATCATGCTTTGCACAAAAAAATATTTTGTCTAAACTTATTTTAACGACTTTCAAACGGTGTCAGCATGTTTTCACAACCAATCATTTTGAAAGTCAACCTTTTATTGGAAACCACAAAGTTTTACTTATTAAGGCAATCTCCATGCACTATTTTGAACTGCGTATCCATCACGCAACTAAAGGTTTTGAACCCAAGCAAAAAATTAGAAACATTCATATGAAGCTTGTTTTATACATAATTATAGTATAGGACAATAACGTGTAAAATCAATAAAAGCTAATTAAAAATAAACTTGTTGTATTATTTACTCACAAAGCCAGATACTACTATCATCTAAGAAAAGGTAGGTATTTAGAATCACATCATCATCATCCATCGTCACTCTCTCCTGCTCATATGGGGTTGGCGGAGCATGCGTAGTTCATACAAACGTAATAAGTACCAAAATAATTTGTAAATCAAACATATTTCTAATGTAGGTAGTGTGTATTTATTCCGATTGTATTATAGAATATCTAGGTTCCCAAATATATTTTTTGAACGGACACTGATTTTAAAGACGATTTATGAGACAAATAAGTTTTCTATAGACATTTTAAATTGTGAGGTAAATTTTTCCTCACACGGTAACCCTAAATGTGTGACGTATTTTTGTTTTGTCTCTTTCTGCGACACGCTTTGCAGGCGTCTATAGCATTCTCTGTCTACGCCTCAGAACAATAACGTATAAAAATGTACTCTGTGACAATAACTCTTTAGTTATTGTTTTGAGGTCTACGCCTTAGAATAATAACTGGTATTACAGTATTATAGACAAAAAATTACAAATAATAAAGAACGAAACGCAGGATATGTTTATAGAGTTACGTTTTGTTTTATGTAGTTTTATTTAATCTGGATATTTTTACTATTGTTTTAGTGGATGTAATCGAACAAAAATCCGTAGATTTCCGATTAAAATCCGTATGTCCGTAGACAAGCCCTAAAGTCCGTAGGTGGATTAGTTTTAGTGTTGTTACTTCAACGGGCCACGCGGGGCTCGCAGTGAAAATAAGTCGATAATATCATTCTAACTCCGAGGTCGACACATGCTTCCTAACGCATTGACCGATAATAATTAATTGTTAATAAACTGCTTTTACATTACCATGATTTTATTTTGAGTTAAAGATAGGAAAATAAATGCAGTTAGGTATTTCAGGATTTATAAACTTTTATTCTCATCTATCTTACTTAACAACAGCATAGAAATATTTATTTTCTGTGGCCATAGATTCATTCATTCATTCTTTGACTACGGCGGCGAAAATGAAAATGCGGACAGCAGAGTGCCATGATATTAGTAGTGGATTTAAGAATACATGTTTTTGAAGACTATGTAACGCGTGTTTTGTTCAAATCACAACTAATGCATCCTAATTCAAATGATGCTGTAAATAATCCACTGTAGTACTGACTACTTAGAATAGTACATGTGAAATGAAGCAGGCTAGGTGGAGGGATAACCTTAGATGAATGAAAGTAGCCAAGATCGACTTTTGTTCAGCAATGGACTACGATAGGCGACAGGAAGATGGCCAATATTCATATATCGCAGTCAGGTGTATTCGAATATTCTCTATAGCTACATGAAATTAAAATCGGAATATTTTGCAAAAATAATGTAATAGTTATAATTTTAAATATTCATTATCACTAATAAATAGTTTTATATCACTAGACAGTCGCTGCTTTATAATTAGAGTCATTTATTTTAACAGGTAAAGGCACTGATCCTTCTTAAAAACACTATATTATAATTCTAAGCATATCAAGAAACAGTCACGTCAGTTATCCAGATTAGTAACTGCATACTCAATGTTTAAAAATATTATCATTATGGAATTGAGTGTGTCTATTTTCAGCAAAAAACTTCAATAGAAGAGACGTGACTCCCACTCGTAATATCATATTTGATCGAAATTATAAACAAAAGTAAATGTTTGCCAAAACATAGGTACAAACCTATTAAAATAATGTCCTTTTCGAGTATAGTATTATTCTTAAATACAAGATTATTATCTTACACATTTCATTTAAATCGGAAGTTAAATGTTTGAAGTCGAATAAAACGGAATATACAGTCATAAATAATAAAATGCTTCACCTACATTTTGACAACGCAAAATACAATACTTATGTTTATATATTAACATAATAAGGCACCAAAGCATGAGCATTCGCCTTTACATAATTTCGAAAAAATCAAAGGAATTACAATGCTAAAGTACACCTGTATAATGTTGGCATACTTTTTCATTTGTACTGATTTATTAAAATTATATACAAATATATTCTACAAAAATATTTCAAATACCTAATTCATTATCATCTATTTTGTACATGCAAAATAGAACTTATGTTATTATGCCATTATATTTATATTTCGACTTAGATACGAAAACTAATGTTGTAACATTGCCATTGCTTTATTTAAATTAATTAACTTGAAAAATACGGAAGCCCAATAAATGTATCCTTCACTGGAAATATTGGTGTAAATAAATAGAGCATTCGTTCTGATGGAGTTAAAGACTAAATTAAGAAAAGTAAATACAACATAGATTTGAGCGTTATTATAGATAAAGCAATCAAAACCTCTTTTGGTCCACTCAATCTTTTATTAGTTGATTTGTAAGTAAATACAATCTTTTTTAGCAGCAGAAGACATAGAAGAAGGCCTTAACTAAGTATTTTAGTGCTTTAAAATAAATGAGTTCTATCCATGGCCTGGTTTCATATCATAATGATTTAGTTTGAAAAAGCAATAAATTTTCCTCAATGTAGCTTGTTGGCAAAACAATTTTGTCATGACATCTCATCCAGAAATTCCTCAGTCTCATTATCACTGTCTTTATTTCATCCCGACTAGTTTCTTTAGTACTCAAATGTGCAGCAATATTTACACCGTACAATCACAATCCTCCGAAATACATAAAATTCTGAAAGGCGACAGATTTTAAATGAACACATTTAGAATTAAATTCTTAAATATCCTTGTTTATATCATATAGTAAGCAAGACTCACGTATTAATAATATCGGTTCATTCGACGGCAAAGCCGGCCGTTTCGAGCACCGCCTGTTTGAGTTTATCGTGGAGTTTCTCCTTATTCGGGTAAGGTGGTAAGTCGAGACGGTTGAAACAAGTGTGAGCTTTCGGGAGCGAGTCGGGAGATGCGTCCGCTACGAGGTGGAGCGTGAAGAGCCGCGGAGCCGCCGCGCCCGTCGAGCCCTGCAGGGCACGAAAGCCTGCCAGCGGGACGCGCCGCGACCCGGTAACGAATTGTAACAACCTAGCTCGCATTTCCGCATCGAACTGTTCGACGATCTCCCAGAACCAGCCGACGATGGGCGCGTCGGGCGCGACGTGCTTGAGACGCGTGTGGCGGCGCCAGTCGGCCGGGTCCAGGTCGGCGCGGCCGGCCAGCAGCGGCTGCAGGTCGCGCGGGCTGAGCGGCCGCAGCAGCTGCGGCGGGATGGTGTCGGCCAGGCCGCGCTGCAGGGCCAGCCACTGGCGCTCGGCACCGCGCGTGAAGCGGTGCGCGACGTACAGGCGCACGTAGTCGCGCTTGTTGGCGTCCGTCACGGTCTCGTTGGTGCCGCCCGGCCGCAGCTCCACGCTGCGGACTGCGCCGAATGAAGAGCATTCTACTGAGAAAGTAGTGTCTATCACGCCAGCAATGCTGTTTTCCCTAGAATCATAACAACGTGGATTAGTAAACATTTTTAGTATAAGGGAGAGCGCACACACTGTGCTCTAAAATATCTCCTGCGTACTTGGCTATCTCCGTTGAGATTGACAGCACGTGACCGGTCGAAAGGATATTATTTTTTATTATGATTATGTTTTTATTTATTTAAATTTAGAATTAAATTAAAATTATAATGTAGTAAAGTATTTTTTTTGTATTTTCTAATGAGTAATCTCTGGAAGAACTGTTCCGATTAAGAAAATGAGTTATGAGATATAAAGCTACACAAATGCCTAGTGTCATAGTGCGGCATTTTCATTTTGCCACCCCAAAAAATTGTCCGAGAATCCACCTTAGGCCTAGTTGGAGAAACGGAATTTAGAGGCTTAGGATGGATCGCATGTCCAAGAGACATACGTTTCAGAGTACCAACCCTAGGGTGGATATTATGGGGTAGCAAAATGGAAATGCCGTCAGTGTATTCTTAACTTTATTTTGCTCGGGCAAAACTTCGCCACTTCCACGGCGTTATCGGTGGCAGCGCAAAGGTCAATTTTGCATGATTGTGTTTTAGCGTAAAATCACAATACATATTTGTAAATGTAGTTAAAAATAGCCATTTTATTTAATTTCCAGTGTACTAACAGCATCCAGGACAGCGAGCGATGTAGTTCAGGATCCACGTCACGAATATCGCGGAGTGTGATCGGCCTGCCGAGTAGCTGTTTGTAGAACGGCGCGGTGAACGCCGCGTCGAGCTGGTGACCGTGGAACAACGCCACGCCGAGAATGCGGCCCGCGAAGTGGAAGTATGAAAGATGTTCTGGGTTCACCTGTGCAAATAAAATGTTATGAAATCAGTTTTTTTTGCATGATTTTACTGTCCTTAGATAGTAGTAGGTAATCATTTTGGTGGTGGGTGATGACTGGAAGATGTCTGCTGTTTATTACTTTCTTAGCAGTTTAAATATCCTTACGAATATTGTTAATATGGAAGTTACTGTGCCTGTCTGTGTTACCTTTTCGCACCTAACCGGCTAAACGGATTACGAGGTAGGATTACATATACACACAGGTACCATGACCTGGATAAGGACTTTTTATCTCGGTAGTATGTTTCCATGGTATAATATTCTACAAGCACCCGGGCGAAGTCATGGAAAAACGCTAGTTCAATATAAACAATGACTTGCAATTAGACGATTCATACCCCAGAATCAGCATTAATCTGTAGCGCGTATCGATCGTCGCCTGCGTTCGCGTACTGGAACAGTCCGTAGTGCGGGTTGAAGAGTTCCCTTCCCAACAGATGGAGCCACTCGCGCGCCACGCCGCCGTAGTCCAAGCCCTCCTCGCCGCGGAACTTCACCAGCAAACGTTTTCGCAGCTCCTTGCCTCGTAACTTCATTACGAGCCGGTACGATTCCTCTAGTATTTCGTTACGGGATACCTGCAAAATTAGATTTGTTTTCATTGGGTGGTAGTTTTGCTAAGAAAGTTTTGGTAAGTTAACAAGAGAATGGTAATGAATTAAAACATGTCAATTATTGCCCATGTTTTGAAACATATGGGTGCCAGTATAATCACAGGTGTATTTCAGCTGTCTCTGAGATAGCAACGCATCTGCGGATGCTCATAGGCGACAGCAACCACTAACATCGGCTTCTTGTCATTCGATCAAAATGAAAATATCACAATATAACAAGCATAGTATCAGAGATCAGTTTAGTTTGAGAACATCATTCTGCAGTGAGAAAATTAGGAACCATCTCAGTATTTGACAAATTTAAACATCAAGTCATATATTCATTTGTTTATCATAGGTACAATAATAATAGTATTTATAGATAATAAAGAGTGCGGAATGGTATTAATCAAGCCAGCCAAGTCTCTATAATTTAATAAAACAAGCCTGGAAAATAAAAAAAAAAGAATTGTAAAGAATCACACATTTTATCAAACTTTTTAATTATTAATTTTTCTTTCGAATGCTGGGCTTTTGGTTTTAGTTTCATCACCGTGTATATAATTGTTGTAATGCGCGTTTAAAAAAAAACTATTTTACTTTCTTTCTTTTCGTTTTATTACTTCGACATAGTTAGTATAGTAGGACCAATCTGATCATGTTTGCAGGGCTAATATGGCAGGAGATCACACAACAGAGGTTTGGAAAAAAGAGAGGCTTTTTCCCAGCAGTGGGATCCAATACACCTGTTATAGGTAACAACAAAAAAAAAGTAACCCACCTCTATTCTACAATGTCCAGTCTGAGGCTGCAGTGCTTGCAGCTCAGCCCTCAGCACCCTTGCCTTGGCTGCCAAGTCTCGCTTGTATTTGGGTAGTGCGTCGGAGTCGAGCGGCTCTGCGACCGGCGCGGGCGCTGCTACTGCGGGCTGTGACGGCGGTACTGCCGGGTCAGGTTGGGGCTGGAAATTAGTTTGTTGGTTTTAGATCATGTTTGATGGCGGGTGTGTAGGTAGTTTGATTACAGTAACAGTCATCCCTTCCGATATGCACTGCCACTGGACATTCGGCTGTTAAATCTTATGTTGCCTGTTAGTGTCTATATCACTTAATTGTGCATTTATGTGTAGTGTCTATCTATCTACTTGTTGTATAATAATGACTTAACAAGTTGTTTTTATTTATGTTTTTCTATTAAACATAATTGAATAGCATATGAGTGAGGAACATTTTAAGCAAAGGAATTCAACCAAAATTAGTCAACTTCTGCCGATTAGAATGGAGTCAATGAGCTGTTACAGTGTTCCACGATTATGGTCGGCCAGAGGACGGTATAAAAGCTTGCAGCTTTCACATCGTCGCAAGCGTGTGGAAGTAAAGACAACTCACAAGTCTCGCCGACAGCGCCAGCCGGGGGTCCGTGAACTGCGTGGTCCTGTTGTTGTGGTCCACGAAGTAGGGCCGGCCCGAGGGCGCGTGGCGCAGCTCCCAGCCCGGCGGCAGCGCGCCCGGCGCGGCGGCGTGGCGCAGGTGCGGCGGCACGCGCGGGTCGTGCCACGTGGACGCGCCCGAGCACGCGTTGTAGAAGTACACCTGGCCCTGCGCCGTGGTGCGCATCTCTGGAACGTACACATATCAATGTTATGAGTGCTTTCATGAAAATTTTAACTTTCTTTTCTTTATAATCCCGTATTGTCCTACGGCCTCCCGGCCTCCTAAACCTAAGGGCGACCTACTCCCGACGTTAACTAGGCGAAGCTTTCTGGTATAATAAATAATAATATGAGACAACATCAGACACAAGATCAATTTTTGTTGTTATGTTTTTTGTGGTGTACAATAAAGAATATATAATAATATAATAAGGTCTTCAGGTCCCGAACTAGGTAGAACCTGTACTACCTGTACTACGTAACCTGATGACTGATATCCTACATATTTATATACATATACACACCCAGACACAGGTCAAACAGACATGTTCATGCACACTAATGTTTGACTTGTCCGGGGATCGAACCCGGGGCCAGCGGCTCAGAAGGCCGGGTCGCTACCAACTACGCCAACCGGTCAGTCATAGTCGGTCGTTATATAAATGATTACTTGCTTACTCTCCTTCCCGTTCTCTCTATCTAGACTCGTAACTAGATAGAGACAAAGCTAGGGCTTCTATAGCGAATATTTGTATACCTTTAGTGTATCAATTCACTGTCAGGTTCATTGTGATGATCGCTAATAGTATTAACTTGCATTAATTTGGTGAGTACACGCATTTTTTTCCGGCAATTTGGAAGCCGAAAAGAACTAACTATAAGAACCTTTAAAAATCATAATAATCATTTATGGTATTGTCACAATTATATAATTTGATGTTAATAGTAAGTAAGATCGCTAGCATGTTTCAGTCACCTTTTACTGGGTACAATACCAACCAAGAATCTATTCACCAATTATTCAATGACAAAAAATTACAATTGTACTGACCTGGGAACCAAACTCAAGGCCTCGTACTTGGCAGCCGCAATTACGACAACTAGACTAATGAGGCGGTAACAATGTGTCGTTATACAATAACACAGGTAGGTGTAGGTGGTCATGGTATGTACTGAATACAAATTAATGTTATACTGAGTACTTTGCTACATAATACATCCTTCATGAAATCATGAGTAGCATGCGACAATGCTCTGGGGCCTATGACGTGTTAAAACCATCATGATTCCGTTGCGAAAAAGAGATAGTGCTATCTGTCATGTATAGCTCCGTCTCTCTTTCACGCTGGAACAATGGTGGGATTAACGCGTCATAGTACGGCCCCAGGCTTTTGATAAAGAAAAGTCAATGTCTTCTGTTCACACAGGTTTTTATAAAAATAATCTATTGTGACCCATAGCTAGGCAAAGGTTTCTCCCCATAGTTTTCCACATATCTTTTGTAAAGGATAATACTAACAAGATGGGCAGAAAAAAACACATTTTTTGTGAATGCTTATAGGTTGATTTTTCAATAGTCAGATAATTTTTATCTGAGGAATAAACATGGTGGTTTGACAGCTTTTGTATAGAAAATATGTCAAACTGTCATATTTATTCTTCAGATACAATTTATCTGACTATTGAAAAATTTGCCCTAAGACAGCAATCGTCATTTATTGCAGTGTAATTCTTAAAACAGTAGGAATGGCTTTCATTTTGACAGTTGACCAGCATTCATTGCGTTATTTACGTTGGTGAGCAGACAAACTTTTCGAACATATAATAAATAAATAAATATCGTCTGACATTGCACACAGCACCATCTAGTTCCAAGTTAAGCACTTAACACTTAAGGCTTGTGTTATGGATACCAGATGGTTGATACACTACTTAAATACATTTTTTTTTTGTAAATACATACATATTATAAATATACATCCATGACTCGGGTACAAATGTCCATATTCATCATACAAATATTTGCCCCTACCGGGATTCGAACCCAGGACCATTTGGTTTCGCTGACTACACTTAGCCACTGTAGCCACTACACCAAACGTGTCGTCGACATATGAAGCAATGGATTAGCAATATCCTTCAAAATGATTTCGATTCTGATGAATAGTGTGTTACGCAATTAGTAGAAAAAGACTTTCAAGATGTCTTTTCTCATAGGGATGAGAAAGAAAATGGTCATTGTTTGACACGCTTTACGCCTTTAATGAATGGCTAACAAAGACAAGCGCACTAAACATGTTACTTAATACATGTTTTTGATGCCATATCATAGTGAAGTGATCTCACAATAAACAACTTGGTTTATTTGTATATGAACAAGCTAGGAGGCACATTAACAAAACATGATACTAAAATAATAACATTGGTTTACTATACTGGTTAAGTAATGACATGAGAATGAGTCTTATCTTAAAATGTAGTTGTTCACAAGACAGGTAATTCTGTATTTTGGATTTTCAGTTCGAATAATAATGTGTAGATTCGTCCCCTATTACATGGGACTTCAACATGTGAGTGTACTATAGGTACACCTCTGCCGAATCCTTCGGGGTAACGGTAACAGTCGTGATGTGTAATAATATGTGGGTATAACAAATTCTAAGATAAAATTTAACAATAATCATAATAATAAAGATCTTACCATAGCCAGGCGGTAGGTCAGTAGCAGCAATAGGCGTGGAGGGTGTGGTGGCCGCGGGCGGATTAGTTGCGGCCGATCCCGCGGGCGGAGTTGTCGCCGTCGGGATGCGCGACCGCACCGCCGTCTGCGGCTGCGGCTCCGGTCTACAACAAACAAATACAGTTAAGCAGTTGAAACTTTAAATGAAATTAAATTTTTTATTCTGTAAATATGTTATCGGGATTACTTTTACACGTCATAATAAAAAAATAAGCTGGATGGAGTCGACTTTTCCTATCTGACTACCCCTTAGACGAAATGGGGAAACAAACCAAAAGTCCAGACATTAAATATAAAAAAAATATAGTGTAATATAATGCTGGGTAGCATCCGGATTGGCCTTTAGAGGAAAGTACCAGAAACAGTTTGAGTAAACCAGTCCCAAATGTTGCTGGAAACAAAGTTAAGTTCAATCTTTTTTGTCCATATATTATGATCACTGAATGAACACCAACTCTGTTTACAACGAATCAATGAAAATAACAATAGGACTGGCCTTGGATCATACTGTTACTTTGTTGTGTTAACTAAATAGGTTTTTGTTTGAGGTATAACTTTTTTGCAAATGGTGTTTGAAGACTCCATTTCAGATCTTTATTCATGGTGAGGACATTATGTCCACTATCCTTGCACTCTAGCTTAGCTTAGCTTGATGAAGCTTCAACAGCTTATCTCTTACAACGTTAATTTGTGTTAACTTCCACCATAATAAAACAGTTTACATTTACACAAACATCTACAAAACTTAAGGCAAAAGCGCCAGTGTAGCCCGCAAATCAAATTTTGCCTCAATTTGCAGGTCAGTATTAGGTTGAATGTTGATCAAAATATGATTCTTGGCCGTAACGCATATGTATTTACAGAATTATAATCATTGAAATAATCAATACAAATAGCAATAAACGCAAGAAAATATGAATTTCGCGGGCTACGACGCTGACGCTTTCTTTTTAGCGGTGAAAACACAGAACACAAAATGAATACAAACCTCAAAGATATGGAAGTGGCATGATTGACGTCTGTGTCGGAGGATGGTGTTACTGGTGACGAGGGCGACGAGGGCGACGCCGGGGAGGCGGGGGTGGAGGGGGTCGCGGCGGGCGGCGGGGACGAGGGCGGGGACGAGCCCGCCGGCGACGCGGGCGCGCCCGCGCACGTCGGCCGCTCCCACTGGGTGCGGCGGGACGCGTGGTTGACGTAGTAAGCTCTACAAGGGTGAATTTTGTGTTTCTTGAGTTTTATTACCTACACGACCCATGTGCCCACTGGGATTTCCCTTCGGCAACTATGAACACTTCCATACAAATTTTCATCCCCTATTTAAATATATTTGTCTTTGCCATTAGCGGATGGGTTTTCAAAAATCCCTGCTTAGTGCTCACTTTCGTTATACAGGGTGGCAGCGACATCGACGCGCAACCTGTTATCATGGACTCAGTACATGATTCTGAAGCCCCTGTGTTGAAATTTTTCTTTGGTTAATAAAACAAAACATTTGCTGCTCCATACATTTTGACCACATAGGTCACTTTCAATCATAATTATGCTGAATTCATGATTACAGTTTGCGGATCGATGTCCCTGCCACCCTGTATATAAGAAACTGTGCAAAATTGTATGCTTTTGGATCCAGCCGTTTAGGCTGGGCTGTGTGTGTGGATTGAATGAATTAATTTAAGATTTTTACTAAATAAGTAGAGATAATTAACTACAGCATCTGGGCTCTATTGCTTTGGAAGAAGACTTGTAAACATTTTGTAAGTAAGAATGATGCATGTACTGTGAATCTGGATGAACTCATTCACATCACATGCTAGGTCCGAGTGAGGTACTAAATAAAATATAAACAAAAACGTGTTGCCCTGCAATTGAACGTAAACATCCCCTTCAATTGCGGTAATGAGACCTTGAGCTTTTACACATCACAATAACAAAAAGAGACAAGCCATCCCTGGTCACAAAAATATAATCATCATCCTAGCCTTCTCCAACTATGTAGGGGTCAGCTTCAAGTCTAACCGGATGTAGCTGAATACCACAAAAAATAATATAAAACGACATTGACCTTCCACTAGATGTGAACCGCTCCTCCCAGTGTTGTGGCAGTGGATTCCTCGTCCCATTCTGTACGGGCGGCGGGTCACGTGGGTCACGGGGCGTGCGCACATCACCGGCCGGACCCACTACTGCTAAAGGTGAGCCTTCACCTGCCGCGGTCGCTGGCTCACCGCGCGCCGCGTCTCGGGACACTAGTGACACGATCACTTGTCCCCGAACGCCGAAGGTCTCGCCTGAACCCTCCTCGCATAACTCCAGGCATTGGTCTGTTTAAAACATCATAATATTTTGCGTAATCGTCAGAAATAAACCACATTCTCTTTTACAGTACTATAATAGGCGACGATATAATGTTAATAGATTTTATGAAACCAAAAAGTATTTCGATAAAAATATTCTTCATTTAAAAACTTTGCAAGTTAAAGGTCATTGAAAAGGAACCGAGAGGTAACATTGAATTCCGCAATTTGATTCACAATCTCTTTCGGTATTACAGGAAGCTGAAAATTAAGTGAAGTGGACAAATCTAATTTACTTTGCAATAAAAAGTTTATCACTTCTGCTGAAATTGAGGAAGAAATTATTTGATTTCTGTTGTTCTGTACACGAATAACCATGGATTGATAAAAAAATATTTTCTGAGTAACAGACGGTTTTAAACTGAATGAGACATTTTATTGAACTGCACGTTCTGGGCCATATTTGGATGAAACACGATACTCAAGATTGCACATTCATTAGTTTCATGAACACCAAAGTGACCTGACACAATTAACTGATATAAAACACTTGAACTTACATCCCGTGTCCTTCAATTTGTGTACAGTAGACGGTTGAATTCGAATACATCCAAGGAATCCTGAATTTTGTCGCTTGTGGACTTTTCGTTGATTCCATACACTGAAAATCAGATAATTTACTATTATGCAGCAAAATAAAACCCTGGTCACACAAATGCTTAGATTTCATTCTTCACAGGTCTTAATATTGTTTTCCCTGTGTATCAATAAATGGCTGTAGACCTTTATAAATAACATATTATTACTCTATTAATTATTGTTTTAAAACACAAACACATCTCTTATTAAGTGATTCAATGGAAGTTATTTTTACTTTCCATATTGTTTTTTTCCTATGCATTTTCCACATACTACATACTAGATGTTGTGATGTTTGTCATGGGGCATGTATGTTGAAATACATTGAAATCCTTTTGCTCTGAGCAATGACTAGCACAGACCAATCATTAACTATTTACCTAACTGTGTTGGTGTGGGTTCTAATCATTGTTAAATATCCAAACAAACATACAAGCAAGCCCATAGAGGTTTTAAAACATTCAAATCTAGGTATAGCAAATAAGAAAAGTTATTTTTGCACAAAAATATAGACACACACACAACTCCAAACAATTCAATCAATTGTTTCTTTCTTTTCTTCAATTTAAACATCTAGTAAGTAGATAGGTAGGCAGTAGGCACTTCATTTCTGTTTGTGATGCAATGCATCGCATTTTTTATCTTTGGCAAAGTTTTAACCTAAAGCAGCACATTTTTACTGGCTCTAAATAATTATAGTCAATTAGTGAGGCACAATAACTGTTAACTATCTTATGACCAGCTTACATCCTCAATTGTACATTTATGATGCTGAAGTGGTGAAAGTACAATTAATATAGCATGAAAATAATAATTATGCTTGTCATCAGTTCCTGCATTCGTGTAAATTGAGATTCACTGTAGCATTCTCAGTGGTACTTTCACTTTAGTATGATCTGATGTGCAATGTCAAATATCATTGATAAGAATCATTTGAGATAAGCAGTAGTATGGTATATAGGTCAACTTATTACACAGATATTATTTGCACGATTCAGTCAGACACTAAGAATAACAATTTTAATCAAAATATATTATCTAGTCATAAGACTGTATTGTTTTACAAGACTTTGTGATACATTTTGCATATTATTATTTCATAGAAATGAACAACTCCGCCAACCAATGTAATAATTAATCAAGTAATGTATGTCATTCAATTCTGAGCAAGAAACTCAATACAAAAACATTTCATACCTAATTAAGGACAACATGAAGCTCTTAATTGCTTGAGGACTCATCAACACATAAGTTATATATAGTAACTAACAAACTTACCTAATTGTAATGCCGTCTCCTTTGGTTAGGTACAGATCGTAGTGTGTATTCCACTTGGGGTCGAGTGTTGCTTTCACAGTATTAGTAGAATACACCTGTCCACTGCCATCTACAGAGATTTTTGCAAAGGGGTCTGGCAAACCTAAAATAATTTAGTAATGATCATTTATGTGATAAGGCAGCGTATTTATGAGTCCAAACAAAGGTAGAATAGGCTGAGAATGCGACGCAGTTCTTTCCGACTTATTGTTTTCGTATAAATTCAACGCAGGTCGTATGAATCTTACCTTGAAGATACACTCTTGACTCTGCTCAATTTTGAATTAATCATAATAATCATACAACGTGAAATAGTACTTACGAAAAAGGTCCCTCCTCACCAAATTCCTTGCACATAGAACTAAAAACAAAATAAATAAGCGAGTTAATTACAAAGAATGTTAAACATACTCGAAGCAAAATATTCACACCAAGTAGCGGAAATGGTTGGATAACAGGGCACTCACTAGTTAAACGTATTTTTTGGGCACCGTATTTACGATTGGACACGGGAGTGGACATTTTTTAATACTATGGAATAATCATCTGAATTAAATAAATTTTAAAATGATTTTATACGATTTTCACATAAACTTTCAGCCACCATTTTTATTTCATTGAATGAAATGATTTTGTTTTTTTTTTCACGTACGTAAATAAAAAAATCCAGCAGGGAACTATGTCCTTTCAGCCAAGTAGAGCTTTGAAGTAGTGCATTTCTTATGAGTATTCTCGATAAACTTACTGATGTACCGTAAACATTCCGAAAGGTTATGGATCTCTGCGTTGGATGTAAAATAAAAAATAGCCTTCATTCATTCACGTAGTTCATTCATTTCTTCACGATTTCTTCTTTTGTTTCATTTGTCAAGAACACAGACTACAATATAGTATAGGTCTCAGACTCTTTGGTCAATAACTAATTGTTCTGAGGTATAGGTCAAGAATTGCCAGTATACTATAGTAGTCTTTGGTCAAGAAGTGAGCCCGTCTATTATAAGTACTCTGTGGAAGTCTAGTCTGTGGTGGAAGTGAACAACCCGACCTGTCAAGGTCAACAAAACAACAACAAGGTTTGTGCATTTTGTGTTTTTGTATCTTAGCTTTGTACTTTTACTATTAATTTTAATCATGCATTCAATATTTTAAGAGATGGCTGTCCAGCCAAACCGGCATGCGGCATAACATCTGTGAACTAAACAAGAATATTTATCGTCATTGGCAGAGACGACTGATTACAAAAAGCGGCATTTTCAAAACAATTCATTTGAAAGTAATTTGTTTGATGTAAGTAAATAATATAAGATGCATTTATTCGTGCAGTAAAGCAGCACTCAAGATCAAACTCCAAAAGTCACTGATCATTTGGAATTTTGATGATTCAATACATAGCATCTATAATTTAGTCCATGAAGTAGAGATCACTATTACAGACCATTAATAAAGAAAGTTTTATCTCTTCTGAAACGTTGGAAAAGTAGTGCAAAACATCGATATAAATGTAATGTAATTATATTCCGGAGATGTGTTTAAAAATATATTTGAACACGACTCCAGAAAGTCAGTTAAGAATCAGAATGTAATAAGAATAAGATCAGAATGACTGATAAGAAGAGAAGGTATGATATAATTTCACCACCTTTCCCTAACATCGCTTATTGTGGACCGTACATAGAGTAAATAACTTAAACTATCAATAAGACATAAGACCGGTTGTTGATAAAAAACACATAAGTAACATATTTATCATAGTTACTAAAATTATCAGATAGAAATAAATTTTATTACCATCTATCTTGTTCGATAATGTCGTAACTGTTAACACTTGTATAAACATAGAAGAATAATATGGCATACATACAATGGAAGTAGCATTTAAGGTAAATAATACTAACATTGATAACAAACGTCGACTTGATAATGTCGCGTGAGTAAACTGCCCTACTTTATGTATTCAGAGTTTATCAAGCACACACATTAATCGCAAGTTGCACTGGAGAGAAGTCAGAAAAATATCTAATTCCGAAAATGGACCCGATTATAATCGTGCACGGAGGAGCTGGGGATATTCCCGAAAGCCGGGTGAAAGGCAAGTTGGACGGCATGAAGATTTCAGTAACAGCAGGATACGAGGTCCTGAAGAACGGAGGCAGCGCCTTGGATGCGGTGGAAGCTGCTGTTGTGTCTATGGAGAAAGATGAAAACTTTAATGCTGGTAGGTATTTTTGTTTCCAATGTTTTATTGTAATATTGTTTAACAATTATTTTGCGCATCTAGCTGGTGCCCAGCTCACTGCCTAGTCACCTTCTTCTTTTCGTGTCAAAACACACAAAAGCCTCAAATTTTGAAATCATTTCCTAGTGACAGTTGATTACTTCGAAGTCAAACTCTTATTGTGTTATCCCATTTTGTTTGAATTTGAATTGAAGATTATCTAGGCATTTCAATAATTTTCTATTAACTCAGGTTATGGATCAGTTTTAACTCTGCGAGGAGAAGTGGAAATGGAAGCAAGCATCATGCGTGGGCAGGACTTGAATGTGGGTGGAGTTACACTGGTCAAGGAGTTTCTTCATCCTATCAGCATTGCTCATAAAGTTCTTACGGACTCACCACATTCCCTTTTGGGAGGGGAGGGCGCTAAAATGTTTGCTTTAGAAAAGGTAAAAAGCAGTTCTTGAACCTTATTTATCTGAATGACTAACGTAATTTTTCGATATCGATTATTTTTATATTTGCAGGGGTTTAAACCAATCCCGCCAGAATCATTGATAAGTGAAAATGCAAAGGAAGCTTTGGAAAACTTCTTGAAACATGATGATTTTGGGAGAACAGAAATAGGACCTAAAGATGAGGTAACCGCAGTTATTAAATTATTCTAACGAATACACTCGTAAAATGTTCATTAACACATTCACTGCCATCCACTCGGATCCGAGAAGGGTGGTGCACTTACAACGGTGCCGCGCACTCGGATCCGAGCAGCCGCGTCGTACAGTTTTCTCCAGTCAATATAAATTTGGCGTCCACGGCAAGTGCGTATTACTTTATGCGGCCACTCAGGTTAAATCCTTAATTTATGAAATCAAGTAATGGTTTCTTTATTTTTCGTTATTAGTAGCTCGAGATTGCGATCGCAAAAAAAGTATTTTATACCCTAAAATGGACAGTAACTCAGTGCCGCCCGCTCGGATCCGAGGGGAGCGCGGCACTTGCACCGATGCCGCCCACTCGGATCCGTCCTGCGGCCTCAAACAGTGTCACCGGTCAGTATAGCTTTGGCGTCCGTGTTAGGTGCGTTTTACTTTATTGCTCCCAGATGTGCTGTATGCCGACTACACGGATCCGAAAAGACAATTTAAAATAATAATAATAATAATAAAATCCTGTGATATTTAAATATTACGCGTTTTTATTGAAACCTAAACAAAATTCACGCAGAAAAATATCTGGTCTTGGAGGTGATTAATCGTCAATATTTATTGGCCGTGAATGTGCCTGCATAATTATTCAAATGCGTATTATATTTTATTTACTATCTATAGCCTATTTTGCTTAGGGATAATGTAGCTTTTGAATGGTAAAAGAATTATCGAAATCTGTGCAGTAGTTTTATTTCAACCGTTGTTGTCCCTAGCGCTCGGATCCGAGTGACCGGCACCTGGCGCGCTATGTGCCGAACACTCGGATCCGAAAAAGGTTATTTTTTATTAAAAGAATAATAATAACAATTTACTTTTATCCATATTTTTAAACATACATATATACATAATCAAAATACGCTTTAAAAAAATTTGGTTCCTGGCTAATTATTTTAATAATATCTTAAGCAGTGAATGTGTTAATTGCAAAATAATTTTAAGGGTGGAGTGGGGACAGTTGGTGCTGTAGCCATAGATTCTCAAGGTCACGTAGCAGCCGCCACCAGTACGGGTGGTATGAGTGGAAAAGCAGTTGGCAGAATCGGGGATACACCACAAATTGGTAGCGGTACTTATGCCGACGACCTTATTGGTGGTGTCTCCACTACAGGTATGCACGTCAGTTGTCAAATATTTTTATGAAATTACCATAAAAATGAATTTCAAAGGAACATTTAATATTTTAGTTCCATCCCATTGCAGGTCATGGGGAATCTATTCTGAAGTATTGTTTGGCTCACAATATTATAAAGCTTATGGAGTGTGGCACAGATGCAAACACGGCTACAACCATTGCAGTAAAAGGTAGGTTGTCTAACATTTCCCTTCTCTAAAGCCTTGTCTGCATTAAGTATCGATACACGTTATCGGAAACCATATCATTGGCTGTCTGATCTGTCGTGTGCGGACGTCTCATGAAAATACTTTTTTGTTCGTGATCGTGTTCGTTGATAAGATGCGGAACTTAATAGAGAGTCCGACTGGAACTTGGCGGGTTTTTTTATTAGTCTGAATTTTTTTATAGGAATGACTTCTCGGCTGAGGAATACTGCGGGAGCGATTACCTTATCAAAAGATGGTGACGTTGGCGTTCACTTCAGCTCGAAAAGAATGTCCTGGGCGTACGTCAAAGAAGGCCAAATATATTACGGAATCGAGCCAGGCGAAATTCTGCAAGAGGAATATCAGCCAAAGAGCTATTAAAATTAGTCAGCTATAATTACGACTATATTTACGTATAAAGACTGAAAGAAGACTTGTAAAGAGAATGGAGGAGGGTATTTCCAACGATATATTTATATTTTTTATGAAAATAACATTTTTATATTATATCATAATAAACAGGTTTTATAGTACAAAATGAACTGCTGCGTGTATTTATTGAGTTGGTAATCAACCACAACACACAACACTTGGATAGGAAAGTGTAAGCCCGAGCGACAGTAAGGTACTTTAAAAAAAAGTGACGGTATGCTCTACAAAATGTAGTTCTCTCAGTGGCAGCGTACAAAGCAACTAGCAGCGTCGATTGGTAGCTGCCACTAGTCTCTAGGTTCCCTCAGTTCGGTCGTTCGGACTCTCTAAATTCGAATACAATTCACAGTCCTGTTTAAGGCGACATTAACTGCCCGCGCCCTTGAGCGAGTGGGAGGAGTTTGCGTCGCGCCCCGCGACAAAAGTCAGACAAAGTCAGCGATACACTGCCGCCCGTCGTCGCCCGCCAGAGCCCCGCTTCAACGCGCACCAAGATTATTCGAAAAAACAACCCACCTTGATTTATCAAACACAATACAAATAAAAGCCGTATACTAAAATATGGGTCATTAAATTGTCTTTTATACACTCGGCGTCAAAAAAATCGCACCTCCGCGAAAATAACTTTTAAGCGTTATTAACCCTTAACACGCGCATGTACCCCCACCAATATTGATGGCATTTGAAAGCCCATTAAATAAACTTTAAAAAAAAAACATTTCATTTCATTAAAAAAAAAGCTTGATACCACAAATGTGACTTTAAAAAAAAATGGCAATTTTGCTCCTCACAAGGGGCACAACTTGCGCTACCTTTAGTGGGTATAAAAGGGTTAATACAGGTTCAATGGAGGTCATTCGCTATCCAACCGTTGAAGAGGACACACGAGAAGAACTTTCACAAAAAAAACCACCTTGAAGATGGATACCACTGCTGATGAAGCCGCTCAAGTGATTGCACTACTGCAATCAGGGATGCGTCAGTGTGATGTCGCTCGGCAACTGAACTTGAGCCGTTTTTCGGTTCGAAGAGTATACCAGCGGTTCCTGGAGACCGGTGGCCTTGTCCGGAGGCATGGGTCTGGTAGACGTCGCTGCACCTCGGAGAGAGACGACCGATTCATCGTATCGACATCCCTAAGAAATCGGTTCTCTAATGCTGTTGAGTTGCAACAGCAGCTCCAGGCCGCTCGCAGAACAACCGTGAGTATTTCTACGGTTAGACGAAGATTGAGGGAGAAGAAGATAGCGGCACACAGAGCTGCTACGGGTCCAAAATTGACCGCAGAGCATCGGCGAGCCCGCTTGCAGTTTGCTCGCGACCACGTCAATTGGACCCTTGACCAATGGAGAGCTGTTCTCTTCTCAGACGAGACGAGAGTGTGTCTGTTTTGCAACGATAGACGCAGAAGAGTGTACAGAAGACAGGGGGAACGTTTCGCCCAACCCTGCATCCAGGAGACGGTGGAATACGGGGGCGGTTCCTGTATGTTTTGGGGCGGCATGTCGGCCGACGGCAAAACCGACCTTGTAAGCGTCTCCCGGACTGGAGGTGCTCGCGGGCAAGGGTCGCTGACTGCTCACCGGTACGTCACAGAGATCCTGGAAGAGCATGTGGTCCCCTATGCCGGTTTTGTTGGCGAGGGGTTCACATTAATGCACGATAACGCTCGCGCTCACACTGCATTAATTGTGCGCGACTACCTTCAAGAGGTTGGGATCTCTGTCATGCAGTGGCCAGCGAGAAGTCCAGACCTGAACCCGATAGAGCACCTTTGGGACCATTTGAAACGCAAGGTTCGGTCTCGTGATCCCACTCCCACGACTCTCCAGGAGCTCGAAGAGGCTGTTATTGGGGAATGGGCCAGTATCCCTCAAGAAGAGCTCCTAAAATTGGTAAGATCCATGAGGGAGCGTATGGAAGCCGTCATCCGGGCAAGGGGGGGTAACACTAGGTTTTAGGTTAGTTTTAAGAAACTTTTTGTATTTTTTTTTATGTTTATTAATCTGTTTTTAATTAAGGCTTAGTTAAGGATTTTTATTGTTTTGTAAACTTTATTGTTTTTTGCACTTATCCAATAAAAAATAAAAATTAATTGAATTGTTTTTTTAAGTTTATTTAATGGGCTTTCAAATGATACCAATATTGGTGGGGGTAAATGCGTGTGTTAAGGGTTATAAACGCTTGAAAATAATTTTCGCGGAGGTGCGATTTTTTTGACGCCGAGTGTATGATTAAAGTTTCATCTAAATACGCCCCATAGTTTTTGCGTGATTATCGTTTTTTTGTCCACGTTAGACAATACTTTACAAATTAATTACACTATGTTATTAAAATATAATTTCACATTTTCACATATCAAATTATGAATAAAATTGTCTAGTATAACATATATTTTTTTCAAAGAAATAAGACTAGAAGTTTAGACGTGATGTTCCATATAAAATCATTAAAAGTCGTTTATCTGCGCCTTAACACGCTTTTATTAGCTTCACTTATAGTTATAACTAACAAATAATATAATAAAATCTTAAAGAGTAAATTTTAACCTACCTCTTATTGTCGTATCGAAATGAAAATTTGTATGTATACGCAGTTGGGATGACAAAACTATAATTTGGAATCTTGAAGCTGATCTGATGATGGAGCCATGAGGTGGATAGTGGAACTCCTTTGTAGTTACTAGTAAGCCCCTCGAGTTTGGGCTCATATAATCGCTTTGACGAGTCCAATACTTTGGGCTTAGGCAACATGAGTCTGAAGATGGAGCCAGAAGGCGAATAGTGGAACTCTTCAGTGGCTACTAGTAAACCCCTCGAGTTTGGGTTCATATGATTCGTTCTGACGAGTCCAATAGAATGGGCTTGGTAACGAGGGTCTGATGATGGAGCCAAGAGGTGATAGTGGAACTATTCAATGCCTCCTAGTAAACCGCTCAAGACGTAACGTCGTTGACTTTAGACTTATTAACTAAATCAAGAATTTATGTACTACACTAAAAAATAAAATGTGTACTTAATTAAAAAAAAACTACAAAACATGCTTTTAACACGCATAAAATTATAAAATAATTAAATTGACTTGTATTAGTTCTTATTTTATAGCCAATAATCGAATCAAAAAGCGTACACACAACTAAAAAGCGCTTGTTGTTTAGTAATTTTTTATACTACCTATTTTGACGTGACAACGTCTTATAATTCGATGGAGCCGGCTGCACGCACGAAAAAACATGACTCATGCGGCGTTACTTCGCTCTGAGGCGTTCCATTTAAGGCTTGAAGTGCAAGCGAGAGCGCGGAACGAGCGACAAAGAGGCATAATCGGCCTCCGCGTTCGGCAGCGTTCGACATCTGTCTCTCTTCTACTTGAGTGAGCGATGCGTCCGCGTGGACAGCTGCTATACAATAACACATTTACATGTTTTCGTCAAGTATGAAGTGCAGTGAAAAGTGAATGTGGTGTCAATTGTTTATAGCAACGATAATTGCGGCGATAAAGGTAATGATTCTTTCGATATTGAATATACAGGGTGTTTGGTAGGGAGCTGTACATACGCCTAGGGTAGAAACTAGGGATAGTCTGCTACCTACCCCCGCCCATTATATTGACCTTGGCCTCAAGGTTTTTTTTAAATTTATTTTTATTTTTTATTTGACTTTTTTGTGATTTTTTGACTAAAACTACCTGTAGCTCAAAATCTATCCATGGGACCGGTCGGCTAATGGTCTTGTTTTAATCGTTAGAGTCTTAGGGTCCTGCAAAAAATTATTTTACACCAGAAAATTGTGGAGAAGAAAAGTTATGGGGCCTGAAGTACCGTAGTAAGGTAAAGAAATAATTTTAAGGTAAGGTAGTAAGGTAAAAAAAACCTTGAGGCCAAGGTCAATATAATGGGCGGGGGTAGGTAGCAGACTATCCCTAGTTTCTACCCTAGGCGTATGTACAGCTCCCTACCAAACACCCTGTATATGTTCAGTGATATATTGTCGAATATTCGTGCTTTCATCATTAAAATAAATAACATCGGTCCGCTAGTGCAGCGATTGTAGGTTATGCTATAATTGACAAAACTATAACAATAGATCGAAATTGACATTTATGCGTACAAATAAATGTAACTTGATCAATTCAATTGTGATTTCCATTTACCTCCTTCTCTTTATCCATACAAAATATCTATCAAACAATTAAAATTAAAATTTTCTTTTGAAAAATGCAACCATTCCATCAGTATTTTCTTATGACGTTGTCACGTTCAACTATCGTCAGTAAAGTAAACCGACTTTACAGACAACCGATTTTTTTTTAATTTAAAAGGCTGTAGTCTAATTTTGAAAAACTGAAATTCGTCAATGACATTGACACTGTAAATGATAAATGATAAATGATAAATGATTTTATTTCTGTAAGTAGGTTTGTTACAAACACTTTTACACGTCAATCATATTTTTAAAACTAGATGAGGTCGGCGTTTCATAACTGACTACTCTGAGAAGAAAGGCCGAAACAAACTCGTGTAGGTAACTAATGACAACCCATGTGACAATACATTGTTCTGAGCAATACACATAGCAAATAAATAAATGACATTGACAGTAGCATTCATTTTAATGATAGTGTGAAAGGCAGATTTCATTTCAATTCCCTTTTAGTATTATTTACGTGAGACAATTTAAGTAAAACTAAATATGTTGATTAACGGTAATATGCCAATAAGGTTCAAGCCGTTAGAATTTAATTGTTTCAACTGGTTATACAGTGTCGCACCATGTTTTCCTGTGAATGCCTGTAAAGTTAATGTTATCAATGATCCTAAAAAGTTTTACGATACGCTCTGTGAGAGATTTCAGACCGCTAACAGGAGAATATCTGTCGCGAGCCTATACTTAGGAACAGGATCTATGGAAAAGAAGCTTTTAGATATTACAAAAACGAACTTGGAAGACAAGAAATATTTGAGTTTCAAAGTTCTTTTAGATTATCAGCGCGGTACGCGGGGTCAGGTAAACTCGGTGACTCAATTACGAGACTTTGTAAACGATGCCCCTAACCAGTGTTCAGTCAGTTTGTATCAGACACCCAGACTACATGGTTCTTGGTCGAAAGCGTTACCGTCTCGTTATAACGAGCTCATAGGACTACAGCATATGAAGCTGTACATAGCAGATGACTCGGTGTTGCTGAGTGGTGCCAATTATTCCAATGACTACTTCCGACAAAGGCAGGATCGCTATATTGAGATTGTGGATGCAGACCTGGCAAATTTTTATAGTGAACTCATAGGTATGATGGCTGTAAGTTATTAGTGTCAGTTTATTTTTATTTGAGACATTATTTAGATTACTTAATTTTTGTGGAGTATATTTATGTTATTATTTATTGATTTGGTAAAATACTTTGAGAGTGTGCTCCTTTGATACACCCACCAATCCTTAACATTTGCATTCTAGATGAAGTAAGCAACTTCAGTAAGCATTGTTCAAAGAATGGAATAGAGGAAAGAAAGTATGCTTCAAAAGAGTTGTTCGTCCAAGATATGAGGAAGAAGGTCAATGATTTTATCATAAGATGGCAGGGCCAGCAGATGTCCAAGCTGATCTCTTTAGAGAATTCTGATGGTATGTTATATTTTATTTTTAAATTAACAAGCTATTGCTTATATTGTGTGTTGTTAATGGCCAGCAGGGTAATTGCATAACACACTAACAGTAGAAATGGCTTTCATTTTGACAGTTCAACAACATTCATTGCATTATTTACGTTGATGAGCAGACATTTTCGAACATATGAAGCAATGGATTAGCAATATCCTTCAAAATGATTCAGATTGTGATTAATAGTGTTACGCAATCAGGGTGCTGTTTGAGTATGTTACTATTAGGGTAACCCCAAATATTGATTGCATTTAAGTGAAGTAAGACGCAGACATAAATAACAAATAACATTTAAAAAATATTATTTAGTAATAAATGTTACAAAACTTCGAGTAGGTAACATTTTAACTTACTGCATGTTCAGCATACACACATAAAAACACATAGGCACATTATCTCATAAACAATCATCATGAATATATCAAATTACAGCAACTACTAAAGACACCTGGATATTCCCTCTCATTCAAATGGGGGAGTATGGCATCACCCAAGATGAACAGGTCACCAAGAAGGTTCTAGCCTCAGTTCCAGAAGGATCCATAATTCAGCTGGCCACTGGATACTTCAACCTTACTGATGAATATGCTAAGACCTTGTTGAATGACTGCAAGGCAAATATTAGCTTACTGATGGCACACCCAAATGTGAGTATAACCTTTTTTAAAAACTACTTGACCACTCAATAATTAACTTTGTGGAAAATCTAATAAAGTATAACTGTTTTATGGCTCAACTTGGCAGAGGCAAGTTTTGTCCAGCAGTGAATTGAAAAGCTGAATTCCATTTTTTATCAAATGTAAAGAAATTCAAATTCAAAAAAAAAATTTTGACTTAAAAACTATTGTTAGTACTTCAATACAATTACAAAGGACAACACTCATCATCATCATACATATTATATACAAAGTGGCGTGTACCTTATTATCACATTAAATCATACCACATATACTACATGATATACTTAGACGGTATACAAAATTTGAATGAAATCCATTCACAAAAAAAATCTGCTGTTCCATACATTTTGTTAGGTACATGTAGCTCTACAAAATGTATGGAAACTTTTAATTTTTTTTTTGTGAATGCATTTGATTTTGAATGAATGGTTTTCATTCAAATTTTGTATATTGTCTAAGTATATCATGTTGTATACGTGGTATAATTTAATGTGATAAAGTACGCGCCACTTTGTATACATAATTCTATACACAAATGCCCCTGTGCTGAGACACCCCGCCCCATCAAGAAAACCAACAGGGAGATCCTCCCTAAAAGATCATCAGACAAACAAAATGCTTCAACCACAGACTACAATATAGTTTAAGATAGCCTCAACATAGGTGCACATATACATCTTCAGCTATAGTTTTCTAAATGATTGGAGTAAGATTTTAGTAGCTTTATTATCTATTTTTTTCAGGCAAATGGATTTTTGGGTGCCTCAGGTCCTGCTGGTGGGATTCCACATGCCTACTCATTAATTGCCAGAAAGTAAGTTAAGTAACAGTATATTTGTTTTTCATCTCGAATGTCCCTAGTCTTCGGTTTTTTTGGCGCAGCGTCTTCTCTTTAGCATAACATTAGGACGAGGGGAAGGGTTGAGTCTTCTTGACCAGAATGATTATTTGTGATGATATTGTTTTATAACAGGTTCTGGCAAAGAGTTGTGGACTACAGACAAGTAAACAGAGTGAAAATGTTGGAGTATGAGCGCCCTGGGTGGACATTCCATGCCAAGGGACTATGGTAAAGATTATTTTAAATTTATTATTACCCAAAGCTAAGCTTTTTTTTTGTTTTTGTGTGTGGGAAATCATCAAATAACTTCTCCTGCTCTGGGCGGAGCGGGAGGGCGTGTCAGACTCCTACTGACTAAATCCCACCCGTGTTCCTTCAGTTGCCTGTGCCAGGGTCCACGGTAACCCTTTCGGATTCACCCGAAACCCTGGCACGCATCGGCTCTAGCGGACCCCGTCATTGGTGCTGACATCTCTTTGAGATCGAAAGCTAAGCTAAGAGAGGTGATTATAGAAACATAACATAATATCACACAAGTTTTCCCCGCAGCGTTAGTATTTCTATAGTAAACCCACATTTCGTCAGTTATTTTCTAAGTCATGGAATATATTGACCGGGCACAAATCCCAAACTCTAGCCTGCTACTGAGAAAAAAGATGATAATAATGTGTAAATAATTTGGGTTACAGGTATTACCCACCTGGTTGTGGGGTGCCGTGGGCCACAATAGTAGGTTCGGCAAACTTAGGCGAACGATCCGTTAGACGTGATCTTGAAGCGCAGGCTGCTATTTTCACGGTTTCGCCTGAATTGCAGGTAAGAGTCATTTATCATTTCTAGCGTTTTACTATTCTGGCTTGGGTTGCGAATCTCTTGCTCGGAGCTCCTCAGTAGTGACATTATCTTGTGTTATTTTGTAAACTGATTTTTTTATAAAAGTTGCTTGAATTCATCCAAATGGGTGTTGTTGAGAGGTAACTTTGGGAAAAAAATTAAAGTAACGAATTATAATCGCATTTTTTCGGTGAAACTGCAAACGATTTTTTTGTAGTAGTATATACTTACTGATTCAATTAGATAAAACTATTTGATTGTATTTCTTCTTTTTTCTAGCGTAAATTACATGAAGAGTTGCAACAGTTGCACAAGTTTGCAACGGAGTGTAGTAGTGAACTACAGAACAGAGAGACGCCTCTATGGGTACGAGCAACGGTTGGTTTGTTTAGAACGTACTTTTAAATCATTTTAGGGTAGGTCAGGCCTGCGAATACACGTCCTGTGACATGTTACCGCAAATCTCTGGCATTATATGGCGGATATGCGTATGAATACAAATAAACTATGCATAATATATTATTGTATACGGGCACGTAATTTACTCTCAGTGCAGGGTACACAATTGGGTTTAAAAACCCATGTCATCGCAACTATAAGATTGTTATTTTGTTAGTAGGTCCTGTATTACTTGGAAAAAATACTCATTCTGTTTTTTTTTTCGTTTTGTGACAATAATACGGCTTGTTGAGAAACTCTTCCAAGTCGTGCGTTGAGACTAAGATCCTTTAGTTACTTAATAGTTTTCCGGGATGTTTTAAATTGGCTGTTCTACGAAATTGTAATAAATAGGGAATAATGCTATAATTACATATGAGAATATCCAAGACGAATTTATTTTTACTTAGATATTGTTATTACCAAAAATGTTCTGTTCCATTTGTGGAAATAAGCAGCTGTTAATGTTTTAACCATTTCAATCAGTATTATTTATAGGCTAATACTCTGACTTGCAAGTAGATACGCCATTGATACTTTTATATAGAAGAAATAGGTACCAAAGCATAGTTAGTTTGTAATGTAGTTAATATAGTACTTAAAAGACAATTTATGGTTGAAATGATTTGGTATGATTATAACATGTTACAATTTACTGAAAGGTGTAATGAAGTTTTTTTTTAACATAATATCTTGTTTTATTGATTATTAAAAGCAAGGCTATGCGTGGAAAATAAAACGAAATAAGTTTTAAATAATTCTCAATTATATTCACTCTTATTTTCATTTATATAATCACATAATCATAATTATTCCGATTCACACTTAAAATAATTTTAAAATAAATTAAACGAGAAAATATTCTGCAATAATTAATACAAAACTCAGTCGTTTCCTGACATTTGATTAGAATTAAAGTATACGATCAAATTTACAATAATAGGAATCAGGCACATTATTAATAATAAAACTATTTACCTACTAGTGAGTATAGCAAGACAACTTGTTAATAGTTGGATCATACTTAGAGAACAGGACGAATGCAAGTGACGAATGGAAATGGACGAAATCACAATAAACAATATTATTTGTTATAATAATAAATCAGCAAATAATTGATCCGATAAAATAAAAAAAACTCACTTGTGAGCATATAATCATTTCTGATTCAAATAATCATTGCAATTGAGCAATTTACACAGATACTTAAATAACAATAATTATTCACATTAGAATCAGTTACTGAGGCATACTTATAGTATTTGTTTAACAGTGAGCAATTTAATTAAAAATCTATATGTAATCATATTCAATCAAATTTGAAACAAGGAGAGAGTAGGTAAGGAAACTTCCACTACTCGAGCATGGATCACGTTTATCCTAATCTTTGGTGTGCTGGCATAACTACGCTGAGCCCTTTACTAAATGTAGCGCGGTTATAAAAAAGCGATTGTTGTTATTGTGAATAAATTACGTGACGCTTCATTTAGTAAAGTCGGTCAGTCCACACGGGAACATTAAACTGCTGTGTCGCGGTAACGCCTTCTATCTATACACTACGGACGCTGATAGTAGGTACAAAAATAGTTCACCTATTCAATATAATTAAGACTACTTAACAGTTAAGTATAGCGAGGAGGCCATTGTAAAAAACGAAATTACGAAAATGGACAAAATAATCTCAATGTACATAAGAAATGACTCGATAGGCACAATACGAAACGTGTATACTGACATTCAGGTATCGGGACCTCCTCGTATTATAATACTACTTATAGCAAATCACACTAAGGTAAATTGACTAGGCGTGTTGTGAGTGGTGCGCACTGTCCGCGAACGTAGGCTTCGACGTCGAAACTAATAAACGGACGTAATAGTACGACGGTCGTGTGTCGAAAGCCTAAGGTCTGTGGGTGGTGCGAGGCCGCGAGTGACGTCAGAAGCCGGCGTCGGGCGGCGGGTCGGGCGGCATGTAGTGCAGCTCGTCCACGGGCGCGCTGAACACGTTGTACAGCACCGCGAACAGCGTGCAGGCGGCGTACGCGCCCAGCGCGGCCCACCACAGCAGGCGCTCCCACAGGCGCTGCTGCGCGTGCTTCAGCACCAGCAGGCCGATGGTGAGGCCGGCCAGCGCGCCCGCCACGTGCGCGGCGTACGACACGGGCGGCGCTTCCTAGGCACGGTGGAAAGAGACTTACTATTTGAGCAATCAAACACTTACAAATCCTTCGACAGTTCCGACTTCCATATCTTTAGCTTTGTTTGGCTGAGGCTAGATAGGCTTAGATGGTATAGTTGGTGCATTTAAGCATGGTAATAGCAGTCAATATACGATTTATAATCATCATCAGCCTACAGCAGTTCACTGCTGGACATAGGCCTCTTCAATTGCACGCCATTCAGCTCGATTGTTGGCAATTCCCGTCCAAATGCTACCAGCCACCCTGCGAAGATCGTCGATCGATCGAACCTAGCCACGTCAGCTTGCTTATTCTGTGAGCTATGTCGATAAATTTGGTTCTCTGTCGGATCACCTCATTTATGAAAATGATGTTGATTGAACCTACATACATTTACAGATTCTATAACGTTAAATCCCTTGGCTGACTGGTAGAGAATGTCTAAGTCATTAAGTCCGTCTTTGCGTTATTGCGTCGAGAAGATTAAATAAATCTATAGTTAATTTTCCGGATTACAACGAGATAAAAGGGCTGTAACCACTGTTGCCTTACTAACCCCCACCAATTATAGTAAGATGACCCCTAGTACTTAATAATAAATAATATAAAACAATGACAATATTTACCTTTGTATACCTAGCGTGTACCGCGAAGCCCACATCACAGGACGCGACCGCAAGCGCGGCGACTAGTCGCACGGCTCCATAGCGCATGGTATGGAAGTTCAGCAGAGCGTTGGCGAGGTGAGCGGCTAAGAGCGCGTACACACCGCCCGAGGCGCCGGCCAGGCACACGTCCGGGTCTAAAACCGACGCTGCAAGGGAACCGCCCAACACGCCGGCCAGATACACCGCCGCGCACCGGACCGCACCGTGCACCATCTCTAGCGGTAGACCCACCTGGAATTAGACAAAATTACAATTCAGAATTTATTGCTGTGTTAAAGATGTTTACGAGTCTTGGCTACCGTCACCGTCGCGACAATCGTTAATGATAAGCTCAAGGTGGGTGTATTTTTGTACAGACAATATGAGATTTTTCTATTATATCACAGTCTAGCAACAAGTCAACTGTACATGACCAGAGATTCCGCTTGATAACTCCATACAATAGTTGAACCAGGTCTTGTGGAACTAAGATTTCCAAGCAGTTGAATCTTTTTTTTTTTAAGATGAGTTAAGTAGGCACTCTTACTTACCGCGAGTTGGACTAGCAGATTGAAAGCAAGGTGCAGCCATCCGGCATGCACGACGCTGTAGGTGAGGAACCGCCATAGCTCGCGGCGCCGGTCGGAACGGTACACGAGCGGCGAATCCACCGGGACCGGCCCGGCCGCCGCCGCCACGCCGCCTGATCCCCACGCGTACCACGCGAACACGCCCAGCTGCGAACAATCAACATGCTGGTAAAGAATGTGTAAAAGAGCTCTCAAGAAATACATTGAAAACCGTAAACTATGTTCCAGAACCAAAACTACGCGCCACTTCTTCCCAGCTAAAGCACTATAAAGTGGTGAAGGGTGGGTGTTTTTGGGTCTGTCCTATGTAAAGACGTTTCTAAGTCTTAGTTCTCAGCCTAATTTGAAGAAATGACTTGATTTTGACAACTCTTAAGATATTGTGACATCCGCCAATCAGCACTGGGCCCTCGTAGTAGATTACCTTACGGCCCACTCCCTCTCACAGTGAGGAGGCCTGCGTCCCAGCAGTGGGAACATTATAGGCCGATTATCACGCATTCAGAGTATGACGTATTAGGTCACGAAAGACAGCGAGCCGAGTACGGCCAGCAGTCTACGATATGTTAGACGAGGATCATCGATTCATGGCCTATCGCATTGTTCTTCTGCTACGTTTAATTCGTTTCTCTCTTTGATAGAGAGTGTATCTATTGTATTCTATTTATGAGGCCGGTACTTATAGTCTCCAAATGCTTCGTGTAGGTACTGTCATTTAAAGATGTACTTGGGTATTTAGTACCCAACATGAGGAATGATTTATTACCGCGTATCTACATACAGTTGTTTTCGAAATGTACTGAATGGCTCATTAAATAAGGTGCAACTAATTTTGATGAATAATGTTTGGTACTTGGAGTTGGACCAAAAAACACTGGTTCAAGTCATTTCAACTGTGAAATATGGGAACTGTAAAATTCACAATACCTGCAGGAATACCGCAAAATCGATTACAACTAGAATTACGACTAATTATTGTATCTAAATTAATGTATTATTCTGTAGGTAATATGTAAGTATTAATTCTTTACCGACAAAATAAGGATAAATAAATAATTAAGTGTAATTGTAGAGTGCGTAAATAGTGACGTTTTATAACGTTATTCATAGAGGGGAAAACCGTTAGCGCGAAAGCTGCGTGCGCTATAGCGGAGTGCAAGTATCGCTTGCGAGCGTGCGCCTGCGCGTTGCGGGCTGCGGTGAATCAACGTGTGACGAGCAGTGAGCAGTGTGAGCACCGCCGACCGATTGTTATGATTCACGTAAACCGCTTGTTTGCACGGATGTGAAATCCGCTATTATAATTTTTAATTAACCGAAGTAACTGGAGCGGGGATTGAAGCAGCACTAGGCACGTAGAAAGTGATGACTTTGTACGCCTCCGGTACCGTGGTTATACGAGAGATTTATGTCCATAGCTAGCGGTTGCATAAATCGATATTTTTCACTGTCGTAATAAGTACCCGTTGCGGATATAAACGATGAACTTATTCGGCAAGGAGCTCTACACAATATCTATAATTTGAGCATGATTTGAGTATTTTACCTCTAGTAGCGTGACACAGATGATGAAGAAAGGCGGGGGGCAGCAAGTATACCTCTCCTGGTAGTACTTGCGATCCCGCTCCTCCGGGAGCATCTCCATCGCTACTAAGTGCACCATCCTGGAAGAAATACACTACGTTATAGAGGAAATACATTCACCTGATTATTTAGATACGATAAGAGACAGTTCTCTACATAATGTAAATGTTCCACCCGATTTAGCATACTAGGATATGAGTGATGTAGGTTTTGAGCAAGAACATTGATGTACCTTTATGTCTTATACTAGGGTTCTCTGAAGATTATATCCATGTTCAAAGGAGTAAAAGAAGAATCTGCATACCGTACAGCATTCCTTTTCAGAGGATTCCAAAGCATCCCAAGACAAAGATGTAGTAATTCATATTGTATGAAAATAAACGGTTTACCTGTATTTTTTCAATGATGAAATAAACTTTATATTATTATTTCAAAACCGTATTGTAAGCAATTAATCAATTCGCTTTCACTATATTCTCGATCTATATAAAAGCAATTTATTAACGGTTTTATTGTATGAAAGCACACCACATGTCAGTGTGACACGACAAGTGAACATAAAAATATTGCAATCGATACACCGACCATTATTTCAGTGGAAATAAAGAAAATATTACACTACATAATTTAGTTTAACTGAAATTTTTACTTAGATAACATAAAGTTACATTTTACTGGAAATTTGCAAGTTGTACATCGATATAGGATTTATGTTTTCTGGAAGATGACAGACGAGTCACGGCGTACTCGATTTATTTGAAAATTGTTTTGAAACGTTTACACTCGGCTAAAAGAGAGTAGTAAATTTGTCTCTACGCTTTATGTAATGAATGGTGTTTGGTGTTTGTTGTGTTTGGATCATTGCACGGGAGTATTTTCCTGTTCTATCATCGTGCGGTAATTGGTATTACATAAATACAGCTGAGCGCTAATGGCTGGTAGGTATCTATGTTTACCTGGCGAATAACGTGGGATCCTCGAGGAGTAGATGGAAGTCGTTCTCGGAGCTCACCTCACGGTCGCGTTGGTGTACTGCGCATCTATAGCTGCGTGTGCGCTTGCCGCTCATCTGAAACAAACATACATTTCGTTAAAATATTTGTGAGCGTAAGTGGTGTTTTCATTAGAAATATCTGCTGTAAAACATTTTGATCCATCTGCTATTAAAGGTGACATCTTGCTAATAGTTTCATTGTGTGCAACTTGCACCATTTAGTCGCGCGTATGAACGTCTGGTAAGTTTTGCTCGACATTGCATCTATGTATCTATCTATTGTTTTAGTTTAATTTAACCCCCGTTTAAAATTTAATCCGTTCCCAGAAAGACAATAAAAACGTAACGTATGTTTCCCTTGTACACTCATGCAGTCAGTTAATTCCCTGGCGTGGTAATTTTGTTAAGGCCAAATGTACATTGCACGGTGCAACAGATTTAGGTACTGTGTTTGAAAGTGTATCAATGTGCAAAATATGTGGAAGTCTTTTTTAGATATGTCTCGCTAAAAATAAGTCGGCGGGACTAAATAATGTTGCACCAGCCAAGACTTGCGATGCAGGTTTATTCATGCTTCTAATTAATTAAAGTGTAGTTTCAACAGTATGGCGAAGTGTTTCTAAGTGAAGTGTTGCTGTAAAATATGTTTACCGTAGGTACTTTACATGTTACTTATGTCTAGTCATATTCATTTCATTGCATTAGTACGCAATCACAGGAAATCACTTCTGCTTATACCTATTATCTTCGAGGTATCGGCACATTGCTGATATTAACATTAAAATTCACAGTTATTCTGTGATCATTAAAACTCCGACAAAACTTTAACACCAAGGAAATGTCAAATGGAGGAAATTATAATTGTGACGTTCAATAAAATAAATGGTGAGAACTTCCACTTTAGAGAGGCGAGGGTGTTTTAATGTGTCGCGGCTCTGGCGGCTGGCATGCGGCCAGCGCTTATCGACCCCGCTGCCAATCCCCCCAAACACCCGCCCTTGACACACGTGCTTTTACATTTTAATGTTTGAACTAACTTACACATAGGTTCTCAGTTTGTTCTAGACAAATTAAGAATCTAAGTGTAAGACCCAAGTGAAAGATTTCTCCTAATTTTGTCTTAGCATTAGTTTTTGGCTGCTAAGACATAAATAAGAGAATCTCTATAGATCAAAGCAGCTTCTTCCTTCTTTTCGTTTTGCCGGTAGGTACCTACCTCTATGTTTCTTATAGGTACTGTTTGGGCTCAGTTATTGCGTGATCACAAAGGCAGCTTAGAAGCTGCAAGATTTTTCTGGTCGCAGCTTTCGGCACTAAGGGAATTGACGGATGGAATGGTTGTGATTTTTTCTTGATGACTAATGTTTATGCGTTCTCTCACTTTATTCCCTAATTGCTTAGATGGCTTGGATCAGCTACGTGTAGGTACTTATTGCAGTAGCATGTCACAACTTAACTATGACGCAGTGTGTTTTGTACATAATAGCTAAGTATGTACTTTCGTATCAGTCACTAGTTGGTGGTGGTGACCACCAGTAGGGCTGTTTACACTATTTGGTAGAATACATAGTTCTATCCTACCTATAGCCCAACGGCTTACGGTTACATTATGCCGATTGAATTCAGTAAGTAAAAGCTACAGGAATTCGGTCTACCTATCCTCTCGTTGCATACCTTCCACCTTCCCACGTTAAGCTTCCTATATACGTGCTTTGAATGTAAAGCGCTGTGAATAAATCAAGTTTGGTGTTTTAATAGAAGATGGCTGAAGATGTAATGCGGAACGTGAGGTGCAGCTGCGGCACTCGACGCTCGGCGTTGCTGCCATGCCGCACGGGTGGGCGGTGGTCCGGTGAACGACTGGTCGCGATACCAGACAGCCGCATTGTCTCCGCAGTCGTTCAACTCAGTTTCCCACGAGACTGCGAAATGTCCAATGCCAAAACCCAAATACAAATAGCCTAGACGCGTCGCAGACACAGCTAAATCTGTCTCGGTAACAGCGACCGCGTTAAAAGACTGTGCGTGTAAGATTGTCCGCAGTCATTGTCATGATAGTGTTACGGTTGTAAACTCGTCATGCCGATTTAATAGTACTTATCCATAAAATGTGTTATATTGAGTAGGTAAGCCAGCTTAGCTGCTGAGAAGAACGCGAAGCGTAAGAAATCTACCTACCTACTTAGATATTTAAATACGGCCAGTAAATATCGACTTTCGTTCAGTTAGCAATAATATAGGTTTATTGTATAACACGTACTATTGGTTTTGGTAAAAAATCGATTTTGTTTTGGATGAGAAAAATAAATTAATGATTACAATATTAATTGAATTTATTCTAATCATTAAAGCACACATAGAGCTACGTAATGTCAGTCAAAATAGTTTAATGAATGTCGGACTAACTAATCTTGATCCTCCATTGTAGGCTTACTCAAGTGTTAATAACTAACTAAAACATGTTATTTTTACAACATGTAATTATAACTGGCGTCTGTCGTTTAGTGTACTTTTTTTTAAACTGTAACATAGTAATATTGTAGTTTGGTGGTGCAACCTGGGCACCAGTGGGCGCACTGGCGATGGCGGAGCGGCGCGGCGCGGCGGCGTGGGCGCCGCGTGAGTCACGCCGACATCCGACACGTCCGATCCGTATCCGGAACCACTAACTAGGCACCTATTGCCGTTGCCAGTCAAACGAGCGCACGAGCCTACGCGACACAAACGTCATTTCAATAACCCACATTACCATACCTATACATGACTAATTATATTAAATATTGTCATGGAAACCAAATTACTTCGTAGGTATGTTCTCATTCTCACATATGAGTTTGGAGAAGTGCAGTTCACTTAATATTATTTCGGTATTATTGATTTTTTATGTTAGTTTTAGAAAAAAACTATAATATTATGTTGGCTAAGTTCAACAAGCTTTAACTTATTTTAAGCTCATTCGTAAGGAGCGAACGGCGAGAGTTGCAGATTTATTAGACGGTGACTTATGGACACCTACGCTGCATAGAATTATTACGGCTTTATGAATGGAAGTATAATTGATTTTCTTTTATAGTTCATTCACTTGTATTATTCATATGCTTTATAAATATTTATAATTTGTGTCAATAATAATAATCACTAACGATTATATCCTTCTAATGTTGCAATTGAAGGCATTTGAATTTCCATGCAGCAGTGCTATTCTGTAACCGTCTCACCGTAAAAAACTTAGGTGAAGTGAGCATGGAGTGAACTGTCAACAGTGTCAATCCCTAGTATCAGGTGGAATGAAAGCTCACTTCACCTAAGCTTTCACGGTGAGATTTTTACAGAATTGATCGGCAGGTCTAGATACAGTAGATACGTTTTAACAACTTTTGAAACGATGGGAATTAATACCTACCCCTCATCTGTCGATCGAACTTATTAAGTTTGTTGACAATAGAATAGTAATAGTGTCGCATTAGCGGCAGTCGAACAACGAACGAAAAATCCTTCAAAATGATTCTAATTGTGATAGATAGTGTGTTACGCAATTAGGGTGCTGTACTATACCAAAAGAAGTTACCTACTCAATTGCTACTTCACATTCAAACTGAAAATAAGTGAAAATTAATACGAATTGCCTTTCAATGGTAATTGTAGGAACAGATAAAACTGTTACATTTAAGAGCGTTTATACCTTATGAGTGGCAACGTCGCCATTTAGTGTCATATTTCGTGGTTTTCAATTTTTATCATTTAATCGGAGCTATATTTTAAAAATCTGTTTAATTAACTTTTTAGAATTACGTGAAAGTGTTTAAAAAGTAAGTAACCGTAATGCTTACAGTTATTTTACAGTGAAAATAACGCCCTGCAAGTTTCCAATGTATTATTGGCATATAAATAGAACTGTAAACGCAACGATTTCTTACCTTTTACACAGTTTTCACATAATTCTAAAAAGGTAATTAAACAGATTTTTAAGTATACCTACTCAAATACCTACCAATCAAAATAAATTTCTCGATAAGATAAAGATCTTGGCACACCGATACTTCCTTCATTGTACTTTCGTTGCAAATAATGACTTCTTAAATTCAATCCGCGCTATTAGACGGGGGATTTTTATCCAAATCTAGCGTATTCATGTAAGATTTGGTATGGTAGAGCGATGTGCCGGGCACGTGAACTCTGGGAGCGTTCCCACGCACCCACCTCCGCACCATTATGTTCTAATCTCTTGTAGTCTCTTTCCATTATTACGAAGCCGTGAAAGTACGCTATTCGTTTTGCAAGTGGGAAGGGTAATAAATTCACATTGCGGAATTCGACTCCAAAGACTAAAAAAGATTAATTAAAAGAAGAAAAGCTTTTAGGTAGCTTGCTCTGATTATTAACCTGACCCACACGTGTGCTTAAATATTATTGATATGTATATACGGGGTAACGTAAATTGGTTCAAGCGGTGACTGGCACCATGCCTGGCCCGGTGTGCGTACCCGCGATTTCCTGTCGGAACTTCCGGCGGTGGCCGCAGTACTTAAAACTTTTGGTGTGGTTTGAATAAATTGATCGATTTATAAAATCTCATAAACGCTTTTAACTTTAATATTGGTAGATACCTTTTTATAATATAAATGTTTAAGAAGTACTGTATGATAATAACAATACTTATCTCTTAATGTTTTGTATCGGTTTGCGCCCTTGAACACACGGTGCGACGCACTCATTTATCCTGGTCGCAACATGTTCATACACGTCACTGCTAACCTACTCTTTGGTACTTATTGACTATTATTTTAAAGTACAACTTATTTTTTCTCTGGACTTCGGTGTGTAATTAGAACGGGTAGTTATAATATGTCACCTGAACCTGAAATGCTCCAAATCCCAACAAAATCAAGGATTTAGGTTGCAAAGATACACACTGTAGAGAAAATTGCGTAATCATTATAATCTATCACATAATGCAAATCTGGTAATTCAACTATGTAAATTAAAATGACAAAATCAATCTATCAGTGACTCAGAAGAGTCTATGATGTACAAATGTATAACAACGTGTTTCAACGATTAAGAAGTTCATACATTAAAGTGATCAGGATGAAAATTATGTTACTTAGTAGAAGTATTCTAACCTACATAACGTTTAGTTCGCTAAATCTCAGACACTACATATTAGTTATGTTAGGTCAACTTATTGCTCCACAGTTACACTTGGTCTCGCTATTTGATTTCTTGCTTCTAATTTTATTGCATAGACCCTGCTGTCTGGCGGTTTCGTGTAATATAGAATTTTATTTATGTAGCTCGGGTTGTTGGCGACTCCTTGCACATGATTGTGATCAAAGCAAAAGCATTTACTATAGTGAAACAATATCTACCGATACCCGCGCCAAATCCCGTGACACTTATACCATCGCACGGCCTCAGAGACCAAAAGTTCTGAACCCAATTTAAGTACATTTAAAAAAAAAATTGTTTACAGAAACTTGGGAACATCATGAACGAGATAAACCTAATTAGTAAACCATTCATTTACCGAGTCAACAGTCTTTCATTTCAGTCATGAAACAGTAAGATATTCGTAAGAGTTTACAAAATATTTGCAAAAATATATATGTTTTCTTCTAACAGACAAAAGCAAACTTACAAATATAAAAGAGAATCGCATGAGGAACATTAAATATGCAACACATTTATGGCAGTAGTGTCATCATTTCAGCTCAGTATAAAACAGCACAAAATCACCGAAAATAAACCCTGGATCCTATACCCACATCGGTCCCACAGACCAGTTGTCGCCAAATCAACCACACGTGCTACTCACACGAACGCACTTGCACCCTGGAAGAAACGTAGCAACGAATCAGGCAGCCAACAGGAATTACAAAATGCCAGCATTTATGAAAAAATAAAAAATCACGAAAGAGAATTCAGTCGGTCTTACAGACCATTGCGCGGGTATACGAAGGTTAAGTTGAAAGTTACATTTAGGTACTTAGTCTGTTTATCTATTATTTTTTGTGTTTGTTTTTTGACCACTGATCATTGTTATGTCTACCTACCTAGTTATAATAGTTTGAATGATGTCTTGATAACTTAGAAGGTACCTACCTATCAACTTAAAAACGAACTGAAATAAACTTCTTTTAGAATTATGTTATTTATTATGAATAATATGATGCTAAGTTGTAGTTTTTTTTCCGATGCCAGCGAATTCAATAAAGTTAACAAAATAAAATAAGTGTTTACGTAAAATTTTCGCCTCATATTAACTGTCAAGATTAAAATGATTTTAAATAATTCTTTATAACTTTTGAGTAAAAGTTTTCTAATATTCACGGATATCAATTCAATTTCTTTTGTAGCTTTTCTATTTATCCGGAAATCGTGCGACACTGATCATTTCGAATGAATTGTAACGGAGAAATGTAATTTCTGATCACGATTCTGAAATAGGTTAATTTTGGTTATTCAATTAAATGGTAACTAAAGTACCTAAATAGGTATCATACGGCCATTTCAAACCTAAATACCTACCTGAAGTGTCCCACTTATACATTTTATGATGGGAAGTTTTCCACATCATTTATAGGTCCAAAATGCATTATAACTGTTTATTTTGCATTGAGCTAGCTGAGTATGTAATTTATCATTTATGTTTATAAACAAGTAATATAGGTAGGTAGTCCTAATTAAAAACTTCGAAACTGTTTTATGCTCACGTTGCGCCCACTGTGCGTAGGTAGACTACTACCTACGATGTCTACTGCTAAATTTATTTGTATAATATCAAATAGGTGCCGATTCCCTTGTTCACAAACTAAACTAAATTTAAGTTGAATGCATCTTTTTCTTTCTATTTCATTATGAAAAGGACAGAAGATAAATTTTAGTTTACTCCATACAAGTTTAGACGTGATTAAAAAGATGACTACTAAAATTATATCAAATTACGTCAGGTGCCGACTAATTTGACAGGACTAAACTAATATTTTATCGCTGTCCTTTTCATAATGAAATAGAAAGAAAAAGATGCATTCAACTTAAATTTACTTTTTTTTTTTTTTTTTTTTTGTGAACAAGGGAATCGGCACCATTGGCGGTTTATCTACTTACTATATTTAATATATAGAACCCAGTAACAATATTAAATGTGAAAAAAACTATTTTAATTTGGTTTCGCAACCAGATTAGGTAAGTACCTACTCGTAAATTTTTACTTAGAATTAATCATATTTATAGCAAGCTGCAGGTAGATTAAAGAACATTTTTTGTTATGTGTCATACGGCAACATAAAGCCTTAGTTCAAGTATTAACGAAGAAGCTATTTTATACAAATAATATTCTCGATAGCTACCCATAGTTACACACCAACTTAAAATAAACTAAAGTTAAATGTTATTCACTTTTCATGTTATTAAAAAATATATTTGAAGTTAGAAAGATCAAGACATGTTAGTTATTGTATGTTGTCAATCAAACATTTGATTGTTCCTGGACTACTAAAATTAACAAATTATTAGAACGAAATTAGAGTGGATAAGTAATTCAATATAAATAAATGTAGCTTGCGATACAGAGATATGACAAATTTCAAAAAACATCGTACTTAGTACTTAATAAATTATCTAAGTAGGTATGTACCTATTATAATAATTATGTTTTACGTTAACGATTAATGTAAACATAACCTATAAATGCAAATTTTTACCGGTTAAATAGTTCATTTTGTAAGTTGTATTTTGCATCTATTAATTTAAATGTTATTAAATGTGAAAGTACAATAATATTCGATATTAATAACAATTAAATAGGACTTACCCATCATTTTCCTGAAGTGTGTATTCCCACTTCAAAAAATTAATAAAAAAAGCGTTCACGACACTAAAAGTCACAGAGTTTGTATGCGTGAGGTAGATAATTGTTTATTTTGTTAAGGTTTCGTTTACGTTTAAGAAGACGCGTGTGGAATCAGCTGTGCTGAGAGCGCAGAGCGACACAAACTACTCTCAGCAGCGCTCCCTACAGACTGACGTTTCGTTCCGTAGTTGCGTTTCGTTTTCGTCCGGTTGTCGAATGCACGGGTGTTTTTTTTTGCGGTTTGGGCTGAGTGGTGGCTAGGTATGTACTGCATTGTTGTATTTCTAAAGGGGGTGGTTCCATTTCCGAGCGGAATAGTTTTTTTTTTACTGTCCAAGCATTTAATTTTACTCAAATAATAATTAAGTGAGATTTATTCTAAGTAGGTAGGTACCTAGGATTGGTAGGTTTCCTACCTTTTCTATTCGTATTTGGTAGGATAAGTAGGACCTACAGGCTGATTAAGAAAAGGACAGAAGATAAATTTTAGTTTAGTCCTGTCAAATTAATCAGCGCCTGACACTACTCCATACAAGTTTAGACGTGATTAAAAAGTTGACTACTAAAATTACATCAAATTACGTCAGGTGCTGACTTATTTGACAGGACTAAACTAATGTTTATCTTCTGTCCTTTTCATAACGAAATAGAAAGAAAAAGATGCACTCAACTTAAATTTAGTTTAGTTTGTGAACAAGGGAATCGGCAACATTAGGTAGGTACATAATTAGGAGCAGCTAAGTCGGACGTTGCTGGAAGGGGTTACTTACTAGTCCACTAAATTCAGAAACAATTTAAGTAGGTACGTACCTAACCTACTTACTTATAATACAACTTTTGGGTCTATGGTGTGATAAAAAAATTAGATTCTGTCTAGGTACTCACATATTTTACAAAATATTTTTTGAATACCTACTGACTGTCTGGCCATCCATGTGACTAACTTAAATAAATAAATAAACTATGAAAAGGAAAAAAAAAACGCAACACGTTTCAACACCCGCAACTGAAGATAAGGATTAAACATAATATCGGCAACTTAACCTACTAAGCAGATGGTTCTCCCGAAGTCCCGGTATAATGACATTTCACGCTCATTGGGTTCGACTGAAACTTTACGGTCTCGATACATCAACACATGGACTGTTGTCGATACGTACAACAATAAACAGGTGGACGTCAGTCGTCACTACGTCATCGACAGAGGGATCTATCTACTAATTTGCCCAATATTTATTCGCAACATGCCGCCGACACAAATCGAGGGTCATTATTATAGACGATGGTGGACCAACTGGAGTTGAGCGGCACCTTTGATCATTCTTTTGCTTACTATTAGGCTAATAGATTATATTTTATTTACTTAGAAACTGATCTGTGTTGGTATGGTGTATCTGCCTAGGCTTTTTTTTGTAAACAAGGTACTAATGAGTATTGATATTGATATCTTTTTACATACTTAGTTAATTACCTACGAATTTTGATAGAGGGCATACCTACTTAAATGTCCTAATCGCAAGCGAAGGTTAAACGTTAGACAGTTATAGTAAATAAAAAGTTAGCCAGTTTATATGTATAAAAAGCATTTATGTACCTAATGTAAAAAAAAGATAGTTAATTATATTAATTTGTAAGAAACAAAGGGTAGGTGCAGGTAGGTACCGAGTGTCATAAAACGTAAATCAAGTTCGCATTAAGGGTCACCCCAAGCTTAAAGTTTTCAAGTAGATTCCTCGTCATACTTATTACGTAACGACCCTGGCATATGGTGAGCCAGCCATGACCGCGGCTGTTGTGTTATCAAAAATTTTTAATTCCACTCAAAACAGCCAGTCATCCCGGCTGCTACCTACGATGTTTTATGTTGTATCCCTCGTATAGTGGAACCAGTCCCTATCCCTAGCAATTGAAAAAAAAAAACCTTTGCGTAATTGGCAGATTAAAAAATAAACATGTCAAAACTTCTAATTCCAATTTGGAATTTTCACACGTCTTGCATGCCAAAAGAAAAATAAATCTCAACGTGTGATGTAAGTGATGCAATAGATTTTCGTTTCCTATTTGAAATGTTCCTTTTCTGTGTGTTTGTTTAGTAATGAACACGACGAAAGTTTTGTGTGTAAGTTTAATGCATAGATATGAAAAATATGAGACAACGGTCTGTAAGAAGCCTATTTCTTAATATTGTGTAACGATTTTTTCCAATATGCAATGTTTTCCAATGCTTGTCTTTCTTAATATTAACAAATTCAGATGCAATAACATTTTCCTTGATACTTCTTCATCTAGGACGATGTTGAACATCTGTGTTTGAACTGTTTAGGTAACTCGAGTCAAACTGGATGCGGTTAGCGAAAGCGCAGGTGTTTTACAACCGGCCAATATTTAAAGAGGATATCAGAGGAATATTCACCATCGTTCATATTACCGCCGTCTCATAATTTGGACAAATCGATTTAGATCGGGCGGCGCGTTTGTTCCATGATTTAGTAGCACAGACAAATTGGGCCTTCCACAGCGATCCATGATCGATACACTGCGTATGCGCACGTAATGTGGATGTTGAAGCGGTTACCAATTACAAGGACTTGAAAGTAAACGATCCGTAATTTCGTTCATTCAATCTGGCGCAGTCAATTATTAACGTCATCCCAGAACATAATATAGGTAGGTACTCATGCAATGCATAGCTTGAAAGTTGGAGCTGTTTTAAAATAAAATTGGAGCGATGATTTTTGACAGCAATGGGTTTATCTATTCGCCATCGATCGCTAAGCCATTATTATCAATGGTGATTCTTCAATGGAATTTAAGGAGGCTGATGGTTCTCTATCAAGAGAAAAATGTATTTTCTTCAATGTTCCTGGATATGACTGTCAACTATTTTGTCAGTCTATTTACAACGTAGACAGGTAAAACCATCTAATTTTATATTTCATTAGTCGCAACAATACAATGATCTTTATCAAAGTCTGCCAAATTGTTTATTGTTCCACCTACTGAGCACATAACCTGCAGTAGGTAGGTAAAGTGATTCAGTTAAATATATTTTTGGTTCTGATTCAGCGATTCTATATCTAGGGCCCGGTACCCTGTTCCTCACAGTAATTTAATTGTATTTCCTAGAACCGAAAACAGAAGGCCAATTCCCGTAAATAAAAACGTTCAAAATCAAGTCGCAATCTCATCTCAGCGACAGTCTAATGTCAAAAATGTAGGTAAACGCTATACAATTTTTGACAGATTGACACTGAGATTAGAATGCGAACGTTCTTAAAAATACGGGAATTGCCCCTCTGAGCAGTTTACGAAATCACTGTTTCGACTCATTGAATCAAAATATGCTTTTATATCATCAGTATTGACTAATTCCGCGTTAGCACGAGTTACGACTGACATAGAGATGTGTTTCGGCGGCGCCAATGCCGTGATTCACTTACATAGGTGATTCATTAATGTTACACGGTGTTATACACGTCCAACGCGCATCGTCGCCGTCGTGAGTCAAAAGTGCATGTTGTCTATGATTATAGTATACCTAAGCACGTGTGAGTGACCGACCTTGTAAACATCGCTGAAAAATGTGTGCTGTGTTCTTGAACAGCTGTGTTTCGGCTCGCGTTAGGTGACTCGCATGTGTTCCATATATCAGCTGTAGTTCTTTTTTCATTGCTATTCGTGTTGTAACTAGTTTAGATTTTGTTTATTTAAAGGAAATTGTGTTTTATTTTTACTTTGGGTTAGTCAGGTATTAACACGAGAACGCCATATGACTTAATATTACTCGAATGCGAAAATTTTCTTATTACAAATGATTCGTGAGTTAAATAGTTAATAGGAGTTGAGTATGTGCGTGACCTGGCCTAGTTCTGCTCTAATATTTTATAACGGCAGTATATATTTCCATTTAGGACTTCTACAGGGCGTTAGCCTGATGGCATTAGCCTACTTTACTGACAATGCGGACACTTAAAAAATGTGGGCGTTTCGGCTTTATGCTTTGCTTTATTAATGTAATTGTCCGAAGTATTAAATTCCGTGAATCTGGGGCATTTCAACATTTATGTATTTTAAGCGTCACTGTAGGCGCTGTATCACTAGTCCTTCACTTGCGGTATTGATTTAATATTCTCATCTACTTACCTATACTTTATAAAATGACTACTTAAGTATTTGTTTCTGAAGCTGTGTTTGTCCAGGAAGGCCTTTTTTACATTAAGTTTCACATACCTATTTGTTTCTAATTTAACCATCGGAATTTATGAATTTTTCTTTAGGTGCTGCTAGAAGGGAAGTTGAACAACATGCCTGGGAGAGGGCTACCATCAAAGTGCAACGTTCTCGACACGCAACCGGTCAGAACTCTGGCACGATATGAATATGAGTGGTCATAACGCCATCGTTCCGTTTTCCAAAAACAAAATTTGCATTCGAAATTGGAACGCGAATGGCACGAGCGCCTCGGGCGGCGCGCTACCGAGTGCACAATGCACGCGCTCACGCAGATTTTTTGCAATTTTCATAATTCCACATTACCTTTATTTGGGTACTTAAATTAGTTCTTTATGGTAAAAAATAAGCTAGAACGCATGCAACGCTACAATCAAAGGAAATGAGCATTTATTCGGAATTGTTATTGAACCTACTGTTGCGTTGTTTCGGCTCTACCTTTTAAAGTTTAGGTATATAAAATTTAAAGATGAAGTAATTGATATCTAAGATATTTTTCCGGAGAAGACTTGTAACTCTCCTTTAACGGTGGCTTAAATTATAAGCAAGAAGATAAATGTACTTAACTCCATTTAGTGGGCTGTCCCCTTAGGGTAGGTCGTCACTGGCGTAAACATCATTATTGGGCAGTTTATCGAAGTTTGCGTGCGGTCGCTCCGAGCAACTCAGTGTCAACTTAAAATTAATAAGCGTTTGTCGCATTTCAGAGCTGGACTTAATATTATTTCTATTTTCAGATGTTCAGTAAGTAAGTATGTTATTTTACTAAAGGTTGGTTTTCAAAATGGCGGATGTCAAAAATTGCTTGCAAAATGAAGCAACAGAAAAATTATTGATTCCTTTAACTTGACACTTCTTACTTACACACCTGCACAAATCAACTCGGTTACTCATACATACAACACACAGTAAAATTCAGTGTTGAAAGTTTCCATTGTCGTTATTTTATTTACGTTACGTTAATTACGTCTTATATTATTAGTATTTTTCGTTCTTAATTTGTCTTCAGTCGCATAAAAGCACCCAATGTCAGCTTGTAGGTACCTACATATGAAGCGGCATGGGGCCCTGGTGTCTTCTACCACAGGCGTTGCTCGCAATGCCAATTCAAGCACCAGTCTCTCACAAATGTAAACTTATACTTAAGCAAATTTTAAGCACTACTACCGTACATTTGTGAAGAGAAAAATAAATATACTTATATGTACTTACTTAATTTGTACGAAACCCAAGTCTACGAAACTTTACCTTCGCTTTTCGAATTTTGGAAACATTTCAAAAGACCAATAGAAATACAAAACATTAATGTGAATCATTGGACAGTTTGACTTTTGGATTTAAATTGTATTTTGGTTATTTTTACTTTGAAGCTCAAGTCCCTCATAAACATGTCTATCTAAAGTGTGACATCTTAAAATTTATGAGAATGCGTTACACGTAGGTACAAGAGAATTTTGAAGAAAGAGCTGAAAACATCAAAGCGTTTAAACATAAAAGTCTGAATTATGCAAGCATAAATAAATTGTGTAAAGTAACAATCGAAAGACATCCATGGCAATTTGTTGTACCTACTCATTCACCTAAGCAGACTCTGGCAGACAGTACAAAACAATATGACACTAACTTACCCAAATGGGTAAAGAAGTGCAGAAGCGATCAATTTTTACGCTTTGGAGTGTCGATAGTCGGTAGCCGATGGGCAAGTATGTATAACGAGGCAATTTGTATCAATGCGCAGATCAGCGGTCATAAGAGATTTCAAAGCCGCCGCCGCACCTGCTTATCCGTAAATATCGCTTAATAGCACTTCCATTTAAATACTGAACAATCAATTAAAGGCTTTGCCTTGCTAATTTTAGCGCACATTTTTGATTAAATCCGTTAGTGGCATAAAAGTCGTTTTGAAATAAAGACCATAATTTTCAGCGGCAAACCGCGGAATGTGCGGAGCGCGCTGCAGCTTAAAAAAACTATTTTTTATGAAAGTTATGCAACCGAGGGCAGGTTACACACTGGACAATGTCTATAAAGTACAATGTTTAAAGACGAGATTTGTTAACGGACCAATAATAATTATTATAATGTGAGGAACTAAAAAAATGGAATGCAAGAAGCTTGAATGACTCATTTTTCAGAATGCCTGTTAGTAACATAGTATCTGTATCAACAAGATGGAAGAACTAATACTTAACAGGTTCATCAACTACTCTATCAACCCGCCCCTGTTTCGCCCGATTTTTACAATTTGACAAAGCATCTATATTGCATTACTATGTAAGTTTAATACATATACCTAAACCTTTCGGAATAAATTCTCCACATGATAGTGAAAACCATATCAAAATCCGTTCCGGAGTTCCTTTGCGGAAACAATTGTGGGAGCGGGAATCAATAAATTTTTTGAAGGTGGTTTTGAAAGCCTCATAGGAATTGATTTTTTTTCCTTGCAAGACGTCCAAATTCCGGAAAAGTAGCAATCTGTTGGAGCAAGGTCCGGGGAGTACGGTGAGTGTCGGAGACGTTCCAATCGCAGCTCCTCTAATTTAGCGACTGTTTGTTGTGCAGTGTATGGTCTAGCGTTGTACTGAAGCAGCAGTAGGCTAGAGCAATTGACCAGTCTCGGTTGTTTAACGGCTAGCTCTTCCATCATGGTTTGCAATTGTTGACAATACAGATCTGCCGTAATCGTCTGGCCAGATCTTAGGAAGCTGTAGTGGATGAGACCAGCACTGGTCCACCAGACACTTACCAGTACCTTTTTCTGAGGCAACTATCGCTTGGGGCAGGTTCTCCTGAGTTTCGTCCACTCACCCGGCCCGCAGAAGGCGCACCGGGCGTCGGCGGAGGGCGGACAACGCCCTCTTCCAGCCCCCCTAAATGGGTCCAGGGGCGACGGACTCGGGGACGTCCGTCGTCCCCCACACACCAGGACCCGAGGTGGCGGCGCGTAGTGTTCCACGCGCGCCCCTTTTAGACGTCACGGGGGGAGTCAAACACCTCACACCCCCCAGACCCGAAGTGGCCCGCAGCGGCGGGCCGGCACCAGTCGGGGGTTGCGGAAGGATCGTACGTTCCCGCGACCCCCGGCGTAGGTGTGAGATGGAACACCGGGGTGGTTTTTAGTCAGTAAGAGTCTGACAGACCCCGCCGTCCGCCTCAGGGCGGCGGACATCCATGAGGATTTTCCACCCCGGAAACAAAAAAAAAAAAAAAAAAGGTTCTCCTGAGTTCAACCACTGTGATGAGCGTTTCCGATTATCCTACAGGATCCATTTTTCATCACAAGTAACGATACGATTCAGAATCTCCTCGTTATTATCCCCCGTCGGTTGAGTAATGTAACGCAGCACGCGTCTCATGTTTGTTGGTTTGATTCAATCAATTCATGCGGTACCCATTTTACGAGATTTTTCACTTTTCCAATTTGTTTCAAGTAAATTAAAAAGGTTTCATCACTCACACCGAAACCTGCCGCTAACGCGAACGTAGTTTGCGATGGATCCGCTTCCACGATCACTTTTAATTCTTCATTATCGACTAGGGTCTCCGGCCGTCCACGGGGTTTGTTCTGTAGGTCTAAATTTCCGGAACGAAAACATTGGAACCAAAGTGGGAAGCTACCGTAGGTAAAAGAAAACACGGTACGTTGTGTTTACTTTTACAGTAGTTTCCCCATACACATCGTTAATCCTTCAAGCTGTTTCTGCAGCGCTGGAGCTACGGTGGAACACGTATTCGTAAATAACCCGATATTTTAAGTTTTCCATATTGTGAAATTGACGATGTCAAAGAAAAATCAAATGGCTCGAAAACAAATGAATCGCTAAAATGGAAACACAAATACACAAGCCCAAATTTGAAATAAATTGGTACCTATTTGGAATTCCTAACCAAATATTTGAGATCAAAGTGGCCAGTTTGACAAAACGCCAAATTCGTATAAGGACCTAATATCTTACCAATATTTTCATATATCTTATAAATAATGTTGTCTTGTTAAAAAAAATACTAGGTATGACATTAATCGTACCAAAAACTAAAACAACTTTTTTTCATCATTTTAATTATGTTCAAAATCATTTGTTAATGGTACCCATACAATATGTAGTTTCAAGTGTATGTAGTGTGTATCTATTCAAATATCTCGAAAACTATTGAATTTCGGCCCTTATGTATTCCCTTTTATTATGTATTAAGTTCTGTTTGCGTTTTTGTTTTTGTTATTTATTTCTGCTTGAGTATAGTTTTAAATATTGGCGTGTGCTAGCTGACATATGGCAAATAATTTTAATATTTTTGTGTTTCGTAATGTTATATAGAATCCAGTTCTAACTGAACAGACAGCAGTGCTGCTGGGGAGTTTGTTCCGCCACTTCTTCTTCCCAGCTAAAGCACTAGGAAGTGGTGAAGGGTGGGCGTTTTGGGGGGACTGTCTTATGTGATTTTGACGTTCAAAAAGTGCTGATTCTCAGCCTAATTTGAATAAATGACTTTTGATTTTGATTTTTATGGGGGTTTAATTTGTTGAATGTTGGTCCCCCTATCAGCTCCTGGCGGATATACGTCGAATTACAAGTAACCCTGTAGATATGCAGCGTAATCAAAAAAGGTGTGGTCAAGGGTGTGGGACAGACCATCAAACTGAACATCTTTCTCCATGGGACCCAAGTCAAACTCAAACTCAAAGCATTTATTTCAATTTTTAAACCATTTACAGACACTTTTGAATTGTCAAGGAGTCGGGCAGTCAGAAATATCAAGCTGTTTGCCTATTCCAAAGCGTAGTAGGTAACTATGGAGAAGAATGGGCAATAAACTCCATGGACACTATTTTAAATTACACTCGAGAGCAATGAATCCGGGTCACTTAAAGAATGTTAAAAATCTCGGAAACTAAAAATGATAGGTTAATGCAATAAATTGTATTTAATAGACAATGTAATACTCCTTAAATGAAAGTAAAAAAAAATACATTTTATTAACACAAAATTACATAAAGAAAAAAACTGCTGATCTCTCCTTAAAACAAAAATAGGAAACATGAAATTTTTGAACTTTATTACGATTTTCTTGAATTTTAATACTTCGTATTGCCTCCTCGTGCTTCCATTACTGCGTTTACGCGGTTTGGCATGCTGTACACCAAGTTCCTTATACGATTTTGGGGAATATTCTCCCATTCCTCTGTGAGAGCAATTTTGAGCTCACGAAGCGTGATTGGGGGAGGGTTTCGTTGTTTTACGCATCTGCCTAGCTCGTCCCAAGCATGCTCGATCGGGTTGATATCCGGGCTGCGCGCTGGCCACTCCATACGAGTAATGTTCATCTCTTGAAGGTAGTCATTCACAATCCTACCTGTATGAGGTCGGGCATTGTCATGCATAAATATAGCATCCTCACCTAAATTGACCATAAATGGACCAACGTGATCATTGAGGATTTCTTCCACATATCTTACGCTAGTTAAAGAGCCGTTTTCTATGATCACCAGCTCTGTGCGACTTTCAGAAGAAATTCCGGCCCACACAAGTACAGACCCACCACCGTAGGCTACTTTTTCTTCGATGCATGCTTGCTTGAATCTTTCCCCTGGTCTTCGATACACTCTGTGTCTTCCATCGTGCTTGTAGAGCATAAATTTTGATTCGTCGGAGAACATAACTTTTGACCAATCTTCAATACTCCAATTTACGTGGCTCTGGGCATATCTTAGTCTTGAAATACGATGCCCACGCTCCAGTTTAGGGCCGTTTGCAGGTCTAAGGGGTTTTAAGTTAGATTCAGCAAGCCGACGTCTTACTGTCCATGCACTTGGGTTACTTCCTCCGAGGCGTCGAAACTGATTGGTGAGTTCAGTTCCTGTGAGAAAGCGATTTCGAAGCATGGTGTTCACCAAGTATCGGTCTTCTCGTGCTGTGGTACACCTGGTTCTGCCCGTTCCTGGTCTGCGTAGGTTAGAACCAGTTTCTTCGTAACGTCGGAGAACTCTTTGTACTGTTGACAGCGACACACCGACAGTCCTGGCTGTATCGCGCTGACTCCGGCCGGTTTCCAGCATTGTAAGTATTCTGGTGCATTCTTCAGGCGTAAGCGACATAATTTCAGCTTGAATAATGAATATAGAGCACTATCAACATGGTTTATGTACCCACATAAATGACAGATTACAAACAAAAGCAAAACCAAATGCTGTAATTTCGTAGTTCCATCTTCGAAAGTGGCCCTTTTTCAAATTTGATTTTTTTATGATATAACTTTACAATAACTAAGAAGTTTTAATACCTTCATTTAAGGAGTATTACATTGTCTATTAAATACAATTTATTGCATTAACCTAGCATTTTCAGTTTCCGAGATTTTTAGGATTCTTTAAGTGACCCGGATTCATTGCTCTCGAGTGTATATTGTTACATAAATATTGGTTACATCATTATGTTGAATTTATAATTATATGTGAGAACGATGTAAATAAGGCCTACACGTTAAAAGTGTCCAGAGAACACAAAATAGAAAAAAAAAGCCGTGGCAGCTAAGAGAAGACCAGTCCCTACTGACGGCGCGCCGTTGTTCCCATTGTTGTTGCCATGTTCGTGAACGGGCGCCGCGGCGCCCGTTCACGAACATGACGCATGATCAAATGGGACCAACATCGTTTAGCGCGAAAAATGATCAGCCGTCCCATACATTTGGGTCGAGTAGGTATTGAAATTTTGTATGGGATGGCTCATAAATTTTTCGCGGTTAAGATGTTGGTCCCATGCAGAATCTAGAATTACGTGATCCTATATATCCAAGGCGGCATAGATTAATCTAGTTCAGTGAGTTTAGTCACCAGCCGGGCATCCATAACACGGGATTGTTCCCGGTCACAATAGACTAGACGCGACCGTTTACATTACTAGTACCACTCAACCACTGACGACCCGATGATTGGATGCTTTCAATAGACAATGACATGTGTCTCACTATTCATAAACACGATTGTTACCGAAAGAGATTCAGAATTTGTTTTTGTTTTTTCTCTTATAGATGATTTCCAAAAGACATCGAGGTGTGTGTCATGCAGTTTAGTCTGTTGAGAGATTGTGTTCGTTTGTGTTGCTTTATCTTCATAAAAATCCTTAACTATAGCAAATCTGACTCATTCTTCACATTTTTCACCTTTACTACGATCTAAAACAGCATAAAAGCAAATTGTGTATAAATAAAATTGAAAGTGATGTAACAAAGGAGCTTTTTATTTGGTTAGATATACGTTAGATAGTATCGCAAAGTGTGTCTCGGATACAACAAAAGGTATTTTATAAAGAATATTGTTTAAAAATGTGTCGTCAAATAGGTTTTAGGCTGAGAGCACATTAAACATAAAAAAAATATAGCGAATTTTTCAAAAACTTTCAAAATCGTGAGTTTATTGTTTTATAAAGTTGACTTGTGGGTAGTTGGACATTAGACTTTGTAGTCGAGCAACTATGAAGAATTTTAAACAATCAAGTTTAATGTAATAAATATATGTAAATAAATAAACCTTGAATGTTTGGAATTCTAATTGGAAGCTTACAAACTAAATACAAACACAGCATTCACACACAATCTTTGTCATAACTATGGATCTCGCATGTAACTAAATTAAAGGGAAGCACGGCACTTTTAATTAGTAGGTACATATATACATTATTACAAAAGAAAATATGTTTTTAGAATTTTAAAATGCCATACAAAATAGTGTTTATAAATATCTAATAATATTAAAATAATAATATTTTTTAGGTATTAATACAAATTGATTTAGCAAAGAATATTTGTAACGTAGACGCTACGTCGCGCCTACGTCGCAAAGCCGCGCGTAGCATCGCATAGCCGCCCGCGTCCGTATTATCTGACCAAGATTATGTCTGGACTTTAAAAGAGACTCTGACCTCATAGTTCTCCTATACACCTCTCACATGTAGTTATTAAAATATGATTGACGTGTAAAAGTGTTTGAACAAACCTACTTACAGAAATAAAATCATTTATCATTTATCGTAGTTGCGCGTAGCTACGCCGAGGCATAAAGGTTTTACTTATGACATTAAACAGTTAAGTACCTACTTTGATAAAATTTAATATGCTTCTAACCTACCTTTAAATTGTGCCAAGCCAAAAGTTTGGTAAAGCATCGAGGTTTTTTTTTTACAAATAAATCGCTAGTCACGGCCCCAAAGTCGTAGCCTTAGAAATTGGTTTCTCTATGCAAATGCGTATCTCGTGCCCGCGACAGGTGACGTGCGGCACCCTTAATTGTTTTTTGTTATAATATTCAAATATTATGACGTTTTTTCTTTGAGTTTTTGTGTTAGGCTCTGGCGCGGGTGGCGTACCAGGTGGTCCAGAAAAAAAAAACAATTTCTTTCGCCGTAACAGCCGTTACTAAGCTTAGGCTGATACAGTTATCGCTATGTATTATAAACGTAGAATTTATGTATTGAGATAATTCACTTCGTTATCATCTTTATTTCTTTATTGGATAATAAGTTTGTGATTATCCAATAAAGAAAATGGAAATGTTTTTCTCGTGAAATCCTCAAAGCAAAATTCGGTTCACATCACAATCTTTGAAACTTCTTTGTCAACAAAAATTATTTGCTGATTGTTGTTACGTTCTCCATGAAAAACAAGAAAATTGCCAAAACAGGATAATTTATTGAATAGCGGCTATTTCAAAACCCTATAATTAGGAATGTGTCTGTCTGAAAATGATTGCTGATGCAAAAACTTTCATGATATTTATTTATTGAAATGCAACGTATGTATCTACAGGTTTTGGATAAATTAGCTACATAGGAACACAAAAGAGAAAAAAGTAATACAAAATTAGTATAGTCCATTTTGCCAACAGCTGTTGTGTGTTTTTTGCATAAAAACTGATGATCTTTACGAAGATCAAAACTTAAACGAGTTCCGTGTTAAAAAAAAAAACATACATTTAGTATGAAGTATTTTTTTTTCATACATTTAGTATAAGTATACTAAATCTATAAAAAAAATACTTCGTAGACCGAACAAGTAAGTATTAATTAAAACTATGCTCGAAATAATTTGAAGAGATTCTTTTAAGTAATATGAAACTGTGACACACTTCAACAAAAAAATTAATTTCGTGTAACATTGATTTATGTTTATAACTACTAATTATCTGCTTAGTAACATGACAAGCGCCATAAATTAAGAAATAAGAACGCCTGACGTTCAGAACGGAAGCAGAGCATTAATTTATTCAAATCTGTTTGATTAGGATCCATTTTAAAGCGGACTGTTATTCTTACAATTTTATCTTCAAATCTTCGTAAAAGTTGAAAAGGCTTCGGGAGGCGTTTGGCGCTTGGCGTGTGCGCTTGGCGTGCAGCCCTCGGCGCTTGCGCACCTGCCGTACAATTATCCGGTCATTAGTCGGCACGGAACCCGCGGAGACCCGAAATTAGTGTGTGCAACTCTAAAACCCCTACAGTATGTTATCGCATAGAATGTGGGGGTAAAAGAAATTGCTTTGTTGATTATAAGCTTATTTATATATTATTATGAGAATACAAGCGTCTTTAGAGAAAAGTGCGAAGTTTAGAGACCTATGGTGGAGGAGGTGGTCACTGTGTTCTAAATGTTTCACTCACCTGATCCGTGCAAATAGCAAGGCTTTTGGCCAACAGACGATCATGAGGCATGGTCAAAAGCTGTGGCTGAAGGTACTTTAGATTGCGAAGCTACGAAGGATTTATTTGGGATATAAAAATAGATTTTTATCTTGTAATTGCAGGCCTGGTGTTGAATCCTTCATTAGGGGCGTGCTGCGGCGGGCGGGGGTGGTGGGGTCTGGGGTCGTATAAGTGTGAGGACACAATGGGCGCCCCCCGCGGTATTGTGCGCTAATGTATGCGCGTGCGGTGTCGCCGACAGCGGCCGTGGAGCCACAACACAAACATTTCAACGCATCTAATTTATTGTCGTGTCGCACCGAGCCGCGGCACGCAAAAAAATATTGTATTTAAGGTGCAGTGCTGCTACGGTAAAAGGCAACCCTCTTTAGTATTTATTTGTACTGGATTTGATAAATGATTTTCTTCATTCAACGTACAACCAAAGACCAAATGATCAGACTGAACCACCAAGCCACGTACAGGGTGGCAGAGACATCGGCTGGCAAACTGAAAACATGAATACAGCACCATGATTCTAAACACCTCTAAGTTGAAATTTTATTTCAGTTATTATAAAAAAAAAATTGCGGTTCCGTACACTTTGACCGCGTAGGTATTGCACTTTTCTATGAAACAGAAGTTTTTTTTGACAACCGGCAAAAGTTTCAACTTGTGAGGGTTCAGAACCATGTGCTAAATGTATGGTTTCAGTTTGCGCGTCGTTGTCCCTGCCACCCTGTGTAACCTGACTATTGGACAAATACTTGTTACGATTATTCTTTGGACTTAAGTTTTCTCCGAATGCTTCTCCTGTTATCCTATTAGCTTTCTGGACATGCAAGTTCTGTTTGCTTATTACAAAAGCCTACTATGCAACTGTTGAATGCTATCTCCCCTGAAATAAACCCCTGAATTATGTAGGTAGTTTTTTTTAAATCTTATCATATTTTTATTATCAAAACAATAATGTGTCGTATGTCTCCACAACAGAACGAGGTCTTAAACAAAATTGAATATAAAATCTCGACGAAGGATGACTCAGTCGTTGAGAGCAATTTTGAATATTATAATATGTAAACTAGTTGTTGTTCGGTGGAGTTGTCTGTTCTGCCTCTATACAATTAGTGACATTTATTAGTACAACGATTGTGTACGGGCGGGGAGGTGACATTCTGTATAATTCATTGTATCGCGTTCGTAACAAGGCACTTATAAATTACAATTACGTACATATCGGCAGGAGAATACGGACGCAGTCTTTGCGGGCTGTCAGAAGTCCGACAGTCTGGTAGCATAGAATCAGTAGGTATTGTAGGGATCCAAAAGGTGATTGCAAAGGTTAGTTGAAAAGTAACTTGAACTTCAATTAAGTATTTGACTAATACCTACGGCTATATCTAAATCACGACTGGACTGTTGATGTTCAATCGATAAAATTTAGTCTATCACAGAGGAATAATTCCTTTTTTAGCCTTTGAAGATGGCTATCGTGATAATTTTATAGTTCAATTCACTTATGGTATAAACGATTAGCGAGGATTCCCATAAACATTACCTATTTACTTAGTGGTAATAATGGTTACAATTGATTTGTCAAGCTGCTCAAGCGGCCTTCTAAATAAACTAGACTGTATGCTAATCCATTACTTACAGCGTCAAGTAAAAAATGACATAAAAATGATTACTTCCAGTTGATTTGTCTGTCATGTTTCTGGTTTACCAGCTAACACTAAACACTTTGTAAGCAAGAGAAACGCGAATATTTCCCGTGTACTGTTGGTAGTCACAATGAAACATTCTACAAACAGTTACCTACTCGGCAATTTCATATTATTCCCTTGTGTTCGTAGTGAACATACGGCCACCCAGCACTGGGAGATGCACCTTCGACTGTGCTCTTCAATTGGTAGCTGGCAAAAACTGCATTTGCATAGTGCTCGATGCTTGCCGCGATAGTGGCCACCGCGAGTTCTGCCTGGCGCCGTAGATCTACGAAATATTGGATGTGATTGTTTGTTTCTTGTTTCTACCGACATTCTCATACTCTGCTATTGTGTGCCGGTATGTGCCTATTAAACTGTTGCAACAAATTAATATACAAAATTCATCATTTACTACAACAATTAAGTCATTCCTGCTGTTTCAGCTTTCATGAAATTATAACAATAGGTACGGGCAGTAAAATAAGATTGGTGATTTCCATTGTTTGTTTTACGATATATCAGATCATTTTATTATAATCTGGATGTTCTACTAGCAGGCAATTTTCTTTTAATATTTCCTATCTTAACCGCCAGCTAGCCGTCTCGTAAAAGGTCATGAAATTCGGCGGAAAACCTAAGAATTGGCACAATATCACTGACCAGCAACGACTAGCTTCTTTTTTCTTTCACAGGGATGAGTATATTACGAGTATTATAACAGTCATGTGTTCGTGAGCTCTGAAATCACAGAGTCCACTCAGTGGTATCGTAGATTCTGGTGGCCGGTGACAAATGTCGATACCACCCACTGCACGCACGACCCCGATGGTACGGCGGTACCGAGACGTTCCAATAAATACAACACACAAATATATCTGCCTTTTATTTCATTCAATCCCTTCAATGTGGAATTACTTTAGATTTCAAGTTTTCGGATTACGTACGTACGTATATATCGCATGCTTAATAGAATACCGACCTAATAGAGCTTGAATCAAAGTTTGGATTTCTGCAATTTTTTTTGCACAGAAACCAAAAAACATTGATTAAATCAATTGTTTTTCGAAAAGTAGGATTATTTATATATAACTGCTCATTATATATTTGCTAATAAGCCGACTAGACCTCGAAAGCAAAACATTAAGCGGCGATTTCCCAGAAATCGACTTTTTTGAGTTAAGCCAATAATCTATTAAGCATGCGATATATATTACGTACGTAGGTACGTATATATATATTACATACGTATACGGTCGTAAATCTTGGGCTGTTTTCTAGACTGACTATATCTGATTAGGTACACTATTTATTACTTACCCGCAGTCATGCTAAAATAATGGTTTTGACTTTGAAGAGTATTTGAATATCGCTCATCAAAACGTCAAACATTAATGTTGGATGTTTAATTACTTAGGTACGCTAAAACACTGGATTGGACATCGTTAAAGTGATAAATGCATCGTGAGCTCCTTCAAACTCAAACAAACCCGATTAAAATCAAGCTTACGTATTATTTCTGACCCACTTAAAATTCTTGTTATAAATGTTAAGCAAATTCCGATATAATGCTTTTTATTGCGATACTTAATTGGTCGGCACGTGTAAATTAGAGGATAATATAAAAATGTTAGAGGTTCAGAGGACGTCCGAGGATCTTGACTTTAATCTTTATAAGGATTAAGGTCGGTCGGCAAAAACTTTAGATAATAGAGGTGACTGATTTTGTGTAGGATTTAATTTGTTTCACTCCCATAACTCGTAGTGTCTCTATGTGGATTTAGAAGTCTAGTAGGTATGGCCATACTTATTTTGGGATCTAAGTATCAAAAATTTTCCAGTGACTGACAAACCAAAACGAATTACCTAGGTAGTATTTTTTGTCTTACATATTTCGGGTCGTTGAGCCAACTAAGTTTTTCGACAGAACATTATCAATCAAGACAGATTGATTTGATTTTGCAGATCTGCCTTGTCATACAGAAATATTTGCAATGGGAGTTTACGTATAGGTAGAGCCTGTCCACTTCAATCATATAGCTCTAAACATAAGGGCCTGTATGTACGTATGTGTGTATGTACAGTAAGATCAAACATCTCGGCGGAGGTATCCTCGAACCATTATCCGGCCACATTCCTCGAGTCAAATTATTTATTTTGTGCGGGGCGTGAGTTACCGGCCGGCCCGCCCCTTCGTTACTATGTTAATTCCTGCTACCTACAGATCTGCTCTTCATTCTAATGTATCAACAAAGCCTCTGGAATGTAATTTAGAGTAGGTGTTCAACTTTTTTGGAATTTATGATTGTTGATTTTCCCATGCGGAGGATTCTCATTGTGATATGCCTGTGTGGGTATAAAGGAGAGTAGTTAACAGGAATGTCAACTGCTATTTATATTAACTACATCATATCAGGATGTTCGTCGTATAGGTGCAGACCGTCATCAAAGAAAATCAGCTATTAATTTCTCTTGCGCCACAATACGTCTGAACAATTCAATAGAAACATAAAATTCGAAATAAAAAGGCTTAGTGGACAATGTAATTGGTTATTAAAAAGCGCATATATCACGGTCGCGAGGGCCGGGGCACACCGAGCGGGTCGCGTGGGAGACACACGACGTGATTTGTGTGGAACCGCCGCGCGCGCTCGACCACGCCCCTTCATTAACATGCTAATGCCGATTCTGGAGCAGGGATCGGGATGCTCTCACTGGGTCACCGGCTTTACTAGATGATTTGCTTCGGGGGTTACAGGATTTTTTAGAAGCATGTGTTGCGTACGCGCCATCAAATGACAAGAGGCTATCGAAAGAATCAGAATGAGCGAAAAAGGTTCTTAAAATATTACCTGTAGGTACCAGTAGGTACTATTGTTTGCAGAGAGTGTTCAGGTTTTTACGGTTGACTAATAATTGTGGTTTGATGTCTGATTTGGGAAAGCTTTTAGCGTTGTGTGATACAAGAGGTTGTATGCGAAATAAAAAAGGGCAAATTGGGTTGATTGTTAGTGAGAGTGCCGGTGAATATATCGAGTGAATGGTTCAGGCTGGCGCATGCGTGTGGCCGGTGTGAGGCGCGGGCGCATCGACGACAATGCGTGGTGTGGTAATGTATGCGCGCCAGGGAGGTCCCGCGCTGTGTCGTGGGAAGACGTTATCGTCGCGATCTGCCTCTCCTACATATACTTTTAAAACCCTTATATGTACTAAATGTAAGTAACTACGCTACATTCTCTGGACGTGTATTAGGTACACTCGCTTTGATTTGTATGAAGTCCGGATTTAATACCTAACATTGTTGTATTCCAAGAGTAAAACCTTTTTTGGTACTTTATTAAATCATGAAAGAAAATATATAAGTTATAATAACAAAATAATTTATTGTGGTCGTGTTTCACCAATAATGTAAAACATACCAAACCCCACTACGTAAATGTAACGTTTTCCATCGCCTACGACTCTACGCGCTACGTTCGTAGCGAGGGCTCGTAGCGGGCGGGTTGCGTGGCGCCGCCGAACGACTCAAAGAATTTGCATAAGCTTTTTGTATTCGGTAATAATGTGGTGCGTATTTTAATTGGGCGCGATTAAATCTTAATAAATCGGTCGGTGTTCCCACACGCGTCTGTCGGGCAGACTTGGCCGCTCGCAATTACGCTGGCGGCGTGTGTTGTAATTTGGCGACGGCCGCGGGCGAAACTCAGAAATTGCGCTCAGTTTCAGCAGTGCGCCTTTGCAGACTAAAACACTAGGGCATCGCGTGCGGCGCGCGTCAGACAAGCGCCCGCGCCGCCCGCTGACCGCAAGCCGCGGCCACTTGAATGCACTCCCCAATTACGAATCGTAAACGCGACTAAATGAATGATACCCGCGTGCGATTATTACCGGCTTATTTTGTCTCGACACTTGCAAAGGCCTACTTTTGTTTGCTGTACCTACGTTAAAGAACGCTCATTATATTTTTTACATTTCAGATCAAAGGGAAAATGGAATTTATCTCAAACCACGATGACCATTTATGAGGCAGATCTAATGAATGCGTAAAAACATAATTGCAATGCGTTAATGAGATATATGTTGTCGTAGAATCGGTGGTAGGTTATAGGTAGATATGCAATGCATGTGGTGTTGTCACTACTTGCCACTGATACATATATACCTAGGTAGGTAGTATCAACCGTGGTAGACAAATATGAATTAAATCGCAAAATGACATTCGTTTAGTGTCCTATTGTAATGCAAGACCACAATGCATTATTGTCGCTTGTTTACAATGGGATGTCAAAGAGTTTTTCTGATCTCAACCCTAACAATCACATATTGCGTACTTACATGAGGTGCCCAGTCGACACAACTATTGCCTAATCATGTTCAGCACCTGTTTCTATTAATTTATTAATATTTTTATATCAAGAGCTGTTACGTTAAGCACCGGCTAATTATCTGAGTTACCCGGAGAGCTTATTTCAGCACATAAACCAGCGTCCGTCCAAAACTAATTTATATTGGAATGTGATATATGTGCGGGCGGCGAGTGGCCCGGGGGCACGCGCTCGGGCGGTTTTAATCACCTTAACCCTAACTTAACTGCTGTTAAAACACTACCGAAACGAAGCAGGCGAAGCCGCGCCGCCGACGCAGGCGCCACGGCCGCGCCCGTCCGAGCCCATTATCTCCACTTGCGACCACTCACCAGCCTCATCTTCAACTTTACCGCCGGATATTACGCATTCAATACTTTTTGTACCTATACATTGCATATCTAATTTAACATCGAATCGATAAGATCCGAAATCGATTAAAAGGAAGTTTTGATCGATAAGAATTGTCATTGGTATCGATGAGAATCGATTTGGTGATTCCCGTGACAGGTTTTTTGCGCACTGTCCCGCGGGTGACGAGACGGTCACGGGTGACGTGTCAATGAGTCCAATACTCACACCGGCGCCGGCGCTATGGGATGCGTTACGAATTTACGATCAAAGATATGTTCAGATAGCGACAGGTTATTATAATGAATCCATAAAAGCTATTGTTATAATGACGATGCGAAGTAGAGGTTCAAAGGTAAGTTCCTACAATAAAATACGAGCTAAAGTTGTAATTGATCGATCGCAGAGATACTCGTACTGTACTAGAATCTAGCTTGCAGTCTTGTACTTTGACATCAAGTACGTGCACTCAATTAATCAATATCTCAATCTTTGTCATTTACTCACTTCCATAGTCAATCTATCACAACATTTAAAAACTTAAACTTAGATACCAAAAGCGGCATCATTTCATAAGCATTTCAGCATCATAAGGTATGCATATTACACTTAAGCACAAGCCATTGGCTGCAAAGTGTAGCAACAAACCACAGGTGGAACTAATAGCGTGGTTCGTGTAGACGCGCCTTAACCTGTTCGTGAGAATGCTTGCGGTTTCCGACTCGGAAGCACAATGCCGAGCGATTATACCCGAGTTGGTAGAACGCCGACAAGCGAAACGCGCGACGGTTTCATGTCACTACGGAGAATGTAATGTACAAGATCATAATAATTGTCTATAGGCAGTGGTGGAGGGTAATAGTTTTACAGTAGAAGCAGGGCTTAAAATGAGTGCGAACATTCGTAGACATTTGTAATAATTGCTATGTTTGGAAATGGAACCGAAAGAGACCGTATTATAGACCTTTGGCCACTGATAGACAGCCTTTTAATTGACTTACGTCCAGTTTCTGGAACGAAAATGAGCCAAAAATTACCTGAAAAATTGTCAAGCGCGCGTAAACTGCTGTGATTGGTTGAAAGAATTATCAACAGCCAATCGCATCACTTGACTAGCGTTTCATTTTGCCGCGTCCATAACTTTCGTTCCAGAAACTGAGCGATATACTTGTGAATATAAATAACATATCTACCTAACCACATACGTTATAGTCTAAGTCAATATTATAAGGTTGAGTTAGACAGGGCTGCGAGTATTTACGAGTATGTTCAAGGGTATGAAGAATTCCAAGTAAAATCTATTGATCGATACATGACCGTGCGGTATTGAGACATGTAGCAACTGTACCTACTACTTAATTAATACTAGGAACAGTGGGGGTATCCCAGTTGTATTCAAATTAACTTTGAAGGGGGGTGCCCACATCGTGAAGTTGAATGTACGCACGGCTACAGATCAAGCTATATATTCCAGTATAACCTGATCTCGCATGGTATAGGATTTCCTTAGAATGAGAGGTCAGTGTAAACTGGAAATGTATAGCTTGATGTGTAGCCGTGTGTACCACTGAACTGGCCAAAGTTCTGTTAGCTTTACCTAGGTACTTAAGCCCCAACACAATTGAATTCTGCGCCTCTCCATTTTTTCAATTTCAAGCCTTTCGCATCTCAAATCAGAGAGATTATAATACCAGACCTTATTTACGAGTATAAATCTAAAACGAGGATAAATGCGCGAGCGGCACGTTTATAGCTTACAAAATATCGCCGTCTTATTATAAAATAAAAGCTTCGATCAGTATTGTGGATAAACCTTTGAACAATAGCATCTCATTTTGGTAAAAATATTATATTATTTCCACCACCAATAGGAACATTTATATAACATAATGTTAGTAAGATACTTCAGAAAGTCAGTAATGTAATGAAGTGGACGAATCTTACTGATCCCGATAAACACGTTAATTATTCGCTCTATAAGCAAACAACGTAAAACTTGAGCATGAAATGTTTGATTTCCTATACTTAAATCTTAGGAAATAACAGTGTTCCTGACGTTGTTAATTAAACAACCGCTTAGAAAAAAGTGCGCCATGAATAAACCAATTGAGCATGAAACAATTTTTTGTTTCAGTGTTTATCGTTTTTAATCTCATGCATAATTAATTCCAATTTATTAGAATTAAAATTATATTATTCGTTTATTAAATTACTGTACATACTTGAAAATGAAATGAGTTTATAATTTTTCACAATAAAAACTTTACCTAATCAAAAAAATTGCTGAACATTTTAGCCTTATGCATGACATAACATGACGCCTGTTATTTCTGAAGGGTTAGGTAGAGGTGTACCTATAGTACACCTACAACACAACTGCAGAACTTCATAATATAACAACATTACTGCTTTATTTCTTAGTCAAAAATTAGGTGAACTCTAAAATGAAATGGTTTCATCTGTGGTCACTGTGACGTGACTACCAGGCAAAACTGCCGCTTAATCTAACCATTCAGCAAAAATCCCAGGTATTTGTCACATTGCTTGATTAGACGGCCCTAAACAACTAGCTGTGCGAAGTCAAATTATATGCGCAATAGGATTATTGTCTAGCCTAGTCTAGGTGACCGCGCGACGCCGACGGTCGGTCAACACTCGACGTCGTATATGGGTCGGCCGAGTTTGCTCGCCCCCGCCGTAACGGGCCATCATATCCGTAATCTGTGTATTGTTTATCTATGATTGGTGTTTTATTTCTGCGTGCCAATGACCTTACTGCTTAAGATTTGGTAAGCTCGCTAAAACCAAAGCTTTGTTCGTCACGTCTCATTTGATGTTCAAGGATCTACAAAATGTGTAATTTAATTTTGGATATCTTAGATAAACCATTATTTGTTGAAATACAACTATACAAACGAAAATGCTGTCTACTGTCTAGAATTAGCATTAAAACTGCCTTGACTAAACAAATCTTCATAAAGATTTTAAGGAAGCCATAAGAATGAGGCACTATTAGTATTAGTAGAGACAGTAGATAAGTACCTACTCTACATTATTTACAGAATCATTAATTAAGTCGGTGACAATTTAATACAAATTGATTTTCCTACTGATTCTCTTGTAAAATAAACATTAGGTGCATACTCTATTACATCCTCAAAATGTATTTAAAATATCTTTTGTCTGCGAATACGAGCAAGAGGAATAAAATGAAGTTTATTTATAGCGTCTGCCTTTATTAGTGACGGCAGGACGGAGGACGGGTGTCCCTTCGCGACCCGCGTATGAATGGGATCGTCTCCTCTCCCGGAATAACGGGGCTCCTGTCGGTGACACATTGTACAAGCCTGTATACGTATAAGTAAAAGAACTCGGGTTAGTGTGGATTACTGCTAAATTTATGTGTTTGGAGCTACTATAGCAACGTAGTCTTTGCCCTCTAGAGACGAAACTGAAAAGTGTTCTCTACAGTTTGCTTGAATGCCGTATATATATATATATAATATCAGCCTATACAAGGTGTTGTTTTGCATCCTCGTCAAATTCGAGGAGGTAACTATGCTAATGATTCTCGACACGAATCAATAATAAAATAAGTAGGTATTTATTTTTATTTTTTGTATGTTTCGGAAATCGGCATGTGTAGGGCCCGTGTAATACCGCCCTGTAACTGCGCTGTAACTGTAACGCATGCACACAGCGACATAGTCGTGCGACACTGCCTACCGCATACGCAACGGGGCGATTTTGTTCTTTGAAAGTGGAGTATTCTGAATTATTGTCAAACTTAAATACCTAAAAAAACAAGTATGTATTAATTATTGAGCAGGATCGTAATTTTATTTGATTATTTATGTCTTTCATAACAGCTTCCTGAAATTTGACGAGGATGCAAAACAACACGTTGTATTATTGTCCCATGCAGGGCAAAGGCCTCTTCTCTCATACAGAGAAGGCACGAACTTTGATCACCACGCTTGCTCAAGACGGCGAATTCAGACTTATAGTTATAGTAAGTATAAGTTTAGGTTTCCTAATAATGTTTTTCAGTAATGTCCAAAATAAACTCAGAAAGGACGTTAGAATTGGAACGTCAAATGGGTAGTTCCCCGAATATGAACCTCGTGCATGAGAGGCGAAGGAGGCATATAGAAGTCATATTTTTTATCCATCGAAATAATGATGTCATTCCATAATTGATACATATTCGATGGAACTATTTTAATCGATTTAGATTGAACGATTATCCGCTCATTAGACTACCACAAAACTTAGTTTATTTTAACTTCTGTCAGTTTTATTTATTATTTATTCAAATATATGAGTCTTTTGATATACAAATATTTTATTAGTTAAGTATTACGATGTGTAAGGATGACTCCGTGGGCGTGGTAGCCTGATGTCATCATTGAACACTCAGCTTTCATATTTCGTAAGTCAGGCAAAAATGTGTTATTTTTACCTACACGTGAACATAAATCGACAAAATTACCAAAAGATTCACGCAAGAAATTCAAATGAGAAATTAATGAACAAGTTCGTCTTTCCATCAGCTTGAACATCAATTAAGTTCGATAATGTAAGTTTACATATAATTACGTTGATAGCATCGTTTCCAGTCCACTTTATCATGTAACGATATCTAGTGTAGTCGCGAATTGTCACCGGGGCCAGCACAGGAGCAGGCGTGCGGCGGAGGTACGATCCGCGGCAGGTGTGCCCTTGCACCTGTGCTCGATTGTTACATTCCTCGCTCGAACCTCCGCCCGCCGACTGTTCACTCCTGATTATCTACTCGGATTCTTCTTCAATCAACAAACACTTTAGTTTATAAACGAGCTTGTACCTACCTACTGGACAGTAATCCGTATATCAGAATGTAGTGAACGTAGTTGCGACAATTAAAGTTAGGTGTAATTAGTGTCACTGTTGCTGGAAGGTTTGGTTATTTATTTTGATAATGATTTACTATCTAATTGCTCAAGTCATAAATTCTAGCTAGTCAGCATAATTATGTATCGATTTCAAGTAGATAGATTCAATTGTTTTATAAAGACCTTTCCCACACCTTTTCTTGTGTAAAAGGTCGTAATTCATCGCCAGTCCAGCCCATAATTCGCCATGCATAATCAAAGGACCTGCCCGTCATGAATGGAGATCGCAAATATAGAAATGGTCGGCATAGTAAAGTTGTACGTCACAGATAGTTGGCGCCGACGACGCGCGATCGACGCACGGGCGGATGTCGCTCCTTGCATACCGAGTGCCGTAGTTCCGACACTCGTCAAATTAATAATTCCACAACCGATGCTTCGGACACATTAAATCGTCACTCAAAATATACTCCCTCCCTCCTTTCCATCTATATTATTATAAATAGAGACAGGACACAAGAATTGAGTATGTAAAGTTCTCGGGCCGTAGCAAACACAAGTACTACTGTTCGTTTCGGCTCGTAAATTTCGAGCTATTTATGCAACACGTAAACGCCGACAGTGTTCCCTTTTGGATAGAATAAAGATATTATCGCATGTAGAGATTCGCACGGTAGAGTTCTGGTGCAGTGATTTTAACGCATGCCCTATTAATTCCAATTTTTCTATGAATTAATGTAGCGCTCAGTTTGTTTGGCTGACGCAGATATTAATAGGACAAAGAGTCCTTAGGGAATTTTATGAGTTTTCCCGAGAAAAACATGTTTTATCATGTTGTGTGTGTATGTCCTTTTGGATTCGTAAATATCTATTTGGTACAGTCGCGCTGGGTTTGATTGGATTGATGCTTTAGGAAACAGCAAAGTCAGTCCTCCACACAAGAACATATGTTACAAGACTCTGATCTGAATCATGATAGCTGCCGAACAATTTACATTTAAGCATAGATGGTTCATAGTTAAGTTAAAGATTTGAAACCTAGATCAGGAAAACAAAACATTTTCCATTTAACATCGACGTAGACCTCGATCCTAAAATTTTATCTATTCGCAATTCGCATGAACCCACTCCGAAATCGCACTAGCAGGTATTTCCTCGGTACAGTGAGTCTATTGTGCAAGTGTCGGGAGGCAGTGGCACGCGGGACAGGCCCGCCTGTTTGACGTTCCCAGGCGATAGCTGCTATCTCTTGCAAACACCTCTTGTTTGAGCCACAGCCGACACTACCTTACCATGTTACAAGTAACAGTCTGTAGAAACTATAGTTAACCTTATGGGGCTTAGCATTAGGGTGTATATAAGTATCAACAGACGCATTTTTATGTTTGCAAAGTTAAGCTAAGTATATTTTAGACTGTAGCCTTCTTCGGTCAGACACGCGACTTATCTATTGAAATTTTCAAGTGAAGTCGCGCGTCACTCACTGTTTGTGTTTGTATATCGACAAGTGTCACTGTTGTGTTTCGATATCTTTTTGTAACTAGTTCCAATATAGATAAAATGATAAGAACATCAAAAGTTTTTCAACAATTTTCGCTTTGCTGTCTACTTATGTTGCAACAAAGACAAAGGATTTTTTAAACAGCTTTATAGAGTTAGTTGCAGCACTTTTCACAAATGATTCAGTAGAAAGAGCGTTGTGTTTCAGTTGCTTTCATAGCTTTGATAATTTCACTCATTTCAGTAAATAATTGATACTCACTATAGGTTTCATCGTTTTTTCAAGAAGGCAAATTTTCGAAATAGTCACTGCTATTCTCATTATTCCTGAACTAGCTGTTGCCCGCGGCTTCATCTGCGATCCAGGATGAAAAGTAACCTATGTCCTTCTCCAGGTCATGATCTACCCATATGTCAACTTTCATCCAAATCCGTTCAGCCGTTTTAGCGTGAAAGCGTAACAAACAAACATACAAACAATTCTCAAGTGACATTACTTATTTCAAGCTTACAGCTAATTTATGTGATGGTAAGTGCTGGACACCGCATTCCAGAGCAGAAACAGCTCGGTTTACTACTGACAAGGAATGGTTGGTAGAAATAATTCTGTAATTATTTAGTTAGCACCTGCTTGGAGGCATCTGCGAGGCCGCGGAATAGGTCAGGAGGCCGGCCCGCTAGCGCACGCGCCTCTTCAAGGCCTAATGTTTCAGCTGCTTAGTAAGTACTGGTTTTATATTGGTTTATTTCCCATTTTTGCATCTGATGTTCAATTGGAGATAAGAACAGCCGCTGATGAAACCGTTAGCAACTTTGTTTGAAGAAAGGAATATAACAGCAAGAGAAACTCTTCGAATGCCCGGAAAGCGAATATTAATCTTTCAGTACAAGTGGAACACAGCCCATAAGCTAATAGAAGTTTATTTAAATTGAATCTATAGCAGAATAAATACGTTACACAGATAAATAGGGAAGGTAGCCTGCGTATGTTCTCGAACACATCCGCCAATTACCCCTAAAGGTGGAAATTTATGCACCATTACGTGGACGTTAAGGCCAGAATTAGTTCAAACAATTCGCAACACGAGGGGCATGCTCGAACTTGCGTCGACGTCACTAGGGATATCGTTTGTTGTTTCTGATATGTTAGACATTCTGCTACCAAACGCTTCGGTTCGATTTAAATTGCTTCGACGACATTAATAATCGCAGGTTATTCTGGGATTTTAGAGCAACTGTATGTCCAAGCTGTGGAAATTTTAGTCTAATATTGGAGGAACTTCCTTAGCAAAAGATAAGGGAAAGATCGTCGAAGATTGGTTCTTCTGAATTACTGAAAAAAACCCAAAATCTATTATTCTAGCCGATGTTATTCGGATGATTTTCGTTGTATATGGCCGGCTTTTTACCCGCTCAAGATAAACAGTGAGAGGTACGAGTACATATATGGTAACCCTTTTCGCAAATCCTTTACGACGGGTCGGGTGCGTCTAAATCTGTCGACATCCGCGTCGCCCGACGATCTTGTCGCGATGTTCTCTTTGGAGGCGTCGTCGGCGACGCGACGCGACGCTCAACCAATCTCGCACTTGGGAACATTAGGACGTCCACGAGTAATGATAGACTTGAGGTGGAAACAAGCTGCCGGTTTAACTTGATCCATGTTTTAAAATAAAACCCTGTGAAGTTAGAAGAGTAAAACAAATGTGTATCAATCATAACGAAATCAATTAAATTTGATTAAAGTCAGAATTGTGTGAACAAGAAGCATCTCAAGTTTTATTTTCGGAGTCTCACCGCCTAATGTTGTCTTTACCATAAACATTCGATACGTTCAGTAAAGCATTGTTATTGCGTTTAAATGTGAGATGTTGTTTGTTATTCATTCGATTGTTTGTTTGGGTCGCGATTTTATTGCGCCTCGCGCCATTGTAGGCCACACGCGAATAATTATAAACGATTCGATGGTCGCGCTTAAATTCTAGTTATTGAATTAAAGGTAATAAAAATACGACGTATTTTTACCTGTAGTAAGTTAAGCTATATATATTTGTACTTATAATAACGCCATTACGATCAATACTGAAATGTGTCCAGAAAAAGGTGTCATGCCGATCGTGTTTTCAGTCTGGCTTGCAAAAGCACAATGGCGTGAGCAGTCATGTGTGTAACCGTGAGCACACTTTGTTGAGTGTAAATTTATACAGAAAATGTTTTCATTGCGCATCTGCATTTATCAACCCAAATAAAACATTATGTTTCAGCTGTAACATCAAAACGAATTACTTCAGCTCTATCTTCACTTAGCGATCTTTTATTTCAGAAATATATTATATAGCTTTGTCATCGCACATGATGTCGCGACGGTACGGTACCGACAGTTCGTGTCTCAGATATTTCGAGGCGGATTCATTTTCATACGTAATCCATTTTACTGTAACATTGCGGGTGGTTGAAAGTTGGCGTGTGTCACGCCACGATGCGGCACAAGCTTGTCAAATTAGCGCAGGGCGGGACCACTGGCCAGTGGCCATTGCACCTTGATTGATGACGTAACACGTATGGCAAAACGCTATTAGGCTAGTCTTAGCCATAGGCGTGCAGGTACTTAGCTTGACACATTGGGGCCTGGGCCGGTACAGTTGCAACTTGATGAACACTCAGTGGACATTTTGATTCCTACGAATTAAATATATCTCTATTTCGATCGAATTTCATACCTGTTAGATATTTCATTTACTACGAGTATCTATCGAATTGAATAACAGAAAGATTGACACTTACACTGATAATAAAAAAAAAATACCTGTCGATAAAGCTCGCTACATTTTCTATGAAAACATATATCGTTTCATAATATCGATCTTCTTGTGTCAACATAAATTAATTACGCTGCATGTGTTCAAAAGTCTTGTCCCATTTAAAATGGAAAGCTTCCCAAGGCTAGCTCACCGAATTAGTTTATTTCAGGAAGTGCCGAGCATGCCAGCCGAGTACCGCATACTGCAAGCTGCATCTTGATTGAGAAACGTTCTCAACCAAACGATAAGGAGGTTTCATTCGCTGTTACGTCACAATGACTAGCTTCCAGACAGCTATGATGGATCGACCCGTAGAGATATGAATCAGGAAAGCAGAAACACGTAGGTATACAAGGTAAGTATCTCGTGGGTGTTACAATAGTCTCAGATTACATTTGTATCATTGCGAAAATTATTGCAACTTTTATTAGTCTTGAGATAATTATGAGAAATCTTTTGTGAAGAACTGAACATTGAAATATTTTCTTAACATTTTTGCGATCCTTTTTAATGTGTGAGGCGTCCGTAAGTCTCATTGTTGAATCGAACCATTTAAAAAGCTTTTCAAACTGGTCAAATGTACTGAAAAGCTTTTTTCAAGTCTCAATATTGATGCTTACAATTAAGGTATGAACTCCTAATTCCTATGCATATGACTCTATAAAAAGATTTAAGGATTTCATGTAACATTAACCTAAAACTGATTTTGGGCAGTCATTATTTTTCTCGAATGGCAACTTACCATAAAGAAGGCAATTTGATACCCACGTAGACAAGTATTACAAAGTTATACGCGATATATTACATGTCTTTGTTTGATGATGTAGTAAATTGGTGTTATATATAAATAAATGGTAAGTATTGTAAGTTCAAGTACAAGGAAGGCTGTGTTTAGTTCGGCCGAGCATCGGCTGGAGGTCGCAGTTCCCAGGCGTCCTACGCAATGGTACGTAATTATCGTATGATTGCGCCACACCGATCCCGCATTGTTCGACGTAATGTCTCCTCTAAATCAGAGCTTCTCAGTGCATCATGTGTGTACTCGGCCTATTGTCGCGCTTAGTTCACACGCACTCACTAAAATGATCCCACGGATTCGTTTGACACTACGTCTCGTTTCAACGCTTGTCCGATCTCGAGAAACACTTCCTTGGTACATAAAAGTTATAATTGTTGCAAGCCCTCACATTATCTTTTTTGTTTTAAGGCTAAAATGAAAATTATATTATTTGGTCCTGTAGACTTTTAAAAACATAAAAGTTTAGTCTTCTTTTCCAAACAAAGAATGGAAAGTTGAGTCTGTGTGATTTGTGTTCTTTAGGCATAATAAAATATTAATTCAGGTGGCAAACCAAAGACAAAGTTTGCAAACAAGCTTTCTTTTTTCGCCAAAACTTCTCTAAGGCAATGCGTTGGCGGTCATTTTCGTACTTACCTAAGATCATATCACTAAATTTTAGTAATTCTGGTAAGTAGACGGTAAAAGTTGTGGGACTAAGTACATACTTACTTTGATGCTCATAAGTAGTTGAATACGTTTAAGAGATCTAATAAACGTTAACTGTTCAAACCCACATGCATTACGTAATTAAAAAGCGTAGTAATTTCATTATGATCATTAAAATTAAAACAATAAAGCGTAGCAGTAACAAAATAATGATTAGAAAGCGTAACGGCTGCTATCTACACGAACAGCCGTAGTATGTAGAATTGTAGAGCTATGTAATTACCAACTCACACCCTAGTTCAATTTACCGACAGAATTATTCGAAATGTTAAACATTTATTTGGTGATTCTAGCTAAAAGTCACAGTTGAATACTCTTTTTAGTGGCGACGAATTTTGGTTCGAATACAAAAAAAGTTGTCAGTTTGGCGACCTTGCTTGAAGAATATTTTACTAAGAGTTGAAGGAAAATAAGAAGGTAAGTCCAGTCATAATGCCAGTTTGCATTACTTTTTATCTACTGAACTTCACAGTGACGCACAGGTAAAATGCTAACTACTTTAATTAAACAATACCAACAAACTCCACCGATTTCCACGACCGAGCTACTCAAATACATTCAGTTACACTGAACGAATTTTCCAAGGAGTTTTGTGGAACTGAAACTCAATGAAACTGTTCTATTATTTTTTATATAATATTTTTTTGTGTGGGTGTTCATCCTTCATACACACGAATCCCTCGCGAACTCTGCAGGTATGCGCCGATAAAAACTGGGCAGCATCGCGAGGCACCGGAGGTGAGGTGGTGTGGACCGCTTCTTGTCACATCCCACTTATTAATGTGGCCGTTCATACAACATGCTCGTGTTGGCATGCTTCCTTTATGACAGGAATCCTGCGCGTTTTTATGAATATTGAATTATGAAGCAATTTTTTATCAAAACCGGTTATGGTTATTCCATTTTAAAAAAAGCTGTGAATGTCCATCTCGTACGAGATAATCTGATGCTTTAAAAGAAAAACTATGATTTATCTGTTAAATGCGAAAACTAGTTGAAGTTAAACTAACGATGTAACCAACGTTTTTACGACTTAACTCCGAGTGTTTATTACGCTGACATAATTGATAAAATAACGAGATTGCATCGTGAATAATTCATCGATAAGTCGCAAAGATGTGGTTGGTTTTGTGACGTTAGTGGTCGCACGCGTCCGTCCGGTCCGCGCAGGCGCAGGTGGACATTATGAATGGCCATACGCATTCAGTGCGCGCAACACATCGGACATACTGATGTTTTTTGCTTTACATAAATAATTATGAATGTACCGGATTTACGACATTGTTAAATGTCAACGGTAGGTACCCGAAATACTGAGCACTGGTAAAAAGTCGGCCGTGATCAATCGGATAAAAGTAAAGTATTATTAATTTTCATTCTTATATGGCGTGTAATATCAAATCAAAGTGAAAGAAACAAAAATAGAAATTATATGAACAATGTGGCGATATTCGTTTCATGCAATCCACGTTCAATTGTGCTGAACTAATTACGTCAAAAAACAATATGACACTAGAAACGTGGCATATAATTGAATCGCAGTATTGTAAAGTTGACGTTTTGTATAAAACTTTCTGTAGCAGACTCCCACGTTTTCTTTTATCGGAAGCTTTCTCTGTCAGATAAGAACGAATTGACAATAATAGCGCATAATCGAAGAAAGTTTACGTTTTCGTTACCAAACAGTTTACAAAATGCTGTAAACACGACGTTTTCCGTATCTTTAATGTAAGTGAGCAATTTATTAGGTAGTAGGTAATATTAGACGATTAAACTCTTTCTGTCATGACTTTTTATCATTACATAAGTACATACGTACATAAGTAATGATAAAAAGCCATGAAGGCTTATTTCCAGTTTGGAAATCAGTTGGAAACAGTTTTTAGGACAGGGTGTATCTGGTCACTAAAATTCGATAACCAAAGACTACCCAAAACTACCAAAGACTACTAATTATACAATTCGTACCCCGAGCCCCACGATAAAAACTGAAGAGTTTAGGGCTCACTGGCAAACAATACTTAGTAACCTAACTGCAGGTAATATTTTAAGTTACTCGTGTAGTCTCAACTTGTGTTGTAAACTATTTTCTTTTTCTATTTTCTACGACATAGCATTTTCAAGACTAGAGACATGCAAAAGAGTACATTAACTAGGTGGCCGGACATACGCTGCATTAACTAAAAGTAAACTTTCCCAAAGGTTGTACAGTGAAAAGGACATTTGCTCCACATAAAGCTGCTACAAGAAACTCGCCACGTCTCGGACGAAGAAAGGGTGCTCATTATATTTTCATTATGCGCTCATTAGTAAGCACACGACCACGTCCTTTGAGCAAAATGGACGTCGCGAACAGGCCGGGAAAACGAGGGGAAAAGTTATGAAACCAGCCGGGTAAAGTCATAAAACGAATGGCCTGTTTCACTATCTCCTGATAATTTCCGGTTTACTCATCCAGTAGAAACTTCTTAAAAATCATGCTCAATTTTTTACTTTATCTAGAAATTAGTGCTTTTCCGCAGAAATAGGACGTGACAACTAACTGAAATAATATTCAACGTCAATTTTTATCTTCTAGCCTCTAGACCTACCACGATGACAAAGCTAATACATTTCCAACAGATTGCTCGGTAATTTCAATAAGTTCGACATTCATTTGTTTCGTTAGACTCATCACGTGTTTTATGTTTATGTGGTAATTTAAGAAGCCCGCATAGCTAATCAAGTCGACTTCCCTTCTATCGCTTATCCGCAATATTTATGTGACCACCATGGCAATTAAGTAGTCGTAACAACAGAACTCATTGAGATTATGTTCAAATTACTTCAATTACACTACTTATATTATTTTTAAAGGCCATTATTAAAGGAATGTGAAAATTGAAAAGTGATAAAAATCTATGGAAACCTATGTTGCAGTAACTTGATATTCTGCAATTATTATAATGTGTTCAAACATTTATTTACTCAAGGAAATTAAAATTGAAAATTGCTTGACTTTGCTTTATTGCGATCTTGTTTTGAAATAATTAAATAAGGATTTATTACCGTTATACTATTAAGGGTTTCCTATCACATTTTCAATCAGAGCCAGACGAATGTTCGTGTTTTAATTAACCTCATAATTTTCAATAAAATTAAACCTACGACCTTATTATAAGTTATGTTTTATCAGCAAATTGGGTAGGCACAGGCGGGGCGGCCGACTGGAGGCATTTACCGCACCGACACGCGTTTTTCTCATTTTCCCCTGTACCTACAATATATTTTGTCGATGGAAAATACGACGTGTAGCTTAGAGTCGTTTTAACATGCAAGGCCTTATTTTAGGTCATGACGCCATTAATTATGGAAATTCCCATTAGGTTTCATGTGACTTTCTGTTACTATAAAACAGTTTATTTTGTTAAAACATTTTACCCTCATAGGTTAAGATTTTTCACCAGAACGAATAACATGAAAATAGAATTGTAAAAAAATATAAAGTTGCGACATTATTGATGTCTAATTACTTAATGTTTTGCAATTTTAGATTTAGTACCTAATTAGGTAAAGCATGTACCTAATAGGGCCAAAACCTCTTTCTAAATAAGTACTTCAAATATATTTTCACAAACTTTTCATGGAATGAGGTCAGCAATCTGCTCTCGACAGCAACCTATAAAACACAACCCCTATTGATTAATAGTAATAATTCTCCTTAGTCACGAACGATAACCGTAAATAAAGCAAAAATACGATATCATGGCCTATTAAACGAAAACTGACTGAAGTTAGAAAAATCAGGGATCGACATCGTATCAGTAGGAAAAGTGGTTGAAAAGTACACGATTCGCTCCCCCTCGCTAGACATTGTACGCTTGTATCGGATTGCAATAAATTCGGGAGGGTAAAAAGCTATGGGGTAGCCGCCGCCGACGCCGCCGTCGCGACTAACGTCTTCCGCCTTTGATGGGCTTCATGTGGGTAGACGGCACTTCATACTTACTTGGAACTATGATGTTCTCGAGGAAGTGTTTCTTTTACTCGGTTCCGGATAGGTCGACTGATTTTGATGAGAAAGTGACACTTCTTATCTAAATTGAATCAATGTTTATTTTATTGTTTACATAATGAGAGCAACACTTTAATTGACCTCTATTCACACATACAGGAATGTTAAGGACATAATTAAGATTATTTTTTAAATTGTAATCTCGAAAACGATATTTTCCGAACGAACTACAATAAGAATACCAAGAGGTTGTCACCGACGATCAACGACCATCATGCCACAAATATGCGGAAAAAATAACATAACAAGATAACGTTTACATAGTGATGATGCTGAGCGTTATATCTAGCGCGGCGCCGGCGCCACTCTGTCTGAGTAATTCATGTTTGATTGCTACAGCTAGCCTTTATTTTTGTTTATAAACAAAAACTTGGCTTCTGACCACGGCCTGAATATATTTACCATTTGTTCTCATCTCATGCATAAAACATAGTAGGGAAGTAATCGAGACACTTACGCTAGACTGCAAATAAGGGTTAAGAACAATAGCTTGACTATATTTCAGGGAAATGGATCGCTCTGCAAACTTGCAAGTTGGAAGAAAACATCACGAAAATAGGTTGTGTCAAACATGCGTAGTAATGTGTTCTTAGAGCAGAGTGATAGGCAATATTATCTCATAAATATACTTTATCCACTTTCTATCTAGGACGCGCGTATGATCTATGTTGTTGAGACATGTCAGGCTCGTTGGCGCCGTCCTGTTTTTTGTCCCAAAACTATCAACTTACTTTACTATGATATAAACGCTATTTTTTGCAAATGAATAATGATACAAGTTCCGAAACATGACCCGGACATCTTGAAGAGGCAACATCGTATTATTAAACGTCTCAACTTGTTCTCCTTTTTGAACCTCCAAAAATAGGATTGTAAAAAAGATGTAACATAGTTTCAGAGCAACTAAATAAAATTGGGTGATTCAACCTAAATATAATTCAATAGAGACTCCAAAAGTGGGCTGAAAAATAAGGGTTCAAACTCCCTACTACATATTTAAAATAAAATGTCCGCTATGAATGCGACACGACCAATTAAATGCCATTACATCGAACGATTGTGTCCGAACTATTGTGCTACTAAAATTTGGGGCGATTTTGGCTCGATTACGTGTACCGTGTAATCACATGAAGCAACGCAGCAATTATTCGAATCAGAATAACATTTCCGCTTTACGACTTAAATACATATTCAGTACAATTGTGTCTTTATTAACCGAATGACGAGAGCTTTTAGAAGATTATCTAGGTACTCAAATGTGATAATTAGACAGTTCAATGGTGGAGGCTCTATGACTGACCGTTGCGTAGGGGAATTTCGTGGAATTGTTTAATTAGTACTATTAATTTTCGTAAAAAATTAAAGGTAATTAGGTCTGGAGGTCAAGTGTTAATTAATATTATTGTTAAGTTATTGAGTACGAGAAGACGGTGAAAAATATATATAGTTAATTATCAATGCTTTGAAAATCTTTGATGTCCCATTATTAATAAAGAAATTCGGTAGTTGCTATTATATATTAATGGATAGTATGACAATGCGTTACACTGCAGAATCATAATATTATCTTTTGTCCATAAAGTGATACAGTTCATTTCCCATAGCGTAACTGAATCAGTCTACTCACTGAAGGACGATGAAAATCCAATATGCCACATTATTACTTTACATTTATTCCACGAAAGGCGGGGTAATGCCGCAATCGAAGCAATGGCAACTCGTGCCAAGTATTTACGCTAATGCCACCATTTTTTTTTAGATATACGATTTACTTGAAAAGAAAGATAATAATGATGTAGTTAGTGGACTAAAAGCTAAAAAATAATTAAGCAGGTCCTAGGTACTAGTCATCGCACCCTTGCACTGTCCTCATCAATCTAGGGTATTGATTAGACTCAAAAATAAAATCGTGGGGCGTATGTAATGAGGTAGGTAAGTAGTATTTATAATGATATGAGCGGTTGACTGTTGATATAAATTTCACGCGCCCCACGATTTTATTTTTAGGTGAGGTGATGTGATGACTGGTACCTGCACCTACCTAATTATTGTTTAGCTTTTAGTACATTATCTACCTACATCATTATAATCTTTCTTTTTAACCGACTGGCAAAAAGGAAGTTCTGATGAGTGGTTTTTGAGTCAGCTTCAATAATACGTATTTTTTTCCACTTAGTGTATGTTAATGATGTTGTCTGACCAAGATAATGTCTGACTTTAAAAGAGACTGTGACCTCTGAGTTTGTTTTGGCCTTTCTTCTCAGAGTAATCAGATTGGAAACGCCGTTCTCATCTAGTTTTTCAAATACGATTAACGTGTAAAAGTGATTGTACAAACCTATACTAACAGAAATAAAAGAATTTATCATTAAAAATAACTGTCACTATACGACTTTGTTAGGGGTAGATATCACAGCTAAAAAGTGAATAACAAAACTATTTTCACAAAAAAAACCCACCAACTTCAAAAAAAACACTACAAAGTATAAAATAACTAATTCTGGAAATCGGTAGGTATCTTTGTTTTTTGTTGTTTGCCACCGACTTTCTAAGTTAGTTATTTTGTACTTTGTAGTAATTTTTTCAATAAAAACTTTAAAAAAAATATCTATTTTATTTCCAAGTGTTTAGTTTTTATTTAGTTATTTAATATTTCTCATTTTATTTAGTTAATTTAGTGAAACAAAAATAGGCTTGGAACAAAATATATGAACTCTGCCATTTGGTTGTCGGCCATATTGGATTTGGATTTTTTCATATCCAATGAGGTTATATAAAACAACATTGATTCAAGCCCTATCATTTGATATCCATATTGAGGGGGTTGTGAAAAAATATGTAGGTAATCCGCCATTTTGTGGCGGTGGCCATCTTGAATTTACAATAATACTGAATATATTCAATTGTATTATCATCAGAACTAAAAGTGTATACGGTACCTACCAAATATCAGATCAAGCTGTCAAAACGGGAAAGGGGTAAAATTTCAATGACTTAATTAGACCCAAAAAAAAAACTAACAGGGGAAGCTAAATAAAACCGTTTAAAAATAATTGCCACATACTGTAGCTTGCATGTATTGTACAAGATCCTCCGCCCCTGTAGACGAATTCAATTTGCGAATTGTTTTTCCTAATAAACCTAGCGAACTCCCCTTCCGACAGGTACCTTAGTTAATCCGGAACCCCATTCCCGGGGTATTTATGACCGCTGCGTCATGGGGTTTCACCATAAGTGTAGTGCGACTTACTGGACTTTACGATATCGACGCCATGGGGCACGTTAAAAGCTAGTAATAAAACTATTTGATTGTTTCTATTGCTGTTACCTAGAAAATGGTTTGTTGCTTGATTGTTTCAATTATTATGATCAAGGTATAATTTTTGCTATTAGAACGTACAGTGCGTTAACACTAGGCGTCTACTGTAGGCGTTGACGTAGTACAGACGCAGCGTAGCAGCACCGTAGCGGCCGCGTAGCAGTACGTATGTAGCACAGACGCAGCGTAGCAGCAGAGCGTAGAGGCCACGTAGCATTAGTGTCGACGTAGCGGACAGCGAAACGTAGTAGCAGCGTAGAGGCTGCGTAGCAGTAGCCGTTGCTATAACGCAGACGCGGCGTAGCAGCAGCGCATCCGCTGCGTAGCAGATGCGTTGGCTTCGCCACGATCGTGATCGTTAACAAAATTGAATCCGACGAGGTAAAGCTACTGCTGAATTCGAAAAATTAATTATAATTGAAAGAGATGGTCCAATGTGAAAGTTTCGGTTAACTGATTGTCATGACTATTTTGTTTTAAATTGTATTTAGTCACGATTGCATACTTCCGTCACGTGTTTTTCTTCATTCTTTTTCGAATTCAAATAACAAAACTATCGCCTTTCGTATAAAAAGCTCCTCCAAAGTGACCTGTATGAATGTAGGGCTCTGGGCCCTACATTCATTATTTTGCAAAGATTGGTTACAAATGTTCGGTCGAACGTCGACAAATGTTAAATCTGTGCGCGCAGTGGGTGCCCGAACACCTTTCCTATCGGTAAATTAGCAGTGTAGTAGCACATGTCTCAGAAAAAATACATTAGCAGCCGGCTAATGCCCCCGATTGATGGCACACCCCTTATGCGGTGGGCGCTACGTGAACTAAGAGAGGTTATTTGTGAGATAAGATATTTTTAGAATTTTAATTGATAGTGGAAATTAAAATGCTTTTAAAGTAACATGGTTACGTAAATATTGCGAAGAGATCAAAAATCATTGAACACATAATATACAGAAATCGGAAACTTGAAAACCATTTCATGGGTTTACTGAAGTCAATATCGAGCTTTCTTGAATAATATCGAACGTTACGTCATGCTCCCGATATCGATGTCTCCATCAATAACTTTAGAGATTCCTTTAAAAGTCCTAATAAATATTTTATTCTACTATAGCATAAAGCTTACATTGGGCGTAAACAAAAAAAATATATATTCGGGCACACGTGTGTTAAATATAATTGAATGGTAACTTTACAAGTAAAGACACCTTGCCTTGCCTAACAGATGTTAGAGATTTGGCCCAAATACTGATGGATTGGCTTTGTCAGCCGCCACCATGAAATATGAATAATATGATCGATACAGAACACATTTTGGTTTTAAAATATTCGTACACATTGTCGCCAAGGATTGAAGATACTTTATGAAAAGCTTTTACAGCATCTTTTGGAACAGTATCTCATTTTTAACTTGTGTTGCATGTGATTGATTATCGTTGTGGTGCGGTTTTGTCTTTAGATTGAGAATATTGGAACGATAAGTTCTATGTAAAAGTATGATTTTAAATACCTACTATAACGCTACTCAAATCAAATATAATTTTCATTTGTTTAAAACAGCGACAGGAAACTAACTCACTCGATGTTTAATCTACCAATAACAAACGATCACAGGGCTTTTTCCGTTGAGGAGCTATCGGTGTTATCACAATACAAGATTAGGTTGCCCATTCAATAGAACCTTTAAGGTCTATTAACCTTCATGACACCCAAGGGATAAACAGAGAGATAGTCCCCGTATTAAACAGCATTACATTTCAGATAAAGGCGCTTCTATAATCTCGATAATGTTTTTGTATCGCAAATTGATACCATCCCTTACAAATTAAGGGACAGAGTCGATGCAACAGCTGATAACGAAGTAACTGAATAAGTGAATAGATTACTTAATCTGTTATTCCTGCTACCGTGAACAAGATAAGTTGGAGATAAGGTGGTTTCGCCAGGCGCTAACGTGTGTTGGGACAATAGGATTAACTAAGGAGCACAATGGATTATGGCTGTAAAACGAGAGTAATCTCGTTTTACACAACTTTGTTACAAACGCTTCTGTAATAAGATTACACGGAGATTCTTGTAATTAATGTGTTAATACTTGCCGGTGCAATTGGAGATGCGTACATACCTGCAACAAGAGTAAATGGGTCAGTCGTTATTGTGTGATAGATATTTATTCAATAAATATACTAATCTGTATTGTGAAATTGACAATGAATTATGAATAATGATAGATGATAACAGGAAAGAAATCCATTTCATGAAAATGGTATAGATAGTCATGTTACTAAGTATTCTAATGAGAAAAATATACTTTACCCTAATTATTAATATAATGACGTGTCATAATTTACTCAAGGATCCGTAAAAATAAACAATAAACAAAATATGATGCGATAAAAAGTCAATAAAGCTCACATGATACACTTTCATTCATGTTTACTACGATATAAACATACTTACGAGTTACGATGTGCGTGTTTAGATAAAAATAACATCAACATATCGATGCAGTTAGCTGCGGCTCGTTCCGCCTACCTAAGGAGTGTTTTACCTACCGACCGACCTACAGACGGGAACGGGAAGCACGCGGGGTATATCGACGTCGTTGTCGACGATACGATATTTCAACGCTTGCCTACCAGATGTACACATTACTAGCTTTTTCGGATGTTTTCACTAAAAAACGCTGTTATCGATATGTTACATCCGTAAATAAAGTATGTTTCATATGCGGCTTTTTTGAAGGAGAAAAGTTTACTTAAGGGTCGCCTCGATGTCTGTCTTATACAGGTATCTCAGAGATTAAAGACGCATTCGAAACTGTTTTATAGATGTACTAAAAAAGTAGTTCCTATTTGGGGCAATAGTAAACAATTACAAGGGATTCGATATAATATATATAATATACCAGTGTTGAAATATGTACGGCCATAATATTTCCAAAGAATAATGCAAATACTCTCGAACAGATGCATTTAAGAAAGGCGATATCAACAATTAACAGCGATAGCAATGTTTGAGCAGCGGAAGCAGGTTGGCGGAAGAAGGTATTTGGGCGCGTGGCTTTTTGCGGCCCCCGCGACGGAGCTCGGAGGGGCCCGACAGATGGAAAGGCGCTCTGACGGTAATCGAATTACTTTTTACTGACATATGCACTTCGCAGCCGAGGGGTTAACTTCAAGTGATTCAGCAAAAAAAACTCTTCGATGGGGCTACTTGTGGCTTCCCGTTACTCACGAATGGGTTCTGTCAAGAAAGTTTTGAATAGGAAACCAGTAAAAACCATCATCCGTTCTTCATTTATAACATTTTTAATGGAGGTTTATTGGCTATGAAATACTTAACTTATTTAGCACAAAATACGCAATGAAAACTTGTCTGCTTACTGACAAAGAGCTGAAATCAGGTTAAGTGTCAATTAAAAATCGCCGCAAGCTCTACACGGAGGAAACCACTTAATGTCTAGCTTGCGTTAGTGATACTTCCTGTAGTCGGCAGGAGAGTAGGTACATAAATCGTGGGGCTTTATTAAATTTCCTTTTGTCGCAAACACGCGGGTTTAATGATGCCTGACGTCTACGAGAGATATTTGTCATCGACCAAAAAAGTTCACGCGTTTTATGGTTCTATTTTAGAAAAAAAAAACATTACTAAGGGACGTCTGTATATTGCTTCCGTTTAGACTTAAAACAATTAAGTTCAAATGAATGCAACAACCATGAACATTTTTTATCAATACATATTTATTTTTAAGCACGCGACACGTCTTTCATAAGTGTCCCGATGTAAAAACAGTTTTTTTTTTACTTGTCTTTCTGCTCCTTCATGCAATCAACTGTCCCCGGAGATCATTTTTTGTAATCCAGGTGATAAATTGACGGAAGTTCTCGGTATCTCCCCTACAGCCTAAACTAAAAATAAGGACGCCTTGCATTTTTTTATTTCATAAATTCATAATCTAAATATAACTGAAACATAATGTAAAAATACCATGCAAATGAATTCAGTATGAACTTCACTATGAGGATGTAGTGGTGCAAGTAATACCTACAAGCACAAAGATTGTTGTTAGGCGAACGTCTTTTCTTCTATAAAATTCCTCGCCGCCGTCTAGAGCAAGTCTAGGCAAGGCTTTGAAAGCTCTCGACCCCTTATTTATAGCTTAGCCACAAACAGCATAGAATTCAATCTCATTTTATAGAGTAATTATTCTAGCCTCATTGAACTGGACGTCTGCAGTACGGTAAAACAAAGCGGAAATGACCTATTAGATAGCAGCTGGTATGGCGGCGGCAGCGCACGCGCAGCTGCCCCCCGAATTTCGCCGAGAGATCGCGAAACGCGCGCCTTCCGTTTCCGGCCGATTGTACTTGCGCGTTCTTTAAGTTGTGTCCTTAGGGGTGGACATGGATTGACGTGCCGTTGCTGTTGCCATACGGCATGTGTGTACACTCGTTCACCACAATTAGGGGTGTGGTAATCCAATGTTTTTCATTGTTATTGATGTGATGTATGTAACAACAACGACTATGTGTAGGGCACATAATGAACTTGAAATAAGCCAATTATAATGTAGTTCTGACGAATAAAACAGAGAAACATCTTGTGTTAGCTGCCCATACAGTAGTAGACGAAGGATGATAGAGTTGTATGACAGATTATAATATTAGAAGAAGTAGGTAGGTAGGCTAACAGCACTTTTTTTTTTAGAGAATGTTCGGTACAAACTGTAATGAATACTACAAAGCATGGTACAGGCTTATCCAAGTAGTTGTTTGGCGGACAGGTTTGAGCAGCAGTGTCGAGTGACATTGTGGCAACAAGCTACTTGCTCCCCGGTGCGCGGGCCACGGTGACTTGCCGCCATTGTCTGGTAGCGAACTAGTTGTGCCTCCACCGTGACTGTAAGACTTGTTCGCCTTTGTAGAGCTTTGATCATAGAGGTTCTAATATTCCCAGGTACCAACACTTTTTGCAGCGTCGTTTGATGTTAGGACTGATTCAATCAATGAAAAACACACACTCTCGATTTAAAAACGATCATCTAAGCGCCTACCAGTTTGGATCCGTTCACCTTCTCCGGCTTCTCCAGCTTAGTCTAAGTTAGGAATTTATTTCTTTCAAAGGTATGTTTTGGCATATTGATGGAATCCAATATGATATTGATAATATGGTTTCCAAATTTCATAAAATGTTATTAAAATACACGAAAGCTAGATCTTCTTAAGATACTCGTATTATAAACTTATTCAAGCGTGTCCATGTGAACTAAATTTAAGTTCAACAACGATACTCAGAGTGGGCACGCGCGTTAATCTGAATTATTGTGTACGTGCCTCATCATCCCAGTAATGACCGCTGACCGGCCTACTACTATTATATTTTCAACACTGTTATCGAAGCGTTAAATAGTATAAAGTTCAGAATGCTCTCAAACAGGTGGACTCAAAAATGAATTGCAAACCACAGTAATGTATTCGATTTTTTTTACTTTCACTCTACTTGTTTCCCAAATATTATAATCAGTCTTGTCTCTGTCCACCACTGAACATTTTATTTTGATGTGGTGAAATGTTCAGTTTTATTTTCGTCTTTCGGCACTTCTTTAGTATGCTCTATTTTATAGTTACCTGCCTATAAATTGATTAGGTATGTGCCACCGACAGAAAGGTAAAAACTGCATTCCTTCATCTTGAAACTAATAAGGGCATGAAATCTGTTAACTTGGGGCATTAACGTGCCCTTTTTCAGAAACAAAATGTACAAAATATTTAACGCAGTCGAGTTTATTTTATGAGATGGGCCATTCATAAATGTTGTTTTAATTTAGCGACTTTAACAATGCAGGTGTTTATGAAAAGTGGATTCCTTTTTTCGTCTAATACTAATACTTATTACCTACACTATACTGCTCAGAACATTATCTGAAATCAAGAACAATTTGTACTGGAAAATGCCATTTGTTATTTTTCGCAATTTTGGCATTAGTATAATTTTTCGAATCAATGTCTCTTGGCCTGTCCTTGTAACACAAATTCTTTGTATTTGTGTTTGGTAAAAGAAATCATACGTGTTAATCCTAGATGTGGCAGCGTGAAAGCTGCGGCGCACGTGCGTACGCGCACCTGCCGCCATACCGACGCGGCACCACCCGTCTGGCCTGAGGGGTGACGTGTATAAACTAGTCCAAAAAAAAACCATGCAAATGTCACTCTGTTTACGCTGTATGTCACAGTAGATAGACTAGCCTGAAAACATATAATAGATATTGATTGTAGCTTTATTCGTTTGGTAACTTTCTAAGTAGGTATAAAAGTTACCTTCAAAGTTTAATGTCCCATAAGTATCGCTAGGAAAATTCGTAAGAAAACAGAAATACAGATGAAAAGCAACTTTAAATCTTTCAGTGTGTCATCCGTTAGTAATGTGAACTCGAGCGATTATCAGGATTACCTACTAATTGGAATTGTGTACAATAGCAAACAAATTATAATAATTACGACATAGGTAGAATAACAATTTCAGTGAACATGTAATTACTTTGAAAGACCGTTTCAACTAATGTTGTACATAAAATTACAGCAAACACATTTCCGTATAGATAAGTTAAAGAACAGACTCGCATAATGTTTGAGGACACCAACCATTCTGCTTGATCGCTTACGCAACGATTGAAGACTTTTTTACGGCCGTTTAAGCAGTTGTTAAAGACCAATTAGCATTTATCGGACTTCCCTTTTCATGTTGACGAGGTATTAAATTGGTATACTTAAATGTATTGGGTACTGAGTTTAAAATGGTATCTAATTAAAATTAAAATGTTTGTTAAACTGTGGTTTTTGTATTTAAACTTTTCATTGCACTGTTGCGCAGGTTAGCCAAAGCTCGCTGCCCCGGCAGATAGATACCTAACTACAATTTTTTTTTTAAACTTACCTTTATGTATACAACGTGTAACATAATTAACGCAAGACCTCATACCCCCCAATTAGAGTATTGAGTTAAAAGCATTATACAATGACCAGTTTTTTTTAAGAAAATCATGTTGACCCTAGCATTACTTTTTGCATTTAAAATTGAGTCTTCTTGCCTTGAAATAAAATTTAATTTTGTTTGGCACAATCGGTGGTCGCAAAACATAATTTTTGAAAAAAAAATACCTCTATTAATAGTTACTGATAAACGATTTTATTTCTGTAAGTAAGTTTGTACAAACATTTTTACACGTCAATCATATTTTAAAAACTAGATGAATCTGAACTGAAATATCGATTCAGTAGTCAATTATGAGCAAACTACGTTTAGGACTTACGTTTATTCTGTTACACGTTGTATATTACCTTACTGACAGGAAAAGTTGTATAATGGTGAACAGGTTGTCAAATTATACTTAAAAATAATTAATTGAATATAGCATGTATGGTGCATGACGCAGCTCATTGCTATGCGGAAGCGCATAGTGCACGGGACGCACTGAGGGCTCATTACGAGGTAAATGTATTTAATAACGAGGGTGGAGGACAATAGAGGGGCGGAAGTTCGCGTGTGTCCGCCGGATGTCGGCCCACCATCGATCATACAGTAAGTACCGAGTACAGTACGACAGAACTTCGAAGTTCCATCGGCTAAATTCGACAACCGCGGTAACTTTTCAAGTAGTGCTTAGGTTTTTATATGAATTTGACTGAGCCGACAGCGTTATATTACTTGCGAGCTCAATAATCAGATACAAGTTTTAGTCGATCGATTAGGTACCCACATTGATAGCACCATGAAGTTGTGTCGTAGTGGTACCAACTATCGAAGTGCCAATTGCACTGCAACAGTCGCGACTGTTACAGTCGCGACTTTTGCACTGTTGTTGTTGTGTCGGTCGATTCTGTAAAAATCTCACCGTGAAGACTTGTGTGGAGTGAGCTGTCAGTGTCATCCCACTGATGCTAGGGCAATCCCTAGCATCATCCCTACCAACGGTACATTTACAATCATAATCGAGATTTTAATATTATTTTTTAACCAATGTTAAGTGGTGGTAAACATTACTATTTTCTTCGGGGTTTTAAAATAAAATAGCAAAACAGAAATTCTGTTAGAAACTCAATGTTTTTGCATAAAAAAATATGATTAAAATCTCGACTTTGATTGTAAATGTAATGCTTGGTCAATCCCTAGCATCAGTGGGATGACACTGACAGCTCACTCCACGCTCACTTCACCTAAGTTGTCACGGTGAGATGGTTACAGAATCCCACTGCTGTAGTGATTGGAAATTAACACATTGTCTATTGGCCGGGAGTCCGGGACATTCTGCGCTGTATGTTATTCTTTGCACTAAATTATAGCTTGTTCAGCAATACATGTTAGGATAATATTATCTTGTTTGTGTGACTAATAACTATTATTATTATATTAGACAGTCTGTTGTTAACAAGTTAATGAAAACTGCAATTTCATGTTTGTAAGCTACATGTAGAAGATTAGTCTTGGATATTTTTTCATTATTTATTTCAGAAATACCATTCAATTGCCTTAAATTCATTGAAAAAAAAGAGCTAGTTTCAAAGTTTTACATTCCTATCTTTAAACAGGAAGTATCACAGGGGAGTCAAATCCCAAAAAAGCCTTTCCCACGGGTTGCACCGAGCTAACAATTGCTTTATTTCACCCAAAAATAATTACGTGAGTGTATGCAAGTTCTACGGCTTAATGTCTTACACCAGCCAATAGATATTCATTGTTTATGACACCTTTTGTGTAAGGCCGCCTACTCAATAAAATGTAAAATTTGGTCTGTCGTGTCGTGTGCCTTCTTTGTACTGGCACGTAGGACACCTCCCAAGTCCGGGATAATGTTGGTTTAGAGTAAAATTCTCACGTTCTGTATCTATTGTAAACACTAAACACCGGGACAGTTACGTCTCGTTTACTGCGCTTATTGTTCTATTATATGAGCTTGTGAAATGTAAACAGGCGTTGAAAAGATAAATTAAACTTTTTTATTTTTTAGGGAAAAAAAATTGGAGGCAGGCTTAAGTAGTATAGTACCTACCTATAACGGGCTGGTGTCCGCAGTTCCACCTCCAAGAGCGTATTTTGCGTACGCGCGGTTGGGAAAATCGGTTGAAGAATCCAACCTAGTTCCCCAAGGAAGGCCAGCGAAGGCCTCAGTGTTACTGACGATCTTATCGGAAGAACCTGGGTTCCCGAAGTAATGTTACTTATTAAGTTACTACAAATACTTATACGAAAATATTGAAAGCCTAACATAAACTTTCTCAATAAAAGCAGACAATCAAAGGGTAGGACTAACACAGTAGGTTATAAAAGTCATCTACTTGGAACTGTTATCAAAACAGTTATATACTACATCACCCACTTGTTACCTTGATCGTAATTACCAGCACTAAACTAATAAAGGCCACAAAAAATCTCTAAGACCCATGTCATTGTACCTGCTGTAGTAATGAATGAATTCATTCATTCTGCAGCTACCCGCGCATCTCGTAGTTACCTCACGTACATGACGACCGGTTGCCTTTTCAATTCGACCAACGATATTGATGCCATAGAGCAAACTTTGGGGTTTATAGACACGTCTAATTATTGCGGAAATGTCAATTCATTGTTATAAAGTTGTATCAACTTGCGTGAATATTTAATTGAGTTTAATTTGTGCGTCAATAGCAACAGTTTAAAATAACAGAACCTCCTACAGAGTGTTTTTTAGTAGTAGTTTTTATCTACGGATCAATGTATCCATGTAACGGAATATTTGAACTCGATTTTCATCCCTTTCAAAACGTCGGAATGATTTGAAACTTCGCACATTTATCAAGGATTGATGACAATGCAATAATTTAAATAGTTAGTCCCATTATCCTTGCCAGGATCCTATAATAGTTGTTTTAAAATATAGATTTTCATCATTGATTATATTACTGTATTCTTGTCACACCAAAAAGCGCTGTCCTTCTTTATTCAACCCTCTCTCTAATTTGTATATTTTATGTTATGTTTTATTATTATTTTCAATGCAAAAATATTAAGGTAGTACTTCCGCCAAGTGCGCGTTCTCTTGGGATTTTTTAAAAAATTTGGACAGATTAAACTTCAAATAAATTTGCATCGATAGGTACTGTTTCGGAACTAACTTCGGAAAAAACAGAACAATACAGTTTCGGAGATATGATTAATAAATTAGTTACCTAAAGATTCGAAAATACTCATAAGGAAAAGTAAATGACAGTTTAAATGATAGAATAAGAAATAGCAGAAACTATACCATATCCAGCGCGCTATAATGTGTGCGGAGGGAGGTACTACCTTAGGTAAGGATTTAAACTAATAAATTTAATTTAACATTTTACAAAAATAGTAATTTATTTAAAATTAAATATAAAATAGGGAACTATAAGGTATATACATAAAAAAAAGTTCAAATTATATTTACATGTGTATAGAATTGAGGTTATCGTTGACCGAACACAATGCTTACGGTCAACGATATACAAAACTCGCACACTCACACACACATACAACCGTATAAAATAGAAAGAGACAGTAAGAAAGAGACTAAGGTCGCTTGGACGGGGCATAACGCTTTTTCGTTACGTGGCGATATCTGCCAGCTCAATCTACTGTAAGCCGCTTAAAAGAACTTCGTTCAAAAAAAAAAACACGCTTTTGTAGTGAGCCGCATTAAAAAATAGAAAATAAATAATAATTAAAAAAAACACGCTTTTGTAGATAACCGAACAAAAAGGTAGGAAATAATTATCAATAAGTTAAAAATATGAATAGATAAACAACAATTAAAAAGGTTAAAAAAGCGTGGTGTGCTTTATCAGATATTTTCATGATGTCACTAATTTTACAAATATTTACAACATTTGACACCAAGAACTCCGCGCATATTTTTTTATTTATTAATCATGTTCTTATTTTAAACCTATCGAAAATTATTTTCTACTTTTTAGGTCGGTTATCTACAAAAGCGTGTTTTATTAGTTTTTTTAACTATTATTTTTTATACTGTTGCAATAACTTTAAGTTTAGATATTGTACGAATGTTGAGCAAAGACTAACAGCATAAATTGTCATCCAAAACAGTCCCAATTTGTGTGGTTTTCAGAAATAGGAATCCCGCGGATCTATTCTGTATAAATCTCACTGTGAAAACTTAGGTGAAGTGAGCTGTCAATAGTGTCAATCCCCAGCATCAAGTGACATGGCAGCTCCCTTTATTTAAGTTTTCACGGTAAGGTTTTTACAGATTGGCCCGGCGGAAACTAGCGAACCACAATAGTACAACGTAGCGAATAACAAAATGTATTATTCGCTAATATTATTACATTACATTACATTACATTTTCCAATCCTTTTATATAACAGTCGTAGCGTGTCTGCAGCCTATTCTATGGCACAGGTGCATTGCGGCACAGTGCGCCTACTCGCGGCGCATCGTCGACGTCATTCATGTCCGTCTGCCTTGCTTTCCGGTATGCAGCGCGTTTCCACCCGCTCACCGACCAAGCCGTGATTCATTCATTCATTTTCTCTAAAAATCAAATTATGACGAAACATGACCTACGATAGTGAATCACCTTTCAAAGAAAATCTGATGATGTTTCTAATTAATTAAAATGCATGGTGCGTTTTGAAGTCGGTAACTTAGTACCTGCCTCTTACTGCTATCTTTTCTGAGTGAACACGCCAAACTGTGGCAGCGGCTATTACTCTTCGAAATTACCAATTTTGATCATAAGCGCCTAGCGACAATAAGTTTCACTTTTTCAGTTGCTAGCCACCCATCCATTAGTCGAAACTGAAGACAACATGGTATCCAATATTCCGCAAAGCTTTTCGGGAGCCTCAGATCAAATATTGCCTCAATTAATATAGAACAAATTATTGATTCATTTACTATAACCACTTACATATGTTTTTACAGGTGGGAACCAAATAAAACAATGTAGTCCCAATTTCCACACTCAGATGGCCCCAAAAACCAATTAAACACCACCACCAACAAAAATGAAATGTTCTTAAACTGTCATATTTTGATTGACAGGTTTCAAATGTATACCTGTCGATTAACGCGCATGGTTAATAATTAACAAGTCCCAAGTAACGACACTGAGTACCGGCACAAGTCATACAGAGGACAATATGTTAAGTGACACCCTCTGGAATTCCGCCAAAGAACAAGTAAAGATATCCAATCGCAGAGAGACGCTTTTGAGTACCTTTATTGCGCACCCCACCGCCACCGGTGCAAACTTCAACAAGTTTCTACGGGCCACCGGGACTTTAAATAGCCTCTCTATCGGCTTTTGCTGCTGCCTACTGTTTGGAACGATCAATCCCAAAGATTCTACTATTTGTGGACTATTCAGCATACCACGAAAAACCACAAAAACCTATTTCACCTGTGCGAAATTGCGCGTCACCTCCCACTTATAGTAACCAACCATGCCTATCACAAAGAGGGTTGGATACATAAATGGATAGAATGGGTATACGCCAAACTGCTTCATGTATAGGAACCGGGAAAATTCATTTTTTCTACCATAAGACAGTACCTACTTAGTTTGAAATGGATTCCAGATAGCTAGTGATAGCACTCATTTCTAGGTTACTTCTCACTAAAGCATTACAAAGTGAATTTACACCTGCTGTGTTAGTAAAGTCACGGGTTTCACGAATTAAAAATTCTAGATTCTTGTAGGCTTTCTTACACACCTGTACAATATGTGTGCAAAACGACCAATCTTCGGAGTACCTAAGTGACCTCAAGATCTCGCACCGACACTACCGGCGGTATCGCATGGCCGTCTATGCTATATTCGTGATGTCGGGTAACCAAGGCCCGCGTAAAGGACATCACGTTACACTTTGTCACATTAAAGAGTAATTTGTTCTCTTTACTCCACCCTACTACATGATCAGTCAATCAAGCTGCAGCAGTTCGCAGTGCAACTGATTGATAATCCGCATGAACAACTTTAGATCATCGGCAAATAGTAAGCAGCCAGCATGTTTCACAATTCCAGGAAGGTCATTCACCATTAAAATAAATTCCAACGGTCCCAAATTAGGACCCTGGCTTACCCCTGTAAGGGTCCAATACGAGTCGGAGGTGAAGACAGCGTATTCTACAGTTTGTTTCCGATTATCTAAGTAGCTGAAAAAGAATTTTAGAAGGGCTGGACTGAAACCAACCTTTAAAAATTTACTTAACAGAAGACATTCTGTTAAGTAAATAATTTAATTCATCTACGCTATCAAATGCATTCCTGAAGTTGAAGTAAGCGACGTCCAGTTGGCTCCCTGCCGCTGAGTCCAGCACTGGGGTGGCCTGGTTCATACTGTGCTGCGGCCCGTTCGGAAACCATGATGCGCATCGTTAAGCTGAGTAACTATTTGCGAATGGATACAAGAGCATAACGCAGACTCGAAGACCTTTGCATATGCTGACAGTACTGCAACCGGTCTATATCCGCTGAGCACCCTTTGGTACAATGGTACCGGAGTAACCCTAGTCTGCTTTCAGCTGTCCGGATACGAGAATTCTAGTAGGATGCTATTAAATAAATGCAAGAGAGGTCTAACTCGCAGCGGCGCATGCTGCGGATCGATGCAAGACTTTATCGACTTTGTCGTGAAGATTACACAATTAATAATGCCTAGAATAATTATTCTATTAGCCCAGGACATAAGAGTGAGACCTGTAAACAATTTTACAGGTCTTCACTCTTCTATCGTGGGCTAAACGACTACAGACGATTTTCAGAATGATTTCATTCGATCAAGCGAACTACTATAAAATTCATCTCTTCTGTATTTTAAAATGTTAGTAACTTAGTAACGTAACCAAAGCTAGCAGTACAACTTCTCTTAACCATACCGATTACAATAATATTACAGCGGTTATAGAAACAATCAAATCAAGAGGCCTCTATTTAGTTATCTCTGTTGTTATCGGCACTTCGGTAGTGTGAAACAATTTGTAACACTTGCGCACTCAGCGAGTCAGCGCACGCGCTGCTGTCGACATTGTTATTGTTTTGGTGCGTCGCGCCCTTTGTCAAGACCCGGCGACCGTTCAGAGAGTGCATCCGTAATGTCAACCTTGTGTACATAATTTAAGTCATATAAGGAAATCACGACAGGTACATCGCATTGTTGTAGGTTTTCATTCAATTCTTCCATGTCCGTTCATTGTATGAACTTATGAACCTATGTTCAGCACTGATGGACGTCTACAGGCTGCTGGTGTGATTCTGTTAGTTTGTTCAACTTCTGTACACTCAAAACAGGCGCCAAGCAATTTGTGAAAAATGTTAACGTATTTGTTCAACGCATTAATAACACGCACTGGATTCTCAACTCTCAGGGTTGAACCGAGCATTGAGAATCCAACAAAGTGCAATCCAGCGTGTCGAAAAAACACACTGTTGGATTTTAAACTCTCGGCGCTAAGCATTACGTTGAAGATCCCGTGCGCGAAAAAATTCCGCCGCGATATTTTTACGTCCGTGCGTACGTCGATTAAGTGGTAATTATTTTTTCAATAAGAACGGTTTGTGGGAAGCCTGCAAATGTTTGCTGTTCTCATATTAGTGCTCCACATTTCGCACTCGCTGTTCACACAATAGCAGCCTTGCATCAATTTGTGCTGGAAATCTTACATCAATGTACAGCGTTGAACTTAACACGATTACCAAATTTAGTTAGGAATTGCGATACGCAATCATATTCATGCGATATCTTAATTCTAAATTGAGTCCATATTTTAGTTTTTGTTTGAGAGAATTAGGTAGTGTTGGTACCTGCCACCTTGACCTAACTCACTCCATGATATAAAGTTTACGAGGTTCTCGGATAATCATTGAGTAGGTTTAAGTAACCTGCAATCCTGAACATTTTGTGCACTGGCACTGATGGCACTTCTACCAGTAGGCCAATTCTCGTACTTAAAAAACGTTCAAATTCAAGTCGCAATCTCATCTCAGCGACACTCAATGTCAAAATCCTGTCAAAAATGTATGTAAATTGATTGTAATTTTGACAGATTGAGACTGAGATTAGAATGTGAACGGTCTTAAAAATACAGGAATCGCCCCTCAGTTGTCCTGAATAATAACTCTATCTTTCAGAAAGTCCAGACGGGCCGGGTCCATTTCATCCATTATCATTTATACTGAAGCTAGCAAAACATGTTTGGTTGCCAATACTAACTTTTAGTCATACGTTCTGTTTTTGGCACTTGTCATATTGAAACAAAAAAAACCGGACAAGTGCGAGTTGAACTCGCGTGGACAGGGTTTCGTACGTACCCACCAAAAATATTTCATGTAAAGTATGTAGGTTACCAAGACTTACATAAAGCTTTCGCTGTTAAAAATGTATTAGATCTACTGTAGAGCCAAGCCCCTAACTCTACAAGGCTCTCTATAAACCTTACATCTTGGTCAAAATGTATGGATTGGTCGTTTCGCGGCCGTCGGCGTCGGATAGATACCCCTACGGGCTTATAGTAAGAAATTAAGTCACTGCTCTTTAATGTTGTGTCATGCAATAGTTCAATGGAACGGCCAGGCCATACATTTTGACTAAGATGGAAGGTTTGTAGAGTCAGGGGCTAGACTCTACATTAAATCTGATAAGTTTTTAACAGTGAAAGCGTTATGTAAGTTTTGACAACCTACTTTAAATGAAATGTTATTGGTGGGATTTCTTTCTTTTTTTTTGTAGGGTGCTCTATTTCTTTTTATTTTAGCGTTGATATTTTAGTGATATTAGACATACTTACATGTTAAAATCATAACCCTTACTTCTATCATAGTCAGGTAAAAAAGGTATTTCGTACACGCCAGCAGTTACTTTCTTCATAGCCAACGAAAATGAGTTTCTTCTTTGTTGTTTACTTATGTATACATGCTAATCTAGTTTTTATAACAAATTGAAGTAGGTATACCGATTATCTGTAAGAAATACAGACTTGCACCTGTTTTAAGAGGGTTTGAGGGTGAAAGTTACAGATTTCTACAACGTTTTTGTTGTTTGTGTGCAAATCCTAGCCTGCATACCAAATTTCAGCATTATAGGACTTCAGGAAATGCCCTAGAGGTTTTATTGAGCGAGCGAGTGAGTCAGTCAGTGTCGAAATCAACGTATTTTAGGTATTAATAAAATCCATAGTACAAAAGCTCGATGAAACTTTGTGTGTTGAATAAGTCTGCTAATGACATTTTATCCTGAGAATTTGAGCTCTCTAGCATTATCCAGGCCGAAGCTGTGACTGCCGGGGTTGCGGGAAAGACCGAAAGGGTTAGGTACGAAGTTATTTGATGATTTCCCAACATCAAAAAAAAAGGCCGATGCTATGAGGGTATGAAAATAGGACGTAATGCTTCGAGAAAAGGTAGGTAGTGCCTTGGTAGTGCCCCTGCTTTTTGATTTTGGCTCGTCTTGGCGGGGGTACTGCCGTGCCCCCAGATCCCGAAAACAAACTTGACATTGTAGTTGAAAAACATGTTCTCCCATACTTTCCAACTGCAACTGTTTGTACGCACAATATTGAAAAATTTACCATGTTATTTTGAGACCAAAGACTTCTTATAGGTTTCCCTGTAATCTGTAAGTAAATAACTAATTTTTGTATTTTTTTTTCAACTTTTTAGACGCAGTAGTTTCGGAGATAATGCTGGAACGGTCAATTATTTATTTATTTATTAATACTTTATGCACAAGCAAATAACATACTGTACAAAGGCGAACTTAATGCCTGAGGCATTTTCTACCAGTCAACCTTAGGGTGATGCAGAGATAAACCATGGCAGGTGCAACTTAGGTACGGAATAGATAGCTCGGAAATAACTATAAAATACAAGAATAAATACTAATACATAGATACATACATATAAACAAAATAAACCTTGGTCAGGAGAAATAACGATCGGTAGAGGAGAAAACGAATCCAGCAACTCAGCGCTGGGATGTTTTGGCCAACTTCTGACGGACTTACTAAGTTGTTACTTAAATAACTTTAAAACCATACCACCAGCCCCCTTCGTCCATCGGTCATCTAGACGCACTGCAACTTATCATCCTTACCTAATTGCTATTCCACCAATTCGAACTAAGCGTTTCCAAATGTATTTTGTTATGCGCACAGCAAAAGAGTGGAACTCTCTACCTGCGTCTGTGTTTCCGAACGCATACAACCCTAATCTCTTCAAAGTGAGAGTGAACAGGCTTCTTCTGGGTAAGCTCACTCCATCGTCGACTCTGTCTCTGTCACCACTGACCTAGACTAGAGTCAAGAGCAAACCCATCTTTAATAAAAAATAAATACATAAATATATTTTTGAAACCCTCACAACAAGCCCTTTCATTTGATACAGACGGTACAGTTTGCGAAACTTTTATTTTAAATTTTCTAGCTTGCCCCCAAAATTGACACCCATATACAACATTCATTTATTTACGTTACACGTCCGGGTCACAGAAATTCATATGTGTACCAAATTTCAACTTAATCAGTACAATAGATTCGGAGCATATTGGCTATGACAGACGGACAGACAGACACACAAGTGATCCTATAAGAGTTTCGTTTTTTCATCAGGACATACGGAACTGTAAAAGCTTCAGGAAATCTGTTATTTAATTTACGAAAATGTTCCTAAATTGAACAGCGTGGTTTATGAAAATTAATCTGTCCACATAGCAAGCAAATCGTTATTGCAATATTTATTACCTATGTACCTGTTAAATATGTATTTATGTAAGTACCTAAGGCAGTTTTGGTCTCGTTACTTATTACATTAAAAGTAACTTTGACGCTAAAATCTAAGAAGTTGGTTCATTTACAATTTACATTGACGCGTGGGGAGCAGAATAATATAGCAATTAGTCACGTTTGATTATAAAATAAAATGATCTAAGGGGCTGAGGTATGCTCGTTGCATAACGAAGTGTGGGAAAATTGACTGTAGTTAGTCGGAAAGGTATGGTGACTGTGGTACTTGCAATTTGCACCACGTGCTTGGTACCTTGCTACTTCACACCTACCTCTCATTTCTGCTGAACTAATTCTCCCTTTCATTATCAGTAGGCAGAGACCGAGAACGTGAAGGTTCTTACCGAGACGTGTGACCATTGTAAATCGCTTAATGTTGATATTTTATGGACATTTTGATTCACCTTTCGCTTTTAAAATGTCAAAAAACTTAACATCTATGAAAATGTCAAGGTAGTCGAAATGTACTCGCAACTTTACGTAGAACCGTAGTAATTTGGGGACGAATCTGTGGATGACTTTTCTCTTTGAACGTAGAACCTAACCTACTACACAGTGACTATTGAGTCACTCAAACAATTGCTACACTAACGATCCGTAAATATACAAAAACTCCCATCAACATCTATCATTTTGAACTTAAGGTGAATCATGTCCATCGGGAATGACTAAGCCCTGGGAATACCTACCGTGAAGGTTCCAAAACTCTTAATTGAGCTCGTTTTTATTGCATGTGAAAAGACGTACATTGATAGTCATCTACGTTCTTACAAGCATGCCTAGGTAATGGCCACTTTATCTTATTGCGATTCTATGAAAGTTGGACGTCGTCGTTGCTTATCCGATTTGCAGTTTTTCGGCTTCCCTTTGTTCCCGCACATAAGCAAACGGTTTTATTGCATCACGTCTTAATTATCTTTTGTTTGAGCCGCGTATTGTTAACTTGTTCATTGACCAACTTCTTGCTTCCATTTAATGAATACTCCGATGAGATGATCTTCTCCAGTTATTTAAAATAACTATAAAACAATTGAAACTGCTTGACAGAATTGATACTTATCAGTTTTTATTTCAAACTAGCTGACCCCGCGAACTTCGTACCGCATAACATTCTTTTTTCTTTTTTTAAATTTTTCTCTCCGTATGAACCATCCTTGTACTTCAAGGAATATTCTAAAAAAAGAATGATCAAAATCGGTCCATCCGTTCTTGAGTTATAAAATTACAACGAAAAGTGGCATTGATTTTTATCTTAGAGCATTAAATGCTCTAAGATTTTTATAGATATAGATAATAAAAGGACTCACACATTTGGTAATATGAACGGTGATGGATATAAGAGAAAGTGATACGAAGGGCTTAATATTTAAATGAGTCAATGAAATTGAGTAGACGATGTCGTACAGGTCACCGAACACTGTTCAAACATCATCCTAGTTGGAGAGGGTGTGATCTGTAAGCGAGCCCTCTCTTACGTTACCACGGCCCGTGGGAATCACCGCACACTAAATTATTAACAAAAATATTGACCAGCTGCCTACTTGACCACTAGTTGTTTGCGCTGGCAGTTTGCCGCTCCCAACAAATACGGGCAACGGCGACGTGTCGACGACTGCTTTACAAAGTTTATGGGAAAAGTTGGAGAGCCGTGAGCCGGGCAGGGTCAATATTTTGTGTTTGGTCTCTATGAGAACTGACGTAACATTAGTCATGGAAAACTGATCGTGGATCGTCAAAGAGGTATCGTGTAAACAAATTTTCAAATTGTTTTTCCGATTAAGTCAACATCTTGACTAAGTACCTTCCTTGTTTAAGAATTGTAGAGCGAAGCTTTAAAATCAGATTTAAATCGTCTAATTACATTACAATTCATTGCATTCGGCGAATTCTCAGCCTCATCACAGTCCAAATTTAAACAATAACTACCACACATTCCTCTATTATTTTAGAACGATGTGAATGTCTGATTGCATTTGCCCTAATTGTTAGTTACGCACGATCGGACATAGGTGCCGTGGATCTAGTTCAGATCGATCAACTGTGCAGTCCGTTACAGTTGTATCGATTCGGAATTACCCAGTCGACGGGGTAAACAAAACATTGGACAAGACAATAACCTGCATTGTAGAGAGCTGCCGATGATATTGACCTATAAATATAGAATCTGCCATTATAATTCAGGTCGGATCACAGTCTCGAACAATTTAATTGGAATGAACAGACATGTTTATTCGATTGACAGAAAACCAATAAGTTCGATGCAATGCACAGATTGCTACATTGGGTTTTCATGTTGGTGTTTGACAAAGTTTTGATCCAAACTATGACTTCAGAACTCTAAGATGTTCTTATTAGGTAGTTTAAACTTCATTAATGGTATACATTGCTCCCAAACAACAATAATTAAGACATCTACAGTCACTATAGTTCATTCGGATCCTTAACAATAGCAATTCATTTGAGTTTACAGTACCGTTCTATATAATGCGACACCCGCGGTGATTCTCAGCAGTAACGAGCGCGCGGCATCTAATCCGCGCTCACTAATCCATTCATTAACAACCGAGCTAATTGGGCTATTTCACGTGGGCCCGTCACCGTGGCCGACTCTGAAAATCACTGCACTTGTTTAAAAAACGCGGAAAAGCGGCCCCCACTCGTTACCGACGTAATTTGATGGGAAACTCGTCAGTTTGCTGTTTCACGGTTACCAACTGAATTTGCGGTATTCCCCAGCAAATTGTATTAGTTTTTTGCGGCACAGCGGATTCGCTAGGTTTCCTTAAATAACAAGCTAACTGTTTACCAATAAATATTCTACATGATTAAGTTAATTGGTACAGTTATAATGAAATGTGAAATTCTTGAGAGACATCGACCGGAATGATGATGTTCCACGAATGTTTCTACGTGATAATAGAAAACATATATTCTTATGTAATTAGTTTGTGTTTACGTCTTGAAAATCGATGTATGAAGACCGTGATTGCCTACTTTTATCATTGATTGATTACCGTGATTACTTGCTGTACCTAAGGTCGTCGAAAGCGCTAAGGTACGGTAAATAATCTCGATTGATTCACACTCTAACAAAAGGTCTTGAAATTTTGAATTGAAATAGGTAGATTCTCCTATTGAAATACTTTAATATCATGAACACAAAATCCACAATACGCAAACGCCCTAAAACGCTGCTAAATCGGGTTACGTTCTTTAGTGGAAAATGCTAAATTTTCCGCATGCGAAATGAGTTTTCATGGTAGTAGATGGCGGCAAGCGACAGCGTGTGTCAAACGACGTAGCTATGACTACTGCGGCCAATCATTCAATTGATCGAGGCGGGACGCCGCGGGATTGCCTCATTATCCAATAAACACACGGCGCCTGGTCTCGGCTGCTTTCAATAATGCCACAGATGAGGTAGAAGGTCAGATGTTAACACAGTTTCCTTTTTATAATTGCCTGACATGTATCTATGAGTTTCTGGACTGGATACTTATTTTTGATTGGGTTTTGTCGCACGAACTGCATTCTTTTCTACCTGTGACATCGAATTAAACTGTCGTCAGAGAAATTCTTGGTATTTATTTTAAAAATTAAAAAACACAAGCCGACCGGTAATTACTTCACGGTATACGTCACCGAACACAATTCTCCATAACGTAGCCACTTTCTCACTGACGTCAACCATCAAGGCCGGACACCAATAAAGGCATTACGAAGAACGATCTAACATTAACGTTCCCATACAAAATCGAATGGTCATAAAAGTTGGTAAATAATATTGACAGCTCTATGTTTTATAATGTGAATGTTTTGTGGCGCCGGCGCGCGGCGCGACGCTGCCGACATAAACACCACAATTACTCGATATAATTCGATAGCCGGGATCGAATCATGGGATGATCTTACGTATCGATTTAGCACCTGAGCAAAGGCTTCTTTGGCAAATTAGTAATCGCTAATATGGAAAGATTGTGTCTGTTTTAAAGCTTACCCGTAGGTAATAAATTTGACGGCACGGTTGGCGCAGTGGTTAAGCGATTGACGGCTGCGCTGCGTGTCGCGGGTTCGATTCCCGCAGGGAACAAATATTTGTATGACCTACAAGTAGTTGTTCCGGGTCTGGCTGTTTGTGTATGTGAGTATAAATGTTTGTAAACGCACCCACAATACAGGAGAAATTCCTAGTGTGGGGCTACGTTTAAAAAAAACATCTTAGTACAATACATGTTTACATTAATCATATTATTGCCACTAGGTCTAACAATACTTTAGTTTGTGTAGGAAAATTTTCGTTTCATTTTAATTCAGCCCAGTTTATTATGCCAGATAGAATTTAATTACCTACAAAAAAACATTCTGGAGACAACTTCACAGAATTTGTTCTGGCATTCAAGTATTCTGTAGAGTTCAAATATTTCTGTCTGCAAAATGCTATACTTAGCACAGTCGCGTTTTCTCTTAAAATTTTATGATTTGGTTATGCTTTTGCAAGCCACTCATTTTACATAAGATGTGTCTACAATCATTTGCATTTTAAGATGCCAATATAGGAATGTGATCGTGTGTGTATCGGTTTTACCCGAGCTTTAAATAAATCTTGCTTTCCAGGACTAATAGGCAAAGAATTTGCAACTATTCCGTCTACTTTTCGACAGACGTCCAATATTAATTAAGGTAGAGAGAGCATCAAGTATTTGTAGATACAACACTTTTTTTTTAATACCTAGACAAGCATAGCACGTATAAACAAGCTATGAAGCTAATATATTTTATATGCTATATTAAACCCTCTGAACAATTTATACAGTTGGTTCAAAAGTACTAAAGCATTTCTTAGCAATGTGCACATAGTGGTTTAATCCCCGTTCAGTAGCTATAAGTACCAAGTGCGCTGGTGTATATCGCATGTCGTCAGCCGGGACATCCGAAGCATTTCCTCATTGTCGCACGCGCACGGGCCGACGGTTTCTTTTTGTCTTAACTGTGCAAGTATTAACATTGATGAGCATCATGATTCGCTTCCTGTATACTCACAGACTTTAAGTTCACTTATTTTGTTGGATGTAGCTAGCATTCTTTACAATTTACTATTCATTGTAGAGTTTGGAGTTCGTATTTTGTAATTAGTGTTATTTCGGTATTATTTGTAAATAACCAAAACCTTGTAGTATAAATGCATACAGGATCCGTTTTTACAGCCACGGACGTCGTGCGAGTGATTTGATGATGACAGTTATTTAGCAAGGCCTGTATAATGCCCCATACAAAAGGATCTACGAGGAAGATCTCAATCGGAAAGGTATAGATCAATAGGAAAAAAAATATATAGGAAAAACATTAAAAATATATAAACAGGGTTATTGGTAAAACACCATCAACCTCTAAAGGGGTCATTGTACTCATCATTGTGAACAAGTTTTACTATGAGGCTAAATATGAAATCGCGAAAAAAAAATCGGCTGTTCTCTACATTTTGACGAGTTCTGCAAACATATATGTAGGGAACAGCTGAATTTTTTTTTTCGAAAAATAGGAATAGAAAAATAGGAATTCTCAATAGGAATAGAAGGATAGTAGATAGAGGAGGAGAAGGATAGAAGGATGGATCTCAATAGGATGGCCACAGAAATTTCTGGTGACATTTGCCTGTAAACCAATTTGAGCTCTGGTCGATAAACACTTACGAAGATCATATTACGAGTTTCATAATATATTGTGATATCATTCCAAGTGTTACTGCGCAGGATTCGTCATCTCAATTGCGCCCTCAGTACCGCCGCTACTCAGTACTCTCATTACCTGCATCCTGCTTCCAATTCTCGCCTGCTTACTAGATCACACCACAGGCACTGACCCACATTCCACGAACAACGATAATCAGGTCGATAGTCAATTAAAAAGCATCCACCGTATTGATCCAGTTCCTGCATTGTTACCGAACCTATACAAATAAAGTCTATCCCTCCAACTGGTAGCAATAGGACGCTCTCAGACCAATAATCCACATTTTTTCCAAACGATATAACCTTATTTGTCGAGTTGGATCGGCATCGCTAAATACAGGGGACACAATGTAAAGCTTTTTGTGCAGTCCCACTGAATCAATTTGGCGTTTTTTGTTCGCGGACTTCGGAAGCCGCAGGTAAGAGGGCCTAGATCCGAGTCCGTCTTTGTGTTTCGCTATTCTTGTGATTTGCTAATATTTACAAATTCGCAATTTGGGAAGCAATAACTGTCAGAACGCATCAGCTGCGTCACTCGACCAATTGGGTTACACACAACAAGCTCCTCTTTACACGATGTCGATATTATTTACGCTGTTTACAGTCTGTGTAGAAGCGCAGGGCACTTTTTATTGCTTGCATCAAATAAAAGATAATAATAAAATCGAAATAATAAAATGCCGAGTGTTTTTGGGTGCATTCTTCAGTATCTTATTGTGTATCCGCTCCTTTAGTCCTTTCATGTTGAACACATCACTTGGTAACTATAACAATCTTGCCATTTAAAAATGGCAATGAATATAATTGTGTAATTGTGTATTTTCGTGATCCATTGCTAACGATTCGAAAGGGTTAGCTGCATGAAATTTACTTGACCGTAAAAGATTTTTAACAATAGAAGTTTACATTACCGTTCGTATTTCGTTCATGATTACGAATTATTCCCAGGTTGTCGTCAGATTATATTGTTGATGTCAATACTTAAATCCTCTAGTATAGTTGAATGATTAACTATACAATAACTAAATCGTTTTATTGCTTGACCAACAAATAATAGAGTAGAGGCATGTCCGCTGTCCTAGGGAACTTGAACAGGTTACGCTGATGCTTAATGGTTCAATAAAAACAATGAGTGCAAAATTAGACGAATAATATTATTCGTCTAATCTAGTTTGTATAAACTTAATGCAAATGAATCATGAAATGTGACGCAGAATGTATAGGTATAATATGAACGATCAGCAAATAAAATCAAGGCACCTCACCCTAATAGCATCTTTGTAGGAACCGTAAAATCTACGTAAGTACCTAATTTTTACAGTTCCTACAAAACGGAACATAGACCAGTGCGAATTTAACCAGATTAAAAAAACTGGAAACAAACAGTGGTGGGGTGTCACCAAGCATGACCGCTGCGTGGAAGAAGTCGACCGCTCGCTCGGCATGTGGCGGAACTAATAAGGCCCATTAACATTTACCGTAGTGTACCGTAAAACCGCGCAGCACTGAAACACGCATGCTACGCAATCGTTATGCAGATTCTGCTGTTACTAATGTGGGTAAAGTGCGATTATTTATATCTGGCCAGTGCTGATCAAGCGTGGCGGCATTGAGACATCCTTGGCAGTTTAGTGTGGATTCTTTGTTTGTTTGAATTTGGATTTGCACAGCTAGGGATATTGCGATTCGAAAACCTACCGGCAATAATGTGTAACACAAAACACATTATTGCCGGATAAATTAAATTAACAAAAATATTTCTACACCTAACGAATTACTTAATATATAAATAAAATAAGGAAGATAATTAGGATTAAGACATTAACTTAACACTTGTATGAGTCAGTAACCCAAAGTTAACTGTAAACTGAATTCTCACCTACCCATTGTTATAGCTTGAATGAAAATAAATGAATTTGCATAAATGTTTTCATAGATGGATTAAAATCTAAATTGCTTTTGATTATGTTATTTACGTTAATGTGAGAAATGGCTCATAATTGTAGATTGCTGACACTGGCTGGCAGTCATTACAACGACTTGCAAGAACAAGTCGCCCGCCCAGTTGTTAAAGGTTTCGTAGCAGGTTCTACCTTCAAATATTGCATATGGATGATACCGCGGCACCTCTTGTCGTCGTCGCACTAAATCATATTCACATTACGCACCACCTACCGCACAATATAAAACACAAAAACGTTGATGACGTTCAATTATCACTCCACATTGTTTGTTGATAGGCCGCTCGCCGCTCACCGCTCGTCTCTCCAAGCAACGACGAGACGTAACGGTGGTAATGTTTACTTTGTCTTTTGCGGCACGCTCCCTATAATCCCAAATAACAAATTATGAAATGGATGAAAAACTCAGGTTAAGCTGTCGGCGATTCCTAAACATAATGTTTGATTGTGCTCTAATGACAAGGCGCGGACTCCAAGCCACCTTTTGTGTAAAGCCGACCGAGATTACTAATGGAGCGAAACAAAAAAGCGTTTATTTTTAATGTCGTAAAGTCGAAAGTGTAGTCAATCCGAGATTGCTGTTAGTGTTTCGACTAAGGAGGTCCTGGTAATTGAGCAATCATCTACTCTAGTCCGTTGCGGTAAGCGACGCATCGAAAATAAATGAAATTTATTATTTGTTTTGTTTGTTCCTGAACCATGTTATGTTTAAATATCGTGAGGAAATTAGTTTACTTCCTTGTGTAGTACAAGAGTACTTTTTGGTTCTCTAATTTGGATGTGGAGTCAGTAATAAACGTTAATGTAGAGACAGTTAGAATACAAAACTGCTTATAACCTTTCAATATTTTATTATAATGGGAGAACCGGAAAACCGCTGGAATAATATAGCGTTTCCCCAACCCTCATCTATTAGAGTGTATGATTAGGTATGCAGTCATTCGCGAACACATGATCATCCATCATACTTCATGTCATGATATGGCGCGTTTCGCCTCTGACGTCTCTACTATGGACCTATATTGCCAAATGAGGAAAATTTCGCTGTACAGAAATGAAGTCAAATTAGATATTAATGTAATTTAGAATGCACTAAAACTTTCTTGGATTCCAATAATACAAGACGAAATAATGTACATGATTACCAGTTCAGCAGCAAGACAATAAATAAACCAAATCTACCAAAACATACAATCAACATTGATTGCACACTGATCGCAGCGACTAGAAAGTAAGTAGTAATTGTAAGCATTGTAATTGTCTTTGAAAATGTTATTATTGATAATTGATTCAGTTATTTAACCGGCCCCCAACGTAGAAGCACGTGGGATGACTTGAATGGGCAGTCATTGATCGTGTCTGTGATTGCCGGCGCCGACCACGGAGTTGCGCGGGCGCCGCGTATTGTACAACATAGCACCTAGTTTGGCTTAACACTTCTAATGACATGGCATTGAATTGTATGGTTATTGCAAAACATACTGAGGATGTTTTTAGGAGATCAGTTTGATTTTGTTTTTCTGTGGATAATGTGTCAAGCCTATGAAGATAAAAGCCTATTTGGGCCTTATACGTAGTAACAATTTGTTAAACATAGCATAAACTGGACTGAGGCATACTTATATGGCAACTTGGGTTTGGTAAAAAATTAACTAATATGTTTTACACAAGTTATTGTGAACTAATAGGTGTGTTTGCTAATGATACGAGACAGGATGTAGGCAGCGCGGCTTGAGGGGCAATAACACGACCTTGCGAATGTCGCCGGACAACACGCGGATTTGACTCACGCTATGATTCATGCCATAATAATTTTTTTAGAACACACCACCGGCTATCCCTCCATTTATAACTACAAATTAAACAACACAGCTAAGCTACGATACATTACACACAGTCTTAAAAATATCCCTTCCGAAGATACCCAATCAAACATCAAAAGAAAGAGTCAAACCGCTCGTAACTAATTTAAACAGTGATCCACAGGATTAACGCCACGAAATCTGACAACAGGATACGTCAATTTAAACTAGTCGAAACTGAGAACAAATATGCCAAAGTGCACCTTCGATCTATTGTTCATTACGGCAACGGCTTTACATTGGACGTCGTAGCTGTCCTTTTGAAGAAGAACCGTAGTTCAGTTACATGAAACAAACTCAGTATGTGATGCTGTACATTTTTTAGTGCCGCCATTTGTACGTAGTGTATTGAAGTGGCAGGACGTGAGCGAGTAACAAAGGAGCTCGTCTAAACAGGCCATTAATAAGGAGGCGGCTCGCAGGATCCGCCCGGGACTTCCGCTGCATTCCGAGAACCGCTATCCCGGGACAAGACAGGAATAGCACCGGTGATACTCCGTTCAACATATAAATGGCAATCAACTCAACTACTGCACTTGATATTAACTCCAAGTGAAAGCTAAGTGCATTTGATAATTATGAAAATTAGACAAATCTTTGTGGGTTTTACTCAATTGGACACAGACAATTTTGAAAGCAGGATATCTGGCAATTCTATATAAAAAGCTTCTGTTAAGTATAATGTACAATTATAAAGCGACGGTCATAAATTTTGCCAAAACGACTGTAAACATGTTTGGAATTGTCAACATTCCGTCTTATAAGAACCTTTTGAAAGAAACACAATTGTTTTGTACAAAACATTGTTAAAGCGCGGCGGATCAAAACGTAAAGAATAATAAATAAATGTGAGGGCTCAGAGACACCTTTATTATAGAAATGGGTGGAAGGTGGCAATCTCTGAGATCTTGCTGTGTGTTTACTGTGCATCATCACGTTTTACAAAAGGAGACAATTTATTCGAAACGTGAGAAAGAAAGAGACGCAAACGTCGGCATGGACCACCTTGTTAGTAATAATCGGTTTACGGGCCTTGTCAAAAATTAACTTATTATAAATTATAAATGGAGCTTAGCGGAGGTGGCGGCACGACTGTTTATCGATATTTATTTTTGCTATTATTTATAAAATGAACTCCAATACCAACTAAGTATCTATCTACAAAGCTATTGTGAGATGTGGCGGACTGCATATTTTTAAAGTTCAAAAATGTATATAGGAAGGACCTCGTTATAACGTTGTAGCATTGAGGTGTCAATAATTCTAAGCTTTGAGTTTTCCAATATCAGTATTTCAGAAGCTTCTTTAGATTCTATTCCAACTACTATATTATCTAACTAGTCTACTCAATCAACTATATCGATAAGCGCTTTGGCTCCTCCTTAGAGGTGCTACCTGCCTCTGATTTTGTGATTTATCAACACGGCCAGAGCTTTTGCATTGCATGCTGATGCACCATGAATAAGTTGTTTAACCTCTTTTATCTTCAATCCGTACAGGGAATATTAAATCTATTAACAGGAAAATTTTGAGATATTACCGGAATTGTGTTATGTATTCTGTTGTACGTAATCGATCACACCTTTCCGCACGACTTTTACAATCGATTTTTTGTCGGAAGACGTGACCGAACTACTTACGGATAGCGTTCGATAATTCGGTACCGGATTATTTGTAAATAATCGATAGAATTGTTGATCGCTACCGATCCGAAGCGTTACATCGGTCTCCACCTGCCGTCACGACGCGCCGGTAGATCACATCGATTGACCGGTGACGAATCGATTTTGTAACGTTGACGACTTTATCGGAATTGTGTCGACACACCGATTAGCTTGATACACGAATTTATTATACGTCGATCCTGTAGATATTTTTCCCAAGAAACGGAGTACCTAAGTTTAGTCGTGGACTCGTGGTATTCCCAATACGCCGCAGTGCAGGGTTTTTGCTACCGGATATCCTTGCGTATTTCCGCATGAAAATCCAAACTTGCAAGGTAAATGTAAACGGTAACTGGTATTTATAAGTTATTTATTTATAACGCATGCATAAATTTATGTCGTTATAAATGCATTCTAACAAATGATTTGGTTATTAATAAATTCTGATGTCTTATACTTACATCAGAATTTATTAATGACATAAAAAGAGAAACATCAATAAATGAGTGTCCATAACGAGTGGTAGTTCTATATTTACTTATGTCCATTATGATATATCATGTATGGGCCACCGAGGACGCCACAGGACGATCGGCCAGATTTTATTAAGATGTACCACTTTGCCGAGCCCGCGTACAACCTGCCAAATGTATTCCTGATATAACAGTCCCTCAAGCTAATTTCATCAGTATGACTTTAACAATAGAGATAAGAATAGCATGAAAATTGTGTTTTATTTGTGAGATATGTGGTGCTTTTGGTGTATGTGACAAAACAACTGCATTAAAGGTGTCTGATTCGAAACAATCATAAGTAACTAAACTGAAAAATGCGCTTTATGTGGACGGTGTATGGTTTAAAATGGTGTTTAGTGAGTTTGGTGTAATTTTTCACGTAAGTGGGAGCGCGGAGCCGCGGGGGCGCCGACAAAGCTCCGGACCCCCGGGGGGCGGCCACCGCTTCCAACTGCGTGTGCGCATACCACACTGTGATTTGATAATAACATGACACATTTAGAATTACCGCTCATATATGTTTATATTACTGGAAAATTATGTTCTCATAAAATATTTGACGTTTACATTTTCTCGTTCATTCTATCTACATTGGTTTGTCGAAGTAAATAGCATGACAAGGTGCAGGCGATGAAAAACATCCTCAGACATTGAGACATTGAGACATTCTTGCAAGGAGCTATATTTATATGCAAGAGAGTTAATCATATTGCGTTTATGGCTCAAATAGGTACTTAAGCTTAAAAATAAAATAAATAAAAGACAATAAACTATGGGTCCAAATGCCTATAACAGTCATTTCAACTTGGGGTGCTAAATTTTAAATCTAAAAACCTATTTTCTTTCGTTTCACGAAAAATGTGAAACACCTCAAATGATAGACGTGTAAATGCTGTATTTCTAATCTTGATTTTTCGCTGCTATAACTGTTTCTAATTAATCAACAAACATGAAGCATGTAAAGTATTGAATGTGTCGGCGGGGTCAGCGGGGTCAGGGCGGTGCGGAGTGGTGCGACCGCGTAGGATCGCGTTTTGGCCGCGCCCGCCCACGTCCACATAACCTATTGTCTGCCCACGCGCTGACGAGACGACCACGAGACGTGATGTCGCGTTATCAACTACAGATATGTGTGTAATTAACGTCAATAGATTTGGATTGGATAGGAAAAATAGGTAACGGAGACTCCTATCAGACGTCTGTTTAGGGAGAATTCGTTTCATCAGCCTCAACACGACTGTCAGTTGTAATTGTAACGTAAGCAAATCGCGTTTTGTGTTTTGTTGAAGTTATTTTTGCAACATTTATAAAAAAAAAAACAACAATCAACCTAAGCCACACACATTTATACGACATTAAGTTCCGGAATATCTTCCTCTAAGGTAAAAGAATCGTCATAATCCTTCAGGTATTAAAGGATTAGGGTGCCAACGGACCTTGCACGGTATCTAAGAAGCGACTCTTTTCTAAAATACTATTATAATATTCTTTTACAAATATGTCACAAAGGAGTCTATTCCTTTAGCTGCTAATGTAAGGTAAACAGCACATTAGCGGACTGTAACAATTGATTATAGTGTCCGTACCGCCGCCGCCGCCTACGCCGGCCGTGTGGCTTATTTCTGTCATCTTCTCGGTAACACGGGAAAGAAACGTCTTGTGTGGCAAGGATCGCACGCACTCAGCTTAGTTCCGTTTAGGTGTGAAATAAAAGTTTATTTTATAAAGCATTACGCCTTTCTTGGTGGGGTTTTATTGTGTTATACACGGCTATATAAATATGTTTAAAATTATTGAATCATCACCTGCCTGAAACAGTAATTTGAAAGTTTACTACTAAACTTATATTGAAATTACCTATACTTAATGCAATTTTATTGAAAAGATCCACAATATTTTAGTCTTAGAACAAAGGCTAATAGTGAGCAATAAAGAAGAAAGGCAAGTTGGTTTGGTCCGTGGGCGTGAGAAAGCCGCGCGGGCGCGGGCGGGTCTGACCCGCGTCGCTAATGTTCTAGTCAAACACGCACGGCGCACTACTGCCATTCTGTCAGACTGTGTGACTGTTCACTTCGCCTAGACAAATAAACACTACATCATTAGTACCCAGTTAATTTAGGATTACGATTTTTGGTGAGAAATGGTAAACAGCTTACCAGAAACATGATTGCACGCAGTACAAAAGTCGCTTCCTAGCTTGTTATTTTTTGCCCAGTTAAAAGTTGCCTATTATTTGATTGGAGCATTTAGCAATCAGCGTCTCGCAGTACACAGTTGGGCATTAGTAGACCTCGCCCAAGTTGTCTCAAGTTGTGTCAAGCTCTGACTGAAATTGGCAATAATGCATCGTCAGTTATTATAACTTGTATGTGTACTGATATGTAATCGGCTAACGGTAAACTGGACGATATTTTTACTATGTGAACTAATAGTAGGTACAATAAAAAAACATATTTTATTCTGTTTTGCTGTTAATCCGACTTGAAAAATCTCGTGAGAACTGAGGTAGAGGCAAGAGGTGTGACGGAGTGGTGGCTCTCGACTCATGTGATCCTTATCAGCTCTCTCTACTCTCACGTCGCCGCAGTGACTAATTGCACTCGCTCACCCACCGTGAAATTACACCATTTAAATACATATATTTCAAAACAATAATCTAAAACTTTGATAAATTAAAAATAAATTGCCACTTTAGTATGTAATAACGACGAAATTAATTTATATGTAAGCTGAGTTGTTTGCGCTTCACATGGTGTTTGTATCTGCACTTTAGTTTTATCGCATACCTATAACCTGTGTACAAACTTCCTCCTTCCTTACTCAGGTTAAATTATAAATAATTCTAGGAGGAAATATTTCCAAACAACCGTGACAAATAACTACCTTTCATCGTTCACGTTCTTCATTATATCCTAATGCAGTAACAACATCTCATCGGACATTTCTTGTAGGTCGAGGTTCGATTCCGCTGCTCCTTTTAATCGCCGCTCCATGAGAACGGCAGTTAATTAGTACTAAAGCCGCCACCTGTGTTATTATCTGGACGTCAAACACATGGTAACGCCAGCATTAGGGGCGTTTACCCTATATTTGTATGTGCATAGCTTTGAATGATAATTCGCGTTCTTGTGCGTTCCCACTCATAAGTTAATGCATGCGTTCTTGTGTAATGATGCCATGCTTTCCTATTTTCTTTTTAGCAAACAATATTTTCGTTTGTTAATTTTGTGTACACCTTGAAATCCATTATTAAAACTTATTTATTTTGGTTGGTTTACGTTTACAGCTGATGTCGCGAACAATACAGACCCTGCCCATGATTGTCCACGGCGATGATCGGCGACTGTCTGCGTACAATCGCCCGGGGCCACATGACGAATCCAATTAACAGCACAGCATTATATTCCGTCGGACGGCCAGTATTTATGTTTCCTCACAGTCGCACTGTAAATATTTAGTCCGGGAGGCGTCTGGCATCGCCCTCGCGTTATCTCTTCATCGGGCGCGTGAACCATTTCATGGACAACATTGAGTGCGCCTGCAGCGCCGACAACGTACAGGATACAGGTTTGTAAATACTGATTAGAAAGTGGCACCTAAACGAGCGGTCCTTGAAAACTTCGTTACGCAGATAATCAGGAAGTTTATTTAGTGGAGCGTGGATGTTAGATAGTAGACACGTGGCGTGGTATCATAGCGGAGATAGCGCAGTAAATCAAGTATCGGAGCGCGCGCGTCGCGATCGCTCCGAGTCGCGTGCGCGTGGGCATCGACAGGTGATGTCGGTCGATTATCTGCTAATTTATACGCGCCGCTCAACTTCTGTTCTCTCATATAATATTATTCATTTCGACACAACGCAAACGAGCTCGCTAAATATAGAGAGCGGCATTCCATGGACAACGCGCCTTGTTCTCGGGTAACTGTCCAATTGTTTTATTATCCTTTTTCGATTACAATTTCTTATTTTAAATGTCAGTTGTTCGCCGCAAGCCAGGATGGTTGGCTCCTATTTGGAGCAGTGTTTGTTGTTACCGTGCTGATGTCACCATGCCATGCCATCATCATGAAGGGGCCCGTTTTGGAATCTTTACGATCGACACCTCCACATATTCGCAACAGTTCATTCACCGACGCGAATATGAATGTCATTGTCAACTTACATTTATCTATTTGTGATCTGGTGAGCATATCCGTGTTTTAATGACTTCTTCATTTAGATTGACATAAATGGATGAAAGATCTACGTAGGCCTTACCTACCGTTGCTTTGGAATGCAGGTTTAGTCGAACATATTATTATGTACATCGCTCATTCCATGACTCTACATTTGAACATTTTGATTGGTATACACGGTGGAAGAGACCAATGATGGTGCTAAATACTCATGTTTCTTTTCAGGTTACCAAAATAAATAGGCATTAGCAAGAACTGAATAACAGTAGAAAACCTGAACAATAAACATAATAGGAGGTCAAAAGTTAAAAGAGAACCACTTTATATTATAACGGACACAATTCAGATTATCGATTAAATAACAAACAAAGTAAAATGAATATGTAGGTAAAAAATTAGGTGAAACACTTGAATAGAAACATGAAAGCCTTATTACATTATAAATAGAAGTTTTCGGTATACGGAAAGAAATGAGAAAATTATTAGGTAGGTAACCTTTATTGTGTCCCTATTTTTGCAAGGAAGCGTCGCTTGAAGGTTGAGCTAAGAATTACAAAAAGGGGACGCTTATTTTACTAATGATTTCAAGAATAAGCTTTCAACCAAACAACATTAGGTAGGTATATGTTTTCCAAATATTCCATGTCACCACCAAGGCAAGTTGCTTTATGCTTTTAGATTGTAACGACGGCGATCCAGAACGCAATTGGTATCTACCAGAGGGGTGCTAGGACAGGAAACCTCCCCGTGTGCCAATGGGCTGGAGTTTCCTTATGGATGCGTCCGGGGAGAAGGCCACCCTGGGGTGCGGGTAATGACTCCCCATTAGGCACAATGTGCCTAAAGGGATCTCGTTGCCCGTATGCGAATATCCTGTCTGAGGAATGATCCAACGTGTGTCCCTCTCCGATTTAAGCAGAGACGCACAGCGGAGGATCATGGGCGGGCTCAGTGTGCACTAACCCTGCCGTCGGGCAGGCAGGAGGAAATCTTCTCCTTCTGCCACCGTTAGTCTCGTAGCCCCGAAGATTGTCAAGGTCATTTAAAAGTCGGTCGTGGGTGGCTTCCGTTCTCTCCCCGTGCTCGTCCTCGGGGACTTCAATGCCTAGAATGTGACTTGGGGTTCCCGATATACGGACACACGGGGCAGGATGGTGAAAGACTGGGCTCTGGAGACAGGCTTGGGGCCGTACTATGACCTGTTAACGCCATCATGATTCCGTTGAGAAAAAGAGATAGTGCTATCGGTCATGTATAACTCCGTCTCTCTTCCACGCTGTAACAATGATGGAATTAACACGTCATAGTACGGCCCCTGGTCGTCCTAAGCCTGGGTTCTGTCCCGACGTGTATGCGGATGTGGGGTGAATCTGTGGTAGAAATCTCGTTTGCCAGCCCCGCTCTGTCGCCGCATGTCGTTGACTGGCGCGTCAAAGTGGGGGTGGAGACCTATTCTGACCACCGCTGCACCGGTACATCCGGTTTGACGTCTCCAACAGGCCCCGAGCGGTCCGCGGTGGCCGCTGAAGCAGCTAGACCGGGAGCTCCTCCTGGAAGCCTCGATCGTGCAGGCCTGGCTGTCAACACCAGAGAGGCTGGCTGACATCAATGACGAGCCGGAGTGGTTCTGGGATCCCATATACGAAATATGTGACGTGGCAATGCCGCGGGCCCAGGACGAATGCGCCCGGCGCCAGGTGTGCTGGTGGTCGCCGGAGCTGACGACTCTGCGCATTGCGTGTGATGCTGCGCGACGCCGGTACACCAGGCACCGCAGGCTTTGTATTTGCACTCCGGATACGGAAGCCATTCAGGCGGTGCTGTGCGAGGGGTACAGAGCGGCAAAGACCGCCCTCCAAGCGGAGATTCTGCGGGCCAGGGGACTGGCCCGCGACGAGTCACTGGAGACTCTGAACAGAAACCCGTTTTGGCGGTGTCTCTAGACATCGCCAATGCCTTCAATACCCTGCCCCGGAGTTGCATCAGGGAGGCACTCCGGTGCCGGATGGCGACCTACCTCTGTCGTGTGGTCGAGGCCTATTTGACGTACAGGGCCGTTATCTACCCCGGTCACCAGGGAGAATAGAACCGGCGAGAGATGTCGTGCGGTGTCCCACAGGGATCGGTCCTGGGGCCGCATCTGTGGGATATCGGGTACGACTGGGTGCTGCGCGCCGACCTCCCTAGCGGCGTCAGCGTGATTTGCTACGCTGAAGATAAGCTGGTTCTGGCGCAGGGAGGTCACACCAGCCGGCGGCCGAACTAGCGGCACGCGGAGAATAGATAAATTGTCAAAAAAGCTTAGCTGCAGCATACGCCGCGCCGTTAGAAAAATTCGTGAGTTAACTGATTTAGACAGCCTGTTTAGTATGTACTTTAATTATTTTCATAGTGTAATGTCGTACGGTATTCTGTTGTGGGGAAATGCCGCCGATATTCAGACAATCGTCGAGAGGATCCGGCAATTGGGACTCGAGGTGGCCCTGCACAAGTCTGAGGCCATGTGTTTTTAAGGTCCTCGAAACGCGCCACGGTCATCGAGTCGACGATGTAGTACCTGGGACTCGTCCTCGACAGCCGGTGGAACTTTGTGGAGCATTTCCGACATTTGGCACCCAGACTGGAAAGGGCCGGGGCTGCCTTGAAACGGCTCCTGCCCAATTTAGGGGGTCTGAACGCCTCCTGCCGGAGGCTCTACGCGGGGGTCGTGCGGTCACACGGGTGGGTTTTAGTCAGTAAGAGTTTGACACGCCCTCCCGCTCCACCCAGAGCGGGAGAAGTTATTTGATGAGGTCCCACCAAAAATAAAAAAGTTAGATACCAGACACTGAACATTTTGGTCTGAAAAGTGGACATATATAAATATAGAACAAAATATTTATCTACTGTACATTAATCATTTTGACTTTTCCGGCTATGACCGCATGCGCACATATACAGTATTTTATATTCTAAATAGCATAGCTTTATGGACTTATGATATCATCACCTATGTTGTTATGTAACCTTATCGAAGCCATTGTTAAATCATTTGTAGGCCGTCACAAAGGATGCGTCCTGCCAATAAATATCTTGATTTGAAAATGTTTTGAATTGGTTCTATTTCATCGGTTCGAAGCGTTAAATTTAGATGTTTAATTCATCCCTTTTATTAGTTATCTACGTAAACAAACCTATCGACAGGGCACAGGTGCGTGTGAACTTGCCGCGCGTGAAATTACTGTAAATTTGCTTCGGTGTGGTCTTAAAAAAAATACTGTAACGATTACACGATCCATCAACCCCCACGGGCGATTCACTACGGTGACCTCCGTGCGCCATCATCATTTGTCCCTCCCGAGGACATTAGCCCTCAGAGGGATGGAAGTTTTTGTACACTTTTAGAAAAACAAAAAAATGTTGAGTGTAGGTAATCAGGTTGATGACTGAAATTAAATGACAAAACAATTAAACTGTACGGTTTTATATTGTACTTAACTAGATAAAGAAACAACATAGCTGGTTAGTGATGAGATGGATGAGGAAAATTAATGCATTTGGTAGACAAAATCAAAACCAACCTGATAACTTGAAGGGACGAGTCGGAATCACTAGAATACCTTTCATTGTGCGCATGAGAAACAATAGGTTATATAGAAATTAATGTCCTGATCGATGTCAAAGAATAGTCGTTAAATGTTTGTCAATGGTCAGCTAAACTGCGCTTGGAACGAGCAAGAATTTTCATTTCAGTAAGTAAGACATTAATTACCAAGGAGCAATAAAAATGCCAGCGTTGAATGGATGTTTGTTTTCTTGTTGATACTGTTTATATTCCCAATACTGCTTTTTTCCGATCAAATGTTCAATAAATGCAAAATGAGCAATGACATCACCTTGCTCTCATCTTCATTGGTGTTCTGTTTACTTAAATTTAGGAGTGGACCGTATAAAATCACACATCCACATTTTAAATGAAGGGTTCGAAAGGCATTACATCAAGGGTGGGATCAAAGTGTGGCGGCCGGCAGGCGGCACGGTCCGGCGGGCGCGGGCGCCAAGATCGCAACGATATCGTCGCTAGAACAGTAATCGTCAATAAAATCTCAATTTAGATGGCACCGATACCGTGTGAGTTACGGACGGACAGTCAGACCGAACACGAAAACTTACTCGACGATGGAATGTGCCCGTGACAGGACCCGCTAACGAATTAGGTACTCACAAGTTTTTTTCTTTGACACGTCTAATTTAATTTATTTATCTTATTTATACTTAATGACTGAGAAAAATTGAGCAAATATTTTTGCAGGTGATGCATGGGTTTTGATACTTACCCCTTTGTCAATATGATGAAGTGAGGATGTGTGCAGTGGGTGTATGGGTGAGGGTCTGGTGGCGCGCGCTGCCTTACAGTGCTGACCAGCGGGTCACGCTGCGCCACCTCGGATTAATGACGGCTTGACGCCTCGCCGACAGCGGCACGCCTACGCCTATTTATAACAGACCTTTTTGTCTTTTTGCTCCCACCCCACTGGCCAGTCACAGATAAGAAGGACGTCAAAGTGGGCATTTAAAAATAAATTTGTCGAAAGTGATAAATGATGGATATAACTTTTATTATTTCAAATTAAATTAACGATCCGAACGGATCGTCTACCTTTTCTCACATTAGAGGGATCTTATCTGGAATGATTGCTTCCATTACCTTGGAGAACGGACACGTTGTTTTGTAGGTAAGGGAAGATAAAGAGATTAATGCGTAAAGCAATTAATTTTGATTGAGGTGTGTTTTATTAAGTAATTGTTTTTGTTCCCAATGTGGATTTGAAACGCACCATGAAGTTCTGATTTGTTGTTGGTAAGTAGTGTTTTTCAGCAATGTATTGTTAAAGTTAAAGGCGTTTTATCTAAGAACTAACAAAGCTATAATGTATCAGATAAAGTAGGTAGCTTTCTTTCAAACTTTTGTCACAGACTTATAATTTCACGGTATTAGGGGTGACAAAAGAATGTTAAAAGTTAGAATGAAATGTTATGAGTGTTTCGGAACTATGTTTGCCGTACGGCTCGTTCCCACAGTGAGCTTTAATACATTTTCCATGTTCCAGTTAGCGCCCCATAAATTGATTAAGGGTCAGCGGCGACTCACAAAAGTTTTTTGTAACGCAAGAGTCAAGACAGGTAATTCTTAACTGTTGCCATCCTAGGACTAGCGATGGAAATGAACATAATGCTGATCACAACATCGATAATATTAGGATGATCAAGATTTTAAGGAAAATAAAGTTTGTGTTAGCGATTAATCTTTAATACTTTTTGGTGTTACATCAACAAAATCGATTGAACTAATTTCCTGCCAGGAAATTGCTGTAGGGAGGGAGAACGATTTCCCTAAAAGCTTCTGTTCCAGTCACCAGTATTACATCAATCATTCGCGTTCGCCAACGTGAAAACATTTTCATAACAAAGGAGTAACCACCTTTTAAAAATATTCCAATCGATCTGTTGTGCCTTGTTTATGTCGTGGTTCGGCACATTCTTCTATTCTTCTACTTCGTTATATAGCAAATAGGTTTTGCCTAGAAATACTTTCAGGAATTCTAATAGACCATGGTGAAAAAGCAACTGTTTTGCTGAATATACTTATTGGTAGACTTTTACCTACATTGGTGTCTTGGACTAAAAAAGAATGTTAGATGGATTTTTAACTGAATTTGAATACGTTGTGTGCTAAATAAATGCACTTCCTTTTTTCTTCACAATTAGGTTTATTTTTTAGTGATTAAACCGTTGATACTCATCTTCAGTGAAGTAAGTTTATATAGTCTTCCTCATGTCTTTATAACTATTTAAACTTTGACCCAGACCTAACTAGAGCCGATACAAAAGAAAAACTAACAAAACTGGACCGTCGATCGTCTTCAGTGTCAAGCAAAAACTTACACGCGACACACAGAAAGACATTTCATGTTATACTTAATAGAAAGAAAAAAGTTGAAAAAGGCTAAAATATTTCGCTTTTGTGTTATGAATGCAAGTTATTTGGACCGTCAGTCCATTCAGAGTTTTTAATCCCAGAATAACTTCCTTTCATCTGCTAGACATCCGGCCCCAGAGGAGTTGATGACATACTTGAAGACTGGTGAGAAATTAGCCGCCAGCCGTAAGGAATAGTTCGTAGAGGATACCTGAAATACATTCCAAGTATGGCATCTTTTTTAAGAGTAAGCTAGTGAAGAGAGAGATGTTTAGATTCTTAAAAAAAATGAGATGTTTAATCATTTCAAGTTTTCCATTTGTTTATATATAAGGTTTGAATATTTAAAAATTGTTTTGTATGATATACTCATCGCTGGACACAATATAGGTATCACCGTGCACGATATCTGGCCGCAATGAAGTCAGCCAGTAATTTAGGCCGGAGTTTTGGTAGGATCGAACAGAAAAGCGCGAGGTGACAATATAAATAACAATTTGGCCCACCCTGTTCCAATGTGGTTCGCTCGGATTAGCATAAGAATGCCGCATCATGCACGCCCACGACCCCACACTGTCCCTCGTTGTCTGTTTAAACGTCGAATTTAATTTTGATTTACGATCCTCCACACAATTGTAAGTAAAACATTTTTTCGATGAAATGAATATAAAAAGCGGCAGCGCCAATTGTGCCAGCTATATGAGTCTATCGTAAGATTTCTCGCTCTACTAGGCATAAACTGTCATAACAATATCAATAATGGAATAAGAGAGAGGCCAAATTATTCTAATGTATAGACAGTACATACATTGAAACATAACAACACCATAGGTATATCTCAAAAGATCAATAAAAGAATAATAGAAATCCAATATCGCGTAAGAAGAAGCTACGCTTTCTGGCGCTTACGAACCGTCTGGAAAAGACTGCTGAGCTTTTGCATTTTTTACAAAAGATAATCGATAGTTCTTATTGGTGGTACCTACTTGCCTACATACGCTATGGCGACCGTTACTATATACTCGCATCAGATCAGCATTAATCTGTATGTGTGGTTGGAAAGTTCTAAGCCCGAAGCCGAAGCTAAATACGAATATTTTTGCAGAGATATAGGGTTAATATGGAAGGCTTATCCCTTCCTTATTATCACTATCCTATCCCATATATTGCAATAAAACTGCTATTTGCAATCTCTAGATCCATCTTAATTACCTACCTATTGTCCAAACATTTTGACTACTAAACGTTGTCACACCTGTTTTTTTACTGTGATTACTTTGTTCTCAGCGTTCCCTTAATCTTTCAATTCCAACAACCTTTTATTCCATCTGAACCCCTTTTAAATAACTTAATAAAAGAGGTCTGGGAATATAATTTACGATCGACATTAGGGCGAATTAAAGTGCTTCTTAAGATTCCTTTATGCAAATATTGTTAAAAATATCGCATACCTCTGCCGACTAAATTAATTGAGGTAATACTCGCTTTTGGCATATTCGAGTATTAATTTGATAAATGAGGGTTAATCAGATCATCTACCTAATTATTTTAAACAGCTCATAAACAAAATCGTCGGGCGTTCCGTTTAATTAATGATTATCTCGCAGATTCGTTCGTAATTCGAGCACGATGATTCAAAAGTAGAAAGAAAGATTGTTTATACAAAAAAGATCAACGTTTGGACTTACCTAGAAAATGTCAACAAAAAATATAGAGATACACATAAGGCTACTAATTTATTTTAAAAAAAAGCAAAATAGGTAGATATTATAAACTTTTGTAACAACCGCTTAACAATATATTAATTTAAACAATTATTTATCTTCAACCTCCAAAAAGGGCTAAGATCTAATCAAAATAAATAAAATAATAAACGACGGTGCTCAGTGTTAATACGCATTTAAGATAATATATTTAACCATACAAAAATAAATGTCCACCTAATAAATCGTGCCGGACCTTATCGACTTTCGAGACGCGACAGTAAGGACTTGATAAGGATGTGGGTCCATTCGGTATGAGGGTTTCGTGTCTCATAACATTTTGGTTTACGTTAAGTTTCCTTTAACCTTTGTATGGTGGAACTTCTTTGGTTTCGAATGTGATTTTAGTGACTTGTGTAGGTTTGGGACGGGCGCGAGCTGAGCGTAATCGGCGTTGCATCTTAATTTAGTTGTCTTGTATTGTGGGAGGCGGCGGCGAGCGCGTCGTGGGACATAACCTAACCCACTGCGGAGGTAAAGGACGCCGTGCCCGACTGACGCAGATATCCCTATATTTATCACTTGTATAAAAAAGAATGATTTTACTGGCTTAATTGGGATCAAATGTTCTGTAGATGACTAGATCACTGCAGGGTCACAAGCTGTTGGAATTATAAATAGAAGATTTTTTTCTATATGTATGTACCTAGGTAGAAAAGCACTCACCACATTGACGAACTCTTGAAATGTAATTGCGTTGCTCGTTGCACTCTGTGCTTTGTCCAAGAGAATCTGAAACGGAAAGCAGCCAGTCTCAAAACTTAGCCAGGAATCGTCCTTATAAAATTACGGTTGGAAAGACTTCTTTTAAAGGAGATTGTCATTAGAAGATAGTTCCGAAGCTTCGGGAAGAATACGGACTAGAACTTACTAACAAGTTTATATTAGGACTGCAAAAAGGTTTTAAGTGTTATGATGAAGTTATTTACCTCACGCTTATGGGGCGGAACCTGTGCTATAAAATCTGGATTTTGAAGGGTTTGTAAGAAATCTGGCCATGGGATCTCACCGAAACCCTCTGGGTCGAACTGCAAACCAAAGAAGTCAATCTAGCATTAAATAATCCACATTAATAATCTAGACTCTTATTGAGGCAAAAGCTGTTTTAGGAAGCATCACGATAAAGGAGGCTTTAGTAAATTTTCTTACTTAGGTACTATATTGTTTCCGTTGCATTTTAATATCAGAAACTAAATAACAACAACAACGAAATATACCTTAAGATGAAAGGAACAGGTAGAGGTAGAGGTGTGACTTTGTAAAAGCAGTGGATGCGCTCATTAATTTAATCCCGTCCCGATACGGTCACGTAGCGAAGCCCTTGATTATGATTTCACAGTGGCACCCCGAACGTCATAACACGTCAGTTGCACTTCACACATGTGCCTTCAGTTATATTTTCATGTGTTTCCCAAAACAGTGGCACAAAAAATAAGAAGCGCCTCTATCTCAAGTATCGCACTATCTCAATGTGTCCTACGTGACGACACCCCGTTTGATCCGCGCGCCACCGCCTCCTTTAACTACTTATAAAACATTTTATATCCCGCTTCTATACATTTTAATCAGTCAAAAACAAAGAGTATTCTTTGAAATTTGTTTCCGTATCCTAAACGACAGTGTTTATGAAATATGCGGGCTTTAACTCCTACCTTTATGTGACAGAGTCGCCACTTTTACGAGCTTTTAAAATAATTATTGTCATTCCATTTTCATAGAGTTAACAGTACCAGTTTTTTACAAGCTTTACCACATTGTGGTGTTTGTGAACTGCAGTATTTTATGTTTTAACTAGCACATTACCAGCGAGTTTGTTCGCGTAAATTTCGGACTTTGTCACACAACCTTGCCTCCCTTAGTTTACCCTTTTTAAATTGTTTACCGTACGAACTGTTTAACATAAAAAATCTTGAAATACGTGTTTCATAATTTAATAACCGAGACTACAAATACCAATTTTCATTAATTTACTTTATTTATTTTATTTTACTTTATTTATTTACTAAAAAGATATCGGATTACCATACATGTTTTTTTCCCCTTTAGGGGAAGAATTTAAAAAATCCTTTTTAATGGTTGTAATGACACCTTCTATCCATATTTCATGTTTCCACCATATTGCCTTGATGAATCAGTCAAGATATCTCTCTTCACATGTAGCTATAGCTATAAACTAATACATAGATTTAAAATGGTACCTGGTAATATTTCGATAAGTTCGTGATACCCTATAAGTATTAATTATAAATCGGCACCTCTTTGATAATAAAATAATCTTTCTGTTTACCAACACAACAGGTAGCAAAATAAGTTACAAAGATATCGCACGTGGCATCAACGTCGCGCTGTCAACTAAATAAAATATTACGGTTCAACCCCAACACATCTCGTCCATGCCATGGGGTTGTTTCAGGTATTTACTTCCATGTTTTGAAAATACAGCTATTAAATTAGGCACTTATTACAAATAAAAGCTTTATAAAACACTAAAAGCTTAGATAGGTACTCATTACTCACTCTATCAAATAAAAGGCGCCATTTCTGCAAAAAAATAACACAAGATTACTTATGAGGGTAATGAAATGTTTTATGGCTGTTTTGAACCGTAATGAGTGTTAAAACATTATATCAATACCATTAGTTTCATTCAAAACAATGAGGTCTCACACATGTATTAATCGTGCATTAACCTTAAATGTAACTGTAACTTAATTAAACAAATATTCCTCCGATGACGTAAACTGCTATTGTTTTAAAGTAAGTTAGTACTTTATAGAGTTCCTAAACTTACATCATGCATCAACTCCCGCCGTATTTCCGCCTCGTCCAACTCCGAGCCCAGGTCCGTGTGATCCGTGTCGTAGAGGGGTTCTGCTGCCCGGGATATGGAGCCGAGTGAGTCCCGGGCTGATGCAAGCGATCCCGTGACGGTGGGCAGCACCCCGGCCTCGATCCCGGACTCCATGGAGGTGTTGGTCGAGAGGATAGTGGCGGCGGGCGGCGCGCGCACGTCGCCGCCTGCGCCACTGCCCACCCACACAGACATGCTACTTGCAACACCATCCACACTACTGCACTTGCCCTCTATTACAATAACTCCCTCGATACCATACTAAACTGCGTAGTCAAATGTTTCGTCAGTCAAACTACAAATTGTATACCTATTCGTAAAAAAATTCTTTGGACAGATATTGGGACCGAAACTTTATGTGCTGGACGCTTTTAATTTTGGACCTTGGAATTTTTTGGAAGGAAACGAGTGAATAACAACAAGTAACTAGATTCTATGCTTGGAAGATTATTATAAGGCACGTGGTTTGATATTGATATCTTTCGCCTTGATCGATGCGCCTGAAACAAAGGAATACCTACATAAAATTCTTGATAATAAAATCATTATTATTGGTATGATTTAGGTAAGAATACACACAGTCTGCCAAGGTTGTTAATCTAGGTAGATTGGAATTGAGGTAGGTAGGCACTTTATGTCGACCCTCACCCTAACCATTATTCATGTAAAAAAATTGTGCTTGACCTCTTTAAAAACAATAGCCTGTCGTTATGTTTTAGCCTTGGGATTTCTGATTTCGAACTGCTTTTATGTTTTTTAACGACTTCATCGGTCCCTAAGTAATAAAACCTAAGTTCCCACTTATTTTGCTGGCAGTATTATTAAAAACTACTGAATTAATTTAGATGATAACGGTTTCCTGTCTGTCACATGAAGAGAAACCATCAGAGGTGAGAGCTGGACTGGACTGGAACAGCAGGTCATCTCAGTTATAATAATAATAGGTACCTTCACTATGAATGAAAAATGGACCTAGTTTAATTAGGTATCCGATGTAAAGTCAGGTAGAGTTTGTACCTTCAACCACTAAACAATATTACCTACACGAAAGTGTAAGCTGTAAGATTTACGAAATTGTATGAATGATTGATGAATTTGCGCACGAAAAAGATTTTTTTTTGTATTATACACTTCTCACCAAAAACATCGAAACGAAACGGTACCTACTGCAAGTACTATTTGGGCGGCATTTAAATAAAAAAGAAGTCTGATTTAATTTAAAAAAATGCACCAATAAATAGCTGGCAGTTTAGTCTACCTACATAATGGTATACCCACTGACCTCTATTAAAATACGCAGGTCAGTGGGTATACCACAATTGCAAATATGAGTTTAAATTTTCGAATTTTCATACAATGAATGAATGTAGAAATGGTTTCCCATGTGTATTCCGTCGGAATTTCTACATTTTTAATCACTTTTTTATTGCAAAATATAGTTTTTTTTTAAATAGTGATTGCTAAGCTCTGTGACATCCTACCAAAGAGATTTTTTTCCTAATAAATATGGATACCTCGCCCACGGAAGCCGCCCAAGTCATGGCGTTGCTGGATTCACGGCATAGTCAGCGTGTTGTAGCTGCACGATTGCATTTTAGACTCTCTGCTGTCAATAGAGTGTTTCAGCGTTATCGGGAGACTGGTCTGTTTACTCGCCGTCAGGATCCACCGGTATATTGCGTCAGTTTCTCTAAGAAATCGTCACTTTAACTCTATTCAACTCCAGGGCTCCGTGAGGTTCGAGGATTGACTGTAAGCGATTCTACCATTAGAAAAAGATTGGCGGAGCGTGGCCTGAAACCTCATAAACCAGCTGATGGCCCAAAATTGACGGTAGACCACCGAAGAGTTTACTTTGATTATATAGCGCCTTAACTTTGCACGTGAGCTCGGTCATAACTTCAATGGAGCAAAGTTCTCTTTTCTGACGAGAGTAAGATCATGCTGTATGGTAACAACGGCAGAAAGAAGGTGTATCGGAGAGTGGGAGAGCGTTTTTCACAGTGCTGCATTGAAGAAAGAGTCAGTTATGGTGGTGGTTCATGGACGGTTTGGGGAGGCATAACCGCCGATGGAAAAACCGAACTTGCTTTTGTATCTGGACCTCACTTACCGTCATTAAATGGGTCACGTTACATCGAAGAGTGTCTGGAGCCTCATGTGGTACCCTGCGCACATTTTATTCCCGAAGAGTTAATTTTCATGCAGGACAATGCCAGAGCTCATACCGCAGGCATTGTAAATGAAAACCTGAGCGAAGCACACAAAGCAAACTGAAAGTTTTTAGAAAATAGTAAAAAGGAATGATGTAGAAGCCTGTTAATATTTTTATTGCTTTTCGAAGTCTCCGTTCCTTTCTAAGCACCGTCGCATGCGTTGGAACCATTGACTGGAGCAGTGGGCCCACACATCTTTAGGGAATTCTTCCACGCTTTTTTCAAACGCAGCCACGGCTTCATAAAACGAACGGCAGGGTTTATAAAACGAATTCCTCAAATACCTTTTATTTTTTGAAAAAAATAAAAGTCGCAAGGTGCCAGTCCAGGACTGTAAGGAGGATGACTTACTAAAGCCACACTTTCGATAGACAAATATTCGATAGTCCGTCTGGCGGACTGAGCTGGAGCGTTGTCGTGGTGGAAGAGGATCCTGCTTCTTGGGCCCTGCTGTCTAACATTTTCCAAGACAACTGGTAAACAATAACTGACATACTAATCTGCAGTAACAGTCTTTTTATCTTCTAGGACAATTGTTCCAAATTCCAATTGTCCATCCAAAGAATGAGATAATCATCTATTTCCCTTGACTTCTGCCCTTCTTTACTTTTGTCGGCAAATCTTCGAATGGAAAAATCCATTGCGCAGATTGTCTTTTGGTTTCAGGTTGGTAACAATATGCCCAGCTGTCATCACCTGTGGCGATGTCATATGCAGTATTTGAGCCACCTCCGTCATACTTTTTAAGCATTGAGCGGCACCAATCTAAACGACGGCGTTTTGGATCTTCCGTCAAATTATGAGGATCTAGTACAAAGCTTTCTGACGCCTAAATGTTCATGTAAGACTTTTTGTATTTGACTCTTAGGTACCAATGCCTAAAGCTGTCCGAATATGTTGATATGTCATCCTTCTATCAGCTTTTATCAATAGCCGCACAGCACTCACGTTATCTTCAGTAGTCGCCGTAGAAGGACGGCCTTCTCGCGAATCATCAGTGAGTTTGCTTCGACCACGTTTAAACTCATTAAACCAGTTGTAAACAGTGTCACGGGATGGGGCTTCGTCGTGAAATGCTAATCAAAGTCTATCGTAACATTGTGGTTGAGTAAGACCGCAACGAAAGTTGTAATAAATCATTGAACGAAAATGTTCTCTAGTCAAATCCATTTCGACGCACGACAGATACTTTTTTAATTGCCGCCAATTTGTAAAAACAAGTGACATATGAATTCATTACACATCTACAGATTCCCAAAGAGTTCCTAATTCGAAAATTAAGTACATTTTTCATCGGCTGCTTTTCTTACTGGCCTATTCTAAAAACTTTCAGTGTGACCCCCGTATTACGCTTATGGGCTGGCCAGCAAGAAGCCCAGATATGAATCCCATAGAGCACTCATGGGATGACTTGAAGAGACGAGTCAGAGCTAGAGATCCTGCTCCGGAGACGCTTGAGCTGCATATAACAGCTATACAAGAATAGTGGGGACAACATCCCAAAACACAAGATTGTGAGTCTCATCCGTTCCACGAGGAACCGCAATGGAAGCAGTCATTAGAGCCCGGGGAAGAATTACGAGATACTGTATCAACTTTTTTTTTAATTTTTGTTTTACGTCGTTGTTTCTAACATAATTATTACAAATTCTTCAAGGGTAAAAACATACCTGTTGAAAAAAACACGATAGCTAAAGAAATTTTATTTTAATTTGAAACATTATCATGCGTTAGACGATACCATAAAATATCCGCAATTAACGGGCATAATTTAATTTTTTTGTAAAAAAAAGTACATAAAACTCAAACAAAACCAAACAGCGGTGTTTCGATATTTTTGATGAGAAGTGTAGGTATCTTAAATTACTTAAAAAAAAATTTTTTTTTCTTAAAGGAAGCTTTATACTAGCATTAGAGTTTAGCTTGTTTACGTACCAACATAAAAAGTGAACACAGTCTACAAAGTGCATATTCAATAAGTCTGCTGCAATTTACGACACAAATCAAATTTTCTGAGCACCGAGATAGCCAATCAGCTGAGGGAGGGAAACGTGAGCGGAACGCTGCGGGCCAGAGGGCTTCAACCCTCTTGACGTTGCCATGACAACGGGCCGCAATTTCATACCTCGCTTAACACTAGGCTTATTTGCCGAACACGTGTTTTGATAAGAATTCCTTGTATTACCTAATAAGTTATACGTTCAATTTAGAATTATAATTATTCATTAATCAATTTAAAAAGTATCCACGAATATTAAAATGTTGACAATACAACCTATACCTCGTGTGAATGTTTACCCACACACACGATTTTATTTAAAGGAATTTAACTTTTTCTTCATTTCCCATGTTTAAGTGCAGAAATTCAATGTTTTATCTCATTCTGTTCATAATGAGTAATCTAACAAAAAGCAAGTTCTATCTGACAACACTTATAATCAAATAGATACATAAAACCCAGAGATCGTTTGTTTTCCCCTAATCAACATAACAAAAATCGGTCACTTACCTTTATCTTTTCTAATCGTTCACACCGGCATCATAAGGGGTACTTTACACGTGGCTCCATTTCCAAAATATCACTTATTAGTATGTTTCGTGTCAAGAACACATTAGACTTCCAAACGCGGTGGACATTTAGTTTACGTCAAAACAGTTCGTATGCCAGTGAAAGTGAGAATGGCGTCCAGATTTCAGCGCATGCGTGCTGCTTATAATCACAAGAGGGTGCTTGCCATGAAATATGTATGGTTGGGCCCTTTCAAATGCTGCGTTGAACCGCAAGTGTGAGCGGGTTTGAAACCTAAGCATACCTAAGTCAAGAGAGTGAGTCATTTGAGATATTTAGATACTGCCTTCCTTCTGCCAATCATAAGCTATCCATAAGTTAAGTTTAGCATTTGATAATATATACCAACTGATAATTTAATAGGTAGACAGAGCCTTGAGCTAAGACATCCTTTGTTAGTTTAATATTACTTAGGCAAGTTTCGTAAGGGCCCAATAGCAATGCAAATGCATGGGCAATTTTAGATGACAATTTTAGTTTGATTTCTAGAAACAGTTAAGTAGAAAACTGCACATTCTTAGCGCAAGGTACGCACGCGTAAGTGTTCAACAAAAAAATCGGTATGAGTGCAGAATAGAAATAGGAATTTTGTTACACTTTCCTAAGTAAGTAGTAATTAATTTTATAATTTTTAGTTACCCTGATCAACCGTATATCTATTATATCTAATGGTGCTAGTTTTGATAGAACTTGAATATGAGGACAAAGTAGTTGATAATTTGCTATTCTAAAAAGGATATGCGCCTGCACGTTTTTAAATAGCAAGTAACACAAGCGCAATCATTTCATTATCATGGAAGGCGTTTTAAGAATTGAGATTGATGATTGTTCATCGTTTTAGGTTTTTAGTAAATTGTTGTTAATATCGGGTTACTAAGCATTCACCGAGTGTTTTTTTAAACAACCTATGCAATGTAGTTTATTACCTATATGCTTTGCATAAATACTTTTTAAAAGTAGGACGTTTACTTTTTTGTTTCTTTTTCGTTGGCAACTCTAGTATTATAAACGTCAAAATATTTGGTTTCGTCGTGGATAGCGCATCGCAGTAAAAATTATGTAAGAAAAACAAAAATAAAGCGAAATTCCGTGTTTAAAAAGCGATTTTTTGTGATACGTTATATTATTATGCCTACTGGGCGAGCTGCTCTGTTGTTGCGGCGTCTTTCGACGGGTGATAATAGGCTGAAAAGTTTAAATTTGAATCAAAATACCACGAAGGAACAGCTCGTTGCTAACCCGGTGTGCAGTCCCAGGGATTTGAGCTTGCCAAGAAGGTATAGTAAATTTTAGATGTTTAATTTCCATTATAACTTGTTCTCTGCCCGGTTGAATCCTTTACCTACTTTTCATCCGAAAATGTAATGCATACTGAGATGACCTTGTTTTTGTTTACATGTCATGCTTACGACCGAAAGAGAAGGGAACCATTGTCGCTCATAATTATTGCATTAATTAGGGTTTGTAAACTTCTTTGCAAATAGGTACTTGAATTATTATACAACGGTGCCCATGGATTAGGTAGGTGTATGTTTACTATCTTAATGTAATTGGTTAATGGTTGGTTTTGATGTTGATTTTTTAATGATGAGTAAATTGCAATGTCTATAAGCATGCCAAAAAGCTTATTTTGGACTCTGTATTGGGATTGGAAGGCAAATTTTACTACCAATATTGGGACACCTTTAATAAAGATTGGTCCCTAATAGTCATCAAAAATAACTGACCCATTAATTAGCCAATGACCCAAGAATGAACCAGCTAAACCAAATTTGTTGTTAAAATAAATGACAGCAAACTCCTTGAGTTCCACATTTATCAAATAGTATTTTTTTTATTATTATCTTAAATCTGTGGCCTTTGGTTATCGCTGTGAGTTAATGTAGTAGTTAAAAAATATTCTAAACAGAATTCTCAAAAATGTTTCTATGCATCCTTTTGTGGAATGTATGAATGATAATGATTATTTTAAATCTAGCAGTATCCCCAGAACCATTTTTGGAGCATCCAAACCTACACAAAAACATTATTTCTATGAACAAAAACCACAATACCTACCTATCAGAAATGTGATTATAAGCGTAGTAATAGTAAGCATTTGCAACTCAAAAAAAGAGACTGACGAAGAAATGTTGCTTTACCTTCAAACCCTTCGCTGAAAGTATATTTTTTTTCATATTTATTCTTATTGTGTCTTCAATAAAACACCAAATATCCTAATTTGTGTATTGACCTAAGTAGCATAGAAATACATGAGGATAAAACATAAGAGGGTAGGAACAATAATATGATGTAGGGTAGACTTAAAACCTAAAAGATACAATCAGCAGATTTTCATGTTTTTTTTTTGCATCCGCCTACTATACTACGTAAAAGATAGCTTGATCTCTGCGACATAAGTCAAACTGACGTTCCTAGGGTTGTCATGGTATAAAAAATTGTCGATAGAAATTATCGATGTTTCTTACTATTATCGATGCTAATGTAACATTTAATTGGGTTTAATTTAATTACAAATGTTACTAAATTAAACAAATATTTGAATATAAAATACATTTATTCTCGTAAAGGGGTACACCCCAAATCCATATCTGAATCAGTTTCTGAATCGATTTTATATTAAGTATATACAAATGTAAATAATGTTATGATATTAAAATAAAATAAACAATAAAATTAAAAAATTAATTAATTTTAAATTAAGTTGTATTTAAAGTATCGATAGTTTATAGTCTGTGGTCACGTGGATCCATCGCCCATCACTAAGTAGGTCGGCATGCCCATAAAGTATGACATTTACAGGTACTGTCTGTACTACTATGAAATTCAGAACTTCATAGGCGTGATTTTACTGACAGCTGTCGCAGAGATCAAGCTATCTTTTACGAAGTATAATGCCACACAATATCTTCGCTCAGTTATGGCAACCAAACATAACTCCTAGCCAGTGATTTCGTCTGCACGATGCCATTATGTGTTTTATGTAAAACGCGTAGTATCGTTTCTCGCAATAATGACAGTACTACCACTTGACAACCTAGTAAGATACAATCTTCATGCATAGAGAGTTCCGAACGATGTAACCAGTGTAGAGTCGTGGGTTTATGAGGTACGAACCTCTCATAAAAATGATATAATCCTAAAAACGCTTGTAGCTGTTGAACGTTCTTCAGGAGTGTTGACGATAGACTCAACTTTGCTAGGTGCAGGTTGAATACCCTCAGTGTCTATGACAAAACCTAAAAACTGTACACGTTCTTTGGCAAACTTACATTTGTTGCGATTGAGCCGCAAATCTGCCTTGCCGATGCGCTCCAGTACAGTGCCGAGGCGCTTCGTCATCTACGGCATCGACCGGCCACTGAGGATGACGTCATCGATCAGTACCGCGACGCCTAGAACGCCCGCCAGCAACGCCGTCATCAAGCGCTGGAAATTCCCGGGCAGGCTATAACACCAAATGCCAATATGTATACTGAAAACTAACCTTTGCATGTGTTTAAGGTTAACAGCTGTGCTGCGGCGTCTGTGACAACCACCTGTGTACCTGTACGGTCAAGGTCGAGTATCGTGTAAAATTTGCCACCAGTAATCGTAGCAAACACTTCACTTGCAGTCGGCATAGGGTAGGTATTAGACTCGGTAGCCTGATTAACCATAAGATGGTAGTCACCGCAAAGACGAATGTCCCCGTTTCGTTTGGGTATTGGAACAACCGGAGTCGCCATTTCTGAAAAAGACAAAGGGCGAAGTACCCCATCACCCGCTAAACGACGTATCTCTTTTTTAACTTTGCCTTTAATAGCATAGGGTACGGGACGTGCCTTCAAAAACCTAGGAATCGCACCTGGTTTCAAATGTATAGCCACAGGGTCCCCCCTGTAAGTACCGAGTCCGTCCCTGAAAACCTCGCTGTGCTCGTACTTACAATCTGATCGTTCGCAGACATGTCAAGTTCAGATATCATATTAACATTTAAAGTAGGTAATACCTAGTGCCTCGAACCAATTACGTCACAAGACATTCGGTCCTGAGCCCTTAGCTACAGTGGCATTCAAAACACACTTTGTCTTTATATTGTACTTGCACTTGAGCTTGTCCCATCACTGTGACCGGCGAGCTGTTCCACATGCACAGGCGGTTGGGAACCGCGCGCAAAGCGCTGCGCGAGCGCACTCGCGCCCACGTCTGCTGGTTCACCAAGGCGAATGCGGCGCTAGAGTCCACCCCCATAGCATCCTGCGCGCCGTTCAGTAGCAGCTTCACCTCGATTGCGAGAGCTCGTCGTGCTCTTTACAAATGTCATTATGGTTCCCGTCGGTCTCTATTTCGGCTAAGTTATTTTTTTCAGAACGACTTTTCTTTTTAGCGGTGCATATTCTCTCGATGTGACCTTTCTTTTTACAAGTGTGGCACACGGCGTTAACGTAGCGACATTCGCCCGAGTATCCACATCGATAACACACTCGTAAATTTGATTTGATTTCGATTGCACGGCGTTGACGTCCATACGTTTACATGACGGCGGCGACGTCGCCGCGGCGTCCACTGCCGTCGCGTCGTAACGGACGGCGGCAACGGCGACGGAGGCGCTCTGCATCATACGAGCGTCCCTGCCCGTACTTTCGGTTGATATCTTAGCATCCACTTTGTCATGGTATCTCAAATTAGCCTTCTTTAGCAGTTCGTACTGCAAATTGTAATTGTTCATACCGCATACCAATCTGTCACGAAGCACCCTTTCCATGCCGTAAAGTTACAACCGGCGCTGATTTTTCCGAGTTGCGCTATGTAGTGTAGTGTCAGAGTGTGCCGCTTGGGAGGAGCCGCGCCGTGCCCTCATCTCAGAAGTAGGCAGTGCCTTGTCGCTGCCGGCCGTAGTCGAGTCGATGGTCGGCAGCGACGAGTCCTGGGACGCGGTGGTTTCCTTCTGTGAGACAGTCGTCTCGCAGAAGGAGGCTGCGGAAAGGGAGAGGGAGATCTCATCCTCTCACCCGGCCCGCAGAAGGCGGAGGACGGACAACGCCCTCTTCCAGCCCCCCTAAATGGGTCCAGGGGCGACGCACTCGGGGACGTCCGTCGCCCCCCACACACCTGGACCCGAGGTGGCGGCGCGTAGTGTTCCACGCGCGCCCCTCTTAGACGTCGCGGGGGCAGTAAGAGTCTGACAGACCCCGCCGTCCCCAGGGCGGTGGACATCCATGAGGATTTTCCACCCCGGAAACAAAATGTAGTGTAGTGTAGTAGCTGTGTAGTTGATTGCGCTTATAAATTTAGCAGGACAGGTTTTGGACTGTAATGTTAGGTTGGGATCACTTCAATTTCACTGAATGTTAATTCACTCGACTTAATAGGTGTAATCAACGCCAGAAGAGGCTCGAACGCTTGTACACACGGCTACACATCAAGCTATACATTTCCAGTATAAGCTGATCTCACATTGTATAGGATTTCCGTACGATGCGAGACCAGCGTAAACTGGTTTTGTATAGCTTGATGTGTAGCCGTGTGTACGCCGCACACTGTATAGAAATTTGCCCTTTTAGCCGAATATGCGACGAGACCATTCGCCACAAAACAATATTTAAGTCTGTCGATGTAATTGTCCCAATTATCATATTTCACATTTAACTCATGAAATTTCACTCAGATTTACACTCCATTGTCATGTTTGCTACTCGTCGCCATTATTATGTCTTCAATAAAACACCAAATATCGTAATTTGTGTATTGCGCTAAGTAGCCTAGAAATACAGGTGGGTAAATCAAAAGAGGAGCTAGGGACAATAATATGATGGAGGGTAGACTTAAAACCTAAAAGACACAATCTTATAAACTATGAAGTATGTGGGTACCTATATACAACAATCCTCCTATCATTCTTGCAGATTATCAACATTTGGACCAAATAATATAGCAGTCCCACTACTCACAAGGAGTTTTAGTGACAATAAGATTATAATGGCAACTCCGAATGCTGATACTCCACCCACAGAACAACCAAAGCATACCAATCGTTTAATCTCTGAGAAATCTCCTTATTTGCTTCAACATGCTCACAACCCTGTGCAATGGTACCCATGGTGTCAAGAAGCCATTGACAAGGCTAAGAAGGAGAACAAACTTATATTCCTATCAGTAGGATATTCCACATGCCATTGGTGCCATGTCATGGAAAAAGAGTCGTTTGAAAGAGAGGATGTAGCGAAAATAATGAATGAACACTACATCAACATAAAAGTAGATCGTGAAGAAAGACCTGATATTGATCGTGTTTACATGTTGTTCATACTGGCGACGAGTGGTGGTGGCGGATGGCCGATGTCAGTCTTCCTTACGCCAGACTTACGCCCTGTCACTGGCGGAACGTACTTCCCCCCTGAGGACCGTTGGGGAAGGCCAGGCTTTAAATCAATTCTACTTTCGCTAGCCAACAAATGGAAAGCTAATCATGCACAGTTCTTGGAAGCAAGTGTCAATATCATGGAAGCATTGCAAAAAATATCCTTAGTAGACCCAGACAGTTCTAATTCTGTTCCTGGAGAAGCAACCTGGGAAAAATGTATTCGCAGATATGTGACTAATTATGAGCCAGAATTTGGTGGATTTGGAGCAGCACCGAAATTTCCACAAGCTTCCATTTTTAATTTTCTTTTCCATTATTACGCTCGTGACAAAAACAATGTAGAAGGTAAAAAATGCTTGGAAATGTGTCTGTACACTTTGACTAAAATCGCTAAGGGTGGTATTCACGATCATATATCTAGCGGTTTTGCACGATACTCGGTCGATAATGCTTGGCATGTGCCTCATTTCGAAAAGATGCTTTATGATCAGGCACAGTTGACAGTTGCTTATACGGACGCTTTCCTCGCGACAAAAGATGAGTTTTACGCTGAAGTTGTTCGAGATATCATAAAGTATGTGAACAGAGATCTGAGACACGAGTCTGGCGGATTTTACAGTGCTGAAGATGCCGACTCATACCCAGAGTTAGGAGCTGCTCATAAGAAAGAAGGAGCGTTTTGCACTTGGGAATACAAGGAACTAAAATCTCTACTCAAAGATAAGCATATTAATTCTGTGTCGTATTTGGACGTTTTCTGTGACTACTTCAGTGTTGAAGAGGATGGAAATATTTCTCCCGAAAGTGACCCTCACGGAGAACTTACCAATCAAAACGTATTGATTATTTATGGTACTAAGCAGGACACAGCTCAAAAATACAAACTATCTATGGAGCAATTCAATCAAGTCATATCCGAATGTGTTGAGATTTTGTATGATGTGCGCCAGAAACGGCCTCGTCCGCATTTGGACACCAAAATGCTTTGCTCTTGGAATGGGTTGATGATAGCTGGCTTGGCACAAGCTGGTCAAGGGCTGGGAGAGAAGCAATTCGTTGAGGACGCTATCAAAACAGCAAAGTTCATACAAAAACATTTGTATGATGAATCAGCTAAGATATTATTGCATTCTTGCTATAGAGCTGAAGATGGATCCATCGCTCAAACGTATGTTGGCACCTTTTAATAATGATATTTCGCAGCATAAACTTCGTATAAATCAGTATTTATTAACTATTTACAGTGCCGAACCGATTAAGGGCTTCCTAGACGACTACGCGTTCTTGATCAAAGGCTTGCTGGACTTGTACGAGGCCTCTCTGGACTACCGCTGGCTGAGGTGGGCGCGCGACCTGCAGCAGAAACAGAACGAACTGTTCTGGGACACAGTCAACGGTGGTTATTATACATGTTCCGCGGATGATACCAGTGTGGTGCTTCGACTTAAAGAAGGTAAGGTTTTATTAAGGAAAAAATATTTGGGTGTTTCGGGCTTGTCAGTTTCAGGTCCAGAAATAAGACATAATTATTTTTTAACAAGCCGTGTGTCCGATGGGATTTACCATCGGGAAGTATGACCAACTTCCGTACAAACATTCATCCCTTATTTAGACCCTTTAGGGGATGAATTTTATAAAAAGCCTTACTTAGTGGTCACTCTTGTGCAACATATGTTTCTAGACCCAGCGACTTAGACTGTGCGTTGACTGCTTCATTCAACATTATTCTAAACTTGCTACACAAGAATTCAACCGAAGGTTTACTAAAAAAACAACGTTCTACATTTCAGCATTTATGTATCTTCCATTTCATAAAAAAAAAACTGCCGTAGTTTAGAAATTGTACACTAACATTTTATGGTACATTTTTATTTCAGATCAAGATGGCGCCGAACCATCGGGTAACAGCGTCGCCTGCCACAACCTACAGCGCCTCGCGGCATACGCAGACAAAGGCGCAGCGCCCGAGGGCGGCGATCAAGAGAGAGACATGGCCATGAAAATGCTGAAGGCCTTCTCTAAGAGACTCAACGATGCCCCCACTTCGCTTCCCGAGATGATGTCCGCGCTCATGTTCTATAATGATTCTCCTACTCAGGTTTGTTTGACATTTTGTGCAAAATATTCATATTTATCGGTTATTTGACAGACCGTTTGTGAATTCAATTTCTCAAGATATAGAAAAAAGAAAAGTCAAAGTAAAAAGAAATTGTTTAAAATATGTTCAAATAACTGGCGATGTTGTATGCGTTTTAAACTCTATGCTAGACAAAGACAGCACTACTGCGAGGAAAAGGCCGCTCTCCGTCCCGTACGGCCCTGTAGAGCTCGTCTCCAGACTGGACGCGTCACAACACAGGAAATACGTCATAATAATTTCGCGCCATTCAGTACAATGATCGTTTTGCGTGACGTGAGATTATGGCTAAGTAATAACAGCCGCACGGGTCGATCAATCAGGGTTAAGCTACGCTTACCACGGTTGGTCAGTGGATGGGTGACCATCTCTACTTACCAAGAACTCTCCGTGCCTCGGAAAGCACGAAAAACTGTTGGTGCAGCTGTCATTCGTATATCTTTGACAGTCGTTGCAAGTCGTCAGAAGCCCGAAAGTCTGACAACCACTAACACTAGTTACTGGGTTGTGGAGATCAGATAGGCAGTCGCTCCATGTAAAATACTGGTACTTAGCTGCATCCGGTTAGACTGGAAGCTGACCCCAACATAGTTAGGAAAAAGCTAGGCAGATTGATTGATCGTTTTGCGTGACAAGGATAGAAGAACAATTTCAAAAGCGTGTAACTTCTCCGTTTTTCCACCAATTTTTTTTTGCACAAAAAGTCTTTTAGTAACATCTTCAAAGGAATTATTAATTACCCGACTGCAGCAAAGCCAAAGGAGGTTTATGATTTTGACAGCCTATATTTATGTTTGTATATTCATTTCTTCCCTCATAACTCCAAAACTAGTTGTCGCATTTTGACAAACGAGGTATCGTTGGAAGCGTCATGTTGTACAAATAATTCTCGTGTCCCAGGTGCTGATAGCGGGCGGCTGCTCGGACCCGCGCACGCTGGAGCTGGTGCGCGTGGTGCGCTCGCGCCTGCTGCCGGGCCGCGTGCTGGCCGTCGCCGACCCCGCCGCCGAGTCGCCCGCCGGTATGTCCGACATACGTGAGTCTATCTCATGAGTAACGTCCGGCTGGCATATTAACATCTTACTTTTATAACGGGTGCAGAAAGGCAGGCATATAACGATCTTTCTGGTTACGGAGATAATGAAGGTCAAATTTCGTTCAAGTCTTTGTTTCACGAAAACAAGTTTTAAATATTGTAACTTAACTTTTTTATACCCTCACTACTCCTGTATCGTTGCATGCACCCATAGGCACAATATTTTGCGTGCGATACATTGCGCGTTGCCGTAAATAGCGATTTTTCACGCCAAATATACAAGTCTTTTTCTAACTTATGCTCAATGTAACTTAGTTATAATGTACAGAATGCGAAGATAGTGGTGCCGATTCTCTTGTCACAAAATTCTCTAAACTAGACTAAAATCACCTCTGAACAATAACTAAAGCATAGAAGGCGCTTTAGGACATTTGAAGTGTACGCTGTCATAGACAAAAGAGTATTAGCTAGTGATGTGACTATGCATAAAATAAATACCAATATCGACTTCTTAGTTTATGGTATCGCTCCTTGGCATTAAATCTAAAATATGCTAAGGTGAAATAAAGAAATCACTTCTGTCTGATTAACTTATTTATTTATAAACACAGGATAAATGATAAATTAACTAATTGAAATTACCAAGAAAACGCTTAAATAATTTTTAAAGAGCGATTGGCCCCGGAACACGTAACAAAAATTTAAACCACTGTCCTTTAAAATTATAGTTTTTGTTAGAAATGTCCTTACTTTTTCTACAGGAGAAGATAATTCTTTCGCGATATAATGAATTCTAAATGTTAAATATTCTTTGCTTATCAATTTAATCAACAAATTTCTATGTTCATCCAATACATCATTATCGAATGAATGTTCGAGTTAATCATCAAACATTGACGTTGGTAGCAATATTTTAATAAAGCATTCATCGCTGAAATGTTTGGAACAAATACGATGTTGTTTTTTTCCATTCCCAGTAGTTACGTGCAATAGCGTTGATCCATTTTTGCCTCATATCAATATCAGAGGGAAATCTGAAAATAAAAAAAAATCATAGCTACACATGAGTTTAAATTATTGGCTCATGTAATGAGCCACACGGATTTTTGACCACTGTCATTTCATTACTCATACGTACAATTTGCTGGCAAGACCGTAGGTATTTAGGTATTTATTTCACTCTTAAATATTTAATCCTTCCCAAAACTACGTGTAAAGAAAAATAATGTAATAATTTAGATGACGCTAGTTCTATCGATATTCTATCGATAGTTTATTTTTGCAAGCACTATTGCAAAAATTTATATGCCGATTTAAAATTTCTATTTTCCCTAGAATCGAATTATTTAATTACATAAAATATTGATTTCCAAACACTACCGTGTACACTAAACTCAATTAATTTGAAAAAATGCCAAAATAACCTACAGTGAGAATACAAAACCGATAAAATGACCATATTTGATTACTTACCGATGGAAGCTTATGATTTCCGCATCATTTTCTTTGCGGGATGAATGTGATTTACATCCCACTATAATGCAGGACATTATTTAATCTTTAAGGCGCGGACCGACTACGATTTTAATCGCTATTACCGCACTCACACAACCGCATCTGCGCGTTTTACGGTAATTATGCACACACTCGCAAACGCTAACACGGGCGTTTGTGTGCTCAAGGAAAGTTGCATAGTATACGTAAGGAAATCAGATGTTTTCTGTTGAATATACTTACTTATGACGTGCGTTCTAAAATTCGATGTAATTACAATGTCGGTTCATAATATGATACAATAAATAATTACACATAACAATTTAAAAAAAAAACATCACTACTGTTTATTTTTATTACAGTACATGATAAACAGGTCAAATATAAACATTCCGAATTTTACCCGACTGCTCTAGAAGGGGAATTATGCTTTTCGGGTGTAAGTCAGTATCAGGGATGGAAGGGTTAATTAAATGGGTAGTTATGCCATTTCAAACTAATGTTTGTGTTTTAGATAGGTACTTAGTGGGTGCGGTAAAAAAATAGAAAACAAAACCAACATAAAGGCCCTCGGACCACTTAAAAATCACATAAACTATAAATAAATGCAATAATATCACAGCTCCAAAGTGACAAATGCCATAATGTTTCTAAGAAAATGCGGAGCCGGGACGGAAGCTAGAATTCTGAAAAATTTAGACGATAGAGGGATCATCCACGGGAATGGAAGCTGCTGCTGGCTGAATATTAGTTGGTATTTGCTAAAATTGGTAAAACAGTGCGTGAATTGAACTAAAGTTCTGTGGCGGACTACTAAGGCTACTCACTGCCTAATATTGAAGTGAAAATTCAGTCTCAGTGGAAATATGGGCAATAAAAATAAAATGTTGCGAAAGAGTTTTACAAGAAAAAGACGAAAAACTCGAAAAAATGATGGAATGTTTGGGTAAGTAGGATGATTACGGTATTGTATTGTACATTTGAAATTTGTATTTAGTTTAGTTTACTTACGAAACTGTATAAATCTATAGAAACGGCATTGACAATTTCTACAAACATTTTGCTAAATCCAAAAACAAATAGGTGCACTCTATTTTGATGTCTATAGAATGCATATTTGAATGCGCCTAGTGCAAACGTCTCTGGTCGAAGCAACCATCGAGGCGATAGCCATATTGCAATAGTAGGTATAAGTAACAAAAACAAACTTGCAGATAAATCAGAGTGCGTTCGTAATTATTATAATAATATAAATACTGCACACTAGTTATATATAAAGCATTTTGATTCTTTTGTAAGATTATTTTTATAATATTTATTGAGTCATTAGACCAGTGCCGATAATTTTTGAAAACGAAAAAAGTCACAGTAGGCTGAAACCCATAGGAAAAGAAAGAGAATATAACAAAAATGAAAGGAAAAATAATTTACGGGCGATCCGAGGTCGGGAAGTGGGGGTTTAAGGGTAATAAGCGGTTTATCTCGATTTCCGGCAAAACTACAAGTCTTATGGAAAAAAGTGTAATAGCAAAGTTGTAGGTAATAAAAAGATCTACAACTTTTGTATTCACACTTTTTTCAAGTAACCTCAAAATTTATGTGAAAAATTCAAATAACCAAGTTCTTGGTTTTTTATTTTTATCTTTTACACAGCAATTATTTTTTTTACCGAGTTTTTAAAAAGCAGCTATTTTCACGTGAGAATTTTCGATTGAAAATTAGGGTGCTTTTTCGATATTAGGTCAAATTAGGTGAAAAAAACAAATATTTTAAATCAATAAAAATACAGTGTGCTTGAAACATAAAAAGGTAAGTATTCGGCAAATTTCGCGAAAAAAAAAATGCCGTGTAAAAGATAAAAATATAAAACCAAAAACTTGGTTATTTGAATTTTTCACATAAATTTTGAGGTTACTTGAAAAAAGTGTGAATACAAAAGTTGTAGATCTTTTTATTACCTACAACTTTGCTATTACACTTTTTTCCATAAGACTTGTAGTTTTGCCGGAAATCGAGATAACCCCCACTTCCCGACCTCGGATCGCCCGTAAATTATTTTTCCTTTCATTTTTGTTATATTCTCTTTCTTTTCCAATGGGTTTCATCCTACTGTGACTTTTTTCGTTTTCAAAAATTATCGGCACTGGTCTAATGACTCAATAAATATTATAAAAATAATCTTACAAAAGAATCAAAATGCTTTTTATATAACTAGTGCAATATTTATATTATTATAATAATTACGAACGCACTCTGATTTATCTGCAAGTTTGTTTTTGTTACTTATACCTACTATTGCAATATGGCTATCGCCTCGATGGTTGCTTCGACCAGAGACGTTAGCACTAGGCGCATTCAAATATGCATTCTATAGACATCAAAATAGAGTGCACCTATTTGTTTTTGGATTTAGCAAAATGTTTGTAGAAATTGTCAATACCGTTTCTATAGATTTATACAGTTTCGTAAGTATACTAAACTAAATACAAATTTCAAATGTTATTATGATACAATACCGTAATCATCCTACTTACCCAAACATTCCATCATTTTTTCGAGTTTTTCGTCTTTTTCTTGTAAAACTCTTTCGCAACATTTTATTTTTATTGCCCATATTTCCACTGAGACTGAATTTTCACTTCAATATTAGGCAGGGAGTAGCCTTAGTAGTCCGCCACAGAACTTTAGTTCAATTCACACACTGTTTTCAGTCATAAATTACTTGAAAACTACAATCGAATTATGCACAGAGCGTCCGGTGCCAACCATCCAAGTCGAGCGCTGCCCGACGACTAAAGTATGACCGCGTAATCTATTGTCACCACTATGGAGCGTCAATAAGATTGAAAATTGAAAATGATATTTGTGTTGAAATGTGACGTAAGCTGCGAATGGGCATTTATTTTACTGCTTTTCTTTAGATTATTTAAAATATAGACATAAAATTAAATAATGGTTTGGTTAAAGTTTTAAAAAAATGGAAAACCTACTAAATTCTTAAAAAAAAAACTGTTGTTATCGCTGGAAATACAGAGATCTTCGACGTCAAAGTTTATTTTTGTGCTACAACTTCCCAATTTTTTATTGGGAATATCAAACTATTATTTATTATTCTGTTCGGTTTAAATTCTTCTTTATACCCTTCTCTGTTCACTGTATTTTTCGCGTTACTTATTTTTATTACATTACGTCATACTCGACGTTCTAAGAAACCAATTTTTGGGAATATTGAGATAACACCCCGCCTTAAGCTTTGCCATTTACACTAAATCACTATTAATTTTGTACTATTTTTACAAAAACACGTAAAATCAACGAAGCACTTCAACTCCCATGCGCCCATAAGCATTATACGAAAAAATGCGATGAACAAAGTCATAGACAAAAACCTGAGACGTTAAGTAGCTTTTAAACTTAGTATCATATAGGTAGCCAAGGTAGCCAAATTGACGTTTGCTTTGTGACGCTTTGCATTTTGAGCAACCTACATCTGTCTCTTTCTAATGCTGTTATGAGTGTATAAGAAAACAGAGACGACTATATTAGTTAAATTCAGCTTCCTTCTATGCTTTAGTTATTGTTCTGAGCTGATGAACTGATAATTAATATCGTATGAAATTGCATGCATCCTGTAGTCTTTGATAATGATGCGGTAGTTACTTAATCTCGTATAAGCAAAGTGCCTACTGCAATCTAAAAGCAAACATAGTATTTCTCGCGGGAACAAATGAAGCCAAAGCGCTTCTCATAATAACATTTAGATATTAGGTTAAAAGTGTTATTACCAAATTTTATGTTTCTAAATCTATGGGAAGATCGTACGGTATCTTAAAATTGTATGATTTCCTCGATTATGTATGAATTAATATGTGACGAAAAAACGGTTTTTTTAAATTAGTTTTTCCGTTATTAAACTATATAATAACAATAACTAAAACTCATTCGAAGGAGCAGTCCGTCGATTAAAAAATATTCAATGAATCGTTCAGTCGAAGTAGCGTTTGGCGATAAAAGGTTGTTTTGCAATAAATTCCATTCGAACAATCGTTCAGTCGACTTTCCATTAATCGAACATATGACTCTCGAAGTTAAGTTACGGACCCGCGCGCCGTGTACACGGTCGGCCGCTTTTTTTTTTTGTTTCCGGTGTGGATAATCCACATGGATGTCCGTCGACCTGGGGCGGGCGGCGGGGTCTGTCAGACTCTTACTGACTAAAAACCACCCCGGTGTTCCATCTCACACCTACGCCGGGGGTCGCGGGAACGTACGATCCTTCCGCAACCCCCGCCACTCCGGCCTCTTCGGTTCTGGGGGGGGGAGTGAGGTGTTTGATTCCCCCCGCGACGTCTAAGAGGGGCGCGCGTGGAACACTACGCGCCGCCACCTCGGGTTCTGGTGTGTAGGGGGCGACGGACGTCCCCGAGTCCGTCGCCCCTGGACTAATTTAGGGGGGCTGGAAGAGGGCGTTGTCCGCCCTCCGCTGACGCCCGGTGCGCCTTCTGCGGGCCGAGTGAGTGGACGAGATCTCCCTCTCCCTTTCCGCAGCCTCCTTCTGCGAGACGACTGTCTCGCAGAAGGAAACCACCGCGTCCCAGGACTCGTCGCTGCCGACCATCGACTCGACTACGGCCGGCAGCGACAAGTCACTGCCTACTTCTGAGATGAGGGCACGGCGCGGCTCCTCCCAAGCGGCACACTCTGCCAGCGTATGCCGCGCCGTGTCCTCCCGGCAGTCGACGCAGTGGTGACACCGGGCGTCCGGCTCCCTGTTTATGCGACACAGGTACTTCCCGAAGCAGCCATGCCCCGAGAGCACCTGCGTCACCCGAAACGACAGGGAGCCGTGCCTCCTCCCGAGCACCGTCCGGACCGCCTCGATGGTGACGAGGCCGGCTGTAGGGCGTGAAAGCCTGACGGTCGGCCGCTGACCCAACCTCCTCCATTCGCCCTTGGTCGCTAGCATAATCAGCCTACTAGGGGTGATCCAAAAGTAATGATAATCAGTTATTTCTAGTGCACACAAAAATACAAAAAAAATATCAGTCACTTGCTCAGTTACCCACTAGTTCAGGAAAAAAAAATCATATAAATAGGCCACGATTCCCGGGAGCTACATTCATTTGAATACGGACTGTCAAGGAGTGAACATCAAAATGGAAAAACACGAAATCAGAGCTGTCATTAAATACCTCTGCTTGAAAAAAATGTCTACCAAAGACATACACAGCGACTTGGTGGAAACATTAGGGGACTCTTCTCCTCCATATTCCACAGTTGCACGCTGGGCTAAGGAGTTTAAGCTGGGAAGAACATCGACGGAAGACGAACACCGCGAAGGACGCCCATCGACGTCTCTCACTGAAGAAAATGTGAAAAAAGTTGAAGAAGTTGTATTGGAAGATCGAAGAGTCACTATCAGGCATGTAGCTGAGGTCACAGGGCTCTCATATGGCAGCATTCAAAGAATCCTTGCAAACGAATTGCATATGAGAAAGGTCTCCGCGCGTTGGGTACCGAAAATGTTAAACGACGAGCAAAAGAAGAAACGAGTCGACATGTCAAGAGCAAATCTCGAAAAGTTCCAGGCAGACAAGGATAATTTTTTGTCACGTTTTGTGACCATGGACGAGACCTGGATCCACCATTTTGATCCTGAAACAAAACAACAATCGATGACATGGAAACGATCCGATGAACCGACGCCGAAGAAATTCAAAGTGTCAAGCTCAGCAGGGAAGGTTATGGCGTCTGTTTTTTGGGACGCTGAAGGAATAATCATGGTGGACTACTTGGAAAAGGGGGCCACTATTACAGGCTCCTACTATGCAGAACAAATAAGAAGATTGCGGGAGGCTATTAAGGAGAAAAGGCGAGGCAAACTGCGGGCTGGAGTACTGTTCCATCAAGACAACGCACCGGTTCACAAAGCTGCAATTGCCATGGCTGCCATTCAGGAAGCGGGCTTTGAGCTGGTGGAACACCCCCCCTATTCACCAGATCTAGCCCCCAGTGACTTCTATCTCTTTCCACGACTCAAGGAACACCTCCGAGGCAAGAAATTTGACGATGATAGCGACGTGATGGCCGCGGTTGAGGACTTTTTTGAGAGTCAAGATAAAGATTTTTTTTCTAAGGGAATTTTAGGTTTAGAAAAGAGATGGACTAAATGTATAGACTTGCTAGGAGACTATGTTGAGAATAAATTTATTTTTTTATTTTATTCATTGTGTTTATTATTGATTATCATTACTTTTGGATCACCCCTCGTATAATGATCCCAATGCTGGGACACAGGCTTCCTCTTGGTGCAAGGGAATGGGTCATAATCCACCATGGCGGGCCCAGTGCGGGTTGGTAGATGTCACATGTCTTCGGATCTTTGGTTCTAGGAGAGTCAGCTTGTTTTGAGAGCAGTGGTGATGAAATAATTTACACAATGTAAAGCACCTGTTCGAACCTAGGACCTACAACTCGTAAGTCGCGGCCGTTGCCACTGGGCCACCACTGCTCTTGGTCGCTAGCGCAGCTCTTAAACCAAAGTCGTTGGAAGGTCTAACGAAATTTGATCGTAAACTACCATCTACACGGTTGTAAAACACCATGTTTACCTCTGTCAGGACGCGGTTGGTGACCTGGTAGCTGTCCCTTTAATTGTTTTCGGTGTAAATATGGAAGAAAAAAACAAGCGCCGACCCCAAATAAATTGGGATAAGGGCAAGAGCATGATGAATTGTGTATTGTTTCCAGTGCTGAGCCGCATCAGGTCTGTGGGCGACGTGCCCACAGCATACGTATGCCGTCGCTACGCCTGCTCGCTGCCCGTCACTGACGTCAAGCAGCTAGAGAACCTACTCGACGAGGCGCCCGCTGCGCCCTCTATGAAGAATAAATGAACTACATGGAAAATCATATTGTTTTGTATAATATACCCATTCACAGTATTACTCATCAACTATTTAATCACCACACACTCAAAAACATAATTCATGTAATGTAAAAGTTATTAGAAGATATTTTGCGCGCCAAAAAAGCCAACAAAGTAAGCTAATATTGAATGGGGATGTTATAAAAACAACAACGATGGACATTTTTATAAAATCTGAGGTGATAATGTTACTCTACTACTTACCAAGTCATACTAAAATTACAATCGGAAGCTTATTAACCTAGTCATCATGTAAGAGTTACAGCAGAGACATCACCATAGTTATTAGTTGTTGAACTCACAGTTTTAGAGTCGTGACAATAGTTTTAGTCATTATAGTAATCTCTTTAGAAGACTCGTCAATTTATCACTTAGATATCGAATTGAAAGCCACTAACAGTATATATCACATTGTAGTTTGATGTAGTGTCTATAATTATAGGATTTAAAAATGTGGTGTTTGTTGCAAAAGCAATTTGAATAAAAAGGAATCTCGAATGAGAGATCGGAAATGTTTAGTCTGATGTATGTGATAGTGTTATTTTGTTTCAAAGTTGATAGTGTACAATATTTTATAGGCAGTGAAGTCATTTGTAGCTCGAATAGACGCTAGGAGCTTTCATGTATCGTAAAATATCGTTTATATTATTTGTGTAGTTACATAGTCACTTGCTTGCTAGTTTATGATCGGTGTTGAATTCGTTGTTGGTACTTATTTATTGGAAACAAAATTACTGTCGTCGCAAGAAGCAAATTTTTTTGGTGAATTTGTGATATTTTTTTATGTAATAAATGCTGTTATGGAGTAAAACTGACTGTTGTTTTATTGGTTCGTACGAAGTGTATTGCTGAAGTGGACCCTCCATTGCTAGCAATCTTTAATTTGCAGTCAACCACAGGCCAATCGTAAAACTACGCTAGGAGAAGTTGATCGAAGTTACGCGAATAAGAGTGTAGAAGTGGGCACTTCGGTTAGCTTTGTGCAACCTCCGCTCGCCTCGGGCGACTTCCGAGCGTTATCTATTTTTGCGTCCGAGTCAAGTCTCGGAGCGTCCCGTAGTTCTTAGCATGCCACTTAAATACACACACTAACATGTCACGAAAATATGTTTCAGTATTCTCCGGTTAGTAGGGGTCGTGTTGCCTCCTTCCCTCAAATACGGCGAGGGGGGTAATGGCTGATCTTTGCGTTATGCTCGTCAACGGGTGCTGCTTGTGGTGACAGGTCATCTTGCTGACTATGGTTTTGTTATTGTTATTAGTAAATTAACTGTTTCTTTATTTTACTTCGAAGGTCCTAGTTGTGGCTACAAGAAATACAACATATACAAACATAATGCAGCATCGCATTATGTAATCGGGCAAGCCCTTTATGCCTGGAGGCTTTTTATTATGTAATAAGTTCTGTTTACGTTTTAATTATTTATTTCTGCTTGAGTATAGTTTTAAATATTGGCGTGTGCTAGCTGACTTATATGGCAAATAATTTTAATGTTTTTGTGTTTCGTAATGTTAATTACTTATTACTGTATAGAATCCAGCTCTTCTAACTGAACAGACAGCAGTGCTGCTGGGGAGTTTGTTCCGCTACTTCTTCTTCCCAGCTAAAGCACTAGGAAGTTGTGAAGGGCGGGCGTTTTGGGGGGACTGTCTAAAAGCTAAAAGCATTTTATGTTTACATCCCTAACCGGATTCATCTTTTTTATTATCAACAGTTCGGTTTGACGTCATAACCGAACTAATGAGACAACATTTAATCTCAGTGTTGATACAGGAAGAGTTTCAACGTCTTGTAATTTTACTGTACACTGTACTTTTAACTTGATGGCGGCTCTGAAGTGCGCTAATCGCTGCGCAATACCGCACCTCTCACCCCCGCTTACACGTGAATTAGTTACTGCGCACTAGGCAGAGACTTGCCACATGTTCCGAGCCGCCATAAAGTTTGCATTGGGGCTGTAACTGGAGTTAGTTTCTGGTGGTCGCCGGTTGGCATCAGATATTTCAGATGATAAACATGAACACTAAAGTTCTGTAACATACGAACAAATATTATAATTTATAATCTAAAAAATAGATGCGTTTATGTTTCAGTCCTGAAAATCGTTTCGGAAACGTGACAAATAATCTAGAAAAGCAAAAAAAAACATAATTTTCTTTCATTTCTTTATTTATTTTACAGATAATAAAGATAGGTAGTTCATAAATTATGTCTACGACGCCATATAGATGTAAGAGTAAAGATACTTACTAGTAGATACATGAAGAGCATTTTTGCTATAATATGCATTAGACACCAATTATTTAAATATAGGAGTTTGGTAGGTACTATGTGGGATACCAAACAAATGTTTAGAAACTGATTAAACTACATCAAGATCAGTTGATATATTTGTTCATACATTTAGTTCGATTACAGTTACATTGAATATGAAAAAACATCAATTTGCAATAAGTTATTTATTTTAATTAATTAGACATTTAAGACGAAAGACAAAATATAATTGCTATGTTCAGAAAGTCTGCATTCACACATCCATCTTATTAATTGTATAAACAAGTTTCATAATTTTGATTTTAAGCATACCTGTATTTTTGCCAATATTTAGCGGTTATATATGACGCCTAAACCTAGGTAAATTTTTGATCGAGTGGTGTGAAATACATATTCCATTGAATTACAAGTAAAAAATCATACAGTAGTGACATTGTGTCTATCACATCATTACCATAATAATTATGGACTAATATTTCAGATACTTGTTTAGGCTCGGACCCAAAACCTAAATTAATATTAAATGCAAATAAAATAGAACTGTTTCGTGATACTAGCAAATGATGAAAAAACTTAGGGTACATTCAAAATCTTAATAATTATAACTGGTTGAGGTCATCATCATCTGCCTAGTCTTTATGTTGGGGTCGGCTTCCAGTCTAACCGGATGCAGCTGAGTACCAGTATTTTACGTGGAGCGACTGCCTATCTGCCCTCCACAACCCAGTTACTGCGTAATACGATGCCCCTTGGTAAGACTGGTTGTCAGACTTTCGGGCTTCTGACGGCCCGTAATGACTGTCAAAGATCCACGAATGAGCGCCGGGACAAACGGCTTAACGTGCCTTCCGAGGCACAGAGGGGTCTTGGTATGTAAAGGTTGTCACCATCTACAGACTAACCACGGCAAGCGTAGCTTAACCTGATCGGTTATTACTTGGCCACAAGCCCCTCTTGAGGTCCTATGAGATATAAAAGGGAACGCATCTATGTTAAGAGAAAAATCTTTACTTTGTAGTTAGTGTGTCTACAATGTTGAAACACATTATGAAGGTTTTTCGTCATTTGCTAGTATTCCCAAGCATTAGATTAAAACAAACAAAACTATAACTACTTTCAGAAATGTAAATCCATACAACTAACTACATTTAATACAAGTCATAAATATTAAATATCACATTAAGCTAATGTCAGTCCAGTCATAGGTTACGAACAACTTTAATCCACCTACAAATACACATGAGCGAAAAATAAACACTCCGCGCACATGTTGATACATGTGTTGAAAATGGTTAACATAAAGTTTTATAAATAATAACATTCAATGTAATTTTACATGCTATAAAATAGGGTACAACGCGTCTTCAAAGCTTCATGTTTATATTACCCGTGGGGGGCGATGGTTCGGTGGTATTATTGAATATCTCTCGAATAGGTGACGCTCATGCATATTAAAGGCCTATTCAGATATAAGCGATATCGCTGTCGCTCTCGGTAGCGATACTGGTCCGCCTTTTGGTTAGTCACTTTGGACCAGTATCGCGAACGAGCGCGACAGCGATATCGCTTATAGTTATCTGAAAAGGCCTTAAGCCTTACAATACAAGCAACATAAACACATAACATTTTCTATTTCCAAACATTTCTTAACGGGCTCAAATGAAATGCAAATAAGAGATATACAGCGAGGTAGATTTAAATGTTTGTTCCTTGCACCATCGGAATAATATTTTAAACGATTTCATACACACACAAACACAAAATTATCTTTTACTAGGAATGATGCGAAAACAGCGTTTGCAGTTATAATTCATAGTCATATAAGTATTTTCCATAGAGAATTGATAAAACAAACGTTTAAATGAATAAGCGCCTAAATGACTTCTCGTTTGTATTGTGACGAGTAGTACTTAGAACATACTTGATAAATACTAACAACTAATTCAATCAATAACACATCATAATATAGGGTCAAATAAAAACTTGTAGGTAGAAGTTAACTTTCAATATGAAGAGTCCAAAACTGAAGTCCAACTTGCTGAGTGACGGTAATAATAAATAGCCTGTCTGTAGCTCAATAAAGCACACACTAACGATAGAGTCGAGAAGTCTTCCAAAGTTTTTTGTATAGTGATAGATAATGATGTTTTCAAATATGTTGCATACATTACTATTGACAGTGTTATGTTATTATTACATTAACACGTTGGCGGACAGTAAACGCCCCTAGACGTAATAACAATAAAACTTCTATTGTGTCTCGTTCAGTGTCCTTCAAGGGGTTAAAGCTTAAAACTAACAAATTCGTGAATGATTCCGAAGAAAACATCGAACATGATGACCATTGAGACATCTTTCAAACATCTACACTAATATCACGAAGGGAGATGACTTATATTTTATTTTGTTTCAAAACAAAATCTTATCCTTTTTGTATACATAATACATATATATAGGAAAATCTAAGAGACGAGATGCGTTTGCATCAGATATAAGGTAATGACTGAATATTTTGTAAAAAGATTTAATTGAATCGCTTTAAGAAGCGTCGCAGTCATACTCCAGAACAGTCTTGTGATAGAAGAGCAAATACCTGAAAAAGAAAAGGAGAAAGAATGGTTATAAAAATCGCGATAAGGAAAAATGTAAGTGTATACGCGTAAAAAGTTTTATGTAGCACGCGACATGAATCACTCTTATTCCTGCCTAAAATATGCTGTCCAGGGCATTTCCATAGTTTGTTTTTTTAATGCATGTTATTTGTTATTTTGCGAACTTACCCTTCGCTATCCAAAACCTCACGCAGCGAAGCGCGAGTGATCATGTGGTCATCACACTTGAACCAGCTGCCCTTCATCTGGCGCACGTAGGCGGTGTAGTGGCCGGCGTCCAGCGAACCCACGTGGTTCACCACGGCGAACAGCGAGTAGCGGTTGTCTTCGCACACGCCCTCGGGAGCGTTGTTGTTGTCAGCACCAACGTCGACCGCCCGACGGTGCGACGACATGTATGGAGTCATGTCTATCTCAGCAGGAAACGACACGAAGGCGTTGATCTTCCTATCGATTTGCGAAGAGTGTTCGAAACGCTTCAGGTGGAAACTGGCCACAATGGGCAATGTTTCTAGAGTCAGCTGTTTGGTGGACTCGCGGTAAGCTCGGCAGTTTGAACACTTGATCTTAGCGCCTGAACCAAGATGCTCAGCCCTTGTAAAGCGTTCGAGACAGGCGCCGAGCGAGCCCGGCCCGGCCACATCGAGGCTTATGTCCCAGAACGGGTCGATGGTGGTGGACACTCCATGGCATGAAGTGCACACCACGTCGCTCTGAAGGCCGCCAGTAAATATTTGGTCGATGATGCAGTTGCAGCGACCGTTTTCCTTTTTCTCGCCATTTTCATCCACACCATTCATGCAGTGTCTGAAAATCAACAAAACAAAGTCGTCAAATAAGTTCATCCCCAATAAAATAAAGAAGGAACACGATAATAAACTACAATGGCAGCTTTATATGCTTGCTATACACCTACCTATGCAGCACGTCAAGGGTTGCGATGAAAAATTCATGAGCATCTTGCTGTTCGTAGCCGGCTAGATGACGTGCATGCGTCCAAATCAGATGCAAGAGGCGATGCAGGGTAAGAGGTGTCTTTGCACCGGAGTAGAACTCCTAAAGAAAAAAATCAAATAAATAAACAAAAATTAATTTAAGCACAAGAAAAAAAGTATGATTCAAAGTAAAGGTCGTTATTCGATTTTCCTGTGAGGTGGCTATAAATAAATGCGCCACTTGGATACGCAACTGTATTGAACGCAGAAAGTTCTCAGAAAGGGGTGGCTTCGAAAAAGCGTTACGTAAACCAATTTCCACGAAACCCTATTGTGAATTTATTTCACCCAAACTTACCTGAAAGAGTTTGGAAACCTCACAAACGAGGCATTTTCCCGACCCCTGTGCTTTGCACTTGTGCTTCTCTCCCAGGAAATAGTCGCGCAATAGCGGGGTGTGGATCAATGTCTGAAAAATCATATTCCTTTTGTTAAGTCCCATACCTTTTCTAGATCGCTCAGAGGAGCATTGTGACTAGAACATAGCGTATGTTCTGTAAGATTTCTAATGCAATAAAAAAAAACAACCTTTATTACAACATTATTACGATATACAATAGATTTCGCAATAGCTTATACAGGGTGTGGCGTAAATAATGGGTAACCCTGAAACTGTCGATCGGCCAGATTATTATCTATCATTTACCCCACTTATATCGCCATGTGCCCATGGATGACCAAATTATTGATATTTATAAATAAAAATCGTACTTACTCTTACAAAATCAGCTGCCATTTCTACAATTGGTGACTTGTTCTCGTTTTGATTTTTTTATGTCACTCCTGAATATTTGTATTATCAGACCAGTATCAAGATTTTTTATTACAATCTAAGATAACATTGCAAAAAATACTTATTCTTAAATTTTAACATTTTTTCTACGGAATAACGCAACTATGGGACACTATATCGAAAAAAAAAAATGTACGCGTATGTAGGCGACATATGTGGGGTAAATGATAGATGAAAATCTGGCCAATCGACCGTTTCAGGGTTATCCATTATTTACGGCACAACCTGTATACGTGGACTAGGACAAAAGTGTTTCAGATGGCCTTGCGGTGGGTTTGTAGAGGCATAAGCCGCACAAGAGCTAGATATAGGTACTTTCACAGGCTCTTCGCCAATTATTGACAGCTTTTGAGTGATAAGTATCAGCAACGTTCAGTAGAAAATATTACAGATTTTCGTTATTTATAAGTGTAAGAAAACGATACGGAGATTATTGCGTATAATTTTAGTTGGGTGTAGTCAATTTATTTATAGGCGGCAAACGCACAAAATATTACATTTTCCTGTATTATTACATTACATTTTATTGTAATTGAGGGCATTGTCTTATTTACGACGGAAAACCACACGAATTGGCTGATCGGTGACTGTTCTTAATTTGACTCCGAAGATCACCCAACGGCTACCCGTACGAGTTGCTTAGATATACACTTGAGTCGAGTTATCACGTTAATTAGAAGCAATCAATTCAATCGGTGATTCACGCTTCACTGCCTTTATAGACATACTGCTACTAATCGAATGTGTCATATAAGACGTTAAAGCTTTATAAAGATTATACAAAGCCCATCAAATACTCATTCACCCGAGAAGATCAATAAAAAAAACTAGATAAGGCAAAAACGAGATGCAATTTGCTCCGTATGTGTACCGAGAGCTCCAATGTGCAATACAAAATTGATAATGCGTTATTTCCGATCAAGTTTCTAGAAGAGGAAATCTTAATCCCTTGTGAGGAGCACGTTGCGATTGTAGTGCTATAATACATCGCTTGTTATCCTGTGACGTGCGTGTTTCAAAACTAGTTGATGCCGAATACACATAATTGGATCTGTATATTCTTCATACTACAAAATAATTCTGAAAAGCCTTTAAAACACTATATACATGGTTACTGGTAATAATGTCGGCAATCCATTAAGGGGATGTAGGAGAGGTCATTTGCAACCAAATGACCCCTTATGACCCCTATGCAAATGTCAACCATTTGCGAGTAATTTGACATTTTATACTTTTTTGGTATACTTACTTATCATAATATATACACAACTTGGAAAATTTATAAAAAAAACGCGTGATTTAAAAAAAAAAAATATTACTTGCTTCTACTTCAGTACATAATAATCAACCTTAAAATGACAAATATCTTTAATATTTTGGGTTGCGCCCGTTTGGCAACGCTACATATACTTACCTATAGCGGTGTATCGCGTGCACCAGGTACAGTCAGTATGCTAAGACAATTTTAATATTTGTTTGAAATGAAATAAGTACATATTTAAGATTTTTGCAGTGTTCCTTTTTTTAATGTATTCTCTCACTCTCCACTATCTTTGGAAACCTTAATCATCACACACACTTTGCAGTTTTCAACAAATTCTGATTTTTTATACAGAGTTGATGCGACAGAGGGGCTTTCCTTTAAACTGCCTATACTAGGTACCTGCAAGCTCAAACTTCAAGCTCTGTATCAAAAACCAATTAAATAGGAGCAGTAGTTTAGTCGCAAATGATTTTTTGAGTTTTTGCTCCGTTTTAACACGATGTATCTTTCCTAACAGCTGATTATGTCTATACGCATAGGTTATGCACCTTAAAACGATAAATCTGAGTATAACCTACGATGCGTTGTTGCCGCTCTGATGCAAGTCCCAAGTACAACCAAATATTTTCGCTAAAAAGATGGCAATGCAAACAAGGGAGCAATAAATACACACACACTTGCACTTTCATTACGAGAGTGACAATCATAGCAAAACATCCCGCGCGTAAAAGAATTAGAAATAGGTCAGGGTGTTGCTATTGCATCCTAGATCCTTGCGCCGACGCGACGGCCGGTATCCTTTCGGAACGTATGTTTCGCTTTTGTTTTGTCGAGCTCCGCGCTGACAATAAATTGTGATAGGACACTAAATACGTTTAAGACCTCACTCCCATGGATTTCTTTTTGTGGGGGTACATTAAGGGTAAAGTGTATGCCTCAGAGGTAAATACAATTGTTAAGCTAAAAAAATTGATTATTTTAGCATTTCACAAATTAAAGTGCTTAGCAACGGACAGTGATTTAATTAGAAAAATAAATAACAATATTCTGCGTCGCTATAATTTGTGCATTAATGTGAATGTATTCAAGAATTTAAAATTTTTATGTTTTTGTTGTGATTGTTATTGTGCGCGTATTTAAAAACCTTACCTAACATAAAAGCCAGCGCGAGCGGAGGCCTAAGCCGCCGCCCGCGCCCCCGCCGGTCGCCCGCTTTGACACGAGGTTCTTACCTCGTGTCAAAGCGGGCGACCCGCGGCAAATCGCGCGCGCTCTTGCGCGCGCGCGCGATTTGCCGCTTTGTTACCTAGGTATCTAAGGTCAGTTAAAGGAGACGTTCAATAAATGTATGGGGCTTGGTACTAAAATAATTGAACATTGAAACAGCCTTCTGAGCTATATAGGCTGAAAGAGGGTAATTATTGTGATGTCTTGGGGCATCCCATTTTTTTTACAGTCGCCCGTTTTTTTGTTGTCAAGTGTTGAAAAATAAAATCCTGGCATCACTAACTACAAACATTATTTATATTTTAGGGCTGGCAGCCCTGTGGCAAATGTCAACAATGTCAATGTCATTGTCACTTGTCAGTGAGGAGCAGCTCGGTCCAAACCGTTAGACGGCTTACCGACATATTTTATTAAGTACATTAATACATTTTTTGATGTATTTCTCTACATACACACATAAAAACTCTCAGTATACTAAAAAGTACTCTGTGATAAAAACACTCCGCTCCGCGAACTTTACCAGTGCAGTGGAGGTGTTTTTTTTTTTTATTTCAACGTAATCAACGTCATTCTGACATTTACAGATTTTTGACTTCCTATCGACACGTTTTGATATTGCGTTGTCATGATATTCAATATTTTTTGTCTCAATTTCTGGGAGCTGCAGCTAAAATTATATAATAAAATGCCAAAGTATTTAAAAAACCAAAACTTTAGCCACATTTAAAATAATTATATTGCATAGAAATGAATAAATAAAGGCTATGTGCGTTTTGTTTGTACTGAAACATTTTTCACTTATTCACAAAAACGCGCGCCTGAAAAAATCATATTTAACTATAGGTAATCGAGTAGCTTAATAAACAAGCTTTCTAAAAAGGTATATCACATTAGCGTTTAAAAATCTTAGGAATATTGTACCAATTTTCTCCTCTCCTTTATTTACAAAGGATGGTTGCGTTTTACTCTGATTTGTAAGCTATTTAGTTTGTTTGATAAAAACTCATTTTAGGTGCTTTTTTTTTATACCGTATCGAATTAATACTAAACACGTATAGTATACGGCTGTATACGTAGTGTAATTTAATGCCCCTCTGTCATATAACTCTGTATGACTAAAAATCTGATAAACAACATGACGAGTGTTTAGTTTCATTCAAAATTGTATTGTTCACTGATGTAGGTACTTAAACTACCACTGCACTTTAGTTTTTTATTACAACACCTCTAACGAATAGTCCTTGTTTTTTTTTCTTATAGTAACTATGCCCCGCATGAAACAAAAATTCTCCACCCTTGTACTTTTTTTTAAATACGGGTGGGTCTCTACTGCCTCCTGCTTCTGCCATGGTAGCCAAGCGAGTAATGACATTAGTACATTGTAGTAAATAACGCACTTTGAACTAATAGTTAGTTACGAGTTAGATACTTAATATTTGTTTCTAAAAGCTTCTTTTTCGTTTCGCAAAGAAACAAGTTTTCGTTTACAGCTCATATAACAATCACTAACGATAAAGGCGGACTCAGAACCTTTTTGCACCTGCTTTTCTTTTGTTAGCAATGTTTACCTCTGATTCTTAAATATATTGCCACTTAGATAGGTAGGTTATTTGTATTCTATGCAGTAGGTACTTAGTCTATGTAGGTTAGTTTTAAAATATAGAAAATTAAACGAATATTAAATAAATTCGGCACACTAGAACTTTTTACTCTGACTATACTTTAACGTGTGCGGTATATAGTATTTAGTGTTTTGTAGGTACATACGTAATATCTACAAACATAACCAACGTATATGTAGCGTTGCCAAACAGGAGCGTTGCCAAACGGGCGCAACCCACTATTTTTTTAATCTGAGCACACAATTTTCATAATTTTTAGCAGGTTTTTGATTTCTTCAAACAAACATGGATATTACTTTATCGACAGAACATTCCAAAAATATGTACAACTGCTCACTATCCAACGAGATACCTAATAATATCTTCAAAAAAATATAAAATGTCAAATTACTGAAAAATGGTTGACATTTGCATAGAGGTCATAAGGGTCATTTGGTTGCAAATGACCTCCCTTACATCCCCATAATGGATTGCCGACGTATTACAAAATAACCCTGTATTTTTCTCAAATTGAGAATGTGATTTACAGTTACCAATGCGCCGCCAAGTCATATATCTCTCCATAGGTGCTATGGCATAGAACCCTGTACATACCTCTGTAGTCTTATTTCAGCCATTCAGCAAGGAGAGGTAGCAGGCGTGACTACACAGGACTGCGCCGAACGTGCATTTCAATATGCCACTCTCGGTGGCTATTTTATTAGATAGCATTACGCCTGTATTACCCGAAAGGTAGACAGAGGTGTACCTATAGTACACCCACATTTCGCCAGTTATGTTCAAGTCCCATGTAATAGGAGGCGAGCGTACTGCCAGCAACCGGGCACAAATCCAGATTGTTGCTACTGAAAAATTTGGGATGGAAAATCCAATAACACTTTACCTGACCCAGGAATCGAACCCAGGACCTCATGCTGAGCAGTAGCACTTGCGACCACTAGACTAACGAGGAAGTCTTTATTACTCCACACTATATTGATAGTTATAGTAAAGTAGTTGTCGTACTGACCTGCACAATGCAGTTCATAAAGCATGTGGAGCCCAGGTTCTGCAGTCCTCGCAGTCCGATGGTGGTGTGGGGGCTGATAAGACGTCGCTTACGCAGGCGCCGCAGCGCCATGGCTTCGTTGGTATTCGGCAGCCATGGCATGAAAGGCATGCTAATGCCAAGCGATCTGGTAGAAGATTTGAAAATGCAATAAGTCAAGCATCCTCAAAAAAGTTTATATAATAATTTCACCAATTGTATGTGCTATCAAATGTTAATGTTTTAAATCTTTATCTGACCCTTTCGTCTCATGTCTGAATAACATAAACATATTGAGTTATAAATATAATAAATAACATTTTCCCTAATATTATATTCCCTTTATACAATAACACAATGATAGAGTACATACTTAGCTTCTTTGAGTCTGTGAGTCACACCAATCTCAGTAAGTTCTCGGTCATATATGTAATCTTGGCACTGAGCACAATAGATGTTCCCATAACTAAGGTCCACATACAGGAAGTGCTTTTTGGTCTTTGAATGGTCTTGAATGTGGCCCGCATAGCATGCAAAATAGATGCAATGCAGGCATGAGTGCATGCGAGGGCTTGGCAGGCCACATGTGAAGCACAGGCATGATGTTGCCTGAAATATATATAGGCAATGTTGTGGGTGTTTTCACCTAAAATAGTGTTTTGAGAACTTAAAGTATTAGTATTACAAATACTCCACCATTTGATGGAGGTCAATACCTATACAGAGGTTAAGGGGCAAGCAGCGCCAGGGTAGCCCACGAAATTCAATTTTTCTTACGTTTTTTTGCAATTTGCGGGTCGGTGTCAGGTACAACCTGATACTGACCTGCAAATTTCAAAAAAACATTGTTGTACAAAGTATGATTCGCGACCATATCAAGTATGCATTTTACAGAATTATAAACATGAAAATCATCAATACAACCCTCTTAAGTTCATTTAACCCTATTAATTGATATTTTATGAAATAGGGTGCTTCCCCCATATCACAAAGTCATTGTTCACTAAGATTGGCAATTAACCTGTTTGAGATTGACAGTGGGATTCTTTTTAAAATGTGCATATTTATAACTTTAGTTCAATAATATTGTTACTTTTTATTTTAAATAAAAATTGTATGTCCCTTATCCTTTATACTATTTTGCCCTACAGTCCCCGCATAATTTTTTAATTTAATATTATAGAATGTGTATTTTATTGCTACTCTACTACTTTTCAGAGTAATTTGGTTGGTTGCAGAAAAGAATAATTTAATTAGTTTTTCATAATCATTACTTCATATACAGTGATACAAAAGAACAGTATACTCTGATTCCATTGAGATCCCTCTGTATCCTTGAATCCATATAGAACATGCTTTATAATTTTATAATTCAGTCCTTTTCACTTTGCCGTAGTTAGGCAGGTAATAAATAAATTAAGTACATGTATTTAGAAAGAGCCAACTATTAAATATAGAGTGTAACACAGTGTATAGAGTGTACCTTGTATTTTCTACGGCAGTATAATAATGACCAGGGCTGTTAGACTGACCAGTCAAAGTTGTTATCTAACTGATAGTAAATCAATTTCATATATTCAGTTGGTTTTAAATTAAGAAGATTTGTGGTCATTATAAATGTTTACATCACAAGATGTTCTAATAAAATATCATTTTTGTTCCTAAATAATCGGATATAGAATCTATTTCATAAGGGTATAAATAAATTTCTGGATAAATGTTAAGCATTTTAATAATTTCTAAGTATTTGATTGACTGCAAAGATGTAACAATCATAGCTGTGATTGAATCACGCGACGACATCGCAGTGATACCAAACAGCTGTTATGAGGACAAAGATCATTAATCAGCTGATCACGAATTAAAATCGGCCAGTGACAAATCCAATCCATGTTTGCCCTTTTCAACGAAAGAAAATACTACCGTAATCCCTAAGCCAATCGATGTGATAAAAATCAATTGACAACTATTTGCTTCGCGTAAAAAGGTCATAAACGCACAAAGTACTTCGATTTAAATAATATGTTACGTGAAAGCTTACCTTGTATCTTCTTGCTTCGTAAGATGTGCATGACACAAAAAATGCATGCACGATTTTATAAGGGTTTGTACCCTTAGCAGCCTTAAAATTGTTCAGGTGTATACAACCATTGTCATTCATTATTTGGCTTGTGAAATACACCGGCTAGGCAAATTATGTCTACCTAGGACGCCACGAAATTAAAATAAAAGCATTCTATTGTACTCAAACACTAACACAATTTTTTCAAGGAAATGAAAAAGGAACTGTAAGAAAGATATCTTCAGATTGTTAGTTCTACAATACAAATATTTTGTCTTAATAAAAACAGATTGAAAATATTGAAATACAGCAATGGATGGGGGCGTGTTCTTCGTTTTCGCTATACGCACAGAACACTATTACTCCTAGCGGAGATAATACGCAACAACTGGCAACAACGCAACTCCAATCGCAGCTGAAAATGTATGGAAAAAAAAGTACTCTGTGCGCAGCAATGGTGCGCACTGCGCAGCTGGTCAATGCAACAATGGCAGCTGACCACAGATAACTATATACTAGTCACAGATAACTATATACTAGTCGGAGACAGATAGGACAGTACTATGGTTGACGATTAGTTCCAAAAATATGCGCCAAGCGCTAGTGTCGTAATGTCACTGAGGGATGACCCACAGCGTACTATAAAAATGACGCTGACCATCCGGCATAGAATATCGATAGCATAGTGATGTGCCATGGAATATTCTTATAGGGTTAATTTTATTATTTGCAATGTTCAATGTTTCTTCCTATATGTTCATTGGATACGAATATAACGAAAGAAATGTAAAAAAAAGACTTCAGATTTTACTTTTTATTTATTTTTTCGTCTTAACCTATGGGCTTTATATTTCTCAAAGGCAATTTGTTGAGGTGCACACATCTGTTTCACAAGTTTTTCTTGTACACCTCCTTTTAAAATTTTATTAATTATGTTGCACCAATTATGAACATGGGTGCGTATCATTAAATTAAGCAACCATTCCTTTACTTCGGTGTTATGACCTGTACACCCCAACCAATTTAAATCAAATTTCTTTATTATTTCTATTTTTAAATGTTTTTTTACACATTTTTTGTATGCATACTTATTCAAGTAATCATGTATAAGGCTCGAGATATTCCTATATAACATTAGAAACTTCTTTGATGGATATGTTAAATTATGATGTTTTAAAAGGGTATATTCTCGTTGTTCAATCCATTTATGAAATCCATCTCTTTTTGTTTGCGTATAAGTATCAGAGCATCTCCTACAATTAAATTTGTTTGTCACTCTCCTGCACATATACCCTGCTGTAAGCTGTATATGCAGAAGAGTGCACGCGCAATCTTTCGTTTACTGGATTCAGTGATTGGTTACTGCTAATGTTTTGCGTCATTGTTATGGGTCTACTACACACGGCATTTTCTTTATCTTCATCAAATGTTGATGAGGAACTCTCATCAACATTGGATGAAGATATGAGTTTTAAAAAATCTACAACTGTGTTTCCTGTATCATCCTCACAGTTTGCGTATATTGAATGTGGACCCATAACGTTGGACATTAGCAGTGATTTAAAAGCATTCAAAAAAGTATTTGCATCAGGATTGACGTTCCTAGTTGATGGCTCTGATCCTACCAAAAAAATTCTCAAGAGGATCCTGATTAACATTTCTAGGATAAAAATATTGTATATCATATTTTTCGAACAACAGTTTAGACAACCTTTCAAAACTTTCTATAGTTGTAACCCATCCATTAAGAGAAGGAACTCGAACCTTATAGATTTTATTATTTTTGAGGGCTTTCTTGCTACTATTATCAATATATTGAATATTTTTTAATATTTGTTTGGCTTCTGTCCAAAAATTGAAAACTTGATGGGCGTTCGGCTTTATTGGTCCACGAAGTTTGCCCCGGACAGTACTCCCTCGAGATCCGTTCACGCTGTCAAAGAGCTTGTCCATGAATTCCACAGCTTCGCCTGTTGTGGCCATTGTCTCACTGACATTTTGACCCGAGGCTGTAGTTTCTGAAATACATAATTATATATAAGTATAACAAACAAACAATGTTTCCATTTCCATTATCAGACTACAAGAAAGTGCAACTGGTATTATTCTTAGTATATTAGTTTAAATCAAACGTCTTATTAGTCATAATGGCTCAATTGTAAAAATTTAAACCCAATTATTAAAAACCTAATTCTTTTTATCAAAGAGTGAATATGTATAGTGTGAATTCTTGTTTTTTTTGTTGGAGACCCTAAATAAATTAAAGTAAAGTGAGTGAGTGAGTGATTGATTGATAACAAAGTAAAAACTTACTGAACAATGCAGTGTATTTAAGCATTCCACTGGTTGTTGCACTCAGAGTTTGGGCAGCTACACTCACTTTCATTTTCTTCATTTTTGCTGCATAAATATGGTGCTCTGTGAGTTTTTTATGCATTCTAGTATGACCTAGTTGGCAATCAGCATCAAATACCGTTTCGATATCCTTCCAAGTGGCAACTTTGCTTTTGAAAAACATATCTTTTGTAAGAAGGTTGTTCCTTAGCCCCTTAAGTAAGTGTGGGGGATCATACACTACACTTAGGTGTTGTTCTGACATCTCAATAGTTCCATCTGCAAACAAAAAAGCTATTGAGTACAACTTAATTTTATGGATCACAATCCTACTAATTTATAAAATAATGTCAAAGTTTAGATGTTTGTTATGCAATTGTGGTTTAACAGTTCAACATATTTGGATGAAATTTGGTACACAGTTAGACCATGACCTGGACTAACATACAGATGGATATTATGATAATTATAATGATGATGGATAATTTTTATCCCAGATAATTTGCAACTGCTATGCAGATAATGTGAACAAAGGCTATTTGTAGAGAGAGTATCTACTCACCATTATATTCTTCATTTAAAATCCTTTTGCGTTCTGTCTCCAATTTTAGCATATTTATGGCTGTTCTAAATGTCGAGCCCTGGTCACATACAATAGCTAAAGGTATTAAGTCTGACTCTGACACTTTAGCAACCACTTCCTTTAAAATCCTTACTACTGTAGCAGCTGCAGTTGTTCCCTCACAAAAATAGAAAGAAATAGGCTGTCTCCAGTTTGAGCACACTCCTTTCAGCATAAATACTAAGGCATGATCACAAAACCTTAATTGTCTTTCATACCCAAAGTCTTTAAAGCCTCTTATCTCATCTTGGGACTCCACATAAGTGAGATGAGGTGTAAGAGCCACTTCATCAAACAAAATAGAACATAGTTTCTTCTTTGTGTCCCATTTTTGTGTTTTGTGCTTCAGTAACCTAAAAATATTATCATTTAGCCCCACATTAAACATAATATTTTCAGCAAGACGGTTTAAAGTTCTTTTGCTGGGCAAATTGAATATTTTTTGTAATAACCTATATCCTTTTGGGCTTTCCTTCATTAGGGTCAACGCCAAATGCTTTTCACTGGTAGTGTATCTCATTGCCTTCTTCTTTCTGTTTGCCATTTTTAACTGCATGAGTAGGAAATCTTGGGCTTGTTGTGACATTTTATCAAATTTTTAAACAATTGGGTGCAGCTTAGTGTCTTAGCAGCATCCAATCTTTGCAAAAATGGCTTCCGAGTCTTGTTTTCCTCAATGGCAACTTTTCTCATTTTTTTAATAAAGCACCTGCAGTTTGTGGTCAATTTATTAGCTGTAAAAGATTAATTACATTATTTAGTACCGTATATAAACTGATGACACAACACTTTTAGATTCTATCCATGAGGCAAAACAAGTGTTATCATGTCTTTTTGTGTAGGAACTTTTTGGAGTGTTTTAAGCACTTTACTTATTAAAAAATATATAATATATTTTACCTCCTCTCCTAATAACAATATTTTTTGGTGCTTTATGTTTTAATTGAGTTTGCTCCACGCTGCGGATCACATCTGTAAACAGTAGAAATATTCAATTCTAAGTAAGGGCGAATCAGAAATATCATAAAACTATTTATCTACGCCCATGCTATAAATCCTCTATAAAAGTTTCTGAAACAGTTAGCTTATTGCCAACATTAAAACACCCAGTGTCATAGTAACCATAATAGCATCCAAACGGGAGTTATAATGTTGTACTGAATTTCATTATGCATCTCCTTTTCAAAAAAAGAACATTGTCGTGCTCGCGCGTTTCACTACCATAGCGCCATAATTTAAAAATAAAAGTTATTGGTTATTCGAATTAACGTCGTATCCCGCCATTTGGGTTCAATATTAATATTGCAATTTTTTTTTAAGTACTTTGTTATTTACAAAAAATGAGTGATACAAGCTTTGACAACACACCACCAGATATTTCTAATGCAGCAAAGGACATTTCTTACCAATTATTACCAGAAAAGTCGAGAAAACAATATGGAAAGGCATACCAAGATTTAATGAATTGGATAATATCAAACAGTAGTACATCATTTTCTGAAGATGTGCTATTAGTGTATTTTTAAGAATTATCAGAAAAATTCAAATCTTCATCCCTATGGACTTTCTATTCAATGCTCAAAAGTATGCTGAGTATTAATCACAACGTGGATATCTCAAAATATTCAAAATTAACTTTTATAGAGGATTCATAACATGGGTGTAGATAAAGTCTTGTATGCAACTGTACATAATTAGGTATTAAAAACACTCATGTGATACTATTATCACACTCGGCTTCGCCTTGTGTGGTAAACCCACATTCGTGTTTTAATATCCCTTAATATACAACAGTGGCATAAATAACTAATTAGGGAGCCTGAGCAATGCTTTAACATTGCTATCACACTATTTCTTAAGCGATATTTTTTTCCAATATTGCTTATAAAATATTATAAAGTAAGATAAAAATTATAATACTGCTTTAAGAGATGAAGTAGCCACATGTGTTTCCTAAAACATAGAATACAGTTTTGTGTAAAAAAATCATTCATGTTTCACAGTTATCAAAACAAAGTAGGTAATCTATTAAGAACCTTACTAAAACATTAATAATTTATTAATCACTAGCAACTCACTAGCGACTTCGTCTGCAAGCCTATAACCTTCCTCAAGAATTGAGCTATGCAATGCCAAAATATTTTTTCAAATCTAACTGGTAGTTTCGGAGTTTTCGGTTTTCGGTAGTTCTATGATACAAACCTTGGGATCCGATATAGAGTCAATTTGTATGATAAGTGATGATTTTTCACACTTGCTTGTCGATAGTATTTCACTTGATTCTAAGACATTGAGTGTAGTTAAATCTGCAATAAAACATTAATTGTGTTAATTTTTGTTTTTCCATTCATGGCAAAAGAATTGGACAAGTGGCTCTGAATGAATTAAAACTCATACAAAAATACATATTGTATAAGCAGATATTTAACTTTATGATTTTTAACTGACCATATTTAGATATAACAAATAGAATATTCTTTATCATCAATGTGATCATTTTGCAACAGAAAAATATGTAAATAGAATTACATTTGTTTGTTGGAAAGAGCTATTGGCAATTTTCAATTGTATTGTGTACACAGAGGTTCCACATGGGTTGAAGAATTAAAAAATTTAAAATGTTAATAAAAAATTACAAGTTGTTAAAAATTATTACCAGTATTGAGAAGTGAAGATGCAGGAGGATTTGTGGCTGGTATAAAATATAAATGATCAACTGGATGTTCTAAAATGAGAAAAGGTACATATGTCAGAAAATACAACACAAATTATACTAAAGCATAAGTAAAATTAAAAAAATTATACTATATAATACCTTTGGCAACAACTGGATTTTCCTCAATTTCTTCAGTGTCTTCCTTTTGACTAGTTATGATCATATAAATGATCACCTGAAAGTAACCAAATAAAGTTTAATTAAATAATTGTAAACATTTCTTCATAATACATGTATACCCCATTTTATGTTCATTGGATTTAACATGTCATTATCATTGTCGAGTAATACTGGCAATATACATAGCAGCCAAGTAACAAATGCTACTTGGTTTCCTTGCATTTGTGACACAAATGACTGGTTTCATCGCAGGCACAATATAAATTCAATATTATTATCGGCACTAAATGTGCCTATGCGGCTTGGTGGATTTAACCACAATAATTGAGCTTTAATGAAATATAAAAATAATGAGGATTTAATGTATAGAATAATTTAAATTGGAACAGCACAGCTATAATTTACAAGTGTGAGGTACACTTGTAAATTATAGCTATGCTGTTTCAAAGTCTTGGTTTGTTATTTGGTCTGTGGTGTACCTATTAATATGCAGAGCTATAATACACCTACCAGATAAAGGCACTCCATGCTCGATTTCTTCAGTAGAAAATAGACATGGATAACCATCTTTGAGACGATTACCCTTGTCATCCAGTTGATATTTGTCGAAGTGTTTTTGGCACACTCGTTTATTCACTAACTGATCATTTGATAGACCAAGAAGTTCGGAATTCACTGACACCAAAAACGACAGCCACAAAGCCCTAAGTTTATCGTCCTTTGGTAAATTATAAAGGCGATGAGTTTTGTTAGTTGAAGTACAACCGACAACACAGCACTTGATAGAAGCCATGGCCGCGGACCAAAGCACCAGAGCACTGCAGTATAATTCGTATCAATCAAGGAATTTGGAATTATGTCTCAACTCAAGCAATAAAGCGAGGAGAACGAATAATACACAAACTAACCCAGAGAATCGACACGACACGAATGACTGAAAATACCATGGAAAATACAATCTGTCAGTTTGACAGCTATACGCAACAGCCAAAATGGCTGCCAACAACATGGCTACCGAAAGTAGCGCCATAACGCATTTTTTGGAACTAAAGCTGTCGCAGGCCTGCAGCTGACTGACTATTGTGATCAACTGATCACAGAAGATATATACCCTGACGGGATTGTGATTAACATGTGATTAAAGGCTAAAGCAAAGAACCTTAAGTTCTGAGTTGAGCTGCACGATTGCTGACAATTGCGTGCACTGACTGGACAGGTCCACTCAATCTGTGGGGTTCTTTCCTCAAAAGACCATTTCAGACACCGATCTACATAGCCTTCACATGATCTGACCAAGATTCTGTCTGGACTTTAAAAGAGACTGTGACCTCTGAGTTTGTTTCGGCCTTTCTTCTCAGAGTAGTCAGATAGGAAACGCCGACCTCATCTAGTTTAAAAAAAAAAAATATGATTGACGTGTAAAAGTGTTTGTAAAAACCTACTTACAGAAATAAAATCATTTATCATTTATCATTTATCATTTAACCCAGTTGTAACAGCCCTCGAGCTCACAGCTAATCAGTTTGTATTTATTGGATAATAAATATTACAAGGCAAAAAGTAAAATTTTAACAAATTAATGAATTAAACAGCACGTCGAAATTGATAAATTTAAATTCAATGACTAATAAATTGCATGTTTCAAGCAGTTATGTCTGTTCTTAGCTAAACAAGTCCATTTACAGAATTTACAAAAACTGTATTGTATTCTCGGCAGCTGAAAAACTTTGCTTCAACATCGAGGCATGGAAGTAGTACTAATGCTACGGACGGTTTTCTAGAAAAACGGTCACCACACTCACCACCATTGAGCTAGGAGATAGGTATAAGTTTTTTTTTATTTTTTTTTTATTAAAAAAAAAAAAAACTTAAAAATATAAGTCTATGGTCACCACCACAGAACACTATTACACAGATAACTACACTATTACTCCTAGCGGCCGCAATCTACCGGTGAATAACGTCACTAGAACGTAAGTTGGTGTGTTTTTTATGGAGGGTATTCAATAGTTCAAAAACCCTCCAAAATGGCGCTAGCGTAGGCAAATTGTGTGGTATGAATGTAGTAGAGGTGGGCAAAATGTATCTTTTTTGCGATTGGATAATTTGCATCTCGATCACTGAAATGATCCGAATCACTGATATGTCTCATTTGGCTCATTTGGATCATCGGCTCAAAGGATATAAATGACATAATGTTGGGTTGGGTATACATTACGTTGCGTCGCGGCCGTTTACTACTGAGTCAGAGAAATGTTATGTGGCAACAATGCTGAAAGTTTTATGTGTACTCATTTATTGTATTACCTATGTTAGATTTAAATAAAATAATCGATCTTCCTTCATACTTTATCCAGGCTTAGGACTGGCGGCTAATCGTTAATTTATGGCGAAGTATACTACGCAAACAAATTATAAACTAAATTATGTTTTCGTAAATTGACAAAATCAACGTAAAAAAGTCTGTAGTAAAAGGATAACTAGTTAGTGCAAACATTATATGCAAAAAACGACCGTATAGTATTTGATACGTAAGCGCCTTAGTGGTCATTTTTACGTGCATGGATTACGACAACGAATAAACGAAAATATGTGAATGTATGAGTGATACACATCTCATTTGGTATCTCTTTCTGAATTGTATAGATTGTCAAAAAACTCAGTGTGTCTGTCTCCCTCTCTCGCTCGCTCACTGCTCAGTCGCCTCGCGAGCGACGCGTCGCGTCGCGCAGAATGAGCCAGAGCAAAGTAATGTTTCAGATCCAAATGATGCGTTTGAAACGTTGTTACTGAACCAATCTTTTGTATCACTTCAATGATCCGGATCAGTGAGTCGGTTCCGTAAAGAGTTACACATGCCTAGAATGTAGCAGTTTTTATCGGACTGAAGTATGCAGAGTTAGAAAATTAACGGATTGAAGTAAATTAAAAATTTAATATTTTTATTGACCAGATTAGTTAGTGATAAACTGATAATCCAATACACCATACCTCAACAATTAACGTAGTCTAACATTATTTTGTAAACATAACCTAAAATTATTGCTTTTAAAATTTACCCGGTGGCTACTGTAGCGCCACCCTTATGTAGCACATTTTGACGGACACTTATCATACACAGAGATAGTTCTCCTTGTCTCTACCCTCCATAGTTTTCTTAAAGAGCGTTTTTGACACCCTAGTCAAACCGCGCTGCCCAAAGATCTATTTAAATCGTGTATCTCACGATTTAAATCTTTGCCACTGTCATCATTTTCAGGACACTGCAGCTGTTATGTGCGGTCACCACTTTTCTAGGAAGCCGTAGCTTAAGTGAGGCACGATAGAAAAAGAGGCGTTAGCATAGATAAATGATCGCAGCGAGACCAATCATTTATTTAAGGGCGTTAGCATCTGCAGTAAGCATGTATGTCCGATGAGGCGATGACCGGTTATCTGCCACTGTTTTATTGCGAGTAAATGGATACAAAGGTATAACTAAACAAAACAACTCCGCTAGGAATATAAATGAACGTCAATGTTACTCAAGCGCCAGAAGATCCTTGTAGCACTGTATATTTGTCACGGGGCACACTGGTTCCCTATCACGAAATCATTGACATAGGGTTAAGTCAAGGTATCGGGTGAAGGGGGTTCACACATCGTCAGGGTCGGGTAGCCCGAGAAATTCAGTTTTTTTTTTACAAACACAGGTAGATATTGACAGGCGTTGTAATAAGGCTGGCGCGTGGCGATATAAAAAGTAACCGCGGCCAACAAGCCACTGTAGCGGACCTAATGAGAGGCCCATATTTACGGGCGGCCGTGCTGCATCCGCGGCCGGGGGGCGATGCCCCGGTACCGTTCGCCGCGCCCTCTTACGGGGACGCAGCGACTTCCCAACGTTAAAAAGTATGGAAGTGCGATTTTCACTGTGATTTTGATAACGTTAGTGAGTCGCCCACGCTGCGCCGTCGATCAAAGCCGCTTTGTGTGTAACTAGCATTATAATCAAAATCAAAAGTCATATGTTGTAGTTTGTAGTTGATCAAAATGTGATACGGGGCAGTAATGGTAGTACAATATTTTACAATATATCCTCCAAGTTATGTCGGAGACTGTAACGATATCATAAAAACATGACGGGTTCCATCAAATATAAAGATTATAAAACCCGGACACTTTGATCATTGCACACATGGATCTATCGATTAAGCCTAAGTTGCACTTGCCACCGTCCATCGGTCCTTGGATGCGTGACCATCTCTTTCAGGTGTAATGTGATCATGTAATGTGTGCTAATGTGTCAGCCGAGGGCTGAGAGCCGTGACTCTCAGTGGCTCGAAAAACACAAAGCCGTTGGTCTGGCAACCGGTTATACCCAGCAACTGGGTTCTTTTTTTTACATTAAATATCTCTACTGAAGCCAAAACCCAAACAATATCTAAAGCTCGATGCGACAAATAAATAATCGTCTGCGTATTAGACTACGCAGGTCCAGACTATTTTTATATCCAGATACTATTTTTATCACTATGGTCCAATCGAGGATGAATATTATTGTAATTTGTAATCATTGACTTTCCTATCTCAATGTTTGTAATTGACAATATTCAAGCTTTCTGTCAGTTTGAAAGATGGCGTGGCGTAGGTTTATGCAATACAATCGCTGTGGCGCAGGTGGCGCTGTACCATATTACTTTCCTCTATGCGCTGTACTCTGTAGTGTAGTCTGTGTAGTAATTGTAGTAAATAAATATGGCGGCTACTCAGTTCACAACGATGTAAACTTTTGTTTACTGTTTTCTAAATATTTTGAGACATGATAAGTGAATTTGAAAACTTGTCCCTCGGAGGAAACAATGCTGCGAGTAATCATGGTGATCCATTCACTCATACCGGTAATTAGGATCTATTTCTATTGTAGACGTAGAACAAGTTGTTTTCCAATTAAAACATGACCTCAATGGCTAGGTTTTTATTACTGCTGGTTATATATGGTTACTGTACCGTTGTTTTCAGAGTTGACACCTGAGCAGCAAAAGACTTTGATAGATATAAGGCGTCGAAAAACAGAACTGCTGTTGGAAATTCAGGTGAGCGAAACCTCGAATTGCATGACTTCATTCCCTGGCAATCTGATAATTTTATCAACTAAACTATGAATCAGCAACACTCTGACATTACTTAGATCTTTATCAGTATGTAAGTCATAATGTTAAAGATATGGTAGGATTCTAATACATACTGTACCTATGAAAAGATTGCCACAATATTTGGTTGTTTTTATCCTAAACAATGTTGTTATGTTAAGACTCAGTGTCTTGAAATAAAATTATTTCTTTTTAGATAGTTCATAATGTCTTCTTCAAACCCATTTGACACTGTTGCCTTCTTAATTTAAGTGTGTGTGTGTGTGTTAAAATCATTAAAGCCGAGACAACTCTGACCAAGATTTTAACAGCTATGTGTGCAATATTAATGTTTTATTCATTTAGAAGTGCATCAGGAAATGAACAACAAATATTCAAATCAGTGTGACGATTATCAGATCATATCTTATCAGCATGCGTAACATGGCCACTATGGAACCGGCAGACAAAATGTTAGGTTGTAGAAAGAATCCTATGGAGCAATGTCAAAATTCAAGAAAAGAAGAACTACTTTTGTTAAGAAAATGATTTATCTTCTCTTCATAGAGATAAAGACGTGACCATGCTACTCATGCTGATGTGCAGTTGAATGTAATCATCGTGCTGTATAGTGTGAACTAGATGATAAGAGATGATGACTATGAAACATATGTTTTTATATGAATACTTACTAAATAAATACATACATACATAAACTCACGCCTTCTTCCCATGAGGGTATGCAGAAACTACAGAACTCCACCTGAAATACATATTGACGCATGAAAGGCAAAATTTACTAAGCGACATAGGTCTAATTTTACTTTAAGTACATTAAAAGTTACATTTTTCAGAAAAAAAATCATATAAATTCTGATTCATATGATTAGGTAAATAAGATACATTAGGTAAAACAGTAAGATTTACGCCTGTAGGATGGTTACAAGAATTTATATGATTTTTTTTCTGAAAAGTTAAAGTTAGCCTTATGTTGCTTAGTCAATTTTGCCTTTCAAGCATCAATATGATTGCAAATTTATTATGCTGGTGCTTACATTCTTGCTCAGTGCCCTCAAGCTATATGAAGTTATGAATGTTACTGCAACCATACATTTTTTTGAGGGATAAACTTGTCAACTTTATACAGAACCGGGTTGAAGTAAACATGAGTTGTAGATGTTGCAATAAAGTAATAGCTGAAAGTACTTTGTTTATTTTTGGTACCTACTTATTTTCGGTACAATTTAGTTCATGCAAAAATCAATCATTCGTATTTGTATTGAAACCTGAAAAAGGGCTGGTTCGAAATTTAAATAAAATCTTTGATAAGTTACCTCCTTGGTTGCCATGTTTCGAAGTAAATAGTCTACTTCCATTTTTAAATTACACAATAGTTAATATGAGTTTTCATAGTAATTTATTCGGCCGCTTAACACGACTTTTAGGGATGCAGCGCTCGGCAATGTTAGTATGAAAAAAAAAATACTAACATTGCCGGTCGCTGCACGCATGTTTATGACTAGTACAGCATTTTCGATTTATCTCAATGAAAGTTGTTAAAATAATGCTCGAATTTCCAAGCATTTTTGAGAAAACTTAAACGCAAAAACAAATTATTGCTGGTGGACAAACCAAAAACAAAAAATATGTTGTAACTTTTGTTTGTCTCCACCAGCAATTATTTGCCTTAGTTTGTAGTGTTTTTGCAACCAGGCTTTTTTAATAATCCTAATTATTAAAAAAGCATATATATATATATAATCTATTTCAAGTTTGTGCATTTTGTTGAACTTCATATATATTCAAATAAAATTATTTTGGCTACAATAACGCGCCCAACAAAAATCACTGCTGCGGCAAACAAATATCTTACAGCAGTCACTTTTTTTTTAAAGTAATTTTATTGCTATGTCTCACACCGCCACTCCACGCGCCACTCATAAGCCGAATCTAAAGACAAAGCTCATTTAATAAAATGTATCATGCATTCAAGCTGTTTCGACTGCAGAGCATTCCAAAGAAATAGACATAAGTACTTACAATATACATTATTACGATAAACACCCTAACCATAAATAGAATTGAAGTGTATAAATATGGTAAGTAAACAAATAATATTTTGCACCCTAAGAATAATACAAAAGTACATACTTGTAATCATAACCTTTCACTCTGCTTCGTTAGTTCATAGCAATTGCACGAAATGATAAAACGATAGCGATTCAAATTACGATTGCGTTGCGTACGCAATTAGGATGCAGCTGAAATTATTTTTACAATTTAATTAGTTATTCTTTGACTTTCTAACTGATGACGTAACTTTTTTCTGGTGTCATCTTACTCTTTAATTAAAAGAAATCACGAAAATTCAGTTGCTTTCATGTTGATTTCTTTTACCATATCACTGCCTTATTTATAAAGCTGGTATTTTGCAGAGGCAGAAAAAAAGTAGTCTTAGGAGTTGTGAGCTACATTTTTCATGAAATAATTTTATCTGCACACTAATTGCGTAGTGTGTATCGTAATCGTTATTTTACTCGCAATTCCAATCGCTTTAATTTCGGCAATTCAACGATAGACATACAAATTGCTATGAACTTATGAAGCCGAATGAAACCAATCGGATATTACGATTAACGAGTGTGTTGAGTCTTAAATTGTTCCGAAATTTTAATTAAGATCATAGGTATATTTTGCTTTAATTTTGAAAATGTGTAGAACATTTTCAAAATTAAAGTCACTTTTTTTAATGAGTTTGTCTGTGTGACCGCTTTCTTCTAAACTACGCAAAGGATTTTCACCATCATTTACTAGATAGTTTATTCCGGAAGGTTAAAGTGTATTAAAAACATTAATATTTAAATGTTATGTATAATAATAAAGTAATCTTGATGTTTTGTAAAGTCGTAAAAACCGCGTGAAGCAGGGTGGTTCGCTAGTCTATAATAAAATAATCATCTAGTTTATCGTCTCTTTTCTTTTTAGTCGGTTACATTACCTACATCATGTAACGAAACGACGAATAACGACTCTTCGTTTCGTTTTATTAACCTTTGGGATTTAATCCTGCCTCAACAAGCAGTTCTTAAAAAAATCTAAAGATCTGTTATCATTTTGTTTGGTTCAATAGTAGGTATATTAAATTTTCTATACTTAGTTTTTGTGTTTTGGTTTTGACTCTGCAATGCAGTTACAAAGACAATGTATGTTACCGTAAAAAAGAAAAAGGAAAAATTTTATTTTTATAGGAATCATTTAGTTAGTAGCGTAAAATGTTTTCGGTCTTTTTTGCGCACGTCAGAGCACCCCATCCATTCCCTAGCCATTTCATTCAATACGGCATGCGGACTGGTCTGACGTAAGCCGTCAATGCTTGGGTTGGGCTTACTACACTCAGCCTGGTAGTAAAGCAGTGCGAGGCGGGCCGCGACGCGGGCGTGACGTGTCGCCCTCCGCGGGTTTATTATTTATATATTGTCACAATCACTTTGTCTCTTAGTGTTGTGGTAAAAATACAACCAGTATTTTTACTGTTTAAAAAATTGGTGAATTGTAACTTTATTCTGTGCGTTTTTTATTCATAACTTCGAGTTTGAATAGTGATATCACCCGTAAGTTTGATAGTGATAAGGCGGATAAGTGGAAATTGCTATGACTACGTCGTCGGACACCGGGAGTTTTGTTATTATATTCCTTGTTTTGTGCCATTGTGTTTTTAGGACGGTCGTACGATGTTCTAGCTAATATTGTATCAATAGCAAAACACGATGCATTAAGTCTTTGAAATATGTTAAATATTTGCCAAAGCGTCACCGTCGTTGTTTGCTGGTAAATTCCTTAAACTAGTTAACCTTCATTAATATTTATCTCCATGTAGTAAATAAATAATGCTATAAGATCATGTATATCGAATTATCAATACACAGTGATGTAATAACAAGATATTTGCAATACAGTTTATGAATTTGCTCGAATTGTTAAAATTTCAATGATGGTAGGGTACCTACAGGAGGAAAATGTGCGTCAGATTAGACCTATCTTCACTCCATTTTGATTTGAAATCTTGTGAGCGATGCTGACGGTAATTTCAACAACATCTGTCTTATAATTTCAGTTTGTAACTTAAGCACAGTAAGGTAGTGTCTATTTGTTTCGATAAAGAACACAGGTCATAGATTAATCCACTTTGAGTCATTGCGATGCACTGTTATGTTGAACTTTCTATTTTATATGGAATTTAGCCATTGATAACTATGTCATTCAGACAAGACCCTTCTGTTAAGTATTATGTTTAATGCGTGGCCATGCTAATGATTTCACTGTACAAATTCCACATTGATACAGATTGGCTGTAAAAAAAACTTGTTACTCAATCTCAAAACAGTAAGCACCCGAATGAAAAATTGTTTTAAAGCGAAACGCGATATTTATTTATTCGAACTGGACAAAGTTCGCGATGGATTTATCATATTTCCTCTACCGCTTCCGCAGCGTGACTGCTGGCTTCGATAACAGTGCCGTCTGTGTCCACAATATTGTTATGTTATTCGCCGTCCTTTTGTTCTTGGATAAAGACAAAAAAAAAACATCCTGTGTTATGGACTAACATGAGTTATTAGATTGCTGTTTTGAAAATTGCAAATTAGGTAAACCCCTGAGACGTGATACTGAAAAAGTAAGATTATCACAGTACCTACTTAGATTGTTGCGATGGATGTATCCAAATTTGAAATTTCCATTTATAATTGTGGGTAGTTGGACTTAAACTTTGGAAGGCGTAATTACTTTATTATTATGAAATCCAATTTTGCTTTAGAAATATAAATTGTTTGTGACGTCGGCCTTGTCACAGACGTGCAGAAAGATAAAGCGAAGTGGTATCTATGTATGTAGGTATATGTAATTGTCACGGTGCCAAAGACCGGTGGCGCCCGCGACTATCTTCAGTTTAGTGCGTTCCTTAGAGAGAGGTGTATGGCGCGCGATGTGTTTTCATGTTCGCCTGCTGTGCGGCGCGCTGTGGTGGCCACTGCTGGTGAGATGCGCCCGCGCAACCCGCACCTACGACGACGACTATGATCAGGTGTGTCATCGTTGCCGCTTACTGTGCACTTCGCAAAAGTACTCCTTTGTTGTGTAGCTTCACACTTCTTTTTTGGCAAGTACTTGAATGTTGGTTCCAATACATGATACGTCCGGCGACGCGCAGTCATCCACTTTTCCACTTTATTTGCTTATTTAAAACTCCGCAATTTATTTTAAAATGTGATTTGGGCTTAATAGGTATCCTGTGCCTGCTAGCTTCCTAATATTGGTGTTCGTGTGGTCTAGACCCTTTGTGAGAGTGTGATGTGCGTGGTGCGTTAGCACTTGTGAAGTTATGTTCATCAAGGCCGCGCCGGCAGCGGCCGAACCGGAGCGCCGAGGATCTGTCTCCAATTGGTTCTCATCTCTAAGACGCGGTGGCGGGCGACGTAAACGTGAGGAAACTGCTGCCGTGCCCTCAGGTTACGGTTCGCTTGGCAGGCGGAAGGATGGCTCGCAGCCACGGGGCAAGACTCGCTCCGCCTGGGATCTTACAACCGTCACTAGACTGGTCTGTATCTTATCTTCGATCGTATTTACGTTAAAAGTCATCATTTGATGACACACTGCGCTGGAGACCGCATTTGGCTGGTATCCAAATGCGCTGGATCGATCACGCTCTTTGCGTCTGCGTGTGAAATGATGACTAAACAATATTTACTCCTCATTAATATGGAGACATTTTGCCTAATATAGTATTAAGTACTATCGTTTACTTTATAATTAGGGTTATAAACAAACTTGCAACTGTTTTATTGCGATGTATAGTTTCATAAATTGTATTATTTTATGTGCGAAACAACAAAGTTGTTTTTAGTTTTATCGATAGCACATGTGTTTTCACGAGTGGTATCGTTCGATAACGATAAACATTTCTACAAAGGAGGGCAAGCGGCATTGTTTTGTCAAATTCCGCATGATTCATTGCTACTCATCTATGAATGACTATTAATGTGTACAGAGAATACATTAAAACTAAAGTATGATTCATTATTCAGTTTGAACTTAATGTAAAACTCTGATTGAATATCTATCGAATATTCAGTATTATGACATGCTCTCAGCGTTGCCCTCATAGACAAACGACGTTCAGTACTAACAGATACATTCTGTTATTATGAATGTCTATGATTTGATGAGTCTTCGATCAACAATCGTTTTTATTACATTGTTTAAGTTTAAACTTGCAACTACAGAATACAAATTACCGAATTATATTTTCGATTTTAAATTACCTACCTCTAAAGTATACACTTACCTATTAGTTTTTCTAAGTACTGACAATGACAAATCCAGCACAGCAAAGTGCATTGCTGGATTTTGCTGTGCTGGGTTCTTGATTAATTTATACAATTATAAACGATAAACATTGCGTTGAACTATTTTTCAAACCAATGATTGAAGCAAAGGAAAACTGTAACTGTACTGTGCTGTTAAAATGAAAATGATTGTGATTACGAGTGTGTGACGCATTTGGAGTGCAGAAAGTGGTAATCGCATTCAAAGCGTTTCGTATTACTGCAACTACTTTCAACAGGACTGACCTAAGCTTTTCGGTAGCTTATGTCAGTCCCGAACGTTTTTGGCTTTTCCATCATCGCTGATAGAATGTCACTTTGCCCTCAGCAAGGTAATTGTGTAGTGGCAATGCCTTTCAATTTGACAGCTCAACAATATTCATTGAGTTATTTACTTTGTTGATAACACGAATTTTTCAAACATATGAAGCAATGGATCAGCAATTTCCTTCTAAACCTTTCGGATTGGGATTGAAATTGTGTTACGCAATAAGGATGCACAGGTGCAGGCTGCAGACGTTACAACGAAATAACCGCGCCGTGTCTACTGTTTTTTACCCGAAAAAAGTTAAATTTCGACCCGAACACGTTTTTGTAGACCTAATTTCTTTATAAATGGTATATGTAGTTACTTATAATGAAGCAAAGTGCTACATTTTCTCTTCTGCAAGCCAAGAGTTCTTATTTAAAGTAGAGCATAGCTATTGTTTGAATTGCGTGTTTACCTAGGGATCGACTTTATTAGGCTTCGATCTTATGGACACAGTAAATAGCCACACTGAACATTCTCTTTTTGTGTTTATTTTATTGTTTAAACACACTTTTCACATCTTTTCAGAATTTTTCTAAATAACCGATGTTATCGCGATATTAAAATAAATAAAACTTATTTGACGGATTGTAGACGTAGTCGTATAGGCCGATAGTCGGTTTATTAGACGAGTCTTGACTCGGTCTGCGCAGTCTCAGGGCCGGTTTTTTGATCCGTAAGTAGTTAACTCAACCATTAGTTAAAAATAGTAACCAATGGTGGTTCAATTTTGGCAAAATGTTTTGATTTGCATCAACTACGGATTAAAAAACTGGCCCTAAGGATGCGCAGTAAGTGATTTTGCATTTTTTTTTAACTGGTCGACCCTTTGCCCACGTTCGCACGGACGCGTAAAAATATGGCGGCGGGATTTTATCGCACACCGGATTTCCAACGCACTGCTTAGCACCGAGAGTTAAAAATCCAACAGTTTGTTTTTCGACCCGCCTGGGATGCACTCTGTTAGATGACAGACTTACTTGACTCGACACCGAGAATTGAAAATCCAGTGCGCGATATAAACCCGTCGCGATATTTTTACGTCCGTGCGTATGTCGGCTTATTTGCGTAAAGGCTCCTGCAAACATGCGCGACACGCGACGCGACACAAAGGCACCGCCTGTCGCGCGACGAGCGGTGCCTTTGTGTCGCGCTTTTTTAAGGAGCCTTAACGCAATCGCAGTTTTACATTCACCAGACGAAATTTCCAATCATTAAAGCAATGGTAAATTGGTAAGGAAACGCTAAACTTAATTTGGTCTCTTTTAATTTTATGAAAAGAAAAACTTTTAGCAGCCGCGCACAGTCCCTAACTTTTTTAATACAATTAAGTTTTTATGTTACTAATTTTCACCGTTTTGCTCCGTTTAACAACGGAGCGCGATTAAATTGTGCTACGCAAAGCATTTGATATTATTATCTCCTCGACGGTAATCGATCAAACGTGGTCTGCACACGTCTGTACGCACACATAGTCTGTTATCCGTATTTGAAAATCTAATATCAAATAACCGTCGCTCCTGTGGAACGTTTATCAATGTGACATCACTAAGCAAACGATTTCACTATGTTTACCTAACAATGTTTGTACGACCTACTAGTTCGCATGTGTAGCCTGAGAACAATGGACATATGGCGCCTGTATCGAATACCCCTCGTTTCTACTACGTTTTACGACCTGACCGCTCCACGCCTGTGTAAATTAGCTTTTAACTTCCCTTTGTGGTCTACATTGAAAAAGTTACCGGGCAATTCTATCTTGTTCCAAATGTTATTTTAATACATTTTTAACTTGGGTCAGTTTAGACAGATTGATTAAAAATCAGGTTTCCCTTATAACTGCGATGCTTCAATTGGTAATCCAAAGAGATTTAATTTTTTTGTGGCTTCCTGCGATGGATCTCTATTCATCCCGCTGGATTTTTTCGGGCTAGTTTAGTATTTTTCCATATTCGTGTTTTTACATACTGTAATACATCGTGTGTCTAAAACCTTCTATTACATCGATGTTTACATCGTGATCGGCCATTATTGACATTCATTCGCGTCGTCACTTAATGCAAATGTGTCTTTTGTTCAAGCAACTGTTTGGTTTTGCTGCTCCACTGACTTAAGCTTTGCATGATGGTATTTCCTCAACGGTCACTTAGCGTCATTTACAGTGTAAATCATCAGTTGGTATGTACCTATATGAATATGGGACCTTTTGAATACAAATGTATCTAGAACTGAAGGGCTGATACGTCTGTGTTGTAGAAAGTAGAACACATTCTGTAATCGGAGCAAGCTGTTTCAAAGCTCCTTCAAACAGGCGCGACACGCGACATAAAGGCACCGCTCTTCGCACGACAGGCGGTGCCTTTGTGTCGCGTGTCGCGCCTGTTTGTAGGAGCCTTTATGCATTCATAGTAGGAATTAGTATAATATTGCCGACCAATAATACATTTTTATTGGTTATACTGTTTTATGCTCTATCGAAGTATGAAGATTGCACTTGTAGGTTAGTGCACAATAATCTCCAACAATTCTCTTTTTTTCCAATTTATTAAATTGCTGTGTTTTAAGAGTACTCGTAAATCACAGACCCGGAGGATGCGATCATTATAACTTTTACCTTCGCACCAAACGAAGTCGGGTGCTTCTATAAAATTACGTCAGATATAGATATTGCATTTTCACCGGTTCTGTTGCCGATTGTTACATTTTGTTTCACACGGTATTTCAATTTGGAACAAATTATATTACGTATAGTGACGTATTCACCTGCCGTGACTAGCTCGAATAAAAAACTTTATAAAGAACCGGCCATGCATGGCACACAGTATTCCTTTCTATACCATACAGTCCGCACTGCATCAAGCTGGTTTAGATTATGAACTTTGCTTTTTTGTAATATCTAGTGAACATCATTAAAGTTTTTGTACGAGTATTCCAAGAATAAAAGAAATCAGATGGATTCTGGTCTCTGTATAGTATTTGATCCTTCTGTGAATCTCTAAAGATTTAACTGGTTTCTCGCTTACAGACACGATGATTACTTACTTAATATAAATTATTTCGAAAGTAGGTATTGATTAAATATTGAACGTAACTGACCGGTTTTCCCCTGAGGATAGCCAGGATATCCATATATGGCGAAATTAAGCCTTAAATTGGAGATAAATGCCCAACGGTATTTCCAATTTCATCATAGTCGTGTGTGGTTTATTATAGCTATCTTGAAACAAACCATATTTTCCATCATTCTGTTTAGCAGGATCTATTTCTTTTTAATCGACTTCAAAAAGGAGGAGGCTCTCAATTCGTCGGATTTTTTTTCTTTTTGTATGTTTACGCGATAAGTATCTCCAGCAATTGTGGATCGATATCAATATTTTTTTTTATGGATAGGTTATTACTCAGGAATAGTCCCATATCGATTTTATTAACTTTGCTTGGGAAGTTTCAATAATACGTCTATGTTCCACTTAGTGTATAGGTATCGAAAAAAGAAGAAAGAATAATGATGATGTTATAATAACTTCCTGTCACTGATAGAATTACATATCAAGTAGTCAGTATATAGAGCAGTGGTGGCCCAGTGGTAACGGCTGCGACTTACGAGTTGTAGATCGTGGGTTCGATCCCAACCAGGCACTTTACTTTGTGTAAATTATTTCATCGCCACTGCTCTTAAAACGGCGCGAAGGAAAACATCGTGACGAAAACGGCATGTCCTAGAACCAAAAATTCGAAGACATGTGATATCCACCAACTCGCACTGGGTCCGCGTGCTAATTACGGCCTACTTCCCTCTCACAGAGAGGAGGCCTGTGTCCCAGCAGGCTTGCATTATAGGCTGATTATGTAGTGGTAAGTATACGAATTGTATGGGGTAGGTCCAGCTAAAAAGTGAAAAATAAATACTTTACAAAAAGAAAACAACCGGTTTCCAAGTCGGTGGTTTTTTTTTGTAATAATGTTTTTATTTATATTGAAGATACCGTCCTTTCTATTTATAAGTATCTACAGAGTCGTTCAAATCTGGGATCTACCACTGCGGTAAAAAGACTTCGTCATTGTCAACCATTACTGTCGGGCTGACACCCTTAAATTCGGTCAGGACAATCATTAATACTAGTCAGTCCCAGGCAGATAGATAGAAACGTGAATAGTGTAGGTACCTACCTAAGGAAATAGAAAATACATTTATTCATGTGAATATGTTGACAAAGGAAATCTCAACGAAATCAAATGTGTTTCGTGCAATGTAAAGCTTTATCTCCGAAATTTCCTTCGGATGTCGACGTCTAAATTCCTAGTGATTCAAAGGTCAAACACAAAATTCTTAACTTCTCGAAAATGTTATGCAAACAACGTTTTGCTAATTTGTAGTAAGTACTTCCTAGAAGTACGATTGGCGTGTTTGCGTGGAATTAAGATGACCTTTTCAGTCCTTGCGTCATAAAGCGATAATGATGTTTATTAGTTACCTTGCGTGACATCGCCGACATGCCTCACACATTCACACAAGTTGGTAAATTGTCTCGCGATCCAATCCTTGCTCTATTTAAATAATCATCGAGTCCTATTCTCGTCTATTAACACAACTTCATTTGTTGTTAATAGGCAGATGACAATGAGCCTGACTGGTTAATAATTATGAACTACCTAGTATAGTTATATATGATATTTAATAATTACTACATTGCATATTTAATAAAACAAGTACTTACTGTGTCATTACTGGTCATTACTAATTTACAGCATAATCGCTATTATCGCTAATCAACTACCTAAATAAGTTGTGACTATCGTAATTACAAAGTAGGTACCTACCAACATTTTTGTTTATCTATAGTTACATAAAAAAAGAAATGGTTGCCGGCCAACATTGTTTACAATCAGATTCGGTGTTATTGACCTTGATTTTGTTAATGGAACACCTCCCATCTAGAGTAACAACGTGAGCTAAATATTATCTTATTATTATATTTGGTATCCTTTGAATGGGATAGCGTTCCAGGAACCGCGTATACAAGATGGGACGGAGAGGGGTGCCTTGACCTTGCCGGGGGGAGGCGGGGGGAGTAGGGTACCCGCGAACGCGTGCACGCGGTCACTGACTCGCCAGACTAGTTTTACTTGCATTGCTAATCATCAAGGGGACACGGATCCTCCTTCGATGATTTCAAAAGAAAGATATTTTAAGCGTTTTTGTATTGGAACTTGTATTGAACTTGGAACATTTTTAATCCTTTGTTGACGCTTCATGAAAAAGAGTGCAAAAGCAAAAAACTTTGTAGCATCCGCCAGCCAGTTTGTTGGCAACAACTTGGTCGGTCTTGTTTTGAATCGAAAGCAAACGTCTGCACCATTAGGTAAATAGTTTTGACGTCAGATATTTTGTTCTACAGCTAAACAATGGTGGAATTGAAATTAGTTATACAAATATTTTGCTGTGGCATGGCAGTGGTTTTTCGAATGATTTGTAATATATTTTACCCGTAGATACAAAACTTTACATTTACCTTGTTTTATAATGAAATATACATAGCTAGAGTATGTTTTACATAGTTGTTATGCAAGTTTTCCAGAAATCTGCTTCATTACCTTAATTTAATCCACGTTAGTCCAATTTACTTTATTAAGCTAATCAAATAGCACAATTTATTTAACACACACTGCTGTTGCCGTAAAAACATGGCAATTATCATAGTTCTAACTAACCACGATACGAACTCCGATAACAATACTATTACGTTATTTGAATACCTAGTAAGATTCGTAAATGATCAACATACATACTATAATAATTATACATCAGTACTAGACTACTTAATTCTCTTTATTTTTAAACTGTTATTATCTCAATTTTTTTTTTTTATATGACAACATCCACACAAGGTCTTCAGGTCCCGAATAAGGCAGAGCCTGTACTACGGTAACCTGATGACTGATATACATACTTATATATATATATACACACCCAGACACAGGTCAAACAGACATGTTCATGCACACAAATGTTTGACTTGTCCGGGATCGAACCCGCGACCAGCGGCTCAGAAGGCAGGGTCGCTACCAACTGCGCCAACCGGTCAGTCAATTTGGACGCACGCTTACAATAATATTTGTATGTGCTGTTTTTGTAGAAATGTTTGTCTATGGAAGCTGGTTAAAGTGAGTTTAGATTAAAAAGCCGAGGAGAATCGGTCAAAATGCAATTTTAATTTAGCAAATTTATGACAGACATGCGGTCAACACATGCTGAGGACTTTGGACTTTCTGCTAACTGACTCATCATATTGAGGTCGTTTTCTCCATGCCCAGTGTTCTACAGTAATCTTCGTCATTGTAACTTTAAAAGAAACTTAGTGTTCTAAGTGATTTCTCTTGTAACCATTATAGTAAACATTGAAGGAACTGGTCTAGTAAGCTAATGCCTGATGGCCTTAAGTGCTACCGTCTTGTTCCGGGAAACGCCAATAAAATACGGTCATCCCACGAACGTAATGGCGAAGAATTACGTAAACATGTTTGTGCTAACTTCGCGAACACGTATAACACATTCGGATTAATGTTCCTTCTAAATCCAGTTCCATTTCGATATTAATTGTAAGGGTGGTATGTAATAAAACTCATAATGTATATCTGACGTCGACATAAATTTTATTAAATCCCTGCGAGAAGCGTCTATATGATAATGGTTGTTTAATTTAATTAAGTAATAGTTTAATGACTAATATAAACAGTTCTCTGAACTGGTAATGGTAAAATTAAAGCTACGTGTGAAATAACAACACCACCAGGCTTAACATTAACATTGTGATTGTTTGTTTTATTATTAATTTTAAAGTAAACCAAAGGCCTCAAAAATGAATAGATTTTGTTGATCAGGCTTTGAAAAGATACATATACTTTTCTTTATGGACGAACCACATATTTGAGATCTACGACTGATTAGGCTTAGCTGTTGATGTGCTTGATAATATACTAACTATTTATTTATTTTGAGCATCTGGAAAAATCTCTAAATTCTTTTTCACATTTCACATGTGCCGTGTTGTGCTACACTAGAAGTCGCATCAACATTTTCCTACAAATAACGTTCCCGAGAATACTTTCTATGCACAACCATTTTAAGAACGATTGAAAGTACCAGACACTCGTTTACTTACAGGCTTGCCATAAAATCTATCTTGGAAATAGAGTAACCACAAATCAGTTGTTTGTTATACAAACACTGCGGTGCAGTGGTTAATTCCATCGTAAATCTGTAATACTTTAGTCCGTATAGCTTAAAGGATTAAATTGGGTATAAAACGGCTTCATTTACCTTTATTAACATTTTATATACGAGACGAGTATACAGACCTACATGTTCCTAATGCGTTTTTATGTCGTATCTGGCGGCAGGGGTGTGCTGCTGGTAATATCGGCAAATTACTTTCATGTCACAAACCACCAATGCCTCCGCCGCGCCGTATAAGAGAAATTGACTTATATTTTTTTGTAAACGTCTCTAATATTACTTTTTTTGGAACATTGGAAGCCAAATTGACAATAAGCACGTCGTAAGAAGCTGCGCAGTTCTAGATATTTTTACGTTTATCATAACATCGGAACGTTGCGTTTTGTTGGCAGAGCTCGAAAGTGCACCCTAATTGCGTAACACATAATCACAATTCTAATCATTTTGGTGGATAGGTATTGCTAATCCATTGCATTTGACGACACGTTTGGTGTAGTGGCTACAGTGGCTAAGTGTAGTCAGCGAAACCAAATGGTCCTGGGTTCGAATCCCGGTAGGGGCAAATGTTTGTATGATGAATATGGACATTTGTACCCGAGTCATGGATGTATATTTATAATATGTATGTATTTACGAAAAAAAAATGTATTTAAGTAGTGTATCAACCATCTGGTATCCATAACACAAGCCTTAAGTGTTAAGTGCTTAACTTGGAACTAGATGGTGCTGTGTGCAATGTCAGACGATATTTATTTATTTATTATTTATTGCAGCATATGTTCGAAAAATTTGTCTGCTTAACCAATAACGTAATGAATGATGATGAACTGTCAAAATGACAGGCATTCCTATTGTTAGTGTTACGTAATTACCCCGCTGCCCAAGATTGGTGCTCGTTATTACCCAATCAAATACAGGAATGTGTTATTATTACCGATTGACTGTTGACCTGTTTATGACCCGTCGAGCGCCTTTATTAATGAACACATTACCCTTAGTTGACTATTACTTATCGTGTATGGATGGTTCATCAAATCATCATAATAATATTTTAATCGTTACTCACTTATAGTTTTTATAAAAGTCATCGTTGCTAATTCTATGAAACAATCAAGCGTCTATTAGGGTCTTTCAGCGGTTAAGTGGTTACACACTAACATTTGATCAATTATTTCGTAAGCTGTCACTGATGCGAAACGAAAGCAAGCCACTCGAAATGTTGTCTTTTTAGGGGCGAGTAACACTTGTGATGTTCCCATGGGGTGCTATAATGTGGCGATAAAGCACCGCTAAACACGTAACTGTCCTTATTCCGAAAAATACCGCCTGTCGGATATATTTTTGTTTAGGGACCGTTTTTATATCTTCGCCTTTTTGCTTGCTTAATTTTTTGCTGAAAATTCTTGAGTGCCAAGTCCTTGGCCGTCCTTCATTTGTCGTGCTCATAACTCATACATAACCCAACACGAAGTCTGAACATATTTGTGTAGCCAATTTTTCTATACTTAAGTAGGTATACATGTTGTCATGTCATGAGTTTCATGATTAATTTTCTTTCACGATTAACTACGTAATAATTATGTACTAATAATGCTTTCGTAGTTCCAAACTACACAATTATAAATAGTTTTGTCAAAAGATCTTAGTCGTAAATATGTATAATGGAATGTCTGCATTGTAACAGTTGCGCTAAGCTGTGTCATGCATGTGTGCCACATGTTTCATGTCAATGTTCTATTTTGTTTGTACTCTGACCTTGTCTTTTCCTTGCTCTTGAAATACTACACTTCAAATTTAAGCTATATTGTTTGTGTAATTGATGGTGCTTCTGGCTTTTACCTTTGCTTGCAATGCGTGGGAGTTGATTTATGCGATGTGCTGGAATTTTTGCGCCATGAATTATGTAAGTGCAACATATTCCTTAGATTAATATGTTAGGTCTACACAATAACAATTCTGAACTCTTCATTTCCCATGTTTTGATTTAAATATTATTCATTTCAACCTGTATCTCTACCTTTGAATTTAACGTGTTCATATAAAATTAAGCTGGTTAACTATAAAGATAAACCAATTAAATCAGGACGTTAAGCTCTCCAGAGGTTCAACACTCACGGTCACGGGCAGAGTAAAAATGTCGGTGGTTATAGTTGTTCAACATGTGCCCCGCCATATGGCTTCTTTATCATATTTATCTCTCTCTTGAAAGAAAAGGAACGACCGAAGGAACTAAACAAAGTTATCTGTTCACCCTCTTCTCATATTTGTATTTAAATGCTACTGTTCTGTCTGTTTTATTTCTTGAATGCACAAACGTGCATTTAACTTAATGAAGATTAACCTCCATGATAGGAATTCAAATTTGTTTCCTCATTCCTTATTGCCGACGAACGTTTTTAAAAATAAAATCTAGACGAAGATGATGATGTGTGTCTGATGTTATGAGATTATTGAACTGTGAGACGTACAATACAACTGAAGTTTGCAAGTGCATGCTGTCATCAGTCAGAGCAATGTAAAATGTCTGCGAGTGAGCTTGGTGTGAGCGTCAATTGTATTCCTATAATGAACTGTGTTGAAACCAGAAGCAAAGCATCGTGAAACTAGAACAGTTAGCTTCGCAGACAATGATTACATTAATTAATGGTTTCCAGTTACATAAAGAGAGTTCAAACAAATCCAATTTTAAATTGTTATGCAATAATAACCATACTAATTTTCGATAACAGTTAGAAGATAAAGATAGAATGCTATTTTATTAGTCCATCAAAGAGTATATATATATAGTTATTGATGCAGTTTATATAAAAGAAATCGTGTTTACATAAATCACTCGTTAATCACCTATATGTAGAGGATGTGAAATCCTGCTTAACGGCCCATTGCGTAAACTATTGTAAGATTAGAAATTCCTATCAAGTTTCAGACATGTTTCAGTACCTACATAACAAAGTAATTATCTATTCAATTCAATTCAAACGCGTGTTGTATAAAGATTAAGATACCATGTGAATGTGAACTCCACATGACGATTTAAAACGATGTACAGGTCAAAAGGGAAACTGCATGTACATGTAAATTACTATGTATCATTTACTGCTAACCTCTGTCCGTGGGACATTCAAAATAATATAGATAGAAGTGTATAATTTAAACTTCTTTCACAGTGTTACATAGCTTGACATGGCGTTTTAAAATTCTATGCGTCTCTATAAAATAATTGATATTCGTGAGCTGGCGTCATTGTTGTCGAAGTTTTGAGGGGTATTTTTGATTAGCGTTTCAAATCCCATCGTAGATCGATGTCAACGAGCGGCGACACATTTTGTGGGGGCGTTGGCCGTCCGTCGGGCCTGCAAGTTCCACGGACCACCGCTCCCATACTAACTGTCTCATTAGATCCCTTTGCAAATATTTTTTGCTCATTCTCCCGTTTGACCCTTGTTCGTGATCGAAGTATAATGGCGGCGACGGACATAGCATTCGTTTTATTTGTAGGAAGTCGCGCATGTTTGTTTAATTGAAATTAATTTGTGTCTTCTTTTATTTGTGTAAGTCGTTGAGAATTCCAAGCAACGCGTTTTACACACACATCAATAATCACAACAGTTGATTCATGTCCACTTATTAAATATGTATTTTAACTCACACGGTGTTAATATGCCACTGGTGTATTGATAGCATTCAGTTAATTGAAGCATTATTTTTTTATAAGAATACCTTGAAATATTCAAAAATAAATTGCTTGCAGAGGCATCTGAAAGTCGCCATAATCATAAAACAATTGCAAAACACAATAGCTGAACTGGACAGAGTATTTATTGAAAAACGGACATCAAGCGGTGTCGCTGGCCAAGTAGTTAAATCATTAATGTCTCTGCGTTCTTCCGTTTTTGACAGTTTGCCAGATTACAATCGGCCTTAATTTACGCGCGGATTGTTGGAGCCTGTGCGAAACGAAAATCTTTGGAAGTTGCTCGGCAGTGGGACTCGCTCCGTGGCCGCAGGCCGGAAATATGAACCCATTGTGCAGCTTCGTCTTTTTGTAACCCGGGCCCCTGAGCACCCCAATGTGCTGCACTCGCATGTTTTTGTTATTGTTATCACTTGCAGCAGCTTTTTGTTACATTCCAAAATTTCGAATGACTGTTGTTATATCATGAACGCAATATGCTGATAAAAAGCAGTAGGAAATGTTGCTACTCGATGTGATCTAAATAACGGGTTCCCGTAACTCTAAAAACATCCGTCTGATATGATAGCGGGTTTTTATGACTAATCGATGTTGGTAAATCCCACCAATGTTTTTTGCGTCATCCTCATCACTCCAATATTAACGAATTGTTTATTCTTTTTCAGGTAAGCATTCTGTTCCGTCACGCTTCAAGGTGATGGGGTAAGAACGAATATTAAGTTTCGGACGGTCTTTAAACGCATTGAACTTGAGAAATTATCGGAATTTTGCCGAGGTAACGTTACTTTCCACGTGTGACTCTCAATATCTGTGCGTCTGTGAGTGAGTGTGTGTGTCAAGAATGCGGTGGTAGCGGCTGGAGGTCGTGTAGGTCGATACGTCATCAAATCACCGATCAAATCACTGCAAAGTGCAAACTGCAACTACGTTATAACGAATGTGCAGCGATGCTCTACAAAGAACTATTCACAAGGTTAGAAATAGAATATATTACAATACAATGTTTTTGTAGATACGGTATAGAAGATGAAAAAATATTTTTTATATCTATAACCAGCCGGCATTCACCCATGATACCCGGCCACCTTTCTTGGAAAGAATGAATGCCAGTCGCGTCGTCGCAAGCAAATTAAGTATAATAAAGTTCTACAGTTGCTCAGTACTGCCCGCTGAGTCACTTGCGTAGACAACACAATTTGTGTTACATACGTAGATACTTGCAAAATATTTTTTTTCTTAAATGAGAACTTCTAACAGAACTTGTGCGAAGTTTGTTCACTTCAACGCGTTGTGTTTTAGAAGATAATTAGCAGCATAATGTGGGCGGAAAAGAATAAATAAATGTACGAGTTTATTTTGCGCCGTATACTAAATTAAATGTACACATTTGCCGTATACTAAATTAAATGTACACATTTTGGACAGGTTCACAGGCATAGCTGTGTATGAATTTAGAACCTAAATGTAAAACATTTTTGGTAGAGTGATCGTATGGATAGTTTTCACAATCACGATTACATTGTGAACCTAGAAGGGTTATTAAAAGTTTAGTAGGATCAGGCAAAGGCCAAAGTACTCTTTCGTTTGTGCGTGGAAACCGGTGAATCACTTTATTATTTTTACATGTACTTATTTTAACTCGCAGGAAACACGCTCGCTGGGTTATAACAACTACATAGTGTGGAAACCGTATATGAAATCTTTATTAAAAACTCCTGCCTCATGGGTTATTAACCGCGGCTGTGGCTCGAGGTTTTTTAATCCGATTCAATTCTTTTCACTAATAGTGTTTGGTTCCTAATTTCATGTTTTTGGTAGCGTTCTACATACTATATAATTATATTATGACCGTCCTGTTTATTTGGTAAAACTTCAGAATTTCTCATCTCATGCTTTAAACTAAGTACGGTCTGTATAACAGCGTACACGTCACAGTTCACGGAGAATTTTATGTTGGTTCTAAACAGGACAAATTAAATTTCCCAACTATAACACTAAAACATGTCTCTGTTGTTCACACAAATTCTTAACACAGCCAATTCTAATCATGAAAACTGAGCAAAAACTTCCCGGTGTCTCCATGGTAATCGATTTAACTGTCATGGTACCCCTCACCTAAGTCTTATCTAGTAACTGTTTACGTACTTACAACGACCGTATACCTTCTCATTGCATCAAACTAATGTAACAATCACTTATACGAAGTCTGTGACATGTTGTTCACTTCACCGGCCACACCTGAAGGTCGCCGTCCACGTAGCCGAGCCGCATTCAACTGATGTCATTTTACGTTAGAGCATTCTTATGTCATTACCACATCAGGCGCTAAACAAACGGGAATTACTTATATTCTAGGAAATAATAAAGATGACGATGAAACTTCTACTGTTAAAGGTTTCTTAAGATAGCCATATTTCTATAGATGGCATGTGAATCTAAGCAGATTACATCACTAAAGGATTTGAAATTAAAACTGCAGATCTTTTATGACCGTTCTATTTATAACCCAGTCAATGTAGCTAGATACGACGACGACGTTGATTCTGGTCGCGTTTTATTAGACACCCGGATCGGAGTACTTTTCATCGCACTGTTTCATGAAAACTAAAAGATGAGAACGCTTCCGCGTAGCTCTATATTTAGTTCTATTAATATATTATCAATTCATGAAACGAGCAAGGTAAAGTCAACAGGCTACCGAAATAGGGACCACTTTAAGGACCTATTCGTGAATTAATTAGGTCACAAGAAAGAGTCAAGTTTGTCTGTAAACAAAGTTTCTGTGTGACGGAAGAGATTGCAAAAGTTATTACGGACAGAATCTCGCGTAAAATCGTATGGTCCTCTACCAGCCAAGTTCTTGATTAAGTTTCGCAGCTATTTCAAGGGAGTATAAAAGTCCTGTATAATAATTATATTTACTTAGTACATCTACGAATAATACTTTGTGAAGAAGATATTACGAAGATTTTTGTATATTTACGTTGTGTGTATCAAATATCAGTTTTGTAAGGAAAAATAGGTATTCATGGATGACGTGAACTGGGACGAGATTGAAGTATGACAACAAAATCGAAGTCATGTAATTAACATAACATACATTCTGTTGTTTACACGATTGCACGATATACGTGAAAAAATGAGCAAAGTCTGCGTTAACTGGAGCAGTTCGTGCAAATGCACTGTCTGCATGTATAATATCATGATAAATAATTTAAAACTGGTTATAAAATACCGGCTAACTCAGCGATACTAGGAATCTTAAAATAAGTGATATAGTTATTTTTAACTGATACGTATTAGTATTAATACTAAATCACTTCTGCACTGACGAATAATTAAAACGTTGGTCACGAAAAACTAGAAATCGCACTTAGATTTCGTGTCAATGTTAAGTTGGCAGTAATTAATTACTTTCACAACGCCAGTTCTAGTCTACCGGGTTGTTTAACGTCGATACTTAATAATGTATAGAAAAATAATGTACTAATTTCGCGATACATTGTTGAGGTTCAGTAACATAATGTGGAAACTAGCAATTAATCGTTTCCATAGATTACATTATATCGCCCATTGTTAGCCTTAGTATCCTTGAAAGTATTTTAGAGAAGTTTAAGTTGATCCTCCTTTCGCCGTTGCGGCTGCGGTCAGCATGTTTCAACTGTTCTTGGCCCAGTTGGCGAAAGATTTGTAATGAAATATGCATGAATTTAATTTATAAATTCATTGATATTAATTATTTATATTTTTATATATAAGTAAGGACATTTGGTATATGATATACGATATCTAAATATTGGATATGAACGATATTTTGGTTATTATGTTGAAATCATATTCAATGCATGCATCGCCACAAGAATTTGGTATACATAATCTTATTACGGTTCAAGGAACGCAAAGTCTTCCCGTGAAAGATCACAGGTCATTCAAAAATGGAAGCTCCAATAATAGTTGAGCTGGCAGACAATGCTGGATGGTAAATATCACTGGGCCAGCCACTAAAAGTACCGAAAATACACCTAGTTGGAACCCTTCCCGGTTGCCTTTGGGATGCAAACATAAAGTGAAAGAATAATTTTTCATCGATGATGAAGCTCCAGAAGTGCTTAATGACGAATGACGAATGAAAAACGACTGCTAGGGAAGGGATATGATTGAGTGTTCAACTGCCAAGAAATTCCACTATGGAGCCTTCGTGATTTCAAAATCTATATTCAAATTCGGAGAGCTTGATCTCTCCAATTATGAGTTTTTTTGATGTTCCACCAGAGGTTGAAAATATAGAATATCGAAATATGTAAATTAATTCTTAATATGGCAAAAATTTCATTGCAATCATTTTCACAATCATAGCCAAGGGCTTAAGTACTTTGCAGCTGGGTTCCTACGATGCTGCTTCCAATTGAACTTTTTAATATTCCTTGACCTAATGTTCATTACATAGTTTGTTGATGAAACTATTTTGCTGCAAATAGTCTTGGCTATGGTTTGTTTAGCCAATGTCTTCGTAGATGTAACCCTGAGCGTGAATTGAATTAATTTAGCATCCGTCTGATATTAACGGAATTCAGTTCTCCAGTTAGTATGGGTGTGAAGGTCGTTGTAGCTGTACGTCTACGTGCAATGACAATAGTATAATTTGTTGCTGCGGTTGGGAACACTGCCAGGAACTGTTCACATTACGTTCCGAGGCGATTCACCTCGGCCGCGTGCAGTTCAAACCGGTCCTATCTAATGCGCCGTAGAAAAACTTAATGTTACTAAATTATGATTGATACAATAAAATCCCATTTGCAAACCTCTGGAGATAAAGTAAATCCTAATCACATTCATTCATTTCTATAAATTGTGTGCTCTGTTCTGTGATCTCCAATACTAATTGTATTCTCGTTAGCGTATTATCAAAATATTCATGTTGCTAACGTTGCATGGTTAATAAATTATCTGAAACCGCCTGTGCCCTAATAATGTAGGCTATATATTTATAGGTTGGCATACATTAGCCACGCCATTAGCCGATGGACCGTGTCGTTAAGGGCTAAGTATTGACCTGAAAGCTATTGTTAGAAACGTTAACTCTACATTTTAAAGTTACATTTTTATATTTAAAACTTCGTCTGGTTTACTTCTCTCTGACTTGAACCTACTTAGTTTCTGTACTTAGTACGTTTGTAGACAGTCTGTGTAAACGTATCTTCTCAAATATACCGACTAACAGTTTGCCTGTCAAAGACTTCTCCGAATTATTGTATTTCTGTATGTATTTTCGTCCATCTTCGAGGTATTTTTGTTTATTTTCTGAGTCACTGGACTCTTAGTTTATTTATAAACTAAATGTCTCTTAAAAGCTTTCAATATTTTAGAACCTTTTAACTACATTTTGTAGTCAATAATGTGGTGATCCAACCGCACCTTAGGTTTATTTTTGTTAACCCTTAAAAGATAATATTTTAGTCAGGACGCGGAAGCAAAGTTTGTAAATATGCATCCGCCCCAGCGGTTCACTTGTCGAGGGTACTGTTTGTTCACGTGAGTTACGTGGGTCACGTGGCAGCGACCGCCCGCGTAACTCAACCGACAGTCAACCTAATGCGACTTATGGAGTTATGGTGAACTTTACCTATTAAACAACGCTGGTGTGGCTAATTAACAACATTCTGTCGGAAGCCTTTCTTTTCAAATGCCATGCGATTTCAACGTAAACTTTGGCGCAAATGTTTAACTAACACTTCTCTGAACTAAAATTTTCATATTTTTTACGCTTGTATTCGTAAACCTTTTCCTATGTTAAGTACATAACATCGTAAACAAGACTTCTAGACTAAGAAGAAATACGTGTCTAGAATATTGGCAATCAAAAGATAACAACACCGAATCGATCTCTCTACCAAATTGGAGTCAAACAGCGTCGGGAAAGTGAATTAATAGGGGAAAGTCTCTAAGGATTTGCGTGCTCGCTTTCGTTACGTGCCGCCAATGTCACGTGAGGGATCCGAGCTGTACCTCTGTCATAAAGCTAAGAATAAACACAATGCTACAAAAGTCCCTAATTAAATAACAACACCTATAAATAAGCAATTTATAAAATTGCAAATAGACCTTTGCAGTTTGAATTACATGATTGCCCGCTGCATGGTTACTTGATTTAGATTTATAGTCCACTTCTCAATAGATTTCATCAAGATGATTGCACAAATAATAACAATTGGAGCCGTTTGCGAAGTAGTGATTTTATGTGACTAATACGTAGCTCTGGTGGTTGGTACCTACACTCCTTTTTCCTTATTCCGATGCTGACAATATTTTATGTTGTAAATATTATACGCAACTGTTTGCCACTCATCATTGGTTTATTGCTTACGTTTGTAGTAATGCCCCCGATTTCTTCACGTAATTCTTAAATTGACGTTAGTAAGCATATGAAAACTAGACATACTACGCTTCTACCTCTGCGTGATTTATTAAAAGTTGCTACTTTAGGAGCGGTGTTTAATATCATGAAAATGTTTCGTAAGTTCATTGATTTATTTTTAATAATGAACTATAAATGGTTTGTATGTAACACGAGGAAGTAATCCCATATGAGCTTCTCATTTGTCGAGAATAGTCGAGATGTATTTTAAACATTGAGTAATTAGTTACATGTGGGAACTCACGTCATATTCATGAACAACTCGTAACAACCAAGCTCAAAATGTTCCCCTGATTGAGAATGGTAGTGAGTGTACCGAGTTATTTATTGCTCAATCTTTGGGTAAAATATCAATAGATTCAATAGCTATACAGGTTTGATTTATGAATGTCGGAACCTCGATCGATGTGGGTCCTTTTCACCGACTCCCATTGATCGCAATTGTTAAATTGTGTTTCAATCACGCTACGTCTTGACGAATTCAATATTCGGTATTCAAGACCACTTCAGATAAATTTCTTTCGTTTGAACAATCTAACTAATGGTTCGCAATTTAAAGGTAGGTACCGTTCGATACGCGTCTTATGGAACCGTAGCGTGATGTCATCTACAGATTGTTACATTATTAGATGTTTAAAAATCATAGAAAGTTAATCTGTGACTAAATAAATGTTATATAATACCGTGGCTCGGGGTCACACTTTCGTAGAGTTCAATTGTTTATAATAACGGATATGGCTCACTCTGACTGTTATTACCCAAATGGTTTTATCTCTTCATGTAACTGTGACTAAATGGGTTTACTTATATAACCTTTGAACATGAAATAGAATGTTCAAATTATTATAAATAAATTACAGCTAACATGTTAAGTAACATCATACAAAAGCGGTAGAGAGTAGAGATAGGTCGTACAATTAAATAACATTACTTATTTATTTACCGTCAAGAACAGCTTCTGTTCAAGAAAGAAAACCACAACGTTTAATTTTTAAAAGGCACTTCTAATTTCCAATATTTAAATTTTAATTGCCTTCAAAATAATTGTGAATCATTTTAGTTTTGAGTCATATCCATTACAATTAAACGTAATATGCACACAAGGATTTGCCTTCATAAAGCGTCATTTTATGACGTGCGTATTTAAAGTCAGACCACGTGTTGTCGCTATTTCTTCTCAACTGCTGCAACACCAGGGTATTCGTGTCCCCAGCTATTTATACGGCGCGAGACTTAATCGCCATCCATTACGGGCTCAGCTCACATAGCATCCAAATGAGCCGACGCAGTAACAAATCTTCGTGATCACGATATAATGTAGACTTAGTCGTACAATTTAGAACCCCAAATCTTCTCATAGAAACCCTGTAACAAGCGATTCCTATTGAATTAGACCGATATACGTTCAATACGTTTGGACCATAGATATTTCTGTGGTTTGGACGAGATAATGCCTTTAATCGAATGCCTATCCGTAATTAGTCTTCGCTGACAAGGCTGGGGATCTCGGTATTTTCAATATGCACGATTATCTGAAAACATGTAGCATGTAGAACATTAATTCATACAATAATGTACAAACACATAATACGAAGCAAATAATGATTGTAATATTAACTATTAAAATAAAATTGAAATCTGAAATGAACAGGTGTTGATGTGCCAATGTAGGTAACCCGTAGCGCAAAGCATTCACTTCTGATGATATGATATCGGAGAAAGGTTCATTTGTAAATCTTGGGGAAAGTGAATAAGAGGTAGTGTTGCGTGATTGATTAGTAGTAAGAACGTTTATTCTCACTATAATATGCTGAATTTCCTAAGTTAACAAACGTTTGCTTTTTTGAATAATGAATCATTTAATCATCAATGTCTTGCTGTATGGCCGAGTGCATCAAAAATTCTCCACACAGAATTTACCAACAATGCAAAATGGTGATCTTAAAGTAATTATTTAATAAAAACACCAGGCTATCCGTATTAGGGATTGCAAAATCCGGTTTTTTTTTAAATTCGGATTTCTGTATTCTTGTCCGATTAAAATCCGGATTATCCGGATTTTTCGAACTTTTTAGTGTTTTAAGTTGATTTGATATAATTGGAATAAAATAGCATAAATTATTTAAAATCGGTATTTATTCGCTCAAATCACAGCACGACAGAATAAAATCAACTAATATAATCAACAAAACTTAGGGTATCAGTCATTTTTCCCGTTATAAATTTACATAAACATAAGTTACATAAGTAACATTTAACATAAACTGTTCTTAAACTTTAGATAATTAGATAACATAACATAAACTTAAGATAATTGAGGTATCCTCCTCTTTTTTATAAAAATGCAGTCTCAAGAAAAAGTTTAACGTAAGTCAGTTACAAATATAATAATATCATAATAGTAATGCGTATTTTAATCAGTCTTTTTTAAAAAACGAGATCTTAAAAACATGAACGCGTCAAGTGTCTCATCGTTTAGGCGCGATCTTATTTTATTACAGAACATGCCAGCAGTAGAAAAAGCTCTTTCGGACTCAACACTGGTCGGCGGTATGGAAAGCAACCCGTTCAGAGCTTTTTTTAGGATTTCTCCACGACCTCCACCGTTTTCAAATAACGCCATTTCAACGTGAATCATTGAAGGCAAATCAGTTGCGTTGATCACACTCGTTGACTGGTGGTGATGATCACTACCCACACTTGCAAGAGAAAGTTGACGATTGAGCTTTTCTTTAAAACTGAGTGGCGATGGATCGGAACTAGATTCACACAGACTTTCAAAACTGTATCTATCACGGATTTCGCACCAAATTCGCGCAAACAATGCTGCTGCCTGCACCTAAGCCTACCAATTCAAATATTGTTCGGATTTGCACATTAGACTAGGTAGGTAATATCGATCTACCGATTACTTACACTGAAAATTTGTAGATAAATATAAATATTATCCGTTAAAATCGGTTTTGACTGAAATCCGAAAAAACCGAAGTTGAGTCTTAAAAACCGGATTTAAAAATGTCAAGAAAATCCGGACTTTACAGTTATTTTCGAATTTCGAAGAATCCGGATTGCAATCCCTAATCCGTATTCTGTGACTTCCTTTGGGCAGCAGTACTCAGAATCACCAATTTTCAATTATTATCGTGTCGCATAAATTGGGATGAATCACGACACGATACGTGTTCTGCCATTGTTTAGTTAGGTCGTCACTTGTTCGTGATTTATCCTTATACAAGACATAATTTTCATTTAACCCAGCCAGCGGAAGGTAGAATCGTTTAACTAAATAATGTTTTATTTTCAGTCTTTGAAAAACTAGAAACATGATGATCTGTTGTTATCTTTACTTTATTAACATCTCTTGCATGCTGACACATTTGTGTTGTAGGTATGTATTGTACTCACTACTCATGTTGGAGCAAATAAATGAGTAGGTACTTATCTTAGGTATCGTATCTTAGACAAAAATAAACTCCATAAAAATATTCCCCTTCATCGTAAACGTTCGATAATAGTCGTCATAGGAGTTCACTCTAACTCTTAAGCCTTTCATACAAAATGCGGCTTTAGTGCATCCGGCTTTTTCCTACTTGTAGGAATTCAGTCACCTGCTACTTTTGCAGGGCAAAAACCCGTCTAGACGGCATTAAGCTAGAGTGCGGGCCTACACTTTGAAACACTATAAATGAGAATCAAATTATTGTCAATCTCATTATTTGCACCGTAGAAGCTTTGCATTCGGTTATAAATATGTACCAACCAAAGGCAGGACATCTAAATAAGCTTACCTGAAAATAACCTTGTTAGGAGCATGTGACCTTTGTTTGCGGCTAGAATACTAATTTATTCTGGCTATTGGTTAAGGAATGCTCGTCGACTTGTAAAGCTAATGTAAATTGCAATGCTATAAACTTCGCCAGCAGGTTATTGTTTACTTCATTTCTCCATTGTCCGAGGTTCAATACGCTATACGCTCTGTTCTATTATCTGAACTTTGACCTCGTAGCCATGTATATTTTACATACATAAGGTTTTGTTTTGCGTGGCTGACTAGTTACTCATTATAACACACATTTTAAGTTAGCTTAAAATAATTACGGCAGCACCACCGCATCAAGCACTACAGCCAATTATCAGATAGTTTCATAATATAATATTCGATGTGCAGATTAAACTAGCCTGTAAACCATTAGTAGATTAATGGTATCCAAAGTATTTTGCGAGCACATGCGGCTTAACTATACTTTGTTAAAGTTTATTACTTACTCTACTCGAAACTTAGCTCCCTCTGAGCTTATTTCATCGTCTAGACAAGGAAGGCCGGTATCATGTCTCCTGGGGGAATAGGTAGCGGACCGCAAATAATGTTAGCGTTGCCAGACCGTGGCGACGAGCGGCCATTGTGTGCTTGTTTGAGCTTCTATTACGGCGTATTCACTGGTCCACTTGGAGACGGCGGGCTACGCCTGCCTGTTGATAAGTCCTCTGTTGTTACTTTTAGATATCGGGTTATTTGATTAGTCAAGTACTTAGTGTATTCTTCTTCTTTGTCGTAGCACTCTTGTCAGAGCGGTCTTGACTCGTGATCCTCATGTAGTTACTTGTCTAGGGGCTGATGTGATTCGCCTCAAGATTTCTCGCAATCTACTCCGATTTTACTACTAGTATATTAATCCCTAGTAAATTCGAAAACTGGCCAAATTAGCTCATGAGATTATGACAATGTAATATCCATATCCCATGAAATTTTCAAACAACTCGATCACGGCTAGAGTTTAACAGGATTAGGATGCTGCCCTATGCTGATGCCTAGATGTTGATACTTGCTAGAACAAAGCAGTTACAGCGAAAACAATAGGTCGGAATCATAACAGAAAACGTAATATATGTACTGTAGGTTACTGTAGCCAGGTGTAGTGTAGGTTGACTGGTAGAAAATGCCTATGGCATTAAGTCCGCCTCTGTACATTTATGTGCTTAAAGTGTTAAATAAATAAATAGTGTAGCTGCAAACCGTAGGTTACTTCCAATCATAGACGCGTAAGACCTTGACTTGAAATTGACTGTCTCGATTATTGCTAATGTAATGTTCGTCAATGCTTGATCAAACAAAGAAATATTATCGATTCACGTGAAAATTCTATACATAGAATGGAAAGTGCATGCAGACGGCATAATCCAAGGTCAATGAAAAAAATATATCAAACACTACATAGCTAAATTGCATGCTCACGACAACAAAGCAGTTTCCCCGAAAGGTACTGAGTTGTACAGCAAAATAACCATACAAACGCGAAGTACTAACGAAACTAGCTACCTAGTTTCGGTCATTGTTCCCTGTTCGTTTGCTTTGTGATTTTCAACTGGGCTTGCGTTTGTTCTGGCTCGTGGAGGTAATAAGTAGCTGGTTATTATTCCTTTGCATTCTGTAATTAATCCCCATAATAATTATGAGCTGCACGACTTCATCCGTGTTACATTCTGAACAGGCTAGGAAAGACTTTGTATGACATGATATTACTTGAAGTGATTTGCGTATTCCACAAATTGTTTGTGCATTTATCAGACGATGTCTATGCGTAAAGTCTCTACGAAAACATATATACACTCATGAAGTCCGGAACTTTCATTTGTCAGATTCTTGGGGATGACGTTTGTGTGATTAACTTAGAATTTCTGAGAACCTCACTTGTAATTGGGGTACATACAGTATACTTCATATTAGGGTAAAGATCAAAACTAATCAAAGCCACAGCTATCCTTTACCCTTTGTAAAGGACAGCAGTGGTTTTGATCATTTTAAACATTGTGTCCACAAAAAGGTAGTAGGGACTTCGAGAGACAAAACAAATGTAACAAACACTTGACAAGATGTAAAAAAATTCAAGGAAAATACCTTGACTCTCGAATCGATATTGTACAAAAATAAAAGGAGTAAGGATAATGACGCGTGTAATATGCAAATAACGTCAGAAGGCCTCGTATTTGCGATACGAGCGGGCTCGTATTCTGATACTCCACGCTGCGCTTGCGGCTGCAGCGTAGAATGCGCTGCGTCTTGCGGTTCGCCTTGTGGTCGGCGGTCGCCACTCACGCCCGCCACTGAAACCAAAGTGTTTATTTAATACAGGATCTGCAATAGGAATGCTGATGGAATTGAAAGCCTCAGTTTTATCTGTCGCCTGACCTCAAAACGGTTTAAAAAAAATTGCGAATGCTACCAATATGTATTTAATTGTATTGGAAGGATCTTGAATTAAAATGTTATTTCAATAAATTGATTGTTTAATTCGGAAATAAACCAAGATCTGAAGAACTAATTCGTCCGTAACTTTATTCAAACCTTACCTGATAAATAAGGATAAGAAAAAAAATTAATGAATTATGAAATCAGAGCATAATTCAATTAACCTTAATTTTCTTTGTTACAGCAACTCAAAGATGAGCTCGGTGAAGTGGTCGCGGAGCTGGAGGCTCTGGATGGGCAGGAGGAGTGTAAGCAAAACAGTAAAGCCAAGCAGATGAGTATAGGGAGGAAGAAATTCAACATGGACCCCAAAAAAGGTGAGCAAGAAACAAATACATACGTTCTAGAGGGAGAGGGAGTCAGACAAGCCCGTTTGATTAAGGGCCGTAGCCCGTAATACCTGCTCCGTGTGTTTCACAAAAACTAGTAGCATAGCCGTTCGTTTCAATTACTGGAATAGAGAAAGTATCGAAGTAGGTTTTTTTATATGAACAACGATTCTCGCCTTTATTATAAATCGGTCACATTGGGTTGGGACGTGTTTTCTCATTTAGCTCCTTTAATACAATGTATGGATGTATACCTACCCATTTAAGAGCCCGTGGAATGAAATAACTGGCTCGCTGAAGAATTTCATACAATCTGACGACAAATTCCTATGGCGCGGGCGCCGCGGTTTTTATAAAAACATTTTAACTTTTCTATTTGATGATTTTTTTGCTGTGCTTACCTATACGTAGTAAATACATGAGGTTCTGTTAAAGGACACAGAATGATATACAAGAAGTTTTAAATGTAAATGAGAGAACATTAAAAGACTCCGATATAGTTCTAGACTTCGTTAACTCCAAACACTTAACGGTCCAGACACTTTTATTGTATGTGTTGCCTGGGCATTTTTATATGGTAGACAATGTCGGCATATGCATTATATTTTTGGCTTACGATCAAGGTTTCAAAATCCCCAAATGCAGATAAATTTGCTTTGGTAAATGTTATGGGATTGAGCTACTGCGTTGAATTAGCGATTTGGGAAAAGTTATTAAAATTAAAACATAAGCAATTATGGGGCTTTTAATGTGGCCCTTTTCATTAAAATAATGGCGGTAAAAGGAGTAGAATTCTTCGTACAATGCTATTCCATGCGGCAGGTGCGGCGTTCCCACGGCCGGTCGAACGACATATTCTGCAAATTGTTCTATTCCTGCACTTTTACACCTGTTCAACGGATAACTCCTGAGTTTTATACATTACTATCGTAAATTAGATAAATATCTTGCGGCTCATAACATTACAATAGCATTTTAATTGTCTTTGTTCGGAACCTTGCTGGCTGAACCCTCTTCTGATTTTTTGGTGATCACACAGTTATTTAAAATTAGTAAAGTGCTAAACTAAAAAGTTGTATGTTTGCAATATGTTATTTTACACAAATCTTTCATTAGTTGCTTTATAGCACGTTCTAGTTTAAATAGCTGCGTCACTTCGATATCTTCCACTACGTTTGTATCACAACTAATCGCATCTTCTGGTACCTCATATTTTAAAAGTATATTCTTTAAAGAATCTTTTCCTGATATATTTTTAATACCTCATACCAAAATCGCGTTAAGAAACCTTGATCCGCTTTAATCTTGGCAGGGTGAATGTTTGTTCAGCTAATCGATATCCAAACAAGAACCTTTCTAAAACTCGCGTGTTTCTTTCATAGCTGCTCTCCAATTTTCTTTATTTTTATCAGTGGGAAAATCTTCCAATATATCACTGAAACATTTTGAGATTTCAAAGAGTATATATATCTCTTTCTACTTATTAATGTTAGTTCATGTAACCCACGTGATCATGTCTAGTAAATTCGATCACTTAGACATGCTACAACATTAGACTGATATAATCTGTAACAGTAGTCGCCATCCTGTAATTAACTCTGGTAGGTGGACTTGATATAGGTTGGTTTTCTGCAAGTAACGGTACAAATTATCGCGACCAGGAACGCTTTCGATATGGTAATAAATCATCTGCCCGCATTAAAGGGAAATGAGAAGTTTTTACAAGAACATGTACTGGCTTAGCGCTTAACTCACTTAGTATTTTTGAATACTGGGGGTTTCTAGGTCGGCTGAGTCTTCGTATTATTAGTTAATGCGAAAATCTTTTTTCGTGTCTCGCTTGTAAGATACTTATACAGCCAGTGTTCCAGTACTAATTAGGTCATGTTGACAATAACAACTAGCTTCACGAGAGGTTAGATGTAAGGCACGAGGTCTTCACTGAATGCATGCTTCAAGCTCAGCAGACGCTTGAGTGCTCCTATTCTCAAGAGCAGGCGTAATGGGATGTAGTCGTATACAGCACCTGGTTGCACAACTTTCTAATGATGTGATGTCATTTTGTGAAAAGGGACACGACTTTATACGGCAGCCATTATCCTTTTTCCAAATAATGAATGAACTGCCTGAAAGGGATAAATCAAACCCTATGTAATTTTTCATCGATAACTACTATGGAATGATATAGCGATCAGTAAGGGATTTACAAATGCTGTTCAAGTTGTTTTTTTTTGTCAAAAATCTTCATTATCTGCATTTAAATTACAGTTAGTAAATATCAAATTAATATTTTGTTTAAGTAAAAATTAAAATTATCCAGAACACGTGTAGTACAGTTTGTTTATAATGTAAAGTGTTTGGTGACCGGCTTTACGCGGTAACATTATTTCTGCGCGGTAAGCTGGCTTCGCATCAGGATTAGCCATGCTGGATTATGGCGGCGACATTACGGTAAAGGGTAATCGCTCTTTCAGAATCATAACTATGGTCACTATTTATAGAAAAACTTAATAGCTTTATAATAGTGCTTCCACACAACCTACGAGATTAGATGGAGAAGTAACAGCAATAAAACCAGACAAATTGGAACTAAAGATCATCAAGAGATATTAGTAAATAACAAAACAACTATCTGATGATGTTCAAACGCGGAATCTGATAAATCTGTCAGCATGATCAATAACTCATCATTAATTGCAGCTGGATGGATTTACTAAGTAATATTTCTCAACATTTGCTTCCAAATGTAAAAATCCGTAACAATAACTGACCGTTAGTAGAATTCGTTGTAATATTAGTCAGTGTTACACTGTTAAGTAACATTCTTGAAATTGTAACGACACTGGGAATGTAGGGTCAATATAATTCAATGAAGTATTGCTAAGTATGGCATTTAAATGACCAATCAGATGTTAATCCAATTAAATATGTTGACTGTTGTATGACTTTACAGATGACTGGATTCACATGCAATTGTGACCTGGTTTAATCTGGTAGAATACCTGCGCGTCGCGAATCCGTCGGTAGTTCGGGCCTGACTCTTGACCTAAATTGTGCCGGTTGTAGATACAAACATTTTGTCCATGATTTTGCTTGATTCGAATCAATAGAAATCTAAATTGCTTCATTAAAAATACGATCGCAATAAGGAAGCAACAAAGGCAATCAATAAACATGGACTGAAAATACCTGACACTATTAAATATTTATTTGACTGTGAAGCAACAACTGTTATGGACGAGACATCAGACATGATTGTCCGCAGTAATTGCATAACTCTAGCCCTATTCATCGCATATATGCATTCATAATTCTAATTACGTAAAATACGTGACTCCAATGGCTTCTTTCCCTCGGGAAATAATTCAACGGGCTTTCATTGTTCTCAACGACTAGACTGTCCAGCGGTTCTTTCTCGTATAATATACTTTTCCTGTTTGGGTCGTTTCGTTAGCATACAACGAAAATTGACTTTAGACTACTTGGAAGACTATAGGAGACTGTCATGCATCAATTATCATTAATCATGTTGCTTACCAGTATAATCGCTTGTTTACTTGGTTACGTATAAGCCGTGTCAATTCGGCTATCTGTGTCATTGCAGTTTCCATAACAAGTTCCGCGACTGAAATCTGAAACACTTGATGAATTATGTAAAATTCAACCGATAAAGTCAGTCGTTGGGAAATGTAATTACTAGTCATTAAAGTCAGCCAGCCGTGAAGCAGGCCTTACGTGATCTAACTTTTCTCTAATTTTGACCTTCGTTCGGAAAGTGTATTTTAAATTTATTTACTCTTCAATGTTTTGTGATCCTTGAATTGTTACAATAGATTCCCACACAGAAGCGACATCTCAGCTAATTCCAATTACATTCAACGGTTGCTGAATCAAAATATCGATCTGGTTTCGTATTTTCGCAGACGCCAGTGCGCTATCGCTAACAAGCTTGTTATTGTTGCGAGCGTCACACGGACTCACCCGGTTGCTCCGGTTCTCGCTCACTTAGCACCAACGATCCGTCATGCCGCTATCTGCAATTTTGCATGCCGCAAGATGGAAGCCCCAGTCGACACCGAGATTTATAAAACAACCAAAGTGCACATTCTCCCGACATACGCGATACGTAAGATAAATTGCTCATATTTATCGTCTGCTAAACCGACTACCGTAAAGGGTATAAAATTTTTCGATGGAGAAAAATCTTTGTAATAACATCACACTGGTTGATAAATCTTGGTTTTAGACAGGGTTTCCTTGGCTAGCATGAAAATTCTTTGTTTTTGTGTGAAACTTTTGGCATTTACTCACAAGCGAAGCCTGAAATTCACAACCCACGCTTATTACGCCCATTGAAGCTCCTGGCTCAGTGTGAGGGCGGGTGACGTCAGTTAAGACGCAGACCATTAGGATTTTGTACGCAGAACCATCGTGACGCAAGCATCTAAATTGTATAACGCATTGGTTTGGCATTAATGGTAACGGTGATAGTAATTGGTGAACGAAATACTAGTTAAGATCTTGTCTTGTTTTATCTCTCTCTCTCTCTTCAACCCGTATCCATCCTAATTTGAGTGTAGCTCTCTCTTTTATTGCATGATATTCTTCCCGGTCTTGGGTTTGTCATCTAGCTCTTGTTTTGTCTACGAAGGAAGCATTTTCCAATACTACTCTAGGCTACGTTTTCCTGTAGCAGCTTATATTTCTTTGCAATTTCTTGAGAATCTATCAAGGTTTAATGTAATCATTTAAACTTGCTGGTACAAACGCTTAACTTTATATTGAAAGGTCGGCATTTAGCGTTCGTATAGCGGGCATTGTTTGAATGGCAGTTGCATTCCATTGCTCCTACGATTGCAGCTCTAAATGGGTGCAGGCACGGTCACCGCTCGCTTTCACGAGTACGACAGTTTGCATATCGCCGCCGCGCCGTGAACCACTCGTCTATGCTTTCAATAGGCTTCGGAGACCTTCAAGATGGGACATTCGAAATTGTATTCGATTCAAATTAATATGTAATCTACAAGGATGTTTCGGTATGAATGACGCAAATATAAATTGAGGACGGAAAATCGTGAACCTACGTTCGATATCGTTTAAAAACCCAGGTAGATGCGTTTTTATAATTTATCTGACACATGGACACCCACTCAATGGCGATTTACATTGTATATATATCGGTAGGGTTAGGTAGAAAGCCATGTTGGCAAATAAAGATGCTCTTGTGCACTGTGTAGTAGTTTTAGGTTTTTCTTTGTCACAACACACATGATCTGAATTTGAAGCTTGTAAAAGTCTGTGCTTTAATTTTCTCTTTGTACACCTGTGCCAAATGACAATGCCTGGGAGGCGAATAAAGTTCTCATGCACATTTTACTAATACAATACTTTGTTCACTATGCTAACTGTCGTAACATGTACCAATTTCTTTTTAGGTATCGAATACCTGTACGAGAACGGTCTACTGCAGAGAACGCCCGAAGATGTAGCGCAATTTCTTCACAAAGGCGAAGGTCTAAGTAAGACGGCGATAGGCGACTACCTCGGCGAACGTTCAGAATTCAATGAGGCGGTGCTCAAAGCATTCGTTGAATTACACGACTTTACGGACCTAATACTAGTTCAGGCACTCAGGTGAGTTGAAGAAACTTTCTACATTTAAGCTAAAGTATACTTAGGCATATGAGAGTCTTCTTTGATCAGAAAATCATTTTAGTACAGCAAGCTTTAGTGAAATATAAACAAGGTTTACGCCCGTTACCTAGCTGGCAAGCGAAGCCTTTGTTTGGAAATTTTATCGAATAGCTCGATTCCATTTCAGGCGAATACCTATTATTTTGCAAACGGAATTAGTTCACGTTACATATTTATCTAATGCATAAATATAATGCCAGCGATGATAATATCGAGTTTTAGTAAACTGCAATGAAAGTAGATCCAAGTGATAGGTACAACGAGCGACGTAAATGTAAAACTGAAACTAAACTGAACTGAACTATGGCATTAAGTCCGCCTCTGTACATTTGTGTGCTTAAAGTGTTAAATAAATAAATAAACATAACAATGACTACCTAAACCTGAAACAGGAAGTTGTAATCTAATCTCTTTATAATATTTGCCTACAGTAATTCATTTGTGGCTCTTGTTTCCTCCCAATTGGTAGGCAAAAAAAAAAAAAAAGATTAAGTACGAGTATTTTCTGGGAAAACATTACATTTTAAACAAGCAAACAAAGTGGACACAAAAACAAGTTTTTTTTGATAAATATAAATATTCTGCGAATATAATCTGAATTATTTTTGCTTGTTCTAACTTCTAAGCAACCAAAGAAAAATAAACTTTTTGTTAATTTATATATTAATTACACCACAAAATAGATAACAAAAAAGAAATCAAACACTACATACAAAATATACAAAGGACGGCCTAATCGCTTTCTGCGATCTCTTCCAGGCAACCTTGGAACGGACAGCGATTTGCCTGGATATAAACTGGGGCTGTCATTGGTGCAAATCATAAGTATGCAATACACTAAAGTAGACACACAGATATACATATCCTAAATAATAGATACGTAAATACATTCATACTAAATAATTATATAAAAAACTAAAATAAATTAGGACTATAGATAATTACAGTTACGAGAAAAAGACCACAACTACAAGTAATGTTCCTTCATGAGTACTTTAAAAACAAGTAACGACTGCGTGCATTTCACATATTTCAACTGGCAATGCATTCCACAAACGAGCGGCCTGGACAGTATAAAGGATTTGTCGAGGAAAGCTGTGGAATGCATAGGTATTTTAAGCTTCAAGTTATCTGATGACCTTTGAAATTTCGTATGGGAGTCGCAAAGAAACAGGAAACGTTTCATGAGATAGAGAGGGGTAGAAGGGGAAAGGGGCACATTATACAAAAGGGAATGGATATGAGCATTCCGGCGAAGGCGAACTGGTAACTTGAGCTTCACTCGAAATTCAGAAACACGGTCATATTTGCGCAAACCGAATGTGAGCTCTATACAAACATTTTGAAGCCGTTTAAGTTTATCCAGTTGGTTTTGGGTAAGGCCAAGATAGCTGGCATCAGCATAGTCAAGGATGGTAGAAGAAGCGATTGTGCAAGCGCAATCTAGGTGGCATTCGGTAGAAAATTACGCAATTTCTTCAAGGATGCAGCGGATGCAAAAAACTTGCAGTTGCAGCTAACTTCCTGTAACTGGGCAGTCCAAGAGAAACTTGGGGATATTCATTGATAGGACCTTCTATCAATGAATATCCCCAAGTTTTTAACAAATGAAGAATAACTGGGAGTCGGAAGAGAAGAAAGATAATTCAGTGAATTCAACTTTATTATTCTATCAAAATTTGACGAAGCAGTAAAATTATTATTCATTGCATCAATGTCGTATGTCTTTTGGGATTGTCTCTTGTCGGGTTTTACCGACCCCCAATGATCTAAGAAATTTCAAAACTGGATGCGTCCTCATTTTGGACAGAAGTGTAAATGTGGTGACAATTATCATTCCCTACACACTTTATTGCTGTGATTACGGATTTCGCTGTTTGTTAGTACCCTGTGTCTACGCTTAAATTTAGCCACATATAATCGCGGACTTCCTCAAACCACTATGCCCGCAATATTTAAACAAATTATTAAGACTTAACTAGAAGTAGAGTGTCTACTTTCTGGTTCAATGTTTGCTTTCCGACTATCATATTTGAATACTATTCTACTATATCCTATTAGAAAGCTGTAAACAGATTAGTTACTTTTGTCGAATAAAACAAATAAACCATTCAGGCATCTGTAGACTCGTCTTCACATGGCATTCGGAAATGTTTCACTTGGCAGGCATACCATTTTGCACTAAGGTTATTCACACTCTAGTCTCTTCTGGCTTGCAGAAAAATGACGACTGTGTCCCTATTATTTATAGAAAGTTTAAAAACGAGGCCTCGTATAGAGCTATATTATGTGGAGCTATGTAGTCTCACTTGTGGAGTAATGGACCGATACTTAAGTGTTTGTGTTATCTATTACAGACAATTCTTGTGGAGTTTCCGTCTACCGGGCGAGGCGCAGAAGATCGATCGTATGATGGAGTGTTTCGCTCAGAGATATTGCCAACTAAACCCGGACATCTTCACCAACGCGGACACGTGTTACGTACTAAGTTTTGCGATAATAATGTTGAACACTTCACTTCACAACCCCAGCGTCAAAGACAAGCCTTTGCCGGAACAGTTTGTGGCGATGAACCGGGGGATTAACAACGGCGGAGACCTGCCTCAGGAGTTACTTTTGGTGAGTACGACTATGTTTAATAAACCTTGCCTCTTCGTCTCACCTTTGTAAGTGGCAGTTCACATAACAGATTGTCATCTGGTGTTTACTAATATGTTTTGATTGAATGAAAATGATGGGAGTCGTGTAACAATAACTACATCAAAATGGACAGTGCTGCAACAGTTTGATTACAAATAAAGTGTTGCTATAACATAAATGTTTATATTTTCATCTGTACGTTCTACAAATAGTTTCATCTCGTTTCGGATTTGTATGGGATGGAATTTAATCCTTTCTAGACAGAGTGTCTCTAGCTTCTCCGCCTACGTTACTTTTAGTGAAGTCATTGTAGTACAATTAGCGCTTCGTGTTAGGTATAGGCAACATTTAGGTCACCTCTGCGTGCCTTTAGTTAATATATTTGACCATGCGAGGTTAACTTTTTTTTTCTTTTATTTCTGTAGGCACTTCTATAAACGTAACTGCCTAAGTATATTAATCTATGTAGGTATAGACAGAGATACATAGGAGAGAGTGTGCATGAAAGAGCCAGTTTTAAAAAGTGTAAAATAAAAACATTTTAGGCTGATTGTTTTTAAATAAAAATACTTTTTTTCAATAACCAGTTTAATAGTTATGGTACTAATAATATAAAAAAAATAGGTAACAATGTAAGAAATCTGAAATATAGCAACTTAAAAAAATGGGATATTGGCTCTTTCAAAACAACCTGAAAGAAAGAGCTACCGTGTGCTACGAAAGAGCCAGATTCCACTTCGTTGAATCATACTACCTTTTTAGCAATTCTAATATCTCTTAAAATACTCAAAAATGTAACCAAAATTAAACACAAGCGAAAATCACAGCTTTTGATCAGTCTCAAATAATCATCTTACAATAATCTTAATAATTAATGATACTTTTATAAAAATCAGTCTCAAATAATGTTGAACCACGGATATAACAAACATTTTTGGCAGAAGAAATTAATCATTCCTTTGTTACCACAAGGCGCATGTGTCCATCCTCCACATATTTTGCAATGGTACCATTCTTCTTTGCTCTGAGAATAGTGTCCATTACACAAAATACAATCATTTTTATCTTGCTGTAAACTAATATTCTGTTTTTTTTATTGTAATAAGTTTATTTCATCATCTGAGCGTGTTAATGATGTATCATCGTGCAAATATATGTTGGCGCTAGTGTCACTGGCATCATCCTGTTTTTTTTAGAATGTAGTTTTCTGATATTTTGTTTTGTAGTCATTTTCTTAACAATAGTTTTTTTTTAGATTTGTTTTTACTTTCTTTTTCTTCTATTTTGTTTTTTTCAGGAGAATCCGTGATTATAACTGATGTCATTTTACGATTGTTAGTCTTAGAATTCTTTCTGGGTCCTGATTTTAGGAAAGGTCTTACAATTTCGGGACTTTCAATTTGTTGTAATGCTGCTGTTTATGGCTGCAAACTTTCTGGCAATGGGAGTTTTCAATCAAACTATCTGTGGGTATGAATCCGACATTTGGAATTACAGGAGCTTCTGAAGTGTTAATATGGAAAGTGCTGCACTCTGGTGTTGCTGGTCTCACGTATTCTAGCGTAGAATCATCAAAAGAAACTGGATTAGGTCTGTCGGTCACGTATGATGCAAGAAAGTCATCATCGGAAAATGTGTTAGAATTTACAGGATAAATGCCAGTTTTGATGAATCCTTGAGTAACATTTTGCAGACTAAAAGCTGCTAAATATGCATCTCTAGCAAACTGCGCAACTTGGTAGATGGTAACAGTTTTACCAGGATTTGAAAGCATCTACTCATTCATAGCTATTCGATATCTGGTTTTGAATGGCCCATACACAGGGACGTCCAGGGGTTGTAGCCTATGGCTGCAGTGTGGTGAAAAGTTAGCATTTTTATAAAATTTTGTCTGGCAAATTCTATTACACCAAGATTAACATGGGAGGCATGGTTATCCAATAAAATCAATGCAGGATTTTCTTCCGACGGTTTAACATGGCTTACAAAATGTTCCATAGTCTTCATGAAACATGGGCTAAACCTAGTGCTCCTGAAGGCCCATTATTTAACATATGGTCTTTAAAATTCATGCGCGGAAAAATAAAGACGGGGCGTATAGTGCCACCTGCAGCATTATTAAAAAAACAGAGTGGTTACGAGCGTACCACGCTCGGCTGGAGTAACCTGCCCAATTTGTTTCGAGCCTTTTTCAGCGATGATTTTAGGAGGGGCTGAAATGGTGCTGGATCCTGTTTCATCTGTATTAAAGATCATGTGTGGTGGGAAATTATACTTTTCGTAATTGCTGGTCATCAAAGAATATGCCAACATTTGTCTTATTAAAACTTGTTGCCCTGGATAAAGAAGTGCTCTCAGGTTTTCTGATTGACTTTTTTAAATCTTTGTGTCTCGACATGAAGCCTCGGAGCCATTCCACAGATGCAATTTTGTCAGTATTCCATTTTTTGGACAGATAGCATTTGCCTCTGCATACTGGAAAAGCTAATTCTCTTGTTTGTTTTTTCGTCAAACCGTGACACATTTTAGATGCAGTTTTTAGATAAAATGCGTTTGTTACCTATATTTGGGCGATGCCCATACTCCTCCTCAGAATTCTTAGCCTTCTTAATAATTTTCGCCAAATCGGCCCTTGATTATGCCAAATGATAATGCTGTTTTATTTATGGATTGATTTTCCGCAGTCACTTCTCATACAGCGTCTTCTATTACTGCAATTGTGGGCCTTTGCCGTTTTTTCGGTGCTGAGGCTCGCGAAGACATGTTTTTTGTAGTCTGAAAGATTAACAGTATTTAATTGGTATTAAAAAGACGGCAATGCTAAGCTAAAATCTAGTAATGTATTGAAAGAGCCAATGCTAAGCTAAAATCTAGTAATGTATTGAAAGAGCCAATGTATGTGCCATGAAAGAGCCGGCTCTTTCATAGACTCGACAATTGGCGCTTTCAAAACATGTTGTGTTAAAAAATATAACCTCGAACTACAGCCAATTTACCTTAAAATCATAACGATAATATTTGCGTAAAATAATGAAAAATATGTGCATAACAATACAACATATTCATTTTGTTAGCCTATGTTTTACACGTATTGTCAAAAAAACTTAAGTAAACCCGAAAATACTTACATTTTAACTTAAAAATTTTCAATGCAGTCCTATGACGCCATTTGATTTCCTAAAACTGTCAAATGTCTGTGGGTGGCAGCCGTCCAGTGTTTGGCAACACTGGACGGCTGCCACCCACAGACATCTAAAGAGTAAAATTTAATTTTGGTAGGATTTTGTTAAGTGGGAGATAATCGCATCGGCTCTTTCAAAACTTGGCTCTTTCATACACACTCTCCCCTACACCTTTTATAAATATTATTTACTGTTTTAACACGGTTAAAATTACAGCTGTGGAAACACACAATGTGACAAAATTATACACAATAGTCAATCATATGAAAAAATCAAATAAATGTATTAGTCATAAATATTATTGATTTATTCTTGTGGTAGTTCTTAGTAGCCGCTTATAATATAATACATTTTATTTAAATCTATAACCGTATAATACCCACATACATAAATAATAAATGGAAGTGATTTTCGTAAATTAGTTTCTAACTCCGTTTCAATGCTACGCAATGTGTAATCGCGGATAATTTTAATGCGAATTTATGATTCCTATAGTTAGTTGGTATCTACATATTCATGTACGCACTTACTAACAATCCGTATCGCTAAAAACCACTGGGAAATGCCTTTTCCTGATTGCAATGTCATAAAAACAGTTGCTTAATCGAAATCACGCCGAAGTCGCATAGTTTTTATTTCCTTTACGTTGCGACAGCAAAAGCAATAAGTAAATAATAAATAATGCATCAGATAAGCATGTTTTCTTGTATTGATTTCAACACTAAGTCGACACCATATTGACATCCTGCAGTAATACGTATCGCCGTGCAAACATTGTATTTGAAAAGTATAAAATTCACATTACAACTATGTTTCCTTATGTTTTTTTTTACTAACACAGGTCACGGGCGTGTTGTTTTTGCTCGTGTCTATAAATAATTCATAATAATTAGTTTTCAAACAATCACGATAAAGCACAATCTATACGGTATTATATTAATACGACTTGACGTAAATAACAATGTAAACAATCTGAAATCACTAGCGGCGTTATCTGTGAAGTAACTGCTCGATAAATATCAGTATCCTAATGTCACAGTTGAAAGTGAGTTTCTGTTCAAACTAGTGGTGTTATGTCCATTAAAGAACATTAAAGTATTTAAATATGCTCCTCTAATGGGAGTTTTAATTTGTTTATTTTTATGTCTATTATTATCTCCTAAATAGACAAACTTATTTTGGTTCACACATTATAAGTGATGTTTATAGTGTTCACTTGGTAGTAGATTTTATGTCGTTTTTTTATTTGTTTTTCCAGTCGCTGTACGAGTCGATAAAAACGGAGCCATTCAAAATACCGGAGGACGACGGCAACGATCTCATGCATACCTTCTTCAATCCAGACAAAGAGGGATGGCTGTGGAAACAGGGAGGAAGGTAAGCAGTCCTATTTCACTTCCCACTTTGCACATTATAAATGACTAAAAACATTTCATGCAAACATAAATGATTTAAACCAGTCGGCAACCTGTCAGATTTGGCACGACCGCGATCTTTAACCCTTCGCATTCACACTCACTTCAGACGTGGATTTGACAGCTGACCTGTTTTTACTCACCTCGCGTTCCAAACTTTTGGAGCTTTGTTCGCTTGGAACCGGAAAAAACCAGCGCGAAGATTTGTGTGATCTCACGTTACACTTTCTTTTTTCCTAACAAATGTCATTGAGATTAATGATTTCTAATGTCTGCGTTTTCATTTTATTATGTACCATTGCATAATCTACAGAAGGAAATATAATTGCGAGTATCACCTCTAAGTGACTGCTGGTCATTGACATTTTAGTGGGGAATACCAATTTACCTTTTGTGAAGATAAACCTATAGTGTTACCTATTATAAAATTAATTAAACTGAGAATATGCGTAGTATTCCGCGTAGCGTGTTGCTATGGGTGTGTAGCTCATAATAGGTATTATAATTACCACGTGCTCATTATTATCCATCATTAAAAACACGCGAGTAACGTGAAGTCACATGGGCGTGAGCATCACGCCAATACTACACATGAATGATCAGGAGATTATTTTAATAGACAAGTCGGTAATGATAAGCGTGCTTCCTTCTATGTGAGTTCATCAGAAATAATGATCTGCAACTAAGATTTCTTACTGCATCGCTGGAAGACAAAACAAAGCGTCCAGTGAATTCTTAAGTATCGAGTTCTGCCTGAAACAAAAAAAATATACTTCATGTCAAATGTAGGCACCAAAATGGCGGCTTTTTACAAAAAGCTTTCGGCTCGATGTGTGTTATTTTTCCTTTTTTTGGCATTCTTATGTTAATCGTAAACGAGCATTATGCGATGATATCACTTATGTATGATTTCATACCTTTGAACTTCGATACCATGACACAACACGAACTGCGATATTTTTAGTCTTCTACATTAGTTCATTATTAGTTTTATACTCAAAAACTCTATTCGATAATGTGGCCACTAAAATGGAACTCAACAAAATCGATTCAACATAACAAACACGAGAATCTATACAACACATAGAAACCAAATCGGATCGGATTGGTTCTGTGCTCAATAGAGTGGATCTATTCAGAACTAAACCTATTTGTTTCTTTTTTGTCTATTTTAAAGCATTACCTGTCCACTTACACTAGTTTTTTGTAACTTACAGGTACAAGTCGTGGAAGAGACGGTGGTTTATACTCAACGACAACTGCCTGTACTACTTCGAATACACGACGGACAAAGAACCCAGAGGCATCATTCCATTAGAGAATATTTCTGTAAGTATACGAAAAGTTTATTTTGTCATAAGACATACAGTTATTAGATCTGTTTATATTGCAACTAGACGCTGCTTCGCAAGGTTTTTACGAGTTGACAACATAATTATTATTATCGAGATTTCTTTATTATAAACATGTTGTATATAAATAAAACTGAAATGCTGTTCCTTGCAAGCGCGTGACTTATGAACGGCTGTACAGATTTGGCTATTTTTGTTCTAAAATGTTCGTAATAGTCCAAATTAGGTTTTTAGTGAAAGAAAAATTTGAAACGTTTCCCGGGATTTTTTTTTATTTGGGAAATGCTGTTCGTCCTCTTTTCTATGGGATTGTTGTACAGTACTTTTGGACAGGACGACGTCTGTCGGGTCAGCTGGTGTACTATACACATAAGCCTTCCGGAATAAATTCTCTAAATGATGGTTAAAACCGTACTTATCGGGATCCGTTGCGCAGTTTAGACGAACAACACGGTCATAAAGACAGACACGTAAAGCGACTTTTTAAATCTAAGTAATTCATACGGTTTTATGACTAAAAAGGGTTTTTAACCGACTTCAAAAAAGGAGGAGGTTCTCAATTCGACTGTATGTTTTTTTTTATTGGTATGTTTTTAACGCGATCATTCCGCCAATTATGAATTGATTTTGATGATTCCTTTTTTGTTTAGTAGGCTTCAGAGGTGGTCCCATATAAATTTTATAGAAATCTGTCGAGAGATTTAAAAATAAATCAATATTAATTTTTAAATTTCATCTTTTTTAAAATCATTGGATATGTCCAATCCTAGTTCTCGGAAATCCTGTATTGTGCCAACATGTACAAGTACTACTACCAAGACGCCGGAAAACTTTGAATGCTTGTAATATCAAAACTACTTGGTATTTTTAAATAAAACAAAAACTAGTGTATTTGTAGGTATATATAAAAGCTTTAAGTACTGTAACGAAGTTTCAAGTGATTTTACTTACCTATGAACATTCCTCATTGTATGCCTTGTGCCGCGAATGCACATGCTAGTGGCACGGATTATTGTGATGATGATTCTTGATCTTAGCCAACCCATCACTACGTTATGACCTTTTCCAAGCGGAGCGATTGCAGCTCCAAGATGTTTTCACGAAAGTAGGCACTTGTGGAGCGAAAACTCCGTCAACGAATGTAACAAGTAGTATAACGGATTTCACAAGCGTTTGAATATTTCCTTATTTTTTTCTTCTTCGGCGGATTTTTAGTACAGAGGCGGCTAATAATTAAAATGTTTCTATTTTAAATTGAACAAGATAAACGAGTTATATTTGTCACGATACCCGATCTATTTCTCGAGGGAAGTTGTTATGTTTTCTAGGGTATAAAAATATTATGTTTAATATAAAAAAATAAAAATAAACAATTATAGTCTCTATGTAATCATTTGACGAAGAAGGGCAACCTCCTCTCTTCCAATGCAACAACAAGGGGCTTCTGCAAGCCTAACAGGGAGATAAGATAGAATCGCCAACAACGATAATTGTGTAAAAGATCTTGAAATATGCATGGGAATGTACCACGGAGCAGAAACAAAGAGGAGGTGTTGCAATCAAAGTAGTCCATCAGCCACCAATGTAGTCGTTACGTCACACGGTAGTTGCACTACTTGCGACCAGGCGGCGCTTTCGTCAGTACAACTGTCGTTGTGAAGCGGATAGGTTCGTCATGTATTTGTTTAGTCTTTTAAACGATTAAAAAGTATTCCCGACCCATACTCATGCATTAACATGAAATGCTGTTTTATCTTGCAGAAGTTATACGGATCAATCAAATTCAAACGGAATAAAGATATCTTTCCACTCTTAAGTAAAATTAAAATTAAATTTGTAATTTATTTCTTCTCGAATGTTCGGTAATTGCCGCCCCCTATCGGCAAGTAGCGGAAGTACTGACAAATTGCAGGTCCGCACTCAGACTTTTTTGATAAGCACATACCTACATATATGCTATATGAAAAGTGAAGTCAAATAGATGTCGAGTTTCGGCAAAAAACGGAATTCGGTTTAGTTTCGGTAACTAAGTTCAGAAGAAAAATTTAGAAGAGGAGAAGATTTAAAGATAAAAAAAGTAAAACTATGATTATAAAAACGTTTTCTTTATTTTTCCCTGACACTTGTTAATTTCTGGAAGTTTCGGTTTCGGCCGAATCTGAAACCGCTGCCGAAATTCGGTTTCGGTTTCAGTCAAAAAATGTATTTCGGTCGGACATAATAGAAATAAAACTATATCGGTATATTATAAAACTATTAAACCTGAATCCGGCTCCTTACAATAAAAGTGACATTTAATGAAACATAGCAGAACTCTTACAACATCTTAGGACATCTGTCTAATTTGCCTATGAGTTGATTTTGCTACTAGCCACTAGATGGCTTTCTGCTGTTTGGGCTCCCCCCGCACCCCGCGAGGCTGCGACACTACTTTTGTATGGAGAATGACTTTACAACACCTCCTCTTTGTTTCTGCTCCGTGGAATGTACACAAGGCAATGTTTACTGAAACCCATAATAACTAAATACCAGCGCTCGTAAGCTGGGTAGGTCAGACATTCAATGAAAACGGCTGAATTGAAGTTGAACCTTAGTACCCAAAAGTCCAGCTTGCAGGCAGCTCAGTGTAACATATATAACATGTTTTTGAGATGATCCTGAAAGGAAATGGGTTAATTTTGAGAGCTAGATTATCTTAGGGTGCACACAAAACACATGGCACAACCTACAAAAGCACGATGAAATAATAACAAAATTACATGAATATTAAGAAATACGTACAACAAACAAAATATAACTATTTTAATTTTACGGAACTTTGAATGTACTGTACACCGCTATTTTAACGATACAGGCCGGATAAAGTAGGTTAAACATTTGTATGAACAGGTGATATTCTGATATTTTGTCACAGACCACCTAAAATATCCTATGTATCTATTTCCAGGTGAGGCCAGCGAGTGATAGACAACGACCTCATTGTTTGGAGTTATACGCGAGTGGTGGCGCTGATCTCATAAAGGCGTGCAAGACTGACTCTGAGGGGAAAGTCGTTGAAGGAAAACACACTGTTTACAGGTAAATTATATTCATTTAATAGCTGCTGCCCGAGCTTCGCCCGCGTGGATGTCGGAAATTACTAAGCCACCGCGACAAAAGTAACCTATGTTACTCCTTATAACATCAGCTATCTGCCAATGAAATTCCTATTAAATTGGTTCAGACGTTTCGGAGATTAGCTGGAACAAACAGACAAACAGACAAAAATTTAAAAAAAAAACTGGTATTTTGACATTACAAACGGACACTTCAATTTTATATATTTGAATAGAGTAACAGTCATATTCCACTATTGGGACAAATAAACTAAAATAAACCCCAGCAATGAATGAATAATGAGACACAATTGAATACCTATTGTGTGCGGTTTTCTAGTTTTCGGGTCGGTGGCAGTCCCTGTTAAACAGTCGATCTGGAAAACTTGTTCAACCCCCTATTTCGACTTTGCTGTCATTTGTTTCAAATTACAAGCCTGAACTTGTCACTGAAAGACAGACAATTCATTTTGATTTTTCCCAAAAACAAGAAGTAATGTCCGACATCGTTAAGTAAGGCAAGCCAGGTTAATGACACAGAGTCTTGATGAAATTTTGTACTTTAACGTTACATAAAAACCTGCGGTATTTAGGCCAATGGATGTGAAGAATGTGTGATAAAAACGTAATGTCGGTCTTTATAGCACCACAGTGTCTGGGACAACTAGAATGTTTCCGTTTTGGGGAAACTGGTATTTTCGGGCTAGGTTTAATAAGTAGCATTTCATTTTTGCTAGTACAGTAGACCATAGATAGATAATCCACGAAATAAGTATTTTAACGTTATTGTATCTTTCTTTTCAGAATGTCGGCAGCTACAGTGGAGGAGCGAGACGAATGGATCGAGTGCCTCCGCCGCTCAATCAGTCACAACCCGTTCTACGACATGTTAGCGCAGCGCAAGAAGAAGGCACAACACAACGTGCACTCCGCACACTAGTCCACCACACCACACGACTCACGACCGCGAGTCATGTGCCAGTGCAACTACCGAGTGTACATACCTCTTGAACCTAACAATATCTTTGTTTGTCAATTGGTATTGTGATGTGCCAGACTGATCCAAGATCTCTCTGAAGAACAGTGTTCGCAATACATTTACGATAAAACACAGATTACACAAGTAACTATCAACAATAAGTGCAATTTAAACGACATAATGCCACCTCAGTAAACAAGCCTTAATTTAAAATGTGGTTTTATACAACTTCTGCGTAATAATACAAGTAAACAAGAAATGTTCGTTTTAGGGGTGTTGTAGCCTGTTATTAACGAAGTCGTATTTCTGTAACTCTTAATATTGACATTAATCATAATTTATTGTAGAGAATATAGTAGAATTTTATAATTACAGTGTACCTAAAGAGTTAGAGAGCGAAATATGCATAACGATATGTAATGCGTCTGTTATAACGTCTATATTAACATTGATGGCGAAATAAGATTTATTTATCGTGTTATTTTGTGTCAAAATCATAAGTGAGCTTAACCCCGAGGTAACGTCCGTCAAAAGTCACTTAAGGACTTGACAATAGCCATTAGTCATAACTCCAATGAATATGTGATATTTAGCCATGATAACGACGCAAGGAGTGTGTTGTGTTGTACATATCGAACCAATAAACTACGCATCATTTCATGGCTGTTGGTCCATGTATATAAACGAAGGAAAGACTGAAAATTGTGCTTTTTAAACATCGCCTATTCGAAATTGGAACTAGTAGTCGCGTGCGTATTAATTTAACTTTCAAATTACCGCTGTAGTCTTAAATAATGATATTTTTATGGAGAAGTCTGTACTACACGTCCGCACATACGTAAATAAATTCGCACATTGATGCAACATGCAATGAAATTAATAAGGACGTGATCACGCGACTAAAATGAAATTGATGTCTTGAACTGCAACTTGATGGAAATACACTCGAGTTCCCCTGTTGTGAGATTAGTTAGGATTGTTGTTATGAGCGAGTACTGCCAAAATTGTAATAGGCTAAAGGATATTTATCTGTTTTTATAACATTGTTTTAATGTAAGGCAGGTTATTTTGTCAGCGTCGCTTTTCAAACAGACAATAAGTTTATTTTATGAGATCGGCAAATGTTTTGCTGGTTTTTAGCCTAATAAAACCATGGCGGAATTGTATTACATAAAAAGTATTACTTTGTTAATATTGTAATGTAAAATATGTGAAGCAAATGTAAAGTAATACATGTTTATATAGTTTAATTAGCCTAACTTAGTGTATGATGGCAATCCGGATTACTTCTAATGAGAATGTGAATATGGCTAGGACAGCAGATAAGGAAGGCATAACAATCAATTTTTGAAAAACAAATTAATGGGAAGAGAAATAAATCTCGGCATGGATCTACAAAGTGAATCGGTTTTATTTATGTTTTAGTCAATAAATGAAATGCAGGTTATGCTTATCATCAACAAAAGTCATAATTTCCGCCCATAGACGTAACAGTAGGTTACTAACTCATTAGAAAAGTCGAGTTTTCCCTGGTCTAATATCATCAGTGTCGTTACAAATAGTATTTCAGAACTTGGATGTTGTGTTGCCATTAGTCTAATTATTTTAAATTGGGCAACAAAATTTTAGTTTACATTCCTTTTCTTAAAACTAAATATCAAAATAATGTGAGGAAATGTCTTAGTTTTCATTTGCATTTTATGTTCTAATGTTTTTCTTATCATTTAAATCTTTATGCTATGTAAATAATTTCAAATAATATTCGATTTCAATGTTTCACGTAATCCTATTAATTTAAATTTAACCATATCTCGATTTATTTAAGTTACAAAGTCAATACATTTTAAAAGATCTTTTGAGGATTATTTAAAGAGATCTCTTACCATCTATGTATGAATTTACGCTCGTATAATTCGACTTATTAATTTTAAACGGTAAAACGGCCATACTCTATTTATAATCGAACAATCGGTCTGTACAACGCCTTGTTTAATCAGTGTAGATGAATGTTACAAAAGCTTTAAATATGCATTGTTGAACAGGCGTTATTATTATTTAATTTTTAACAAGCAACACTACAAAAAGTATGGTTGTTTTACTTCAAATATTTACTATCTATGTAAAAATTATCGGTTTTGGAGTAATTATTTTAATAATCCTAATTATTAATTATTCATATATCATAGATCGCAATTATGTAGGAACGATATTAGGGGAGGTAAATATTCTGTTTTGTAATTATTGTTTATGGAATGGTGCCTAGAATTGATCTGCAACTAGTTAAGCTTACTATAGTAGAATTAGTGTACCTACTTATAGTGCGCTGTAAATTCGCTTTAGAAACGTTAATTTATCAATGTAATGTTTTATATGACAGCGGATATGTGCATAATAATGGTGTTGTAAATAATTTTGTAAGAAAATGGATATACATAAAATATGTTTATTTACTACTCGGTTTTTATTTTGGCAAAAATCTTCTATTCAAATAACAGCAGTGGTGGTCCAGTGGTAACGGCCGCGACTTACGGGTTGTAGGTCGTAGGTTCGAACCCTGTCAGGCGCTTTACTTTGTACAAATTATTTCATCACCACTGCTCTTATAACGGTGAAGGAAAACATCATGTCCTAGAACCAACAATTCGAAGATATGTGACATCTACCAACCCGCACTGGGCCCGCGTGGTGGATTATGACCCACTCCCTCTCACCGAGAGGAGGCCTGTGTCCCAGCAGTGGGAACATTATAGGATGATTATGTATGTTGTGTAAATAACCTCAACAGTTGGTGGGTAATTGGGTGGTGAAGACATGATTGTCGGCTCGACCATCATGATTGTATCTATCTTGATTGATTACCTTGATGGCGGACAAGGAAAACATCTTAAAAACGAGTTTACTACAAAGACAAGTATATATAATTATGTTAATTGCAGCTCCCGACGCACGATAGTGAACATAATTAAATGACGAGTCGTCATAGCTGTACACGATTACGATAAATGCAATACTCAAAGAACTAGTTACATGTACTTTCCTGAACACTTGTTTAATTCGACCGACCGTGACGCGTCCGCCTTCCTTTTCCGCTGGTGAAACGTGCGTTGCGCAAAACTAATGCTGAAATTATGATATTATGCACCCACTGACGCTATCGAGACACATGCAATCGTCATATCAATGATAAATATAACGAAAGGGTATATTAGTTGACTTGCACACTGCGTGTTGGTCCCCCTCTTTTAATTGCGTAGTACTTGTATATTCTCAAAGATTGATTCGAGATTAGGTCAGTGCTAGTGTGGATGATCGATGATGTGCATTCGTATTTTAATAGAGATGTTAGTGTCTTTACACGTGTATCGTTGTTGGTTCAATTACTTACAGTCATTTCAATCAAATTAAAAGCGAGCGAGGGCGAGGAATTTAAGGTTTCCAGTAGTTTTAATTGGGATACTGGTATAGAAATTTACAAATTCTTGAGCAACTTCTGTGTTATCGTAATTGAGACCACATGACGTCTCCAGTGTGCAATCAGAACTATGGTTTTTGTTCCTGTTCGTTTCATTATTGATAATTTTCCAAATAGTCTTTATTTTACTGTGTGCTGATTACACAAGTAGGTAAATTACACAAAGTTTCTGAATCAACTCATTCAGCTGAACCTTCTGGCCTCCCTCAAAGGGGCACGCACAACAGTGTTGTCAAGCATAACTGTAGCTGTAATACATCAACATACATCCTTTCACCGCCGCTGTACGCGGGATACTAGGGTCTCGGCGCCCGGCCTGTAATATTTACGTGCGGTGCAACATCGCCACGCTGAGCCGTCGACACGATCTCCACGACTAGCCAATAACACGACGGCGACCTGTGCGCCCCCGCACTGATTTCTTTAGGAACTACATCTCATACCGAGTATTCCAACTGGATTTCCTATTGGTCGATTAATGTCGTAAGCAGACCACTACTTGTAACCCTAAGTTTAGTTATAAGTCATGTACATATTTTGTAAAGAGCACACTATTCTATTCCTCGTTTATTGTTAATATACTATCGTCGTACATCTGGAGTATTATTATTGACTCACACCACCTCACGCGCTACAGTGGTGACCCCGACGTGATATTAAGAAGATACCTCCAGATCCACAAATTAAGTTTTCATCATGGCCAACAACGGTGAACAAGAACTCTCCGGTGTGTCGACGTCGCTGCGCATCCCACCCATTTGGCGCGACAAGATTCGACTGTGGTTCGCGCAATTTGAAGCCATCATGTCCGTACAGAAGAAGAGCGATCAAGTCATGTTTGAACTCGTTATCGGACAACTTGAGCGGCAAGATCTAGACGAGATTTCAGACATCATTCTTCATCCACCGGAGAAAAATCGTTACGACGCGTTAAAGAATCGATTGTTCCAAGTCTACGAGGAATCCGAGCAACGGCAAGTACAAAGGTTGCTATCGGAAATGGAACTCGGTGACATGAAGCCTTCACAGCTGTTACGTCGCATGAAAAACCTTGCTGCCGATAATATCTCTGACTCAGCGCTACGGATTATGTGGACAAACCACCTTCCACAATCCGTCCGAGCAGTACTCGCTGTCAGCGACAACATCGCGAAACACTCCGATATCCACGAGCTGGCGATGATGGCAGACAAGATCCTCGAGCAAACACATCCACTAGGCGCAGTCGCTGCAGTTACCTCCGTTCCCGCAACCCCACATGCATCTACATCAATTGAGGAGAAGATCGACGCGCTCACGAGAGAAATCGCAGAGCTGAAAGCACATCGATCGCATTATCATCAGAATCGACGCAGACCATTTGACAGACGACGTTCAAGATCGCGTTCTTTGAGTAGGACCAATCGCAATGCCGCATCTAACGACCAATCAGCGATCTGCTTTTATCATCGCAAGTTCGGCAAGGAGGCGCGAAAATGTACGCGTCCGTGCAGTTTCGAAGACAGCAGCGCCCACTCGGAAAACTAACGACTGCGTTGGCTGAGGCGGCAACTGACGCAAACAACACTTCTTACCGCCTATTTATAACAGACAAAAACTCGCGTCTATCGTTTTTGATTGATACTGGCGCCAACGTCTCTGTGATACCGAAAAGAAAAGGCGGGAATGCTAAACCAACAGATTTTTGCTTGTATGCAGCGAACAACACGGTCATTCCAACGTACGGAGAGAAAACATTACAACTGGATCTCAACCTACGAAGACCGTACACCTGGAAATTCATCATCGCTGCAGTTAGCAAACCCATTATCGGTGCCGACTTCCTGAAACGTCACCAACTTCTTGTCGACATAGCCGGCCGATGCCTCGTCGACAAAGTTACCAACCTGACCGTCAAGGCACCAGTCACCTATTCCGCCGACCCTACAGTCCGAAGTATCGACGTTGATCAGCCATATCACCAGTTAATCAGCAAGTTTCCTGACATCCTGCGACCGTCATGCATGAAGGATACTCCAAAACACCGGGTAGAGCACCACATTGAAACTACCGGTCCACCAGTATACAGCAAGAGCAGACCACTTCCGCCACATCGGTACCTGTCCGTAAAGAAGGAATTCGAGTCAATGATGCAGCAAGGAATTTGTCGACCAAGCAAAAGTCCTTGGTCCAGTCCTCTACACGTCGTTCCCAAGAAAGACGGCGACTTTCGCGTCTGTGGTGACTACCGAAGACTCAATGATGTCACCAAACCCGACCGCTATCCAGTTCCACGTCTCAAAGATTTTACCTACCTACTTCACGGCAAGAAAATCTTCACTACCCTCGACCTAAATCGTGCCTACCAACAACTACCTGTATACGAACCGGACATCGAGAAGACAGCCATCACAACACCTTTTGGCTTATTTGAGTTTCCACGAATGTGTCCAGGTCTTAAAAATGCTGGACAGACATTCCAACGATTCATACATGAAGTACTCATCGGGTTAGACTACGCATTCCCATTCATCGACGATGTTATCGTCGCATCGGATAATGAAACTAGCCACATCGATGATCTGCAGGAGGTGTTACGCCGATTAGACGAGTATGGCATTACCATAAATCCATCAAAGTGTGTCTTCGGCAGAGAAAATGTCAAATTTCTTGGCTATGAAGTGTCGAGCAACGGAATCATGCCACCACCAAACAAAATAACTGCTATCACTGCTTACCCCAAACCCGAGACAATTCAAGAACTACGTCGATTTATTGGTATGGTAAACTTTTACCGAGACAGCATACCAAACGCAGCTCACATACAAGCACCTCTCAACGCGTTCCTGCACAATTCTAAGAAACGTGACAAAACAAAAGTCGAGTGGAACACAGAAGCGTCACAAGCATTCGAGTTATGTAAAGTTAGCATACAGAACGCAGCTTTACTCGCTCATCCATCTCCATCACCAACCGACGCTATATCCCTCATGTGCGACGCATCGAATACTTGCGCAGGCGCTGTACTTCAACAACTTATAAACAAGAAATGGATACCACTTGGCTATTTCTCAAAGAAATTCTCCGAAACTCAACAACGATACAGTACATTCGACAGAGAATTACTATCGATCTATATGGCAATCAAACACTTCAGAAAAATATTCGAGGGAAGAGAACTCATTGTTTACACCGACCACAAGCCGCTGACCTACGCTATTCGTAAGCCGCCATCCGATAACGATACACAAAGGCGCACTCGTCAGCTTTTGTTTATCAGTGAGTTTACGACAGACATCCGGCACATAAGTGGAATAAACAACGTTGTCGCCGACGCTCTCTCACGTATTGAAACCATTGAATTGCCATCACCAATCAACTATGACGAATTATCACAAGCTCAAGAAAAGGACAGCTATATTCCAATATTATCACAACAAACAAATATCCAACTGAAGAAAATCGTCATACCCGGTACCAACAAGCCAATATTCTGCGAAACGTCTACGTCACATATTCGTCCATACCTACCAGCCGACTTTCGTCGCATCGCATTCAACGCCGTGCACAATTCAAGTCACCCTGGAATACGAACAACCCGAAAACTAATGCAAGAACGGTACTTTTGGCCAGCAATGAATACCGACATTGGCGAGTGGACAAAAACATGCACTTCATGTCAACTATCCAAAGTGCAACGACATAATCACAGTGACGTCACAACATTCCCACCGAGCGAACGATTTCAACACATTCACGTTGATATTGTTGGACCGCTACCTACATCTTCATGTGGACATCGATACCTACTCACCATGATCGATCGCTGTACACGATGGCCCGAAGCCATACCCCTTCAAGAGATAACCGCCGAAATCGTCGCAAGAAAGCTGTACGAATCCTGGATATCTCGTTTCGGTTGTCCTACAAGAATAACAACAGATCAAGGGCGACAGTTCGAAAGTCGACTATTCCAAAACCTCGCACAATTACTTGGAGCAGAAAGAACCCGTACTACTGCCTACCACCCGCAGAGTAACGGCATCGTCGAACGCTGGCACCGAACACTGAAAGCCGCACTCATGGCTCGACTAGAAAATAGCAACAAATGGATCTCCGAGTTACCTACTGTTTTAATGGGTCTACGAGCCGCCATGCGCACCGACACCAACACAAGTGCCGCGCAGCTTACCTACGGCCAAGCGATACGCCTACCCGGCGATTTTATATCACCTTCACCAGCCGCACCGAAAATGGACCATGACTACGTCGACAACCTGCACGACGTTATCACGAAGCTCACACCTGCATACAAACCACATTCAAACAAAAGATGTATGTTCGTACACAACGACCTACAGACATGCAGTCACGTGTTTGTACGCGACGACACCGTTCGCAAACCTCTGCAGCATCCATACAAAGGCCCATATAAGGTCATCGAACGTAACGAGAAATATTTCACAATCCAACTACCAGGAAGATCTAGCAACACATCGATCGATCGTCTCAAACCGGCGTACACTATCAACATCGAAGAGAATCAAGAAAATACGAGTAGTGAGACACGCCAATCACCTGGAGCTACCACCGAAGATCAATCTAGCCTACTTCCAGCCTTGATAAGGAAGGAATCCCGCACTAGATCAGGCAGGATCGTCAAGACGCCGGTACGCTTCGCTAAGGGGGGAGTACTGTAGCTGTAATACATCAACATACATCCTTTCACCGCCGCTGTACGCGGGATACTAGGGTCTCGGCGCCCGGCCTGTAATATTTACGTGCGGTGCAACATCGCCACGCTGAGCCGTCGACACGATCTCCACGACTAGCCAATAACACGACGGCGACCTGTGCGCCCCCGCACTGATTTCTTTAGGAACTACATCTCATACCGAGTATTCCAACTGGATTTCCTATTGGTCGATTAATGTCGTAAGCAGACCACTACTTGTAACCCTAAGTTTAGTTATAAGTCATGTACATATTTTGTAAAGAGCACACTATTCTATTCCTCGTTTATTGTTAATATACTATCGTCGTACATCTGGAGTATTATTATTGACTCACACCACCTCACGCGCTACATAACTATTTCATAATTTTTATACTCATAGCTTTACAGGCAATGTAGGTACAGTCAACCGCACATCAGTGGTAACACTCGGCACTACGAAAATGGCCCTTACTGCTACAACAAAGGCGCTGACAATTTGGAATTGTTACCACTAATCAACGACCATAATATTGCCACTAATGTTCGATTGACTGTAGGTACTACACATTACCTCACATAATTAATTAAGTATTATTCAATCAGTCTTCAGAAAGCAACTCAGATTGCATATTGCGGACAAACTCCACTAGGTTTCAATTTAATTTGTGAAAAAAAATATCTAGGTACCTAATCATTTTAATGGTATCGACCTGGTTATTTCTTGCCATTGCAATATTCAGTTACTATAATGAGGAGGAGAGTAAATTAGCATAGTTTCTTTCCCCCCTGCAGACTCACAACATTCGCTAAGCATTTTCCATCATCAGATGGTACAATATGGCCAAAGCCCGTTGACATCAGTTTTAAAAAGCTGTTTCTTTGGTCACAACCCTTCTGAGTTGCCGAGCAGCATATCAGCTTTGGATAAATGTCTCTAATGTCCTCGTTATCGCCTTAAAGAATGCGCTGAAGTAGTAATCAGTAGTCATTTAAATATACTGTGGTGGAATTAATAAAAAAATCATAAACGTACAATGCATTTTCGAAAAATTACAACGCAGTGACGTTCAGAATCATGAACGGTTGCGCTTCGATATCCTTGCCACCCTGTATATGTAGTATCAACAGCTCCAAAATTCCAAATGAGGTCTGCTTGAGTCAATTGTGCGTTTTCAATCGCTCGCGTAACAATTGCTTTGTAATTCGTTTGTCGCTGAACTAACATTGGCGACCACATTTAGGCTAGTCACGTTTGACTATTGATATTGGTACTCAAACATTAATGAGGGCGATCATAATCGTGATTTAACTTGTAAGTAGGTAGGTACTAGATTTACAGATGCGGTCGTTTGTACTGATCGATTGTTAATTGGTTCTAAGTAGGTGCGCTGTTGAATTTACCTAATTGGATGAGCGAGTTAATAAAGGAGTGTGATAAAGCACCAAGCTCTACAAATCAACATCGTTTAACCACATAGCGCTGATTGTGGCCATCAGACTATATAACGACTAGACTAGACTAGAGGTAGAGAGAGAGAGACAAGAGCGTGAGTACCTAAATGCTTTGCCAATTGTAGAGAGAGAGACAAGAGCGTGAGTACCTAAATGCTTTGCCAATTGTATAGAGAGAGACAAGAGCGTGAGTACCTAAATGCTTTGCCAATTGTAGAGAGAGAGACAAGAGCGTGAGTACCTAAATGCTTTGCCAATTGTAGAGAGAGAGACAAGAGCGTGAGTACCTAAATGCTTTGCCAATTGTATAGAGAGAGACAAGAGCGCGAGTACCTAAATGCTTTGCCAATTGTAGAGAGAGAGACAAGAGCGTGAGTACCTAAATGCATTGCCAATTGTAGAGAGAGAGACAAGAGCGTGAGTACCTTAATGCCAATTGCCATCATCAGTACAAAAATGTCAAAGTAGGTAATCAATCAATCTGCCTAGTCTTTTTCAACTAAGTTGGGGTCGGTTTCCAGATTAATCGAATGCAGCTGACATACAAGTATTTTACATAGAGCGACTGCCTATGTGACCTCCACAACCCAGTTACTGGATAATACGATACCCCTTGGTAAGACTGGTTGTCAAACTTCCGGGCTTCTGACGACCCACAACGACTGTCAAACTGTCATCTACGAATGGCAGCCTGGACCAACGCGGCTTAACGTGCTTTCCGAGCCACGGAGGGGGTCTTGGTATGTGAAGTTGCAGTGGGCTGACCATGTTTGTCGAAGAACCGATGGCCGGTGGAGCAGACGAGTCATGGAGTGGAGACCGCGTATCGGCAAGCGTATTGTGGGACGCCCCCCAGCTAGATGGACCGACGATCATATGAATGTGTCTGGGGAGACTGGATTCGGAAGGCGGAGGACACGGTGTTGTGGCGTACCTAGTCTGTGACAGGAACATGTCCAGCAGTGGACTGCTCTAGTCTGAGTTGCGATTGTTGCGAAGGCCAGATTGAGAAGCATTATATTGGTAGGTAGCATCACCCACCAACTTCGACTTATAGGTTAACTTAAACCATGGGGAAAATAAAAGGTTTATTTTTCTCCTTTCGAATCCTAGGTGGAGCAGTGGTGGCCCAGTGGTAACGGCCGCAACTTACGAGTTGTAGGTCGTAGGTTAGAACTCAGACATAGCTTTACTTTAAGTAAATTATTTCCATCACCACTGCTCTCAAAACGGTGAAGGAAAACATTGTGAGGAAACTGGCATGTCCTAGAGAATCAAAAATACGAAGACATGTAACATCTACCAACCCGCACTGGGCCTGCGTGGTGGATTACGGCTCACTCCCTCTCACAGAGAGGAGGCCTGAGTCCAAACAGTGGGTACATTATGGGCTGATAATGCTGTATCCTAGGTATCATAATTCTTGAGTCAATGAGAAAAGCGTTGTTCATGTTGGTACGTAGGTACCTAGAGTTTACGTACTAGGAACGTGCAATGAATAACGCTTTTGTCATTCACTATAGATACCAAGCTACCTAACTATTAGCTTCCACTTTTCCTCTACCTATACATAGGTTCTAGTTAATTCACTAAACTGAAGCGGTTCCTACATCGCCATATGCGAACTACTATGCGAACAAAATCCTGCATCGCAGAAACAGAGTTTACCGCGTAACTAGCATATTATACAGAACGTCCCGACATCAATCGTCGGGCAGTGGTCCGCCAGACACGACACCTGTCTGGCCGGAGGATCCTCCCTTTTCTATTGAAGTATGAGTGAACATGTACGAACATGGACATTAACGCAGCCTTCGAATAGCTAGTACAGCGTGACGTCATCACCATCGCTTTCTCAAGCTTTCGAGCGGCGAGTCACACAGCCAGCCCACGGCTTCAACGGGTATCCTGACCACCTGACATCATACTGACGTCACGAAAAATCCTGCATCGCGTAAATAGAGTTTACCGCGCAACTAGCTTAACACAACGCCCCGACATCAATCGTCGGGCAGTTGCCAACCAGACACCAGACACAACACTCCACTGGTCAGAGGATCCTCCCCTTTTAATGGAGGTATGAGTGAACTTTACACCCTGTTCCTCATACGTCTATAAAACCATTCACTCTAGGTACATATACCTAGAGTGAATGGTTTTCACCTAACTGCATACAGTTAGGTCTTATTTCATTAATAAATGAATAAGGCAAACTAGGGTTTTCCATTTACGTCACTGTTCGTTAATGGATTTTCAGGAAGTTCACACCTAGAGAAAGTGTAGCCGTGAAGGCACCTCTGCCTATCAACCCCACCTAATGAGACAGAGTTATAAACCTGTATTGTTCGTAGCTTTCTTGATAGACGGCGGGGCACGGGGGAAGAAGTTCGTACTAACACCATATGGGTAGGACTATATGGACTCCAGTAATTTACCTTAACGTTCATATCATTGGCATGTCCGTCCGCTTGGCCTGCTCTGCATCATCACCGTTAACTCTTGACTACTGCGCCCGCCCGTTGATATTACCTATCGGCAAAAATGACAAAAATCCTTAAAAACATTAATTCCCTGTTTAACTTCTTCTGAATTCATTCTTCCTTAATGCACTTTCATTATATTGTAAAACTAAATGGAACTCTTGTGCGTTGTCTATCAGATAAACCCAAGCGCACATTGTAGACGCAAAGGCCCGCAGCGCAACGCATTTTCATGCAAACAATCCTGTAATGTGCGTTGGTTCATGGAAAACGCACGAAAGTGATGAAGGAGGATATTTGCAATACGTTGTGTTGCGCTATCTCCGCTAGCCTTTATCGTTAGCTGCTGTGGTTAGCCATACCAAGTCAACAACAATGCTGACGGACCCTTAGTAGCAGTTATTAAAACAAGGGCATTGAAAGTGGAGTACCTACTTAAGGTGACTCATTGCTCTGTGGGACTCTACAGGCTTTTGTACATGTTGCGGTTAGTATAATGTAGATATATATTGTAAGGGTAAAGTCCGTTTTAGAGTTCCAATAAAAGTGACATTACCATAAGTAATGTTTGTGGCTTTCAAGTGTTCTGACTGCTCGGACACGGTATATTTGTGTGGCTGTTGTTACTAACATGTAATTTCCGACAAAGCGAAATCAACAAAAAACATAGATTGCACGGTGAATTGTCAACACTCGTGTCTTCAAGCTTTCTCTGCTGATCATGGCAATTTTCCGCCTCACTTTCCATGCTCACTGTAACGTTAATAAAAAGAACAGAAATTATACTGAACCACTTATAGAAAAGGAATTGTTATGAATTCGTCGTTCTTCAACTGGTAGATAATGCCTAATTTTGGCATAACGACCACCTAATCACCTATGTATCACTACTATACTAGACTGCAAGAAGGCAATAGTTCAATGACTAAAATTGAAGACCTATGGTGACATTGAATTATTGCTGCAAACATCGTCAATATGAGTTGAAATGATACACATACACACAATCACATGCACACACACTATTTTAGGATATATCTTTTAGTTTATTTCTCTTTTTTCTTTTTTTAATTATAGTTCAAGTATTCTTGTATAGTTTGAGATTTTACTTGTAATTTTTTAATTAATTTGTATTTGCTTCTGTACACCACTTGTATCATTTCATAATTTGTCATTGAAGAGCCCGCTCTTCTACACTTGTGCTTATGTGATCCCGATCTCCTAGCACAGGTATAAAGGAGGTCCCTACGTAGGATTTACTGCAAACGTTGTAGATACATGTTTCTGCAATAAACTTTTTATTTATTTATACTTCCATAACGTTGAAATAAATACACTCAACAGTAGGTACATTACACTCAACGGTAGCACTAAAATAAGTAATAATTAAGAGTGGTTACACCCTTTGACCGAACGGAAGCGCAACCTAGGTTTCCAAATTCTAACTAACCACGTTCCACGGGAGTAGTCCATGGGTTCTCAACGTGGGCGATAATGCCCATTCGTGGGCGTTGGTGACTTTCAAGGGGTAAAAGACCCAGAGAAAATTAGGAAGCGATAAGATGGGATCTTACGACTATATAATATTACACGTTTATAAATAATCGTGGCAATAGCTGTTAGTGAAAAAATTGGGGGCTCTAGAAAAAAAAAAAACTCAAAATGGGCGGTGGGCAAAATAAGGTTGAGAACCTATGGTCCAGTCTGTTTCTAATATGCTATCTACGCTATCATTCAACACTCCTTCCTGCCTGACCTGCTAGGTAATACGATTTATTGCATTACGATGATTAGGTATACATGGTTTAACCCAATAAGGACTGAGTTTTTCTTTTTTATATATATATGTATATATCGGTTTAATGATGTCCAGAAAATATTTTTCCAAAATCATCCAATTTTGAGTTATGGACTGTTGCCTTAGGGTTGCCAAACACCTTTGTTACATGAAATAAACATAAAAAACTTACTTCCATTTAGTCGTATTATCGACCTAAGTAGTGTCTGAAGTAGTACTATACAAAGAAAAAAGAAAAAAACGACGCGAAATAAAAAAAAGGACTTCCAATTTTCTATTCTCCGTTTCAGCAAAATGTATGACATCCAGCAAATGAAAACAGCACTATAAAGCAAACTTGAAAAACCGCTGATTGTTTCTTATCAATGGCTAGTATATCGCGCTATGGGTATTCAATAACGAAGGAAGGCTATAGTCCATAGTTTTTAATATATAATTTGCATACTAAATCGACTACTTACGTTGCCATAATATGGCAACGCTCTCAAATAGGTTGAATAAAATAGAGCATTGTATTTACTTTTATAGGGGGCGTATTTTTACCGCCACTTGCATATTTAATATCGTCAATCATAGTAGTAATCATAATTCACGACTATTTATGCTCAATCTTAGCCTGATGGATGCGTAAGAGTCTACGGTTTACGACTTATAAGTTAGAACAATAGAGCTATTAATGCTATCAGCGTCAACTATGGATCAATGCATCGCTGATCTTAGTGAGCTCTGAGCTAGTAATGAAGAATAATAAGAAATCGAATACATTAGTGAGTAATGACAGTTATGTATTATGGTGAGTACATAAGCATAATCAGCCTATAATGTTCCCACTGCTGGCTTCCTCGCTTTGAGAGGGAGTGGGCTATAATCTACCACGCGGGCCCCAGGGCGGCTGGGAAGTTATTACATGTTTTTGATTTTTTGGGTCTAGGACATGCCGGTTTCCAATGATGGGTACACATTTGTGAAGCTTAACATGAAACGTAACATAATTACCATGCAATATAAAATGTAACGTTACATTTATAATGTAGTATCTACTTACAGTTAATTTTAAAATAAATGTTTCAATTAAAAGTAAGCAAATTATATCTTTGTGGCTTCCGTTCTAATTGTTATTCAGAACCTATATTGTTGTGAGTCAAAGTAATAATTTTATAAATAGGCGCAACTAATGATATTATTATGCACTTATTTTTATGGAACAATTTTATTGTAATAATTGTTGTTGCGATTAATTAATGAGTCAGTGGTCCTGGTCTATTGTTTTTTTTTATTCAACATATCTAAGTACTTACTATATCCAAAATAATAGGTAACGAATCTTTAATATACAGAGGCTTTGAAGATATCGTGGACACTAATACCATAGGTATTAGTTAACACGTGCCAAATAATAAATAGGTAATTACCTAGTTAAGTCTTAAAGAATTATTCATTATTTGGCACGTGATAACTTTAGTCATTTTAGTAATTTCCATCGATTACCTGATGCAAATATTAAGTAGACCCATGCCCAATGAAAGTCGATGATCCCTGCTTAAAAATGTATGTAACTTTACCAAATAAACGTACAAATGTTCCTACATACAATAAAATAACTTCTTATTCCCCTATGGAAACGTCGGTTCCCCGTAGCCATACACACGAGGAATCAGAATACTTTGTTTGTAAACTTAGGTCAAATTACAACAGTGTGCGAGACGTTACAGATTGGTAGATCCTCTATGTTTTGCCTAGAGGCGTACAAATATATTTAATCAATATCTTGTCGAATTTTTGACTTTTTAACACAATCATTTTTAAGATATCTTAAGGTACCTGATGCTACTACGACTTCATCTACGATCCATATGGGCTGGTAACCTTTTACTTTTCCAATATTTATCTATGTACTTATCAAACAATTTTATATTGAATAGGTAAGGAAATAAAATGTATACCTAATAAATACCATTCCACCGTAATCCCCGCTCCACATCGGAACTTCCATCATGATGATGTCAGTGTGTCAAGGTCTGCCAAGATAGCAAATATCTTCACAAGTTGTATAAATGGTGAGCTGTTAGCACTCTGCTGACATGTCTCATGAACCGGTTTAGCCATTCATCACTAGGGTACGCATGTTTTGTTTGTTTCCGAGAGACATACTGATGGGGCAAGAACAGATGGCGTCGTTTGTGTGATCTTACATAATGATGTTGAGAGATTCATTTCAGCGATTCATTTTATTATTAACTGTCTTGTTGCTATGCCGTTGTTGTATTCGAGTGAGTGAGAGAGTGGAGAGTGTCCGTGGAGTTTCTTCTTCATAGGTGGCTACTATGCTTTGGATTGGGGAACTAGCTTCATCTTTCTGACTGACCGACCACTTGACAATTCTAAAGTGCTTGTAAATGGTTTAATTTAAATAAATGCTTTGAGTTTGAGTATTAAAAAGATACGAAAATCTAAAGCAGAGAGAAGGACATGTACTTATTCATAATACTGAAATAAATTATTAGCAAAGTGTCAACGTATTTGTTTCATTTGAGTTCTTATTCATCACTCATCATTTGAGATCAGAATTTGCTTTTGTTATGTAATTTCCCCATTAGCATCGATTTGAATGCATTAGGAAATGTCAAATGACTTAGTTGTATATCGCAACAAATACTTATTTAACAACAAATCTGCCTTTCTCAGAAGTTATTAATAATATTTGGAAATTATATTCACAGGCGGGATTTTCTTCACACATTTTGCAATGGTTGGAAAAACGAATAGTAAATTGGACACACTTGACATTTGAACCGGTTGATTTTAACGAAGACATTCAGAAGCATATCATTTCTCAACACATTTGTAATTTGCACTAAAGGTCGACGAAATCTCAGACTATCTAGCCTAGGTTATATTTAGGAATCCCGAAAAAAAATGCTAAAATTAAGAGACTCGCTAATAGTAAATTGAAACCTACTGTTATTAGCGCACACGAGGATGCACATCATTATTCTAGTGATTTATTTTACCTAAGTACCGCGGTGGTAGATAATATTATAAACCCTCAGTTGTTTTACTGCACCCTTGGGAATTGTGGGAAGGATTATTTGTAAGCGAGAGCACACAGCTACCTAGTTTTATGCGGAAATACTAAATTAGTTTCAGTGAATTTTGCAACTTGGTGAAACGCCTTTTTAACCCCTACGCAAAAAGAGGAGTGTTTGAAGGCTATGTGTGTCGGTCTGTGGCTTCGTAGCTCTTAAACGGGTGAACCGACTTGGATGCGGTTGTTTTTATTTAAAAGCAGATGTTCTTGCGCTAGTTCTTAAATATGTTTTAACAAAATCGGTTGAGCCGTTTAAAGACCATCACCTTCACTTGTGGTAGGGATCTGAGACGCATAATGGGTATTTATTTTACTTTCATAGATATGTGTGATCTGAAATTAAAAACGCATATGCATGCTATGTAAAAGAATATGGAATCCTTGGCTTGATGCTGCAGCCAGAATATCCAGTACACTAGTACACTTTTGAAGAACTAATAGCTAATATGTGTTGGGCTCATTATTTTTAATTTAATCATCAGTATCTTAATACAATGCAATGGTGGCAACACGATGAGCTGATGCTGCAGCCAGGATATCCAGCACACTAATACACTCTTGAAATAATAGCAGATATATCGTGTTTGGATTCATTTTGATCAGTAATTGAATCTAAATACTGTGCAATGGTGGCATGACGATAAGCTAATGTTAGGTGTAGAGAAACTTGACATTTTGTACACAGATTCGCAATATGAGTCAAGAGAACAATAATATAGAAATTAAGAAAATAAAAATCGAACAACAGGAATTTCAAGTGTACGAAAAATAACAGATTGTTATTAAGGACAAAAGTATTACATAATTCATAAATAATCATTCTAGTCCCTCCCTCCCGCCCTCTTGAAAGCTTAGGATGATGCACCTCTTTCCAAACGACGCTGCCTTTCTAATGTAGTGGCTTGACTTCGTAATTCAGCTTTACGAGTAGCTTGTGATTTTAAGAAACTCCTTCTTTCAGGAGTATCCTGTTCAGGTTGTGTTAATAAACGCCTTTTAGCTTAATTTTGTGCCTGTTTAGATTTTCTCCTGCGCATTATGAAACATTCCAGTTAATTTATAGGACCAAAATATAGCTTAAAATTTAAAAAAGAATGTAGGTTGTTAATTACATTTTTTATTTATTTTGTTATTTATGTAGACACAGTTAAACAGATACAGATACGATATATTAGAATTGAGTACTAAAGTTATTTCTTAAGAAATTTCTTCCAGCAGACTCGCGAAATGAGATAGGAAAAAGAAATGTAGACAATAGTGTGTGAGAACAAGAAGAGAAGAATTTGGTTTTGTGACTAAACTAAAATATTAAATACACCTAAATATAATGCAAAAAAAAACATAAACCTACTTAAATAAATACATATTGCTAAAATAAATAAACATATTATAAATAAAAATATATAAATTCTCACAGTTAAGAGGAAAGATACTGCTCTTTTAATCGATACTTGAATTGATAAATAGGTTTTTCATTACTCATACTCTGAAAGTAGGTCTGAAGTTGCCTTAGGAGCGGTGTTGAAAGTAATACTTTTCAGCCCTAGGGAGAATCGTTTTCAACTGACACTGGTCAATTTATTAAAAAAAAAACTAGTTCTATTTTCACATTTCTATTGAACCATGTTCCAACTTCCTATACAGCCACTCAATTACAGCGTGATGTAAAATTAAAATAATATAAAGTTAAGCTAAAGAATATTTTTTTAAATGACTTTAATATAATTCACTTTCAACTATTTCTTTAAAATGACATAGACTAGGGCAAAATATTTACCATCTTTTCAATGATGGCAATCAAAAATAATGGCTGAATGGCTAGAACCCGGCCACAGAAAAAAAAGAGGCGGGAAAGCGGTAATCCGATCTTCATTTGTTTTTCGATTTGTAGAGATTTGTTTATACTTTCGTATAGCAGAGATTTGTATTAACACAATGAGTTCATCTGATTCAGATATGAATTTAACGCCTGACTTCATAGGAGAAGAGGCTTTTTTTTTCTTTAGCTAATTCATGTTTTTATTTTTACTTTCCTTGTATTCGTAATGAAAAGCACAGTGTTTACCTCGGGTTAAAGACTTATTTAGTCCCTTGAACTATTGGCCAAACCCCGTCTCGGGACTAAATAAGTTACTTTCACCCCTAGGGTAACAATGTACTATTAAATTTCAAATGCTAGGCGGAAGTGAGTTATTTATTTATTTAACCATTTATGTACACACTTTTATAAACAGACAAGAAGAAAAAAACAGAAAAATAGGTACAAAGGTGATGCTTATTTCTAATGAAATCTCTTCCAGCATACCTGCGATAGGATAGTAGATTTAGAGATGTAGACAGCGTGTGTAAGACTAAAATAGAAAATAAAATACATAAAATCAAAACAATTCACTTAATAAAATAAAACGAATAGTTTGAGAATATACATACATACTTCTAAAATAAATAACACTAGAATATTAATATATACGCAACTATGACGAAGTGGAAAGATAGTGTTCTTTCACTCTTCTTTTAAAAACTGCAACAGTTTGGCAGTCCCTAATGTCAGGCGGAAGTGAATTCCACAACCGCACCGCGTGCACAGTGAAGGAGTAGGAGTAAAAGTCGGTGGAGTGGGCAGGGGACTTAAGAAGGTTTCTAAGATGCGACCTGCAAGGCGCATCAGAAGGTCGGGCGTAGGAAAAACGCTCCCGCAGATAGGATGGCGTTTTAGGATTGTGAAGGAGGTTGAATAGCAGACACAATATCCGAGAGTTCCTGTGAAGTCGAATGGGGAGCCACTTGAGTATCTTGCGAAAGTTGGAAACGTGATCATACTTTTTAAGGTTAAAAACAAAACGAATACATATATTCTGCAAACGCTCAAGTTTATTTAAAAGCTCCTCGGTGGCATCCAAATAACAGGCATCAGCATAATCTACGATGGGCTGAATGAGAGTTTGAGCAAGAGAGATTTTGGTGTTCAAGGGCAAGACGCTCTGGAGACATTTCAACGAATGGAACGTGTAGTGCACTTTGCGACTGACTTGAGCAACATGGGCAGTCCATGATAAATAGGAATCCATGGTCACCCCCAGATTTTTGACCGTATGTGCGTATTCAATCTGAACACCATTCAGACAGAGTGGAGACAGCGACGCAACATCGAGCCTATTCCGCATATACCTGCCGCCGATAATCAAGGCCTGGGATTTCTTAGGGTTGATTTGCAGCACCACTCGCTAATCAAATCCAGGTCGCTGTTCATGGCAGACACGGCGGCTTCTGCATCTTCCCTTAAAAAATGATTGTAGAGCTGCAGATCGTCGGCATAGAGATGGAAGCAGGAAGAGATGACACTGGTGATAGAGTTAATGAAAATAGAAAAGAGAAGAGGAGAGAGAACGCCGCCCTGAGGCACACCTGCGGAAAGAGAGCACCAATCAGAAGATGCCTCGCCGAGACGAACCCGCCGCGAGCGGCCCTTAAGATAGGAGTCAAACCAACTAATGGTGGGAGAGGAGAAATTTAAAGATTTAAGGATCCCTAGAAGGATGTCAAAATCAACAGAGTTAAAGGCACTGCTAAAGTCGAGAAGTACAAGTAAAGTAAGAGATTTGTGGTCCATAGCCCAGCGGATGTCATCAGTAACTTTCAAAAGAGCCGTTATTGTGCTATGACCAGGTCGAAAACCAGATTGAAGAGGACTCAGTAGGTCATTAGAAGATAGAAAGGCAGAAAGTTGTTGATGAACGATATGTTCAAGAACTTTAGAGAGATAAGGGAGAATAGAAATGGGGCGGAAATCGGTGGGTGAAACCGGCTTAGGAATTTTGGGTAAGGGGATTATATGAGCTTGTTTCCAGGCCTCAGGGACAGTACAAGAAAACAAGGAGAAATTAAAAATGTGGGTCAAGACGGGAAGTAGCGTGGGGAGGATAGGAGAAATCATTCTTGAGCAAAGATTATCGTTACCAACTGCAGTAGAGGAGATAGCACAAATGGACTTTTTGACCTCAATTTCACTCACTGGCCTTAACTCAAAGGAAGAACACTGCGGCACTGGCAAACAAGAAAGTTTATTTAACGTAGATGATTTGACGTGCGGATCCAAAGTAACAGGGGGATGTGAGAAATGTTTGTTAAGAGCACACACGTCAATGTCATTACTGGAAACGACTGGAGACTTGCCAATGCCGACAGTTTTAAGAAACTTCCAGACTTCAGAGGAGTTGCGGTTGTCGAGAGAATTATGGAAGTAGCGTCTCTTTGCATCTCTACACATACGCCTGCAGCGATTACGCAGCACCTTATACGCATTCAAGTTGCGCTCGGAAGAACAGCGTTTTAACCTCCTTTTGGCTCTTAATATATATATAATATATATATATATATATATGTAGTTAATATTATTTGACATTTTTTTTTAGCAACAGCATTTGACATTTTTTTATGTATAATTATCACAACACCTTTGTAACATCCTCTGAACCTGTGATAAGCAAATAAATGATTTGATTTGAAAATATACCTACTTATATCCTATCAAAATCTTGGGCTGTCTCAAAATATCAAACCTTCCCCTTTGATCTGAACAGCGATAATTGCAGCAGTCTAGTTTTAGCGAGCACAAATAAGTAATTTGAAAAGTGTGCTAAAATTATTTTAATAACTAAGTAAATTCTTCTATGTAAGATACAACTAACCCGATTATGATATAACTAGGTATACTTATCATAACTTCTTTAGTAACCAAGTCTAAAAATGACAAAATAAAACTAAATTAAAAAAAAAACCCCAATGCAAAGAAGCTAACTGTTATATGAAAAAAAAAGAAAACCCACCATTTAAAAAGTCAAAAGTACTCCGACGCGACCATACAGCGCCATTTCAACGAGCAAAACATAATGTGCCATTCATTAATTTGAATAATTTACTTATAGTTACTATATTGAATCTGATGGCTCAACGTATTTACCTATTATTTTTCACTTTTTAAATGTTCGGTATCCTTTTCTTTTTCATTTATTAGTTAACTTTTTTGCGTTGGGGGTTTTTAAAATGTTTTATTTAAGCTTTACTGATTAAGTTTGTATCTAGTTTGTGCCTACATAATTCTTGTGCTAATAAGCATAAATTGTTCTCTATTCTCTACAGAAATGAAGCTCTATTATCCTTCAATACATCCAGTATGTTTTTGATTGAATTGTAGCGTTAAATTCATTTGGTACGCAGATGGAACGTAGCATTGTTACCCCACTCACAATGCAATGTATGTCAATAGCGACTCAATAATATCAATACGTTAGTTAGGATAAAGCCGCTGTAACTTATTGTTTAGAATACCATTATTTTGTTCATTATAATTACTTGAATACGTACTGTCTGTCCGCATTTCAAACAAGTAAACACAAGATGTAGGTAGGTAGCTAGATGATGTAAAATAACACCTATCAATTGAAGTTAGATGACAGTAGGCCAGATCTGTCGAAGGATCGACAGCCTTTGGAGCAGACGAGTCCTAGGGTGGAGACCACGATTTAAAAATTCCTGGCTATCCAAGTGACTAGAATATAATCATGAATCGTCATTACTCGTCAGGTGAAGTCAAATTCGTGTTATATTAATGTATAATTTGTACATAATGCTGAGATTATTTAAAAAGTATAAGGCTCTAAAATAAATTAACTTACTTAGGTACTACTTATGATATTATCTTTATGATTCTTATAGTTACGAGCACGTGATAAAAAAGATTGCACTTGAAACTCTAATATAATTATGTTTCATCACAGTTCTTGTGGTTCTATTAACGTTTTTCTGAATAAACGGCACTTTCGATCGTTTTATTATGTTCTTTCTTATTCAAGGACGAATCCTGATCAAATTGCCAATTTTCTGAACATATTTAATTATAGGTAGGTGCCAACTTACAAAATTAGGTACTTAGTAGTTAGTACCTAACTATTAAGTCTGCATACGTTCGTCCTCATCACAGTTGTACGACAGAATAAAGAACTTTCTAATGAAAACTAGAAGGTTGCTAAGAGAGCATAGAAAAAGAGATTGGTTTTCTTTTGATCTTTAAATAACACTGCTGCGATCATTTTGTAATGGCTCTCGCTATTTGTCAGACCCTTTGAAGGATCATATCCAGCCTAACCCGTGACTACATGTACCTATGTAATTATTATATACATGGAGTTGATATACCTGTAGTGATTGCTCTGTGGATAGGTAGTGAAAGTGTTAGTTCAGTGTGACTTCTTTACTGACCTGACGAAAAGTACACGGGTGTATAAATAAGTAATGTGTTGATAACATTGATTAAGGTTAGCATTCCGGTTAGTTACTACGTCATTATCAAGTGCATGCCGTTGCACCTAGCTGTAGGTAGGTTGTCGATTACTCCCGATAACAATGATGTTATTTATGTATGTGGAATATTGATTAGGTCGCTTACAATGTGATAGGTATGTAATTAGAACACTATTTCTATTAAAATTATCATCTTTGGGAATCAACTGTGATTGTTAAGGACTTCTGAAAGATGGTTTCCACCACAGATAAGTGGTATAAAATCAGGCCAAAATAATGTCTATCTAACGGTTATCTACTTTAGTCATACACAACTCAATTCTGAGTAAAGTTCAGGTGGGTACTTACATCAAAGAAGTCGGCTGTTTGCCAATTGTGGGGGTTACTGCAGTTTTCCCCAATAAATTCTCTATTAAAACATTGGGAGTAAATATTCAGGAAAAAAACCGTTTATGGGATGAAAAGATATCGATAATTCGTTGGTTAGTCAAAAATGAATAATTTACACAATAACAACAGCAAATTATTAATTAAACCAGGAGTTTCAAAAGAAAATGTATAGTTATCATCATATTTGGGAAATCAATTGTCTTTATCAACAGCTAGCCGTAAAAATCGGCTACACCTCGAACGTCTGGATTATTGTATCGAAACAACTGTGTATATAATGATCCATAGAATTATTTTATCTAGAACTAATGACTCACATCCATGACTAATATCACCGGCGCATGACACCATGTGAATGTTAATTAGGGAGATGTCTAACATACCAGATTACATAAATGTTTATGTACCTAAATATGTTCGTTTCCGCGCTAGATTGTATGGGATTCCAAAAAATTCCCTTCTGTTTTAGAGTCACTAAATAAACGACGTTGCTTTTGCCTGTGAAAAAAATCTATACGAGATAAAGTTCTGTGTTCTTTGCAGTAGGAAATACTATGAGATTTTTCTAACATAATCAGCCTATTATGATCCCACTGCTGGGACACAGGCCTCCTCTCTGTGGGAGAGAGTGGGCTGTAAAACACCGCGCGGGCCCAGTGCCGGTTGGTTATGGCTGGGATTGGTTATTTTATGCCTTTTCTTGGGAAAGTTTTAAATTTTTTGAGTCTAATCTGATCTAACGAGCCTGTATTGTCCCACAGCAGGTCAAAAGCCTCCCTCCACCTTTTCCTCGCACATCTTTTGATAGTACTTTCTGTAGGAGTAAAGCTCGTCCCGTCATCTTCACCTTGGCCTGCCGGCATGTCATCGTGCATTTAAATTCCAAATTCAAATTAATTTTATCAACATAGGATAGAAAATGAATAAATGAATTTTGTTAAAGTTATGTTGCTATGTTATTTAGTCCAAGTATCAAATCTTTCATATTTCTCTGTCCTTTTGACCAACTGATATGACCATGACCATTCAATCTCTACTTGATTGTATACTTAGGTAATCTGTTCACTGCCTCGTGTTTATGACGTTACTAAACATTTTGTATTCAAGATAAGAATAGCTTCAACAAAATTCATTTACTTGCGTAGTCAACAAAAGCAATAATAGTATATAATGTTTATTTATCCAAAGTAGGTTATACATAGACACAGGTTGAGCACTGGGGTAGATATACTTATAAGGTAAGTACATAATTGTTTGAATAAAACTTACATGGCTATAAAAATCTCCATGCATGCGCTTAGGAGCCCCCTTAGTCGAGGCCCGAGAGCCTCCGAGGCCAGGACCCAGGCTTTCCCAGGTAAGCCGTCGGGTCCTGGGGCGGTATTTTTAGCACTCAGCCTACGTACCGCCACTCGCAGCTCTACCTCGGTCACCTCCGGAGCATCGTTGTCGTCGTCGGCGGTGTGGTCCGCATTCAGCACCGCAGTAGGCGGAGCCATGGGCGGGGAGATATGGTCCCCTCTAGAAGGGAACAGAGTGCTCACCACGTCCTCCACGAGCTGGGGCCGGAGACTCTGCGTCAGCGGGGGAGCCCATGGGCGGAGCTTCTCACGCACCAATTTGTAGGGGCGTCCCCACGGGTCCCTGTTCAGAGTCTCCAGCGACTCCTCGCGGGCCAGTCCCTTGGCCCGCAGGATCTCCGCTTGGAGGGCGGTCTTCGCCGCTCTGTACCCCTCGTACAGCTCCGCCTGAATGGCTTCCGTATCCGGAGGGCGAATACGGAGCCTGCGGTGCCTGGTGTACCGGCGTCGCGCAGCGACACACGCACTGCGTAAAGTCGTCAACTCTGGCGACCACCAGCACACCTGGCGCTGAGCGCGTCCGGGCTGGGCCCGGGGCATTGCCACGTCACATATTTCGGACATGGCCTCCCGGAACCACTCCGCCTCGACGTTGATGTCAGCAGGCCTGTCCGGTGATGACACCCAGGCCTGCACGATCGAGGCTTCCAGGAGGAGCTCCCGGTCCAGCTGCTTCAGCGCCCACCGCGGACCACTCGGGGCCTGTCGGACCAGCGCGCTCGAGGTCTGGGCGGAGACGTCAAACCGGATGTACCGGTGGTCGGAATAGGTCTCCACCCCCTCTATGACGCGCCAGTCAAGGACACGCGGTGACAGAGCGGAGCTGGCGAACGAGATGTCCACCACCGATTCACCCCGCATCCGCACACACGTGGGGACAGAACCCCGATTTAGGACGACCAGGCCTGTCTCCAGAGCCCAGTCCTCCACCATCCTGCCCCGTGTGTCCGTATACCGGGAACCCCAAGCCACATTCTTGGCATTGAAATCCCCGAGGACGAGCACGGGGAGGGAACGGAACCCGACGACGACGACTTTCAACTCCGCAAGGGAGTTGTGGAACTCGGCAAGAGTTCGGTTCGGGGAGAAGTATACCCCAACCACTACGATCTCCCCGAACCGTGCTGCCACGCAACCCCGTCCCCTCGTGACAGACTCGAGGGACGGAGTACCGGCGGCGGCCGACGAAATTAGGGTCACTGAGCCGCTCAGGTCCTCCACCCAGTCATCCCTGGGCGGGACAAAGTACGGCTCAGCGACCACGGCGATGTTAATCGACCACTGCGCCATGCTCTGGAGCAACAGATCCTGAGCGGAGGCGCAGTGGTTGATGTTCGCCTGGAGGAGGCGTAATGGGGCCGTTATTGGCACTCCATGTCAGCCTCCTCCCGAGCCCTCTGTGAGGGCCCCGCCGCGGTGGTGACGGCGGCGACGACGGCGGTCAAGGCGGCAGCGGCGGCGGCAGTGTCGGCGGCTGCGGCAGTGACGGCGGTGGCGGAGGGCTTGCCCCTGCCCCTGGCTGTGGCGGGTGGAGCGCAGGCCTTGCTCCCCATCCGGTGATCGGCCGGCTTGCCAGCTGCCGCACATACGGTGCAGTGCGGCGCGGCATTGCAAGAGCCGGCCTTGTGACCGGGCTGACCACAGCGGAAGCAATGGTGGCTGCGGTCCACCTCCGAGGTGCATTGAGCTCCCACGTGGTTGCCCACCTGGCAGCGGAAGCACCTCAGAGGTCTGGGTTCCAGCAGTTTCACCTGCGCGGAAACCCAGCCCACCAGTAGCCTTCGGCCCTCGGCTATTTTTTTGGCCGCCGACACGGGGCAGCTTACCGTAACGGCTCGCATCCCCTTGAAGTCAGGACGGATGGTGCCTGCCCTCACCTGCTCGGCAGAGCACCCCCCAGTCCTAACGACGGCGGCCATCACATCTCCCTCCGTCACAGAGTCGTCCAGGCCCAGGATGCGCAAGTCAGCGCATTTGTTGGGCCTGGACACTCGGGCCTCGTCCGCATTTAAGGACGCCCTAAGCCTTTCGGCCAGAGCGTCGGCGGCCGGGCCGCTGGCCGCACCGGGGATCTCCAGCATCCGGGCCCCAGTCGCCGTGAGCCTTACCCGGATGTCTTCGGTGGGGCCGATCTCCTCTAGGCTCACCGCCTTTGCCACCTTGGCTAGCACGTCACGGTAGGACACGCCCTTCTTCACCGCTTCCGGCTGTAGTGTAATCACTACAGCTGCGGACTTCGGGGCAAGGCACAATTTGACATTTTATTCCTCTTCAAGGCCACATCCTTTATTGCGGCGACCACGATCTCCGCAAACCTGGCCGCTCGATCCGAGTTGAAGCCGCCAGCGGCGTCCGGCTCGCCACTCGAGGACTCTGAGACACCCGCCTTGCAGCTGGTCCTTCCAGGCTGGTTCCCTTCCAAAGCGAGTCTCCCAGTTTGCTGAGCCGGCTCGGCTGGGCTGACAGAGCGCAGCTCATTCCCACTTCGTTGGAAGACGTGGAAACTGGTCCTCATCAAGAAGCCGGGGCGCCCAGCGGACTCTCCGTCCGCTTACCGGCCCATCGTGCTGCTCGACGAGGTGGGCAAGCTCTTTGAGAGAGTCATTGCAGACCGCCTCGTCGCGCGGCTGGTGCGGGTGGGGCCGGATTTGGCGGAGAGCCAGTTTGGCTTCCGCAGGGGGCGCTCTGCGGTGGACGCCATCATGCGCGTGCGGGCCCTCACGACGGGGGATGCTGTGGCCCGGGGTGGGGTCGTCTTGGCGGTGTCTCTGGACATCGCCAATGCCTTCAATACCCTGCCCTGGAGTTGCACCAGGGAGGCACTCCGGTATCACCGGATGCCGACCTACCTCTGTCGTGTGGTCGAGGCCTATTTGACGGACAGGGCCGTCATCTACCCCGGTCACCAGGGAGTGTGGAACCGGCAAGAGATGTCGTGCGGTGTCCCACAGGGATCGGTCCTGGGGCCGCATCTGTGGGATATCGGCTACGACTGGGTGCTGCGCGCCGACCTTCCCAGTGGCGTCAGCGTGGTTTGTTACGCTGACGACACGCTGGTCCTGGCGCAGGGGAGGTCGCACCAAGCGGCGGCCGAACTAGCGACACGCGGGGTTGCGACAATCGTCGAGAGGATCCGGCAATTGGGACTCGAGGTGGCCCTGCACAAGTCCGAGGCCATGTGTTTTCATGGTCCTCGGAACACGCCACCGTCGGGTTCCCAAATAACGGTAGGAGGGGTTCACATCGGCGTCGAGTCGACGATGAAGTACCTGGGACTCGTCCTCGACAGCCGGTGGAACTTCGTGGAGCATTTCCGACGTTTGGCTCCCAGACTGGAAAGGGCCGGGGCTGCCTTAAAGCGGCTCCTGCCCAATCTAGGGGGGCCAAATGCCTCCTGCCGGAGGCTCTACGCGGGGGTCGTGCGGTCCATGGCCCTTTACGGGGCACCGGTGTGGGCGCGTTCCTTGAGGCGGCGGCCAGCCCGCTGGTTGAACGCGCCCCAAAGGGTCATGGCCACCCGGCTGGTCCGGGGATACCGTACGGTCTCCGGTGAGGCGGCGAGCCTCCTTGCCGGATTACCGCCATGGGATCTGGAGGCAAAAGTCCTCGCGCACGTTTGGGAGTGGCGCGAGGAGGCGAAACGCCGGGGCGTAGCTCCGCTGCCGCGAGAAATCACGGTACAGCGGACAGAGCTCCGGCGGGATCTCAGGGCGGCATGGAGAGTGCGATTGTCGCAACCCAGCGCTGGGCACGCCACAATTGCGGCGATAAGTCCCCTCTTTGAGGAGTGGCTTGAGAGGCGCCACGGCGTCCTCACCTTCCGCCTGACGCAGGTCCTCACCGGACACGGTTGTTTCGGGAGGTTCCTGTTCCGGATAAGGCGGGAGGAAACGCCCGGGTGTCACCATTGTGTGGATCGCCCGGAGGACACGGTGGAGCATACGGTGGAGGTCTGCCCGGCTTGGGCGGAGCACCGCCGTGTCCTCATGGAGGCGATTGGCGGTGGCGATCTCTCGCGTCCGGCCTTGGTCCAGGCCATGGTACGGAGCGAGAGGGCTTGGGAAGCCGTCACCTCCTTCTGCGAAGCAGTAATGTTCGCGAAGGAGGAGGCGGAACGCGTGAGGGAGAGGCAAAATTTGCGCCCTCACGCCCCTAGCCGCCGCAGGAGACGCCCTGGGCGTCGGGAATCGCAGGCCGATTCCCGGCCACCGTAGGCGCGGGCTTGCGAACGGCGAGCAATGGGCAGCTCGCCGTTCGATAAGGACCAGGCCCGGGTCGACGGCGCGTTGTGTTCCACGCGCGCCTCAAAGAGATGTCAGCACCAATGACGGGGTTTGCTAGGACCGATGCCTGCTAGGGTTGCGGAAAAGTCCAAGAGGGTTACCGTGGCCCCTGGCACAGGCAACTGAAGGAACACGGGTGGGTTTTAGTCAGTAAGAGTCTGACACGCCCTCCTGCTCTGCCCAGAGCGGGAGAAGTTATTTGATGATTTCCCAGCCACAAAAAAAAAAAAAAAAATGGCTATAAAAATCTATATAAGCAAAAATATTAGCCCTGTCTCTACAACTAGGAGGCCTGTATCTTAAGGGACAGTGTTCGGCCAGATGGTTACGTAAATTAAGTTATCTATACATATAATATTATATGTATAGATATGTACAGTTTTGACTTTCCTACCATTTTATTTAAAACGGTAGGAAAGGCAAAACTGTACATTGAATATTTTTTAAGAGAATACTTGGGGTGTGATCTACAATCGATACCCAAGCCAAAAATATAGTTTTTAGAATTTTTGTCTGTTTGTCTGTATGTCCGGGATAAACTCAAAAAGTACTGCATGGATTTACTTCAAATTTGGCACGAATATTATAAAGAAGTCAGGTCAACTTAGAGGCTACATATTATCACGCTATCACCGACGGGGAACGAGCAGTGAACCTTTATTTCTTGAACGCATTCTGTAACAACGTGTAATCTAACAACGCATATTTGAATGTTGTTATTATGTTAACCATGCTCTAGGCTAGCTTCACACTATAAAAATCATGCAATATAAGTAACTTAGGCCGATAAATATAATTAAATTAATATAAGTAGTATCAATTTTAAAGCAGAGAGATTATTATTATTTTTATCTATGAGACTTCAAAAACATCAAGTCGAATTACATGTGTAAGCCCTTTTTGGATATAAATAATTTAAATTTAATCATGTTAGCGAGGTTAATAGTTGTTTTTAAAAGTCATAGATGGAGTTGTGCATTTTCTTCTTAAAAACTGTATCGTTAATTCGTTTCACGTAGACAGACGTCCACCTAGAAAACGGCCAACGCATATATTTTGATCCCGACAACGTTGCTGAGCGCTTAGAAAATCCGCGCCAAACACCTCTCTTGGCATTTTTCAGGCTCTGTGAAGTCGACCAGTTTGCGAGGTCCCTTAAGTATGACGAGGTGCCTTCATATTACACGTACGACAAGCAAAGGGGTGTATTTAACCGACGTCGACGAGGAGGTGCCGTGGAAGGTTTTCCGGGAATTTTCAAGGACACCGCATTGGGTAGAGTTTATACCGTGCACCCGAATAATGGCGAATGCTATTTTCTGCGGTTGTTACTTCACACGATCCGAGGCCCAACGTCTTTCGCCTTTCTGAGGACATTTGATGGCGTGGAGTATCCCACTTACCGCGCAGCCTGCGTAGCACGTCACCTTCTCGACGGTGACCAAAACTGGGATAACACCCTCGCGACACGTGACAGTCCCAGCCGCATGCGTCATCTGTTTGCCGTCATCTTGGTGTTTTGTGGAGTCGCGAACCCGGTAGCTTTGTGGGAGAAGTATCGCCATCATCTGTCTGAAGATTTTCTACGAGCCTTGAGGCGTTCTACTGGAGACGAAGCCGAAGTAACTGATGAACGCGTGCTGAACACCTGTCTCAGTTCACTTCAAGACGTGGTTATTTCTATCGGTGGCAATCCACTGGTCGAATATGGGTTACCAGCTCCCCAATCATCACCGCATCAAGACCGTATAAATCGGGAGTATAACGCTGAGACAATTTACGATCCGGGTGAAATGACCACCATACGAAATTACCATGTCGCTTTGTTCTATTCAGAGCAAAAACAAATTTATGACACCGTCCTTGAATGCGTTGGGCAAAACCAGGGTAAAATGTTTTTCTTGGATGCTCCTGGGGGAACAGGAAAAACACTTGTTACCACTGGCATACTTGCAGAGGTCAGGAGGCAAGGCAAAATTGCCATTGCTGTAGCGTCGTCTGGAATCGCTGCCACACTGCTTCCGGGGGGCAAGACAGCACATGCCATGTTTAAAATTACCATCGATTTAGAGAGCGCCGAAACGCCTGTTTGTGGTGTGTCACATAGCAGTGATAAGGGACACGTGCTCAAGGATTGCTCTCTGATCGTATGGGATGAGTGTACGATGGCTAATAGGAAGGCAGTTGAGGCCGTGGACAGAACCTTGCAGGACATCCGCAGGAACGAACATTTGATGGGTGGTGTCACAGTTCTGTTCAGTGGCGATTTCCGACAAACGCTTCCCGTGGTGACGCGGGGATCGAGGGCTGACGAGGTGAATGCTTCGTTGAAACGATCTTCGCTGTGGTCACGAGTTCGTACGCTGCGCTTGACCATTAATATGAGAGCTCGGCTCGGCGGCAATGCACGTGCTCAAGAATTCTCCGATGTCCTTCTAAGTCTTGGCGAAGGCACTGTACCAGAGGAGAGAGGTGGACAGGTGGTGCTTCCAGAGTCTCTCGGTAGAGTTGTATCCAGCTTAGAAGAAATCATTCGCTGTGTGTACGGGGACATCAGTCGTATACCGCACCAGCAGAATTCTTGGGTGTGTGAGCGGGCCATTTTGACGACCAAAAATGATCGGGCTGCAGCAATTAACGAATGCATTCTCTCGGAAATTGAGGGGAATGAAGTGGTCTACACCTCTATAAACACTGTCGTCGAGCAAGATGACGCCACACATTATCCCGTGGAATTTCTGAACTCCCTGTCAGCAAGTGGACTTCCAGCGCATACCATCAAGCTGAAGGTCGGTGTCCCGATTATGCTTCTTCGGAACCTATCTCCTCCAAAGAAGCAGGGGCAGACACTGAGGGCAGCGGGTGTCAACCTCAGGACGAGCTGCTTCTCACACGGGCAGCTGTACGGCACTTGCTCCCGCGTCACCAGTCCTGACTCTCTTTACATTTTGGCTGCGGAGAGCCAAACCACTAATGTTGTTTATCGAGAAGTCCTTTAAGTATGTATTTTTACCCTATTCTGTATTCATTATTTTCTCTATCTGCTTCAGTCACAACTTATGATTTAATTCAGCAGAATCACCATAAAGTCATTTATTCAAAGCAGGCTGAAAATCAGCACTTTTTGAAGGGCAATTTTACAAAAGACAGTCTCCCTCTATTATTGCACTTTCTGTAGATATGAAATGTAAAGAAGAAACGGGTAAATGTATGTTAATTTAAAAGGTATAATCGTAGGTATTTTTGGTGCTGTATAGCGTTCACGCAGACGACGTCGCGGGCAGCAGCTAGTACCCTATATGAGTGAAATAGTGTCGATCTATCTATTTATATACAAGGTGAATAACATGATTTGTAGATGTAACATGTCACGTGAACTGTTTGTGTGAGCGTGTGGGTGCGTGTGTGTGCGTGTGTGTGTGTGTACATATATACAGGGTTATTGGTAAAACACCATCAACCTCTTAAGGGGTCATTGTACTCATCATTATGAACAACTTTTACTATGGGACCAAATATGAAATCGCGAAAAAAAAATCTGCTGGTCCCTACATTTTGACGAGTCAAAATGGAAACTGATGAAACAAAATGGGGGACTAGCTGATTTTTTTCTTGAGCCTGGTTGTAGGAACAACAAATTTGTGTTTGTTCCTAGTATTTATACTATGGATATCACTGTATTTTTTAAACAGATTAATATTTTTATGTGCTAAAAGATTTTCATAAATATACTGAGAAGGCACAGTCATTATATTAATCTCTTTAAATTTGTCTCTGGGACTTAATTTATAAATTGAACGAATTGCCCTTCTTTGTAAAACAAAAATCGTCTGAATATCGTCGGCATTTCCCCACAGCAGAATACCGTATGACATTACACTATGAAAATAACTAAAGTATACTAAACGGGCTGTCTCTAAATCAGTTAAAACACGCATTTTTCTAACAGCGTATGCTGCAGAGCTAAGCTTTTTTGACATTTTATCTATAAGGGGGCCCCATTGCAGCTTGGCGGCTAAAGTTATGCCTAAGAATACTGTGGTATTTTCGGGTTTCAACTCTTCCCCCTTTATGAGAACACTTGTTTCTACCTGTCTAACATGTGGTATCGTAAACTTAATACATTTAGTTTTTTTCTCGTTAAGAAGAAGGTTATTAACGTTAATCCAGTTTTTGCGAGGGCGCTATTTACATTGTCGGTAACCAGCTGCTGACGTTTTACCAATAACCCTGTATTTGTTAGATATACTCATACGTAGATGTTGATGGTGTTATCTTATTAATATGTGTCCACTGTCCATTATCCACATCTCACTGCAACGTTTGGTAAGTTTTGTGTCTACTGAGAGGTCCAGTCTTTGAAAAGCATTGTCAGGTTGGGTTCAATACTCAAGGTTTAAAAAGTTATTCCTATTCATTTTGTTTTAGGTATGTGAAGCGCAATGTAGATATCCTATTGCTATAAACGTTACCCTACCAGAGTACTACTTACTGTCCATGTTTGCTGCGTGACAGTGAATATTGCTGCAAAGATGTCTGTTTTTGTTACACACCAAATTGTTTTGTTGACTGCACAATCAATAGTATCAATGTTTTCGCAAGCGATGAGGTCACATTTTTTATTCAGTTATATTAGTGTAATAAACGGTTGTCATGGTTTCAATTCCGAGGTTTCACGCTTCACGGTAGCCGACTCCCAATGTTAAGTGGTTAGCAGACAGTTTAGTACTCAGACACGACTGAATGACGACTTAGTATTGTGCACAATGGTCGAACACACGATCTGTCACCACTTACTAATGTAGTCACACTATGTACAATATAATCTGAAATGATCATAATGCATACAGAAAATTATGGTTTTACCGAGTTTTGTATTATCTTCTAGGTACCTAAAGAGAGATAATTACGGTATGTATACTTCAACTACTAATAAAACAATGTTAATTTACATTTTTATTAGTAGGTACACGTGTATCTGTCGATAGAAAATCTGCAATAAGTGATTTATGTACCTATATATTTACTCGTAGACTGAAGTGTTAGGCAATATGCTCCTTAATTATGTGTAACCTGGGCCTAAATTGACGTTGGAAGTCGACAAAAAAAGTCTTTATCCAATTCTAATTTAGAGATTAACCCCTTTTTTATAAACGTTAATTACTGATTAGCGACTGTTTAACCATACATCTTTGACGTTTAAACGTCTCTTAACTTTTAACAACATTTGTAAATAAACCCCATAGAATATTTATTAAAATAAAAGCAGCGGAATAGTTTATTACATCTGTTTCTTAAAAACGCAACTGCGAAAGTGTTACTCGGCCAGTAATTACAATTGAGTAATAAGCACACGTAAAAGTTAATTAAACTTCCTCTATCTAGCGTCATTACATAATATATATTTATAGTATTATCAAACAATGTGATAATTACGCCACAGAAACGTTTAACATTTTAAATGGATGCCATTAACATATTTTTTTTTCTCATTCGTTGTGTTTCGACTACTGCGTCAGCGCATACATAAATAATGAGAAAAATAAAATGGTATAGTTTACGAATAATGTAGCATTTGTGTCTACACAGGTAGGTATGTTGACTTTGATTCATAGCAGAGTCGTTTCACATTGTAAATCTTCTGCAAATAATATGTGCATCATCCCTTTAATTGTTTAAGCAGATAATCTGTAGGAATTATTAAGCCACTATCTAGGTACCTGCAATTAAAAAGGTAGAAAATGTAAAAACATTTACATAATAACACACAAAACACATAGCAACACAGCTACAGACACAAACAGACTCACAAACACACGCTCACATACATAAGTATACACATTAATAGAAAACATGCATGTCATAAAGGCTACCGCAATCAAACGCGACGCGACAGCGCGACGCGACTCTTGTAGAACCATTTCTATGAAGTTTTCGTAGAAATTGTCGCATCGCGCCTGTTTTCATTGGGAGCCTTGAATATGTTTTGTAGAAGCAAAGTTGTTTTATATGTTTATGTAGGGCAAACAGTTCCAGTACACATCAGTAAGTACCTACTATTTGTGTAACAACTTAACATGTTTTCAAGAACGGAACTTTATTGATTTTCCCTCATATTATGGCGAAGTTATAGCGTGCGGTGACCAAGCGTGCTACTATACAATTTAGTGACCACTTTACAGTCAAGATTGGGTGTAATAAAAAGAATACCCCTGAAATTGCGAAGCAATAGAGCCTCTTTGTGCTTTTCCTTGGAATTTCTATGTAATTATTTGTATGCTGACTCACAACATTCTTTAGAAAAAACCTTTGATTCAGCACCTTCTTCAAAAACTTTTGTAGAGTTCATTAAACTTCATCAAAATAAAGAGAAATAAAATTTTATAAGGCTTTTATACAATGACTAAAGAATCTTTAGTCATTGCTTTTATACTAGGTTTTTAAAAGCCCAATCAATACAATTTGTTGACCGAGTGTCAAACTAATAATTTTATTATTAAGTTATATGATTGGCTGACTGAAATAACACCCACCAATTAAATCACTTGACAATTAAGTAGTTTGATCATCTGACAGCAAATTTTCGTGATGATTATTGCATTTTAGAAACCGGTTGTTAGGCAAAGAAGTTAATTTTTCCCGTAGCTTGAATTTATTGTGCTGTGACTAAGATCTGGAAATTGTGCAAAGTATCAACAATAAAAGTAATATGTACTTAGGTTTACGCATGTGTAAACTTTGTAGGTTCTTAACCTTATCTAACCCAAATGATTCACCAACAATAGAGGGGAGTAAGCATTGTAGTTGGAAAATAATGACCAAAACGTAATACATACTTACAGGTACGCATTGTAGTTGGAAAATAATGACCAAAACGTAATACATACTTACAGGTACGCATTGTAGTGGAAAATAATGACCAAAACGTAATACATACTTACAGGTACGCATTGTAGTTGAAAATAATGACCAAAACGTAGTAGGTACTTACTTATAGGCAAGCATTGTAGTTGGAAAATAATGACCAAAACGTAATACATACTTACAGGTACGCATTGTAGTTGGAAATGAATGACCAAAACGTAATACATACTTACAGGTACGCATTGTAGTTGGAAAATAATGACCAAAACGTAATACATACTTACAGGTACGCATTGTAGTTGGAAAATAATGACCAAAACGTAATACATATTTACAGGTACGCATTGTAGTTGGAAAATAATGACCAAAACGTAGTAGGTAAGTACTTACTTATAGGCAAGCATTGTAGTTGGAAAATAATGACCAAAACGTAGTAGGTAAGTACTTACTTATAGGCAAGCATTGTAGTTGGAAAATAATGACCAAAACGTAGTAGGTACTTACTTATAGGCAAGCATTGTAGTTGGAAAATAATGACCAAAACGTAGTAGGTAAGTACTTACTTATAGGCAAGCATTGTAGTTGGAAAATAATGACCAAAACGTAGTAGGTACTTACTTATAGGCAAGCATTGTAGTTGGAAAATAATGACCAAAACGTAGTAGGTACTTACTTATAGGAAAGCATTGTAGTTGGAAAATAATGACCAAAACGTAGTAGGTACTTACTTATAGGCAAGCATTGTAGTTGGAAAATAATGACCAAACTGTAAAAGGCTAATATGTTATGTTATGTTTATTTATATAAACTTTTCGCACACAAAAAAGGTACACAGGCCGACTTAATGCCTTGGGCATCCTCTACCAGTCAAATATTATGTAACGTTAAAGAGTTTGGTTTCCGCACTTAGTCCTTCGGGTGGACCATTGTGCGTGGGACATGGTGGTCAACGGTATTCATTCCAAATTGGTGGTTATTGTGAAAGGCGTTAACAGGTGTTAATCAACTTGAGAAGCTGATATAGACAACACTATACTTTATTTTACCATGCATGCGAGTTAACCATGGCACTGGAGCATGTTTAATTAGCAAAAACAATAAAAGTTAATTATTTATAATTAGCTTTACCTTGATATTTCTAAATAGAAACAGTTTTAGTATGAATGTGGACATAATAAGTGGTTGTATGCAAGGTTATATACCTACCTACTTGTTTCAATATAAAGATCTTTGTTTGTCATGCGCTATAAAAGTAAAGTAAAAGTGGAGTCACTGCTTGTACGGTCTACAAAAATGAAGTTTTTATTTAAAATACCTGGGATTTTCACATTCTAACAAAGAGATTGTTAGAACGTGGAATTCCCAGGTATTTTGTCAGTAAAATAATCGAGTAATTATTACTTTTTACACGGTTTTCCTTAAAGCAGGTAGTTTTTATTTATTATCAACGGCATGGGCTGCACGCAATGATTTTAATCAGGAAATAAAAGAAACAAATCTTTAATGCTGGGAAATCGTCCAGTTCATTTCTTTTTAGGTACCTACTACAACAAGTAGTTATTAAGTAGATATACAATACCAAGGTCTGATATGAATAGAGTAGGTAGGTACTCTGAGGATGCCAAAAAAATATTTAAATGTGTAAACAAATACCATTCCTACTGCAAGTACCTTTGCTGACTATACAAGGCAGTTGCCACTAGAGATTAATAAATTTTGATGTTATTTAATCATATTTATTCATATAATTCGTTGTATAAGTATGTATGTACTTTATATTCCAACTGTTTATTCTATTTTATTTTGTTAGGTACCTATAGTACCAATTATTAAAACTGACTTGGTTTCCGTACGTTCTTTTCGGGTAACCGCTGAAAATCAGCGCTGTGCTGTGAGTCTCCCATGACTCATGGTCATGACGTGCAGCTGTCGACTATTTTTGTTTTGTGCTCGTGATTATAAATCTATTTTGTTTTTATTTTTCTTTATTATTGGAGCTAATTATATTTTTTGTATGCACGTGTTTCTGTAACAAATAAACATATTTTTCTTGTTTTCTTTCCTTATTTCATTACGCAAATAAATGAAAATTCCTTACAAAAATAACCAACGCTACGGCAAAAGTCATTGCTGACCATACAAGGCAGGTACTAGCAGAGCCGCAGCGGGTGAATTATAGCGCGTTTACTCGTACTCGTATATCGCGGCGAAGACGGTCACGCAATACCACGCCGTTTACCTCGAAACACTTTATTTTTACCCACCTATGATATAATGTGTGTTATTATATGCTCACTGCGAAACCATGAAATGGAACTGACGGAATTACTACTATATTCTTTTTTATGTAACTTAAGGCACATAATAGTTATTTGTTATACAAGAGTGCAAAGTTGCTTTTTAACCGCGTGTTCAATTTTGATGACCGAGCAAGCGAAGGATTCTAAAATTGAATCACGAGCGCAGCGAGTGATTCAAAATTAGAATCCTGAGCGTTAGCGAGGGAATCAAAAGAGCACGAGGTGAAAAATCTTTGCACTCGAGTGCAACACGTAACTTTTCATTCCACCTCAGCGAGGAAATGACTAAATGCAAAAAAAAACGTTTACAATCACAAGATAGGTACACTTTTATTTCAGTTTAGGTATTAATTACTACATTATGACAGGTAAGTATTACAGAATAATCTTTAAATTATAACAAAATAATACTAAGGTATAATTAAGAAAATTTTAAAGTAACGTTGCTACAGTTATTTAAATTGAGTGTAATATTTTTGTTTGGTACTGTAATATTGGTGTTAGTCACTTGTGTACTGTTTTTCGGTAAACTATCTGTCATACTTAATAGTTGTACCGATTCATCGGATTCCCTTGGCGTGAATGTTGGAGAGAGAGGGAGATGGTTAGGTGTTTCATAACGGCTTATTTTTGATGTAGAAGGGCCAGTCCAAGGATCCGATTGAGGCTCTTTCAGTGTAATGGCTCCTACGATGCCTTCACATATTTTAGACTTATTTTGGATGGAATCCTCTATGTATCCCTCTACAACTGCATTGGACTTCCAGCCTCCGTGGCGCTTAAGGGACAGGAGATCAGCTCCGGAATCAGCCAAAAGTGTGGCTGAAGTTCGTCGGAAACAATGACCCGTGTACAACAGGGGTTCTGGAAGTTCAAGAAATGTTGCTATTTCTCGTGGGATACTGCCAATTTTATTAGTACCCATAGGCTGTCTAACACACTTTCCATTGCGATACTGTAGAAAAAATCGATTGATTGGAGTGTTAGGCGGGCGTAAGGCTTGATATTTCTCAACAATCGTTACGTATTCCTTGCGAATGACGAAGTTGCGGTCTCTTTTTGTCTTTGTATTAGGTAAATTAATTAATAGTAAGTCATCTGAATGTTTCTCAATGTTTTTGACATTAAGTTGTGTTAGTTCATTAGTTCGACATGCTCCGTTTATTCCAATAATAAGAACAACCTGTAACGTAAAGAGTATTGTAGTAGATAAATGAATAAAATTGATATGAACGCATAATTATGCCTATCAACATCTACTAAGTATACTATTTAATTGAGATTAATATACTTAAGTAGATACTGAATGTGCAACTGACTTACTTTTGCCGCCAAATATACGGAATCGGGTGCTTCGTTAAGAAACTTTTCAATATCAGATACTGTGAAAACCTTCGATTTTTTTGGTTGATGACCAGATGAGGCTCTTTTTAAAAATGCCACTAATTTAGGATAGGTATCGATATGTTTGTCTTTTTTCATCTTTATTGTTGCTTTTAGCATCGAATACGTACTCCATAGAGTGCTTGCTTTCTTGTTCTCGGATAATTCTATAAAATATGCCAGCAAAACGTTTTCTGAGAAAGTTTTGGCTCCTTTTGCTAGTCGCCACGTGTTGAACATATCGTACTGTTTTAAATACTTCTCGCGTGATTGTTGAGGGAGAAAGCTCATTTGCGCATTATTAACAGTTTCAGTCAATTCTGTTGGCGTCAAGCAAACTTCCTCGTCGCTAGAATCACTCATTTTAGTTTTTTCACTTGTTTTCAAGTTTCTTGTTTTTAATATAAGGTTTAACAATGACGTGAAAAAATGCCGCGTAAAGAACCGCGTACAAAGCAAATTGAAAAAAGAACACCAAGAAGGTTCCGAGTCTGAGTTTTTAACAAATTAAAAAAAAGTTGTATGATATATTCGGCACCATAGAGGTAGCAGTAAATAGGTTTAATGTTTTTTTTAATTCACAAACTTAGTGCACACGATGTTCTAAATTCAATTTACTTTATCCTCTAGAGAATAAAAACGGCTTTTCCACTCAGATATTGAAGATTAAAAATACTCTTTCCGAGATGGTGGGATGAAAAATTCTTTTAGAACTAGTTAAACTCTTCTTGCATTCTATTGAACTAGCTGGATTTTTTTTTTGAACAACGTAATAGGCCGGAGGTTAAGGAGTCCGCTTCTAGAACCAGGATTGCAGGTCAGGAATCTCTTATCTGGAATGAATTTGCGACAAACATTTTTATTTAGTTTTGGGCATCATTGACTGACGGTGAAGGAAAACTCCGTGAGAAATGCGAACTTTTGATACTTAGACTGAATTCACCAACTTGCAACGAGCCAGCGTGGTATTAACAAGACTTCTACCCAACTTCTTCTTCTTCGAGAGTGAAACGTTACAAAATAATCGAGTGTGGACATATTGATCATTGTCGAGTCTAATTTTATTCTGCAGAAAAGAGCCATCAGAGCCATATATAATATCCGCAGGCGCGAATCTCCAAGGGAACTGTTTAAGGTTATTACGATCATGGCGGTACCTTGTCAATATATGAAAACATCCTGTACCTACCTGTAACCAGGTTTCAGACTGGCTAAAGTAGACTCATCTTTCATGGGGTACTGTTTAAAATGTTACAATAAAATACCTCCCCACAAACTTCAACTGAATGAGACGAAATTAAAATTTTGTATACCTAAACAACACACTATGCAGCCAGGGCATATTCAAAGTTGGGGTATTATATAACTGATAAAAATACCTGGCTCAATGCTGGTCCTGCTCCACAACCACAGCTAATTGATTAAAATTTGAAAATACTGTTGGAGCTGCTGAAGATTGTAAGACTACCTTTGCATTGTATAAACTCAATCTCCTTTGTATTATATGATCGCACAGTACCAGTGTGAGTACTATGTACTATCGAGCTACCGTGTACCGGGTAATTAATGTCTTTCATTGACTTGATTATGCCCTGGCGGCTGATAGATGTCATGCTCACTCAAATGTCTCGCTGACGACGGTAGCGCGTGTGTTGGAACATTTAGCTCCCTTCAAAATGGTTGAGCTGAATGGTGCTGATCCATGCGTCATGTTCGTGAACGGGCGCCGTCAGTTGGAACTGGTCCTCTCTTAGCTGCCATGGCTAACTGCGGACTGTTTAGTTTTTTCTATTCGCTGTAGGTACTCTGGACACTCATCTTGTACGTCTTATTTTCATCCTTCTCACATATAATTATATATTCAACATTAATGATGTAACTAATATTTATGTAACAATATAATTTAAAACAGTGTCCATGGAGTTTCTTGCCCGTTCTTCTCCATAGGTACCTACTACGCTTTGGAATGGGCAACTAGCTTCATATTTCTGACTGACCAACCACTTGACAATTCAAAAGTGCCCGTAAATGGTTTAATTGAAATAAATGCTATGAGTTTGAATCGAAAAAAGAAAGAGAAGAATGGCGATAAGACAGCTCGGCGAATGTTTTGGGAAACTCAGGTACTAAAATACATTCAGGGCGGCATGGAGAGTGCGATTGTCGCAAACCAGCGCTGGGCACGCCACAATTGCGGCGATAAGTCCCCTCTTTGAGGAGTGGCTAGAGAGGCGCCACGGCGTCCTCACCTTCCGCCTGACGCAGGTCCTCACCGGACACGGTTGTTTCGGGAGGTTCCTGTTCCGGATAAGGCGGGAGGAATCGCCCGGGTGTCACCATTGTGTGGATCGCCCGGAGGACACGGTGGAGCATACGGTGGAGGTCTGCCCGGCTTGGGCGGAGCACCGCCGTGTCCTCGTGGAGGCGATTCGCGGTGGCGATCTCTCGCGTCCGGCCTTGGTCCAGGCCATGGTACGGAGGGGTGCATGTTGAAGAGCCTCCTCGTGGCGCACCCTGGGCAACGTCGGCTCCAATTTCTCCCAGTGCGGTTTTGGGGGACAATTGGGGCTGGCGGCTAATCTTCAACAAGCGGGGAAAGGTCACGGTTCCAATCGCCGATCATGCTTGATGGTCGGTGAAGGGAACCGGGCTACAGAGGGCAGATACGCCCACTCCTGCTCTGCTTACAGAGTGAGGTGAGTGGGCGTAGACTGGGCACGGCCGCCGCTGCGGAATAGGCGGTCGTGTCCCGGAAGGAGGCAGCGGTGCCCGCGCGGGGGGATGATTCTCTCGCGTGGCGCCGCTCCGAAGAGGGGAGGGGTCGAGGAAGACGCCGGTCTGGTAGTCACCTCCGGCTCCTCCCCGGTGGAGGCCAGCAGGCGGTGGGTGCGGGGGCGCCCTTTGCCTGTATTGCACGGGCCTCCACCAGTGTCGGACGGGAGTGGCCGGGTGCTCCCGGCCATTCCCGTAGCCCCCCAGTTAAATGGGGGGCATGCGGGGCCCGCCAACTAGGCGGGCATGCGCCGGGAGGGCTGTGGAAGTAGAGGCTGAGCCGATTTCCCATAGCCCTCCCATCACGGCGTTGTGGGAACACCGCTGAGTTTTAGTGGGTATACTGTCGAGTGCGGATTTCGACAGGAGTCCCACATACCCCGTCTCGTCCCCCACGAGCGGGGATGCATAAAGCATTTCTCAGCGACAAAAAAAAAAAAAAAAAAAAAAAAAAAAGGCCATGGTACGGAGCGAGAGGGCTTGGGAAGCCGTCACCTCCTTCTGCGAAGCAATAATGTTCGTGAAGGAGGAGGCGGAACGCGCGATGGAGAGGCAAAATTTGCGCCCTCACGCCCCTAGCCGCCGCAGGAGACGCCCTGGGCGTCGGGAATCGCAGGCCGATTCCCGGCCACCGTAGGCGTGGGCTTGTGAACGGCGAGCAATGGGCAGCTCGCCGTTCGATAAGGACCAGGCCCGGGTCGACGGCGTGTTGTGTTCCACGCGCGCCTCAAAGAGATGTCAGTAACAATGACGGGGTTTGCTAGGACCGATGCCTGCTAGGGTTGCGGAAAAGTCCAAGAGGGTTACCGTGGCCCCTGGCACAGGCAACTGAAGGAACACGGGTGGGTTTTAGTCAGTAAGAGTCTGACACGCCCTCCAGCTCTGCCCAGAGCGGGAGAAGTTATTTGATGATTTCCCACCGACAAAAAAAAAAAAAAAAAAAGGTACTAAATTCATTGCTGATATAACGGCGAATATATCTAATTTAAAGGCCATAAGAACTAAGCAAATAATAAGTTTAATGATGATGAAGGAAAGCATCAATTGGTCGAAGAAAACAATCCTCTTTTTAAACTTAAAGAAAATGTTTAAAAAACAGGATTTACCACGTGGCGTGCTGAATTTTATGTCTTTGCTAAAGAGGCGTGAGCGGAACAACTCAGAGTTTGGATTTGTGCCGGATTCTTGTCAATAGGCTGATACCTTTTACTTGATGAAACGCTAAAACATACCTCTGCCCACCTCTATAGAGTTTACAGGCGTAATTTATTTATTTATTCAAAATCTGTAAACAATAACAAACATAAAGTCTGCCAAACTGCATAACAGTTTATCGGCAGTGGTTCTCGTCTAGCAATGTATTACAAATTAAAAAAAAAATATTGTGTTAAAACTTAATTAGGATGCTAAGTAAACTATTTAATAATAAACCTACAGTCGAGATCAAAAATCACTTATTTTACAAAAAGGTGTTTTCGCAAATGTTTATCTAAGTACCTATAGAACTTTGAAATTAATACCGAAGAGAAGTAGGCCAAGTATAATTACATAAACTATAGTAAAATAATACATATTTGATGGCATGTCACGTGTGACAGTGAACATGAACAAACAGTAATAACATGTCGTACTAATCCCACATTTTCCGAGTACCCTCATTTACTTACCGAGTCCCTACTTACCTTCTTTATTACTGTTTTCTGTTTACATACGGATGCTTGTCACAAATTGGATACTTTATTACATTTAATGGGTTATTTAGAGGGTTTGCGCGTGGCTTCTTGCCGTCGACTTTAACCTGTACCGTTACTCTCTCGTTATTAAATATTAACAGCTTTTGAAGTCAATGGGCAGAAAATGTCAAAAGAATGGAAAGATCAAAGAGTTATTTCCGGTTTTCATGCTTTTGTTGATTAAATTCAGTCTTCTGCCAACTTTGTTTTACTCAAAATAATTGTTTTTCATGGCATATCTTTAATTGTCCAATGTAGGTTCAAGTTGAAGCAGATTTATAATAGTTAGGTACGAAAATAATATCATAAAATTATTTTATTAATTTATATAATCTCGAAAAATATCGTAACTTACGACATCTACTAATGTAGCACGCTTGCTACGAGCTACGAAATGTGCCTGCTCGTAGCAGGCGTGCTACGAATGGCTACGACAGGATATGCTTTTTTCACTTTATGATGAGTTTTTTTTTCAATTCGTATGAAATTGTATTTGTTAAAAGCTAACATACCACAGTTAATTATTGTGACATAAGATTTAATGAATATAAAAACCACGACAAACTACATCGAAAAATCGTGAATAAAAGCCAGCTCTGCCCTTTATACAGACACCATAAAGTTGGTAAAAAAGGTGAAAGTTCCATAAAAACGTGCCACATTACTGGTATTAAGTTTGGTAACACAATAACAGTTTCAAAGTAGTTGACTGTGGTTCAATGACCACACATTTAGCAATAGCAATACTTTTGTATATCGGAGATCTTATGTAATTTCAAACGAACGTGTTTAATTTCGCCTTAAAACACATTTCAAGTGACTTACCTAAGTAGAGGGTTGGCCATTTTAAATACATAACAGAAAATGAAAGGTCAATTTGCAGACTCTGTTTGTTAAAGAATTTTATTTGTAGGTACTGTTTCCATTGTCGTTATAAGATTCTATAAATTGTTAATAGCGGCGTCAGTTTTTACTTTTTTTTTGTTTAGCATTGTCTGTCTTACCTACTGCTGGACAAAGGGTTTCCCCCAAGTATTTCCAGGAACTCTTTTCCCAGACCACCTCGGACAAAGATAGTAGATAATTATTTAATTACACTGTTCAGTAATGTTCAGTTCTATAGCATATGTGTAGTTCCATGTTCGATTTCAGAGTCTGAGATGGTCAGTGGGTTCAATTGGCAATTAGAGCAAAATATCACCTATCAAACGTATCTTGGTGACTAAAATATAAGGCACTAGCTGCGCCCCTCGGTTTCATCTGCATAAATCTTGATCCCTGAAGAATATCGGGATAAAAAGTATTTTTTGTCCTAATCCAAGTCATGATCAATCCGTGTGCCAAATTTCATCCAAATCCGTTCAGCTGTTTTGGCGTGAGAGCGTAACAAACAAACTTACTTTCGCCTTTATAATATTAGTTAGGATTATTAGTTGAGATTAGATAATACCCTAATAATAGCATAGCTTCCTACGTATGTACTTTATAATGTCTTCATTAAATCAGAGAATGCCACCAAGCTGATTTCCGCGACATCAAGCTAAGTTGACAAGAAACGAGGTCATTAACATGAAGTACTGATAATTGTTCTATCTAATCATCGTCACTTGATGCATCACTGTCAATTTTTTACTGACCGCAGTGAACATTTTCACTCGTTCGAAGATTCCACTAATATCAAGTGAAGTGTATCGTGATCGGCGTAATACATCAACGTTTCACTTTCGTGTTGGTTTACATGAGAAAGACGCCATGTTGTGTGACGTCACTGATACCTCAACCATTACGAATACTTGAGTATTTTATTTTCACTTAATAGTACAATAGCACCTTAGTAGTACGATGTTATGATATATCTTAATAAACAGAAATATAAATATAATTTTTTATAGCTATTGATGTTTTATGTAACTATTCAGCATCATGTTTCGTGTTCATTTTCATTATGTTATGTCTGTATTGTTTATTATAATAATCCGATAACAGTTTAATAGTTGTGTTGGTTTACTATCATTTTGTTTTTATATGAAACTATAAAAGATAAGTAGGGGTAAAGTACCCAATTATTGGCACTTTAAGGATCACTTGCCACTTAAATCGTGAAAACTGTCTATAAGAAATGTTGCCAGCATAAGAAATTTATAAGCATGACAGAATGAGAGTTAATCTACGTTTTGAATATATGAAAATTCTACTATTTCATTATTTTTAGGATTATTATTATTTTATTTTTTATACACACGTTTTTCCCAAATATTGGCATGCTTTGGCCAACTATCAGCATATAGGCGTCCCATTTATTGGCATTTCGGATTGTTCAGTAAATTAATGAAAATTATGGATATTTAGGACAAAGTCAAAATAAAAAAGTTCAGTCAAGAATCACATTAATTTATGTGGTAGCTCTTTAGACACATAAAAATAAAAATAATACAATCAGAACAAACCTCTTAGCAAACATTTGGTTCATAGAGTACCAATAAACGTTATATAATCTTTTAGAAAAAGAAATATTTTAGCAACAAAACAATTATAAAAATATACTTACACACATCAAAAGTGATGAAGTGATGAGTGGGATCAAGCATTTTTATGCGGATTTCTTGAGATTAAGATGTGGCTTTGTAATAAATTTATGATTTTATAAATTTATATGGATCCTTTTTGGTGCATTTCATAATTTGAATCAGGAACTGTGAATCAAATTCGAGTAAAAGATGAAAATCAGCTGTCAATATTTTCCCTATAAAAACATACAACGCATTGAAGACATTATTAGTGCTACTGTTTCCCTACTACTGATTAAAACCAACGTTATTATGGAGCGGCGACGTCATTTAAGCAGGGAAGAAATGCTCAGAGCCGTGGGAATGATAGAAGCTGGTTCCCGGCAACGTACTGTGGCTTTAGCTCTGAATACAAGTCAGAGTGTTATCAGTCGACTTTGGACACGTTACCGAAGCACTGGTACCGTGGCTGAGCGCCATGGAGGACGGTATCGCTGCACCACACGGAGACAAGACCGATACATTCAAATCTTAACTCGAAGAGCTCCAACAATAACCGCCATGATGTTAGCCGTGAGGCTTCATCACTCTTCAGGGAACTTAATTAGCGACCAAACAGTCAGAAACCGCTTGCATGAAGTGAACCTTCATTCCCGAAGACCGCTACGGGTACCACCTATAGCAATGCACAATCGTAGGATTCGATATCAATGGGCTCTTGAACACAGAAATTGGGCAGAAGAACAATGGCGTTTCGTGTGCTTTTCTGATGAGTCTCGTTTTGGTATGAGACCGGATACAAGACGTATACGACACTGGAGAACCCCTGGACGCCAACAGCGATTAAAATCCTGCCAGGAAGTCCATCCTTATAGTGGTGGAACCATCATGGTATGGGCGGGTATTTGGATCGGCGGAAGAACTGAGTTGATTTGGATCAGAGGCAACCTCAACGCTCAAATTTATGCTGAGACGATTGTATCAGACGTCATCGTTCCTCTACAAGTGCAAATCGGTCCCTTATTTCAGTTAATGCATGATAATGCACGACCGCACACCGCAAGAGTTGTAAGACAGACTCTCGCCGCAGCTAACATCAATGTCCTGCCCTGGCCTGCTCAGTCGCCAGACTTGAACCCGATTGAGCATGCATGGGATATGCTACAGAGAAGAGCTCTGCCGAATATGGAGGGTATCCAGTCGCAAGAAGACCTTTTTTTGTTGTTGCAACGAACATGGGCGGCCATTCCACAGCGTGATTTGGATGAACTCATTTTGAGTATGCCAAACCGATGTTCTTGTGTTGTTAGTGTTCGCGGTAGAAACACGGATTATTAATTGTTTAAGTTACCCAATAAAATTTTAAAGAAAACTGTTATTTCAGTCTTTTTTTCGAACTTTTGTGTTAGTGGTTCAAATGTCAACACGGATTATTAATTGTTTAAGTTACCCAATAAAATTTTAAAGAAAACTGTTATTTCAGTCTTTTTTTCGAACTTTTGTGTTAGTGGTTCAAATGTCAAAAATCCCTTTATTTAATGCAAAGGTGACTTGGTTTATCGTTACTGTGACAAACGAAAACACTTTATTTTATGAATCCTTAAAGAAAATTTTAATTAATATCAATCAGGAGAAAAGTTATTGCAAAAATATATGTTGATCCCTAGACACTTTTGATGTGTGTATTTCTTACAACTATAAAACAACTTAAACGTAAGAGATCAATAGTAGGTGGGTTATATTTCCAAGCTATTGTCTAAATATCTTAGTCTTCAAATTCAGTCAAAAATTTCTCTATTTCAACTTCATGTCATTCTATGTCCCAAGTGCCAATAAATTAGAATACGGACATTTTTGAATACCGATTTTTGGCACCGTGATAAAGTAGTAAAAAAACAATACATTTCTTAAAAATAAACGGTCAAAGACTCGAATAATACGCGCTGAATTTGCTTTACATCATATATCACATTAGAAACACTTATATGACTAAGATTCGATGATATTAAAAAAGCTCCTACCTAAGCAAAAAATTAGTTTCCACTGGTATAATCGAGACGCGTTCAGCTGTTGTTATCGTTTTGGCGCCATTGATTTTTTTTTCAGTGTTGTCAGTTATATGACTCAGGATTGTACTAAACTATTTAAATAAGTTGCAACACCGAGAGATTAGGTGTTTTCTTATGAAAGAGATTAATTCACAGAAGTGCCAATAAATAGTGGGGTGCCAAAGTAAGGTCTCATTACCCTACCTACTTATCAAGAAATGGTTTTAGCATGACGATTCAAAACCCCGTCGGGAGAGGTGTTTTTCATTAATGCAATAAAGGGATTTTTATGGAAACATTTCATTTGATATAATCAATCAACTCAGCCTATCCCACACACCACCACTTTCGCTGGACATGGGCATTTCAAAGGCTGTGCTACAATACCATGTCCTTCGTCTACTGCAGCCAGTCTTTTCCAGCCTCGTCGCTCCGTCTAGCTAGGGGGCGTCCCACACTACCCTTGCTGATACGCAGTCTCCACTCCAGGGGGGCTACTCTCCAGGACCCGACGGCTTACCTGGGAAAGCCTGGTGGGAAATGCCGCCGATATTCAGACAATCGTCGAGAGGATCCGGCAATTGGGACTCGAGGTGGCACTACACAAGTCCGAGGCCATGTGTTTTCATGGTCCTCGGAACGCGCCGCCGTCGGGTTCCCAAATAACAGTATGAGGGGTTCACATAGCGTTGAGTCGACGATGAAGTACCTGGGACTCGTCCTCGACAGCCGGTGGAACTTCGTGGAGCATTTCCGACGTTTGGCTCCCAGACTGGAAAGGGCCGGGGCTGCCTTGCAGCGGCTCAAACGCCTCCTGTCGGAGGCTCTACGCGGGGGTCGTGCGGTCTATGGCCCTTTACGGGGTACCGGTGTGGGGGCGGCGGCCAGCCCGCCGGCTGAACCCGCCCCAAAGGGTCATGGCCACTCGGCTGATCCGGGGATACCGTACGGTCTCCGGTGAGGCGGCGAGCCTCCTTGCCGGATTACCGCCATGGATCCGGAGGCAAAAGTCCTCGCGCACATATGGGAGTGGCGCGAGGAGGCGAAACGCCGGGGCGTAACTCCGCTGCCGCGAGAAATCACGGCACAGCGGACAGAGCTCCGGTGCGATCTCAGGGCGGTATAGAGAGTGCGATTGTCGCAACCCAGCGCTGGGCACGCCCTTTTGCGGTGATAAGTTCCTTCTTTGAGGAGTGGCTAGAGAGGTGCCACGGCGTCGTGACCTTCCGCCTGACGCAGGTCCTCACCGGACATGGCTGCTTTGGGAGGTTCCTGTTCCGAATAAAGCTGGAGGAAACGCCCGGGTGTCACCATTGTGTGGATCGCCCGGAGGACACGGTGGAGCATACGCTGGAGGTCTGCCCGGCTTGGGCTGAGCACCACCGTATCCGTAGGCGTGGGCTTGCGGACGGCGAGCAATGGGTAGCTTGCCGTCCGATAAGGACCAGGCCCGGGTTGACGGCACGTTGTGTTTCACGCGCGCCTCAAAGAGATGTCAGCAACAATGACGCGGTCCGCTAGGGCCGATGCCTGCCGGGGTTGCGGGAAAGTCCGAACGGGTTACCGGCAACTGCAGGAACACGGGTGGGTTTTAGTCAGTAAGAGTATTTGAAGATGTCCCACGATAAAAAAAAAATATGGGGGCTACTCTCTTAGTCAACGAAGGTACGGGCCCGTCAGAAAGTAGTTCGATACTTAAAAGTAAACCCTACTCCCGATTAATTAACTTTTCCAGACGGGCAAAAATACATCGGGAGTAAGGACAATTGTCTAAACGTTTAGTCATTAACTTTTAGTTCGGGCCCCAGACTAATCTTATGTCCGTAAGTGATACGGAGTTGGAAACGTCCATAACTTCGGCCGAAACGACGGACTTCGTACTTAGGGAGTAGGCCCCCAGGACTCGTTTGCCCCAACGGCCATCGGTTCTTCGACAAACATGGCCTGCCCACTGCCACTTCAGCTTGCGTACTCTGCTAGCTATATCGGTAGCTCCAGTTCTTTTCGGGATAATTTTACTTTTGAACTAGGTAGTAATGCTAGGATAAATAATTTTAGCTGAATTTATTAAAGAAATAGGTTGGGGACTGACTGATAAAATATTTGAAACATATTCTTCTTACAACATAAAGGCCTGATTTAACAAAAGTCAGATATCTTTTATCCGTGGAATATATTGACGCCTGACAGTTTTAGTACAGAAAAACTGTCAAAATTTTAAAATTATTGCTCATGATACTTTTACTACTTTGTAGGAGATACTTTTTTTGATACTTTGTAGGAGTACGTTTGGTGGAATTCGCCCTAAATAAGTTAAAACAGATGAAGCGTGTAATTTTGTCCTCACTTTAAATTAAATGAAACGAGGTTGCTTGACAGATGCCATAGGCATTAATTATATTTATCACTGGGTACAAAAAATATAACAACTGTATGACATTGAAATAACAATAGTATCGGTTCAAACTTGTTTTTATACAAATTATTATCATGGCGTCCGCATCACTCAAGGTAATGAGGATCGCTTGAAGTGGAACAATGCAGTCAGGCACACCTGTTGAGTATTAAATCAATCTACTATATAAACTTACTATAATTAGTAATTAAACGAACTTCTGTTAGTGAAGTTTTGTCATATTATTGGCATGATATTCTCGTCCAAAGAGATTAGCAACCCACCATTCCCTTTGTTTTCAGTAGACCTCTAGTAGTAGTGTAGTAGTATTGATTACCACAAAAACCTATTTTTGTTTAAATTTTAATGATTATTTTTGGGTGCCAAGTAATCTAACCTTAATAGTGGTACTTATATTATTGTGGTACCTAGAGAAAACCGTTACAAATGAAATACTCCTTTGGGAAATCGTTTGAAGTCAACTCCGCCAAACAAACGTCCAAGAAGTTAATGGCCAGAGATGATCGATAAGTATTTAAAGTAACATACTGGAAACGATGCCTTTTTTTCGATCTTTTATAAATGCACAATAAATCCCAATTGTTTTCTTTGGAAGAAGTAAGACTATTGCTTTAGATAGTCCAACATAATTTTTTAAGGAGTTTTCAGAGAGCGATGTCACATGAAATGTATGGTGAAGGGTATATAGCCATAGGCTCTTCAAAAATAAAGATGCCCGAATAATAAGCTGGTTACGGCGACAATTAGCAGTCTGCCAATGTATTTAGCGACTGTTGGAGTGTTTTTTTTTTCAATGGCATCTCGCAGTTGGCCTTGAGAGGCCGTGACTGCTTAACCGGTCTATCCTGTGGTGCCTTTGAGTGAACTCAAAGCCAGGGGTATAATATTAATTAAAAGCTAAGCGACATCACCTAAGGGCACCCCCTGTGGGGTACGAACCTCGGCTTAGGGCGTCGCTGGCGGAGGACACCAAATTGGGGACAGGCTGGATCAAATTGGATTCATTATTATTATCTGGGGAGTTTAAAACTACTGGCTCGGCTACGCCACCAGCTGGCTCGGATCCGATCAAGGGACAGGGAGGGCAATTAATCGGGGAGGATCGCGGACGCGGAGGACCTCGGCGGCGAGGTCGGAATTTCGATTTGTGTCTGTGTCTGCTGTATAATTTACTGGTGGCCCTACCGCTTTCCTGGAGCAGGGTAATGGGGTCGTAAGGGCCGGTCAGTGCATGCCTTGGACGGCGGATTTTACTGATTCTAGAGGGAACATAACTGGCGGCCTTCACAACCAGAGGGTTGCGATGGCTGCCAGCGGTGTCAACCAAACGCTTGCAAGCGCGTTTCATGAATTGCTGAATGGTGGGGATTTTCAAATCGAAGTGTAAGTTTTGTTACGAACGAACCAGGGGGAACCCGTTGCTTTACGAAGGAAACGGTTCTGTAGAGTCTGCAATTCTGCATCCTATGGACGTGTCGGGGGTGTGCCTGTGCGAAAACAGCACAGGCATATGTCATGATGGGGCGGATGCATGCCGTATAAATGCGCAGTTTGCACCTGAATGACAATTTACTGCGTGCATTTAAAACGAAATGTATGCAATGAATGCCTTTGCTCGGGGTAGACCCCAGAGCAAAGGCGGCTCGTGAATGAACCACCTTTATGAAGTGCTCTGAGAAGGAGAGATGTGTGTTCAAAGTCACCTCCAGATATTTGGCTTGCTTCTACCAAGGGACAGGCTTGCCAAACACCTTGATCAGACGGGGGTCATCAGGTCTGTGACTGTTGGAGTGACAGTGAATTACCTAATTATTTAGTTGGATGAAGAAGTTCTGCTTTCTGAGAGGTACTATGGTTGGCGTGAGATGAAAGTAGCAGAGGGGTAATTCCCGTAATTTTAAGCACGTTCACAGTCTGATCTCAGTCTCAATCTGTCAAAAATACAATAAATTTCCATACATTTTTGACAAGTTTTTGACATTGATTGTCGCTGAGATGAGATTGCGACTTGAATTTGAACGTTTTTTAAGTACGAGAATTGCCCCTCAGGTGCCTATAAGAGGTAGGTACCTAAACTTTGTTAGAGATTTTTTTAATTCAAATTATGGGATTTATTGAATAATTGGTGTAAAAGCAAATATTAATAAAAATGCCAGAACTATTCGCTGTAAAAGCGTTTATGGCATAAACAACTGAAATCCGATGCCTTGAAATATATTTCTGACAATTTAGACTGACCCTACTTGCAAGAAGGTCTAAATTAGGAGTGTTAAGAGATGTTTATAAACTAATAATATAAAACCTTAATAATAAAAAGCGTAAAGCTTTAAGCAAAAGAAGCTTTGAAGCTTTTTGTAAATTATTTCATCACCTCTGCTCTCAAAACGGTAAAGGGCAACATCGTGAGGAAACCGGCATGTCCTAGAACCAAACATTCGAAGACATGGGACATCTACCAACCCGCACTAGGCCCACTCCCTCTCATCGAGAGAAGGTCTGTGTCCCAGCAGTGAGAACATTATATTATGCTGATTATGTAATATAAAGCGAATACAAATTAATTCCGTGCACAACACCAACATTTCTTTAATGGTGTTTCTGAGATAAGGGAGTTGTACCCCGCTTACATGCGGCTTATGACTTATGCGGTTTATGACGAATGCGGTTTATGACGAATGCGGTTTAGGACTTATAACTGCTACTACAACCTATAATGTTGATGTGGAATATTATCGGTACGTAATAGAATCGTATTATGTGATGAGTCATATTTGCTATAAACACTCCGTCAGATCTGCATAAACATGGGCACCTCTATGTTCTATGTTCTATGTTATGGGTTTGGTTTCCGCACTTAGTCCTTCAGTGGACCATTGTGCGTGAGCCATGTCGGCCATGGGCACCTCGTTGAAAATATCTCAACATGATAATGTTAATTTTATTCATCTTAAATTGTGTTTACTGAATGGTCAACACTTACCTACCAATAGAAATGTGAAAAACATTTTATATTCAGATTTTGGATAAAGAATAATAATAATAATAATCTTTATTTTTCTCTTCACAAAGGTTCACAATAGAAACAAGTTTAACGTTTAGACAAAAGCATAAAATATGATCCTTTGTGAGAGACTGGCGTCCATACTAGGTATAGGTAGGTAAAGGATACCCTGTGTGACGGATCACCAGGCTCTCATCCCGAACTAACCTAATTAACATTAACATTACAACGGTAAATTTTTAACTCTAGACATTTTATGAAGGGAAAAAAAACATACATGTATAAATTTAATGAGTTAACCAAAAAAAAAAAAACAAGAATAGAATAATGTATCGTTTCAATTGCTTGTTGTATTAGTCAAATCATTTTTTAAATTTTTTTATAATATCGTTGCTCCTCACTAGGAAGTTCTCCTGTATTGTGGGTGCATTTACAAACATTTAAACTCACATTCACAAACAGCCAAACCAGGAAAAACTACTTGCAGGTCATACAAATATTTGTTCCGTGCGGGAATCGAAATCGAGACACGCAGTGCAGCAGTCAATCGCTTAACCACTGCGCCAACCGTGCCGTCTAACACGTTGTACGTCGTATATTCAAAAGGGACCCCGTAGGTAAATGCTAGCAGTCCTATTAAATAGGCGTGCAAATTCTCTTACGGTGGGTATACTGTACATGTTTTGCTGGCATAGTGGCTTACACCAGACATGCGTCATTTTATAACTAATAAATATACATACATTACAATAAATCAGCGAGTGCGATTATCTACTACTACGCGGTGACTAACATTAGAGGAAGGAGTCATGACAGTTTTACTTGTAAACATATCGGAAACTAAAGTGATCTATTCTCTACGAGCTTCAACCTCAACAACAACAACAATTCTGCAAGTGTACGAACCGTACCTACAGTGGGTGAGTAACCCTGAAATATATTAAAACATTTTTAATTTTTAATATTATTTCTGGATTTGAGCTGATCTGTAGATTTAATGAATTGTTTATTTATCCCAGATTTCCAAAAATAATAAAATAAAATAAAAATAAAATATTTTTTTTATTTAACTTCAGTTGTACAAGAAAAACACTTATCTTAACACTATGCGGCATTACAACTAAGGAAACGGAGTGTTTTCGATGAACTCTGGCACCCAAAGTAAGATTTAACTTGTGTTTAGGGTGCCAGCGTCCTCGCCTATGATTTGAACATACAGCAGTAATTGTAAGACGAGCACAGAATATCATGATTAAATAATAATAATAATATATTACTTAGTTAATGCAACTATGATGTATCCTGTTTATCTACCTATATATGGTTGTGTATATGTGTGTGAGCGAGAGATAATATTATGATGAAAACCTGTGTATTATGAAAGTCATTATAAATATAATTCTGAACATATTACTTTATTTTATATATAACATTAGGTTAAGCGATCGATATCTGTAGTAGATCTTCAGTCTTATTGTAAGTCAATGTCAAGAGCCACTTTGTGACTTCGGTTTTGCATTCGTTTAGACACATGGGAGCAATGGAACAGAGTTTATTTATTTTTATATCATATTACTTTTATTAAAACCTAAAGCTGATAAAAGTTTGACTGCATTATTTGTTCCAAATACAAGTGTTATGTTTATAGACTGTTCAAGAAAAGTCAACCGATTAAATGGTGTCTACCATTTACTGCATACAAGCGAAACCACATGAGCGTAGTCAATTTACTGCTGGTAAATTATATGTCCGGTGTCGGAATTATGTTGAAAAAAGTCAATAAAACGAATACTATGAATCATATTATTTCATGATTGAGTTTAACATATGCATAATAATTGCGGATTTTATATTTTAAAAATAACATCGTCTAAATGCTGTCTGTTTAGATACACACTGTTTGTCAAAACACAAACTGTGTTTTGCACCACGCGCTGCAGCAAGCTTGTTTCGATGTCGTGAATTTCACGGCGGATATTTTATTTCAACTGCGCGACCGCCCGAGGCCCTCGGTCGGTCGCGCAGTTGAAATAAAATAAGGTCTACGCTAATAACCCTCGGTCCGAGGGTTATTAGCGTAGACTTTGTTTTTGAGGTACCCCCATTAGAAAAAGGCCACGGAGGTCAAATCCCGGGAACTCGGTAGCCATGGGATGTCCCCAAAGCGTATAATTAGTTTTTGCGGGAAATGTTCACGAAGCAAATTCATTGGTGTTCTGGCGGTGTGCGGTGCGGCCCCATCTCGCTGAAACCACGTGCGCGACAAGTAAGAAGGATGTTTTCACATTTATTGCATGTCCCCTCGAATTTTCAAAAAAATAGGCCCGATAATTCCGCTCGCTGATAAGGCGCACCAAACAGTAACTCGAGGGCAATGTAAAGGACGTTGGTGTTTCAATCGCGAATTACATCTTCGTGGAGCCCAAGAGTGACAGTTTTTCGCTGTCGGCGACGCACGCAGCGGCGCCGAGCTCAGGCTCGGGGGCAGACTTTACCAGTTTTTTACAGAAATTGGTTTAGGATTTTCCGGAAAGATTTAGATTGAGATGTCAATTTAAAATTTGTTCCAGATTCGTGAATGCTTTTGCATCGTCTAAGCGTAATAAGTAATTCATCTTTAAGGGGACTACATGACCTAAACGCAAGTTTTATAATGCCTAAAAGTATATGATCCACTACAGTAAACAAAATCAAAAAAAAATATATGATATTCCTCAGGATATTATATGCTAGTTAGATAGTGTGTTGAAAACATAATAATAATGATTTGGTGCGATAGAAAAAAGTCACGAAGATACCTTTACAAAATTCTTTTAACGATAAAAACCATTCTAATACCTATACATGCAATCATTCTGTTTTTTTTTCAGATTGTTCTTCAACGTGATAGTGTTTGAATTTTTTAGTCCAATAAATAGAGAATTGTTTTATATTTTGCAATAAATTAGCAGCTTTGTGTCATCGCGCTTCTCTTTCTTCTTTCTCTATGCAGTCCGATAGTGACCGCGCTTTAGCTGTTGTCAGCCCCTTATATAAGAGTTTATTCATTTTTATTTACTGTAACTGAGTTTTTAGCTATTCTTTGAAACTGCCCGAATAAAGTTAGTTATCGAATGGTTATGTTGTGTATCACATAATTTTTTATTTGCATTTGAAACTTCGTTGATTTTAAACATATATCTTGATAGCAACAAAGTGGTTGCATAACTGAGAGAGGACATTACAGAAGCAGTAAGTTTCTGCTTATCACTAAACTCTCTAATCACAATATCGGTCAGTGCAGCCAAAGAATAAAAACTAATTACCTTAAATTTCAGGATTCAAAGCAGGCGCATCGGTCAAGAAGGTAAGTAGGTACTACCAGAAGATCTTTCCGTAACTCGTACCCATCTAATCGAGCAGACAGAAGTAACTAAATGAATATACCAATTTGTTAAATCCATTTTTTTGCTTAGTATTTAGATATTGAAGGTTTCATGCTCAACATCTCGAAAGCCACTTCGTCGCACTGGGTGACTGTCTTCTGTTACAGCTGTGGGTACAGGCTTGGTCGGAGACATCAAAGCCAACTCTTTACCACCACCACACGGCACCACCAGCTACGTCTTTGACTCCTCGTCAGTTCCCGACCTGGGCCGCCAAAAGACGCCTCTGTGTCTGGTCTGATTTCACTAGTCTTGGCAAATCTATGACAATATCGGACCCCAAAGGCTCATCTGGAAATTTACTGTCAATTGTTCCAATAGTTACGAATCTATACTACGGTAGTATACTAAAGGTCGAAGGTATATTCTTAGTTATACATTAAATAATCTAATCTTTGACCACATTACATTGAATGATTCCTAACTAGTACTATAAACGCGAAAGTAAGTTTGTATCTTTGTTACGCTTTCACGCCAAAACGGCTGAACGGATTTGGATGAAATTTGGCACACAGATAGACCATGACCTGGGTAAGGACAAAGGCTACGTTTCATCCCAGATCGCAGACGAAGTCACGGGCAACAGCTAGTAATGATATGCATTAAAGTAGGACAGTTACTGTTAGGTACTTATAAAGTCACCTCGAGCAATTAGCACAAAAGTGGGGATAATGAGTTAACGGCTAAACAATTTTTTTTTTGTTGCGCAATGCAGGTGGAGCGTGTCATTGAAGACGAATTGACAGTGAGAAAAAGACGTCCGTCTTAAAAAATCTAAAGTAGCCTAAATAAAAGTGCATAAAGAGGCGACATTATATGTGGTACCTACTACAAGTGAACAATGCTAATCTCGAGGACGAGGCTAGAGTATAATTATTTCAATAGCCACCATAAAGCCGCCACAGCATATTTTAGTTTTTCATTTACGGAATTATTATACAATACTATATAGCTAACCCGACAGACGTTGTCCTATCCTTGGATCGTGCGTTCTTGAGTTTATCCAAAAATCCCGTAGAAAAAAGGACGTTCAGTTTTTCCCGAATTTGAAAAAAATCCGAGAATATTTAAAAAAATATATTTCCAGAAAAATATAATTCGGACTTTAACAGACATTTTACAACAAAAAAGAAGCCAAATCGGTCCAGCCGTTCTCAAGTGATGCGCTTATCAACAAACGGGGTGGCTATGGGTTAGCCATTGACAGGGTTTCGCACCTAGGCGGAGGTATCGAACCTAACTACCTACTAGATAGACATAGGTTATATGTTTTTTTTTTCTTTTATAAAAACGTTGCCCCACGCTAGGAATTTCTTCTGTATCGTGGGTGCGTTTACAAACATTTAAACTCACATACACAAACAGCCAGACCCGGAACAACTACTTGCAGGTCATACAAATATTTGTTCCGTGCGGGGATCGAACTCGCGACACGTAACGCAGCAGTCAATCGCTTAACCACTGCGCCAGCCGTGCTTTTGTAAGAACTAGAATAACATTATAACGATATATACGTACTTCATTTAACATTTTCAACTGCCAGCTCAATTTTCAATGCAATTCATTTATTGCATCAAATGTGGTAGGTACATGAAGTTCTTATATAAAATATTTAGTAACACACATTTGGCCAATATTTAGCATCCAATAGTAGGTACACATTCTTACATTTAAGATATTAATTACTAGGTATAAATTTTGTCAATTTATGTATCTACTTAACCGTTAAATATATCTGTGCTTTAATGTATAGAATCTTGTTATGTAATATATTGTTCATAAAGTCCTTATTCTTCTTCTTCTCCTTTTCGTGTCGATGGTACTCGTCCTCGTTGTTTTTTTATATAGTTTTAGCTCAGTAGGTGGCCACGACATTGATTGAGCTTCAGTGGCATTCTTTATAAACACCTATACTATAATAACCACATTGTATTTTCGTTTTGTATGTTTATCAAACTTTTGCCTAATTAAACTTTTTTTACCTACAATAACAAGATGTTTTCTAACAATAAAATTAATCAATTTACACTGACGACTAATGACGGATGAAGGCTCTTGAATTAACAATGACCCTCTCCGAAATGTTCGCGCAAAAAACTTAAAACTAATTAAGTACTCGTAAGTACTTCTCTGACTAAGCAAGTCGGAGATTAACAATTTTACGGGTACAACAAAATTGTGTGACATCTGGCAATTAGAAGGAAACACCACCTTGAAAGCTAAGTATACCTAAGTTCTAGTACTTAGAACAAACTTTAGTAGGATCTCGGAATGAGAGTGGATTTCCTTCGAAGTGCAAAATTTCATCATTCTAACATGGACTAGAAACAACTTGTTTCGTAAGAACCATTGCGGACCCACCATACCACTGTCCATACCCCTGGTGTTATGGTGGGTCTAAAACTTTACCACTGAGAAAATAGTATTGTAGACTACAACTACAAGGATCTGGAGCCCGGCGGGCGCTGCCGCGGCACGCTCGCTTCGCTCGCTCGCCTTCGCGCTTTAATGCTCACAGTTCTAACCTAACCTAACCCAAATGATTCACCAAGTAATAGTTTTCTCAGTGGTATAGTTTTAGACCCACCATACCACCAGGGGTATGGACAGTGGTATGGTGAGTCCGCACACGTAAGAACGGTGCAAGTTTTTTTTTACCATTATCTGAATTACGCTGGCAGTTCTGCTGATTCAGTAACGACAATGTATAGTAACATTAATGCTCGATTCACTAACTTTAGGCGACACCTAAATGAATGCCTAAATAGAAGCGCGCTATTGGGTTTTCACCGCTACAACTCAGCCCCGAAAGTTGTAAATTGAATATCGCGCATTTTTTTTTTTTATAAGAGACAACATCCACACAATGTCTTCAGGTCCCGAACTAGGTAGAGCCTGTACTACGGTAACCTGATGAGTGATGACTGATATACATACTTATATACATATAAACACCCAGACACAGGTCAAACAGACATGTTCATGCACACAACATTGACACATTTGACATGTCCGGGGATCGAACCCGCGACCAGCGGCTTAGACGGCAGGGTCGCTACCAACTGCACCAACCAGTCAGCGTTACATTTAGTTGTTGCCGAGTGCTAGTTTTCACTGTTTTAGCTTAGCGTTTCTCCTGCAAATATTTCATCATCTGGCTGGCCTTTTCCCAACCTTGATAGAGTTGGCTTCTAATCTAACCGAAAGCAGCTGAATACCAGTATTTTAACGGAGCGACTACCAATCTGACATGTACATCCCAGTTAGTGGGCAACACGATACCCGTTGGTCCTACCAAGGGGGAAAAGTGCAACTGGCCCTGTCCTTTCCCTATCAAATATCAAGTAGAAGTTAAATTTCTTTTATCAACTCTCTTCGAACACAGTTTGCCTCCACACGAACAACTGAACAATGATGCTCACACTAGATAATCCCTTAATATGCATAGCATGACGAGCGTGGTCTAAAAAGAACAATGAAACTAAAATGAGTTGGTCATTGTTTGTTCGATAAACAATGCTTAGATCAACTGAGTCAATACAATGCCTCAGAGATCTGTACAGCCGCTATAAACATAATTAAACAAAATACATGAATGCTCTAATTGTTGAAATATTTTAGGTATAACTGGCCACGTAATTTTTTGGCTCTTCATCACCATTTATGTTTTATTCTTCCAGAGAGATGCCATTTAGCTTTTATTTTAAACATTGCGACTAGCTTTAAAAATTTAATTTTAAAAAAAGTTACAGAAAAAAAACGTCGTTGTCTTGTTTATATTTGAAGGAAAAATAGTTTTTTTCTTTCCCCTATTCTGCAACGATCATGTTGTAGAAAACGTGGTAACCATTATTTTGCCGCTTGCTACGCCGTAGCCGCTACAAACAGGATGTTAAAATACCATACAACTGTTTACAAAAGTGACTACAACGAGTTCTAGACATCTTGTACCTACACATATATAATTATTATAATTATTTATGCCAACACAAATGCTTGAAGTCATATAATTAACATTTTAGACACTTAGGTTTTTACGCAGAAAATCTGTTTCTTCTGGAGATTTCTGTAAACAGCTTATGACGTGTTCTTTTGGTCTTAAAGAACCAATTGATCATTTATTAGACATCCATCTCACTCTTAATACGATGCGCAGAAGTAATATGAGGCATAACCGCCTCATTTTACTTCTGCGTATCGTATTGTACTACATATGGGTTCGTAGTAAAATACGATACGCAGAAGAAAGCTCAAAATTCAAACGCTATCCTGAATAAAGCTATGGTTTCATAGAAGAGCGGTGACCACGACATAATGACCACAGTGACGATTGTCATGAGACTGAGTGCAGCGGGGGTTTACTTTATGTGTCAAAAATTCTCGCTAAGAAAATATACCAACTTCCTTTCATAAATAACGTTTCAGGGACGTGCGGGTCAATGGCAAACGCTATGTGGCGGACCGCTCTTCTCTAGGAAACCGTACTTTTACTCCAGCCCGAAATAACGCTTACCCAAATCACTATATAAAACTCATAAAATTGCTAACAGATTTAGTGTCATAAAAAAAGTAAAAATGTTTTGTATGCTCTGTGGTTTAGTAGGTATGTGTAGTGTGTCTCATAAAAGTAAAGCACAAGATTTTTAACAAAGAACTTTTGTAAGTGTCGTCGTCGTAGGTAGGTGCTGTTCTATTGTCGTGACCTGACCTGAGTTTGTGACATCAATAGCCTGAGATGAAAGGATTTTCTAAGCTTGAAAACTTAAAATTGTTGTTGCTATATTGTCATATATCGGTATCTCATGATTTTACAATACTTGAACAATAATGAATAGTGAATATTATTGTGATTGAGCTACATGGTTACTGACAAATGCTTGCACTGATTGGACAGGCCCACTCAAATCTGTGTGGTTCTTTCCTCAACAGATCATTTCAGACACTAATCTACACGGTCCTCATATAATCTGACCAAGATTATGTCTGGAGTTTAAAATAAACTTCGACCCCTGAGTTTGTTTCGCCATGTCTTCTCAGGGGTAGTCAGATAGGAAATTTCGACTCCATCTTTTTTTTTTTTTTTGTGTTTTGATCTGCGATCAGTCGCAAGACTATAAGCAGATGACTTGAGTGTATATAGCGTTTAGGCGAAGAGACCAGTGTCTCGACTGCCATCTTAGAACACATCCTTCCTTTTCAGCCTTTTCACCGCAACGAAAGGGTTTAGGAGGTCATAGGCCAGGGTATTTGGATGAACCGAGAGCCGATCAGCATATTTCCATTTGCACTTCTCAATTTCAGTCTGAATAGTGGGAACGCCAAGATATTCGTGGATCTCGTCATTTCTGGAGAACCACGGGGCACTTGTGATGGTGCGCAGAATGTTGTTTTGGACACGTTGGATGCACATGACGTTGCTCTTACTGGAAGAGCCCCACAGTGGGATTCCGTAGGTCCAGATGGGCTTCAACACGGCGTTGTAGATCAGAAGTTTATTATTAATACTTAGAGAGGACAGAGTTTCTACCCATAAGCCAGTGCAGGTTTCGGAACTTATGATTAATTTCATCCCGTTTCTTCTTGATATGATACCTACATCCAGGTGAGCCTTCTGTCTAAGTTAAAGCCCAGATATTTAACATTCTCAGTATGTGGGAGAACATCAGTGCCAAGTTTGACGGGAGGGCAATTTCGACTCCATCTAGCAAATTCTAATTCTAATAAAATAAAATAAAATAAAATTCTTTTTTATATAACGTGTGGTAAAAGTGATATCGCTATCCAATTTACAGAATAAACAATTTCATTTCATTTCACCTAATTAGTACGTTCTTGTGCAAATACCTATACTGTTTCCAAAACAGTAACCCTATTTAAAATTGTAGGTAGGTACTCTTTGACTTCTTCCCACAAAGTCCCATTTTAAATCAGAATAAGCCTAGGATGTAACATGTCAGCAAGAACTAATAAAAACTGAGAGAAACTGTCTTGTATAATAAAATCGGTAAATTGACACACTGTCGTATCAGTAGTAATTAACGTCCATCACATCGTACCTACTATCAATTAATTTTATTACAGACATTAATTAGAATTAGCCTATTACGTACAATGTAAGTAATGTTAGTAGCAAAAGCCTTTGAACTTTAGATTTATCTATGTTATTAAAAATAAATGGAGATTCAAATACGTAGCTACTAAATGAATGATTTCTCTACATACCATGGTTTTTTGTGGTAGTGACCAGCTCCCTAATTGTGTAACACACTATTAACCGCAATCTGAATCATTTTGAAGGATACTGCTAATCCATTGCTTCATTATGTTCGACAAATTTGTCTGCTCAACAAATGACTGCTCGGCGAAGAAATCGCTTGCATGAAGAGCTGGCAGCTTCGCTTGCAGGGCTGTTCCCAAAAGCCGGTACGTGTACCACCTATTGAGCACCGCAATCGCAGAGCTCGTTTACAATGGTCTCGTGAACACAGAAATTGGGCAGAAGAAGAGTGGAGTGGTGGTTTGTGTGTTTTTTTTTCTGACTAATCTCGCTTGGTATGAGGCCAGATACTAGACGTACATGGTATTGGACGACCCCTGGACGCCAAGTACGTTTAAAATCATGCATACAGTGGTGGACCAATCATGAAATGGGTGGGTTTGGACCGGCAGAAGATGAGGAGAGAAGAGTTCATTTCTTTGCGGACCTAATTTGGTGCTTCATTTCTGCTCCATGTACATGCACACACTGCCAGAGTCATTGCAAACACACTTGCCGCAGCTAATATCAACGTCCTGCCATGGCCTGCTCAATCGCCAGACTTGAATCCCATTGAGCAGGTATGGGATATGCTTCAACGAAGAGCTCTGCCAAAGGATTCCCTGCGATTATGTTTATCTACGCCTTAACGGCGGAAATACAGACTACTTATTATTTATTTTACGCAATTAAAACTTTTAAAACTTTTTTTTTTATCACATATTAAGTAAGATACGTACATAATCAGGATTAACTAAGGTAAAAAATTCAGCATTAAGCACAAATCGCGAATTTTGTCGATCTACACATACGAAAACATTTTATTTAATCAATCTAAATATACATTTTTATTTAATTTCAATGGGGCAATAAAGTTTTTTTTTTAATATGCCTAGACACTTTTGATGTGTGTATTTTGGAAGCGTTATTGCAGACACCTCTAAATGATTAGTCTAATACGTCATCAGACTAAACAACCGAAATGTAGCTTTAAACAACAGTTTATTGTTCTACAAAAAGCCATGCAAACGCAAAACTCTATGTATATTATTTAGCCAAAGCAAACCGTTAAACCATCTCAGTTCCATACAAAGAAGCCATTTAGTTAATCTCAGTTTACTATAAAACATCAATAACAGTTCCAGTTTTATATTAGTAAACATTAAACAATGTTATTGCTCGTTCGCGTTCGAGGAAATCTTACATAATTCATGAGGTACCTCGTTGGCTCGCTCATTGATTTTGTTAACAAAAACAAACGAAGATCGTCACCGGGGACTTAGATTTAAAGATTTATATTAAGGCTCAAATATTCATGATTTGTACCGGTTCAAACTTAGCTATGGAAAATGCGTTTTGTGCAAAATGCAGCGTAGTAGCAAAAACTGTTTTTAAAGAAAATCCCAACCTTTAGGGCCGGTTTTTTGATCCGTAGCTAACTCAAACATTAGTTAAAAATAAGAAATTTGACCATTAACTCAACCATTAGTTAAAAATAGTAACTTTGGTTAGATTTTGGCAAAATGTGTTGATCAAATCAACAAAAGTTGCCGAAATTTAACCATTAGTTAATTTTTTTTACGAAATAGTCGAGTTAATTACGGATCAAAAAACCTGCCCTTTGTATGGTATAAAACTTTTTTACTGCGCATAATCCGAATGTAGACAACCTATGATTCCGGGCAGTCTTATCGCTAAGAGCGATTTTTACCAAACAACCTTTGTACAAATTAATGTGTAGGTCACGACAGCAACCTATTTTTGAACGTAGTTTTATATTCTTTTTTGTCTACAGTGATGTAACAAATGTAGGTAGATGTATCGTAATTAAATGTACAATTTAATAATGATGTGCCATAAAATAAACCGCAGTCCTTTCAACCGTTTATCTTAAGGGGCTGACAAGAGCTAAAGCGCGGTCACTGTCAGACGTCATAGAAAAGAAAGAGAAGCGCGATGACAGAAAGCTGGTAATTTAATACAAAATATGAAGCAAATCTATTTACAAAAAATCTATTGATTGGACAAAAAATGTAATCCATCACTGCATGCAGTTTGGCATTTGACATTTTATGGTATATTTTTAATTATAATTGTTGATGAAAGGATAAACTAGTGCTTTTAAAGTCATTTATGAGGTGTGTTTGAAGATATTTTTGATGTATTAATGTATATTTAATTATGTTTTGAGTTCCATCACTTTATTAAAAAATACTTGAAAATATCATGTTTTTCTTTTCTTGATAACATTATTTACGGTTTAAGAGATACACTGCTTTAAAAAAAGCACCTTTATGACCTTTTTCAAGAAATCTCCGCCTTAACTTGTAACAGTAACAGTGAGTCTGTACCTTAAATCCATTCGACCTTCACGCTTAAGGGGACATCACCTGACTAATGTTGCGATCAAACGCTTGGACAATCGCTTAGCTAAAGCCTTCTAATTGACACGCCACATAAATCCGTTTAAACGATGTTTGTTTTAGTTTAAGCTTTGCGTTTTACCTGCAGGTACTTATAAACGACGTTTCATACATCATTCGCATTCGTAAATTCATTAGGTTGACATCCTACGTCAATTTGCCGTGTTATATACCCATTACATACAACTGTCAAAATCAAAAGTCATTTATTCAAATTAGGCTGCGAATCAGCATTTTTTAATCGTCAAAATTACACAAGACAGTCCCCCAAAACGCTCGCCCTTCACCACTTCCTAGTGCTTTAGCTGGGATGAAGAAGTGGTGCAACAAACTCCCCAGCAGCACAGCTGTATGTCAGTTAGAAGAACTGGATTAGGGTAAATGATAGATGATAATCTGGCCAATCGACAGTTTCAGGGTTATCCATTATTTACGCCACACCCTGTATATAATTATGTAGCTGTAACTTAAAGTCTCAAATGATAAACTAGGACCTTCGAAGTAAAATAAAAGTATTACAGTTGTGATTTGAATATACGGACACTTTAAGTTGGTAGTAAATTTGCTTAACTATTAATTTCCCTGACCTACCTGAAAATACCGAAAATAGTAGGCACTATGTTTTTTTGCATGTGCACCTACCTACCTCTTTTATTTTACTCAACGTTTATAGCCAGCAAGAATAAAACAAAATAATCTTTGTTTAGGAAACGTTTTGTTTAAGTTAGTATAAAAACTCTATTCACTTTTTATCGATCGACGGATGTAATTGAATCCGCGTTGTGCAAACTCAAGTGCAACTGACTTTTTTCTTAATCGTTAACGAAAAACAGTTAATAATATTTTTTTGTAAACAATACTTCAAGAAATTAGCATGGTCGGACCGTCGTTAAAGTTTGATAACCAGTCTAACCAAGAGGTATCGTGTTACGTCTTACCAAGGGGTACCGTATTAGGTTGTGGAAGTCAGACAGCTAGTCGCTTCATGTGAAATGCATAATGAAGAAAAATTGTTTGACAAACAAAAAATAAATAAATAGTGATCAAATCAAATCTTTTTATTGTGGGCATGGGTTATACAGACAGTGTTAGGTAAATTGTAGACCATCATGCCATGCCAGGTCATGCCTAGTAGGCATACAATAATAAATTATATCAACATGCAGTATAACAAATAATTCATAATGTATCACATATAAAGCAAATCTTACAAAATAAGAATTAGGTGTATGGTGACAGATAAGATTGTAGTAGGTACTTACTAATTATTAAGAAAATCTTGGATCGTGTAGTAAGCTTTGTCAATAAAAAAATTGCGCAATTTATATTTGAATAGTGGGAGTTCCATTGGTGTTTAAAATGTCCACAGGTATTTTATTGTAAATTTTAGATGCCATTCCAAAAAAAACTTTTGCCTAGAAGAGCTGTGTTCTGTGTGGTATACCGTATACTAGATATTTTAAGTGTATATCTTTTTGATTTGAAACAGAAGCATTCTCATCTTTTTATTTATGAAATATCAAAAAGATTTTTTGCTACCGAGATCGAAACCAGTTTTCCTCAACAAACAACATGAGTGTTTTGAGATGGAACGAATGCGGTAAACTATGTGTAGGTGGTACCTACTTTTACACTTTATTTTTATTTAACTACAAGATAAAAGCGAACACGGTAAAACAGACAAATGCTCATATTTTAGTAAACATTTGACAGCTGACAGTATTTTATAGACACACGTGTCACGTCGTAAACAGTTTCCATATAATATGTAGGTACCTACACAAGACTGTTTTACGTTTTATTACATACTTCGTACCACCAAAGGTCTAAATATTCATTATGTATTCCACCTGACCTACTATTCTATTTTCCCCACAAAAACTTTTACTCATTTCGTGCTTTGTTTATCTGTTTCGTTATGCCTTTTTCTTAGCAATTTATTCTTGATGTGCTATCTGAAGACATTACTGTGCACTTCATTCTGTGGTGATAAGGTAAAAGGGGATAAGTCATAAATATTGAAAAACTAGTTATTTGCATAACTCGATACTAAACATTAAAACCTATTAAGGTAAAAAGGAGATAAGTCAGTATTTGTGTTACAATTTCGTACAACTCAAATTGCAAATCGAGTCTAGTCAGGAAACAGCAAAATACTAAAAGGGTTTAAAGAGTTCAGTTTACTCATCTCATTATTGCGTTTATGACTTATCCCCTTTTACCTTAACACCACAGTATTTTGTCCGCCACAGTATTGGAACAGCGCAGTGTGTTACAAATTGTGTTAGTCTTATCTATGACATCGTAATATATTTATTTGGTACGTTTAGGGGTGAGAAGCACGCTAGTAAAGCTCCTGTTTGTTAAGACATTCATGTGCCTTGACTAAGCGATAGTTTGATAAGGTTACAGGATTATAAATTGAGCCTTATTACAATGGTCAAAAAGCGTTTTTTTAACATCAGGTTTGTTGTCTGTAATAAGTGTAAAATATCCAAAAAGTCTGATTATATTTGCATAGATTATAGAGTATGTTGAAAACGCACTATTACAAACGAGTATCGCTGTAAATCGAAATACAAACATAAAGACGTAGACATAAGAAGAAACAATGGTAAAGTACAATAGAAAAGAAGCAGTATTCGAACCCAATAAGTAGGTAGGCACCTACTCACAACACAGGCTACATAATTTTAGGAACAGTAACTAATTCAAACTAAACCAATTTCCATCGATCAACATTGTTGATCGAAGCAAGTGTCGATTTGCAAAACAAGTACAGCCACTTATCCGTTTACCATCGATAATTATTAATATATATACTTCGTGTTCCTTTAGTACGTTAATTTGCGGAACTAGCGATACCAGCCATTACCTATTAATTAATTGCCCGTAGAACATCCAAGTTGTTATAGACGAAAAATTAATAATGCATTGGAGTTACTTGATAGATACGTAAAAGTTACTTGTGCAATCAACTGCCGGTTATTATGTATCCGTTCGTAATTATTATTGACGTGGTAAACTTGTTAGAAAACTTCTTCGATGATTACCTACTGGCGAAATATGGGTTTATATGCTAAGGTACAACTCTGCCTAGCCCTTTGATGAATTACAGGCATGATGTTATGATATGTATAGAAAAACGAGTAGTAATCGGTACTTAGAATCAGAATCAGAAATATTTATACAGGTTTGAAACGGTACAGAATATACTAATGTTTCCGCTACATTCTACCTTACGGCGTGCAAAAACATTAGATAACATTACATTGACATTAAAATAACAAGATATCAAAAATGAAAACACATAATATATAAATTGTCACTTACATATTCATTACATTAAAAAATTAAAAATTATGTTATCAAATTATAAATGATTGCAAAAAAATAATTAAAATGTCATTTACAAGAAAAAAAGTCAAGGTACAGTTATAAATCTTTGTCATTCAAGAAGTCATTTACAGAGTAGTAACATTTTTGTAATAGCAATTCAGTCAGTTTAGTTTTAAATATGCGTGTGGGGTGTTCTTTGAGACAGTGTGGAATTTTATTATAAATGATTGGCCCCATTGACATTATATTTTTTCTTAATAGTGCTGTATTATATTTTTCTTTATGTAGTCACGGAGACATTTGAATCACAGTTTTGCTAGAACAAACGTTGTTTAGACCATGGTCTACTACCATTCTACAGCATCAAATATGTTATTAAAACAATCTAATCCAGGAGTTCTCAAATTAGTCTCATTTTGCTCAAACGTGTAGTAATACTAATAATGTTTGAAACATTAACCGTAACTTCAAAGTACTCATCACGGTAGCGATATTGCATTCAAGACGCGAGCGCCGCGCGTCGTAGCCGCAATGTCTGTGTTGTAGGGCGTAACGATAATCCCGTAATTGTTAACATTGCCTTTTTTGTGTTTTTTAGCAAACCAATGACGTTTTTTTTTCTATTGGATGCTATAGAATGGTTGTAGACCATGGTCTGAACAACGTTTGTTCTAGCAAAACTGTGATTCAAATGTCACCGTGTATACCACTGTTTATTCGAGATGTTACAGACAAAGATCTTTGATTAAAAGAAAACGATTTAGAGAGGCGTGATCCCTGATTTATTTATTGTTCGAATTACGGAGGGCAGCCCCTATTGCAAACCAAGTAGGCAATGTATTAATCAAGCTTTAACCTACACACAATTTTAGAATTAAATTAACTTTCAATTTGATACAGATGAACCATCCTAAGTTGTGCACACATAAGCACTAAGAAGTTTTTATTTGAATATTACGACAAATAAAAAGCACTGGCTGGTTTAGATGAAGTAAAGCCATTTTTCACACAAAAGTAAAACAACGAAAATGAAAATTAAATGGCTTTACATCACTGACCTCTATTATAATACGCTGGACTGGCTATCGCTATCAATTTCATGTGCCTATTTGAAAATCGCCATTTTGGCGCTGACGGCAGCAGTGTGGGGGAATGGAACTAATACTAGTGATGTATAACAAAAGGTTTGTTATCGATAAAAACTTTTCTGATATCGACCACAATGATAGAAATATTACCAACGCTATTGTTACAGATTTCCTATAAATTAAATTGGTTTAGGTAATTATTAACATGTAACATTCGTGTTGTCTTTTATACGTAATATGTTTTTAAAAACGTGAAATACGTTTTATAACTTATGTTAAGATTTACTAAAATTGTAGATAATTGATTTAAAACAATATAGGCATATATTTTGTTAAATGTTACTAAAAACAGATAAAAAGACATGTCTGCACTAGTTGAGTACCTAACTAAACTAATGAACTATAGATAGTCGCAATAAGCAGATATTTTACGTAGAAAACATAACTTGAAATAGCAGTATCTAGTACTGTTTATGGACTGTAATAATAAGTATCACATGTCCGGTTGACCCCTTCCTTCCTTGTTCTCCTTAATCGGATAACATTCACTATAGGATCAATAAATAATAAAATTTTGTAAAATAGTAAATTACTAAGATAGAAATAGTAATTAATAAGATAATCCCTTCCTATAAAGAGTGCACAATAAGATATTATTACTAGTCAGATACCGCATGTTGCCATGTGATAAGAGACACAATAACTTTCTATTAGGTCTGTGATTACGGTAATTAACTTGTAACAACTTAATTACCGCAGGGGAGGGGGAGAGGGAAATAAAAAAAGCATTCTCAAATCACATATTTTATTAAATTAAAAATGACTGTCAAGCCATTTTTTCAACGTAGTCCGTGACTGATGTTTTAAGAAACAGGCTTCCGTGAAGTGTTTAGAACACAAATAATGATACATTGTCGGAGTCCAGTTGACAACCTTCATATTTTTTAACCAAAGTTTGAGAGTGTAATCGGAGGGGAACCTGTAATTAAAGGAAACATTATAGTAGGTATGGGTAAAAAATTATATACATATATCTATAATTATATAGAACACTTAATGAGAATTATGAATCATAAGTGTTAAATTATTTGTTATTGACTGTAATAATAACAAACCTTGAAGTGTTTTGCTATTATTAGAGATCATTATAATGTGCGTATCATTATTTTAACAATGATGAGCATGACTTTTGTTTTACATCATAATATTACGAAAGTATCGATATGAATTTTGACATCCCTAACAAAAGTTATTGATTATAAAAATGTTCGTAAAATCCCGTAAACTCGAATAGTTTACGTTTATTATTGTAAGAATACACTGTTTTAAGCGGTTTTCTAATAAGTATTTATGTTTTAGATTCACTTAATTGTGAAAACTGACACCACTGCCCTTTTCGTATCGTGTTTTACAATATACGCACGATTTCATGTTGGACGAACAATACAAGCTATGATACAATCAGTGTCACTATTATAACACTTTAATTTATATCACAATCACAGTAAACACTTTAGAAAACTTTTTATTCCGCAGAGACACTTAGCATAAAACCAACAAACAACGGCCATTTGCAATCTTATTAGTTCTCAGAACTCTCACGTCTGTCACTGGGGGCGCTTTGAATCGGCACAGCAAATAGCTGTCATTTTGTATGGGATAGCCAGTCCAGCGTATTTTAATAGAGGTCAGTGCTTTACATCATTATTATAACCACGTATGGCCAGTATTTTAAGTAGGTAAACATCTAAAAAGTTTGCATTTAATTAATTACTAAGATAATTTTGTCCGGGTCAGTGCAGATGGATATATTATGATACGAATGGACGGGATATTTTTTGTATGTTTTTATTGAAATAAGAATAATAATTATTACAGACCGCTGATGATGCAAGGTTACAAAAAAGGAATAGTCAGAAAAACAAGTTAATTGCTGCATCTTGTTTCTAAATAATTCTTTTGCGTTTCGTGTAAGTTTGATAAAAACCTTCTATGTTCCGGGCTCGTCGCGAATTTGGAATTCAATTCCTTTTGTTGATCAAGCTCGCTCATTAATATGTTTGTCCTTTTTGCTATATGTGGTGGACAATAAAGTGTTAACTAAATAAGTAATAAATACACTAACCTCTGCTCCAGGTGCAGCTGAAATTCAGTTCCTTTATGAACAATACTAATTCAGAAGTCAATAAAAGCTAATGAGTTAATATAAATCCATGGAAAACCTGTTGCATTCAAAAGCCCTCTCACAGGTAGGGAGGCACATACGTACAAAGATGACAGATCCGTTAAATCGTATTTCTGACGTCATCTTGTTTATTTATAAAGTTTTACGAACGAACACATACGTGAAGCATGCATTCCGGTTGGTAATCTTCAAAAACTACGATAAGCGAAAGAGACCCCTAGTTTGAAAATAGAACCCTAAGAACATAATTCGTCAACCTCTACTCTATACACCTCTGGTTTTAGCCAGTTTGAAGGTGATCAAATTCTACCACCTAATTCACACAAAGTGCATATTTTTATCAAAATATTTTTTTAAGTATTTATTTTTCACTTTTTAGTTGCGGTAGGTACCTACCTCTTAAAAATTTGTATACCTATACTTGCTATGTAATTTTGTTTAAATCAAGCTTGAATACTATGTGCTACAACTAGCTTCCAGTCGCGAATAAATATGTTACTAACTTTGATAGAAAATGTGGGTACCCTGATATACTGAATACATCTGCGTAACCCTTTCTAGTGTGCAAGCGTGATGTTATGTTGTGTGATTGCGTAAACAATGCATATTTATGCGAAAGCAGCAATTGCGGTTGATTTGCTGTAATTTTTTGAAGAGTTCCGTTCTCCGAAACTCAACATCAGATCTATATGAAATTTAAATGGGACCATTTCGGAATAAACCTCTTTCGAACAAAAAAAGAATTTAGCAATTCCGTTAAGTTCCGTCCTATATAATTATGACGGAGTTATACGCATAAGTATACTTACATAAAATAAATAAAAACATCCGAATTGATAACCTCCTCCTTTTAGAAGTCGGTTAAAAACCAAAATATATTTCGGTTTAGGGGTAGACATAGGAAGGTGCAGTAATTTTTTTATCCGAAATTCTCTGAAAAAAAATCAGTCTATCTAAGCATGATGATATTAAATTGGCCCATAAAAGGCTGTCATCAGACGTGCATGTTGATTGACCAGGCTGATTGTTAATGAGACTATATGCAGTTATTGCGGCTATTGACGAAACCTAGCCCCGTAGTGCAAATACGTAGGTATGCAATGCGCATAATCGCATGCTCCATACTAATTACTCACATTCCACCTACATCATACGGAAAGGCTCCTTCAAACAGACGCGATACGCGACGCGAATCGCGCGCGACACATAGGCACCGCTCGTCACGCGACACGTGGTGCCTTTGTGTCGCATGCGATACAAAGTCTTACAAAGATTACTAACAACTAACAACTGTGATTATAATTGTTGAAAAGTCCCACCCATAATCATCAAGACTTAATCAGTTTGTCAGCTATTATCCCCGATTACTACTACGAACGATTATCCTAAATCATAACATGAGCTCGTAAACGTCCTGATGTCCATTCAGGGATGTGAATTGTTGATCAAGTTGTCACCCCGCGTCAATTACGGTACCTAATCAAAAGATGACAGTTGTGATTTGAACATACGGATAATTCAAGTTGGTACCTAGTCAATTTGTTTAACAATGAAATGTCCTGTCTTTACTTATGTACCTACATGTATACAAGTTGGCGCGTACCTTATCACATTAAATTATACCACGTGTACTACATGGTATACTTAGGCGATATACAAAATTTTAATGAAATCCATTTACAAAAAATCAGTAGTGCCTTACATTTTGTTACACGTAGCTCGACAAAATGTATGGAACAGCAAATTTTTTTAGTGAATGGATTTCATTAAAATTTTGTATATTGTCTAAGTATATCATGTAGTATACGTGGTATAATTTAATGTGATAAGGTACGCGCCACTTTGTATAATAGTCTTTTCTCAAACGTGCTTGGAAATTTGAGCATTATTTTGACAACCTTCTTCGAGATAAATCGAAATTGCTGTACTGGCCAAATACATGCGGGCAGAGGCCGGCAAAAGTTGTATGAAAATCCATATCTGTCGTGGTTTAGCGGCCAAATAAATTACATAGTTTTTTAAACGTGACATTGGCTAAATGCACAGACCGTGCGAAGCCAAAAAAAAAAATTACGTAGTAAACTCACAACTATCGTGAAATTTGAAAATGGAACGTTCTTTTACTCCGAAACATGGCAACCAAGGAGGTAATTACTTATCAAAGGTTTTATTTATATTTCGAACTGGCTTGCAAAGGTTTTTATCACAAAAACTTCTTAAATTAAATAAACTATCAAACTATTCAAATTAAAATATAATAACTACTTACTTACTAACTATAACTATTAACAAATCAAAATATGGCGTCGAAAAATTCCTCTGCATCGCTGTCGACTGATAAAATGTACCCAAGAGACTGGCGGCATTGCCACGTTGTATGGCAATGCTAAGCCTCTGGCCAAGGTTATAAAGGCCAGCCCTTGGGACCTTGGGTCACGGGAAGTGTCAAATAAAAAGCAGTTTATTGAAAAAAAAAAAACAAATGAACACTAACGCGGGAAAAATTATTGTTGTTCGTCATTGATTTTGAAAAGTAAATGTATTTTAATTTCCGCGCATTTATGAGAAAAGTACTATACAAGTCTTGGCACAACTAGGCATTGATGGATTTATGTATGTGTGCCTCGGTTTCGCCTCGGCCCACATTTATACGTTTGTCCATCGACGCTAAGCTGTGTATTTTGCTAGCCGCTGCAGTAATGTACCATAATGGCCCCAAAAATACTGGTTGAAGAGTGATCGCAGGCTGTTATTATTAACAGACCAGCATACCTACGCAGCTGCCTATGCCTTTGAGTAATCCTCCAGTCATATTTTTCAACCGTGCAAAATGTTGGACCTATTCATTCGATCCACATTCCTACACGTAAGCACCAAATACCTACGTAGAGTTTCATCCCTTGAATTGGAATAGTTGGTGTCTACCGACTTATTTGAATTTAGTGGACGCATAGAAAGAAGAAAGAAATGAAGAGAGCAGTGGTGGCCCAGTGGTAACTGCCGCGACTTACTAGTTGTAGTGTAGGTCGTGGGTTTGAACCCGATCAAGCACTTTACTTTGTGTAAACATTGTCATCACCGCTGGTCTTAAGACGGTAAAGAAAAACATCGTGAGGATACCAGCATGTCCTATAACCAACAATTCGAAGGCACGTGACATCCGCCAACCCGCATTGGGCCCCCCGTGTGGTGGCTTATGGCCCACTCCCTCTCATAGAGAGGAGGCCTGTGAAATTAAATGAAATGATTATTATTTCTGTAAGTGGGTTTGTACAAACACTTTTACACGTCAAACATATATTTTTTTAAACAAGACGAGGTTTCGTTAGGTTGTTTCCTATCTGAGTACTCTGAGAAGAAATGCCGAAACGAACTGTCTCTTTTAGACAAAATCTTGTTCAGATCATGTGAAGGCTATGTAGATCGTTATCTAAAATGGTCTTTTGAAGAAAGAACTGTGACAGTTTGAGTGGACCTGTCCAGTCAGTGCACGCAATTGTCAGCAATCGTGCAGCTCAACTCAGAACTTAAGGAGCTCAACGATTCGACGAACAATACCAAAGAAAGCATGTGCTTTCTTGTGTCCCAGCAGTGGGAACATTATAGGCTGATTATATAAATAATTTAGCAAGAAGTGGAGTGCTCTCTCTGCGTCTAGCCAATTTCTATCTATCTGGCCAATGGAATAAAGCTTTGAACGAAAGGTTAGGTCCAAGAAACCATAGTTTGTAAAGTAATTAACAATCAGTCTTACAACACCAAATTCAATAAATGTGTTATACCAGCATTCATAACGATTCAAGTTCAGTAACTGCAATTTAATCAGCATGTTATTATATATTTCAGTAAATAGGCTGCCGCGCTAATTCGTGTGAGCGGTTATGACATAAATCAGAAATGGTAGATACTATATTACTATTGAATATGCTTTATAAGAATATCAAGTAAACGTTTATACGACACGGTTAAAGCACTTAAAAACGAAAAATGCAAAAATATCGTAATAAATGCTTATACGCTACATTCTGGTTACTACATAGCATAGCAACTACTTATGGGGACTACATGACCTAAACGCAAGTTTTCTAATGCCTAAAAGTATATGATCCACTGCAGTAAACAAAATCAGAAAAATATATGATATTCTTCAGGATATTAAACTAGTTAGATAGTGTGTTGAAAACATAATAAGTACAATTAATTTGGTACGATAGAAAAAAGTCACGAAGATACCTATAAAAAATTCTTGTACTCGTAACATGCAATCATTCAGATTTTTTTTTCAGATTGTTCTTCAAGCAACTTATTATCGTGATAGTGTTTTAATTTTTCAGTCAAATCAATAGATTTTGTAAATAGAGAATTGGTTCATTTTTTGCAATAAATTACCAGCTTTGTGTCATTGCGCTTCTCTTTCTTTTCTATGCACTCCGACAGTGGCCGCGCTTTACCTGTTGTCAGCCCCGAATAACTCATTCATTATTCGACTGCTTTGCTAGTTGGGCAGGGCCGTTAAAAAGCGCGTTGGGTTGACGCCGCGGGAAACACCTGGATTAGGGATGCATGAAACCGGGTAGAATGGTAGAAGAAAGGCGACTCCTATACTGCCGTGAGTGATTCCGGGCTGAAATGATGATGATGATAGAAATAATTCATTTTTATATTTTATTTCTTATTATTCATAAATGGGCCCACTCTTGACGTCTATCTTGCCTGGTGAAAACCGATGGGTATGGTCTACAATGGAATGGGTTTACCCAGAAGATGCATTCTCTATTGCTTTGAAGGTTGAAGGGTTGTGCACAATGAAACTGTTTATTCTGTAAAAGGTCATATAAAAAAAATATATATAGATGGAGGCGACATTTCCTACCTGACTACCCCTGAGAAGAAATGGTGAAATAAACTCAGGTGTCAAAATCTGACGGACCAAATGATCAGCCTGATTTTTCAGAACCGATAGTGATCAAAATGAATATAATATTTAAATAGAACACTACACGGAACCGATCAGATTTCTACAGAGGCTATGCTATGGGATTGAATATCTAATTAATCTAATTCCTCTATGGCGTCACCTTTGCTTTTTATATCTATGACAAATAACAACACCCAGGCAGGTACGCTTTATATTTATTTATGAAGACTTAGGGGCCATTCAAGTATTACGTAAGCTGATTTCCTGCAATTATTAAGCCCCCCCCACCCCTCCCCCTCGTCAGCAAAAGTATGCAAAACTCCTACCCCCGATGCTTACGTAGGCAATTGTACATGCATTTTTCAATGTGTTCTGGTTGCTTTATTGATTCATGAGCAGCAGTTATATGTCTAGAAATAAGGAATAGGCGTGAAATAGAGGGCTTTAACGCACATAATATTTATTTAAGTAAATTTTATTGATATGGTATTCAGTTAGTATAATCTTAATATATTAAAGAACAAAACAAATATATTAATGCAAATAAATAAGCCACTAACTTCTGTACATTTTGTACTTTTGTATTTGTATGAGATTTGTTTAAACTTTCGAATAATCTTTGGTATAACTTGTATTTGCCTATTTGAAACGTCATTTTAAACCATTCAACTTTGGCGAAAGTGGATCAATGGTAATACAAACATTAACTTACAACACGTGAAATCGTTAATCGTACCAAAACGCAACAATAGATTGGCGGAAGAAATTTAGACAAGTGAATCCATGAATCCATCCAGTATCCATTATTTTTGGGTATCCCTAAAAATGTGTTTCGTTTTCAAGCATTGACAAGTAGGGTTGCCATATGTGTTCAAACCAAAATCGACTAAATTTTGTAGAAAATCCCTAAAAGTAAAAAAATAAACTGCTGGCGTAATCACCATCCAGACCCCCCATCTCTCATGTCATCAAAAATAAGCAAATCAAAGACCCCCAACGCCCCCCTGTAGCTTTTTTATAATTATAAATCTCGCATGCATCTAAAATATAGGAAAGCACGGCACAAATAATTTGCGTAAGTACATGAAATACGAATCCATGATAGTACAACTTAACAATATCTATATAAGTTTATCATAAATCTTATAGATTCTCCAAGTAGTTAGTCAAGCCTTAACTAAGGCAAGGTTTATCCACAAAAATAAAACTAAGATGCCCATTTCTCAGATTCTATGGGACATATGACTACATGTATAACTAATCGTTCTCCTTGTCAATTATAATTTGTTTAATAATTGTATCTGATTAAGTAGTCACGTATAGTAATTCCAAACGACTGACTACTGACTACTGACTGTACTGACTTTGCCATGTCTGTACATTTTAGAAGTAGCTGTTTTTGTCAAAACAAATCCGCACCGATTTAAACGATTAGATGAAGTAGTTCCACGTAATAGGCGCGACAACAGCAGGATATGCTCTCATACTACGAGAACAACCCTCATGCGCAAAAGTGTCTTCTGTATGGCTCCTAGCATATTTAATAAATTACCTAAAAGTTGGAGAGAACTGCCCTTGTCATTTTTCAAAAACAAGCTGAAAATTTTTTTACTTCGTAAAGTACACTTTACAATGTGATAGATTTTTTTAATGAAAAGGACTTTTCTATTCCGTCTTCTAATATACATAGTTAAGAATAACAATTTAATAATCTGAATCTTAAATCAATTGTCATTTGACTGCATAATAATGAATATTCTTGACATAATTTAATCTATTTTGACTATAATATACTTATACTATAATATCTTGACATCAATTATTAATTTATTATTTATTTGTTTTGTATTTTGTAATGAAATTTAGAATGACTATAATTATGTGAAATGCAATGAAATGTAATTTTTTTTAATACTTACAAAAGCAAAACGGACGCACACAACATTATGAATACAATACCTTGCATGTCTGATTGGTCAGTTTATGTAAACGCATGTTTTACAAATAAATGTTCTTTCTTTCTTTCAAACATATTGGATAGGCTGATAATCAAAAATTTAATTCGTATATTTTAATTTTTTTGCAAAATGCTGTGCTGATATCCCACCTGGCCTAGAACGTATAGGTAATATAAGTCATAAAAATCATTTTTTAAAATATAGGAAGTATAATATTTTTATTAAAAATTCTAGAAAGAACTTTTGAGTAAACAACAGGAAAACACCTTGACTCTTCTGTTTTATGCAGCCGTGACCTAGCCGACCAGGAAGTGCATTCAGGGCAGAAGTTCTAACCTACCATATACTACTTGCAGAGCCTTAGCAGGTCGGTAGGTATTGTTCTTGCATTAAAATTGTGTTTGTGTTGATTTTTTTCCTCCTAGGAAGCGGAAATGGTCATGCAACATTTTAATAAAAAAGATGAGTGCAGAAGATAGCTCATAGGAAACTCGACTCGTGGACAGGCTATTCCATATTTAACGTTTTTGTCATCCAATCATGAATACCGTATGTGGGAATCATGGAATCATGTAAAATAATAATATAATATGAGACAACATCCACACAAGGTCTTTCGGTCCCGAACTAGGTAGAGCCTGTACTACGGTAACACAAATATTTGACTTGTCCGGGGATCGAACCCGGGACCAGCGGCTCAGAAGGCAGGTTCGCTACCATCTGCACTAACCGGTCAGTCAAGTCAGTGTGCTATCTGTCATCCGTGGGAACCGCATGAACCCTGTTCCCCAGGTTACTGATAGGTACTGCTTCATAAAAATTGTTTTTTTTTTTTGGAAATCAGTTTGCTTAAATAAAGCATCTAGAATCTCCACACCCCTTACTGGGACATCACTAAGTAGTTATTTTATATTTTTGCAAACTGAACCAGGTTCTTGGCGACGTCTCTCCTTTAACTCTTCAAAAGTCTAGTCTATTCCTACATTAGCATAATATAGAACGCACATTATGTAGAACGGCACGTAAGCGATTACATTAAATGTTAAAAGCGTTTCAATTACAATGTACGGCGCATCTCTGAGCTAATATGGATATAGAGGACATGTTGAATTATATGTTATGCAGTGACCACAATTTGTATGACATTGTGGCTCGAAACGACAATTATGTACCTACTATTCAATTAACTCGTTGATTCGATGATAATTATGCTACTACCCACTATTTATAAACATCATTTTACTGTCAAATTTTAGCGTGATAATGGAAGATAGCGTAAGTACACACGGCTACACATCAAGCCATATACTTCCAGTTTACACTGACCTCTCATTGTAAGGAAATCCCATACAATGCGAGATCAGCTTATACTGGGACCATATAGCTTGATCTGTAGCCGTGCGTACATAGTTTGTCAGATTTTGCGAATTATTGTATCTTTTATTTTCGTAAGAAGTCGGGAGAGCTCTGCGTATCATACAATCTTGGTAACTTTACGAATGTCACCCAAGATTAAGAGAGTTATGGTAAATAAATGGTAATTATCATAAAAAATAGGAAGGCCTTGTAAATAATAGGTTTTGTGTGGGTATAAACTTTGGCGGCTCGTCATCGAGAAGTAGAAACAATTTTATGAATATAATCCATGATAATAACGTTTGTTCTAAAAATACACTTTAACTTGTCGTTATTTACGCGGAAATAAACGACTAAACTATCGATTTCGAATTAACATCGACCATTCATTCGCTCATGCCGTAAATTATTAAACTCATGTGGACACGCTATCGAGTTCGGTGAAGTCATTACCTCTCTATTTGTAGTCGAGAAATAATTATAATAAAGAAAGAACTAATTAATGAATCGATCTAAAAACAGTTCTTCGAATTACTTATCGAACTTTCATTGATAGCAGACGAGTACTTTCTATATTAATCCTCTAAGCAAAGTGTACAAAAAATGTTTGGTGAAAATCAGCCAGTCTCGGTTCCGGATCGAATCGAAACTAGTTTAAACAGTTGACACCGCGTCACGTCGATCTCGGTGCAAGGCTGACGGTAATTATCGATAGTCATCGTTCAATAACACGCTGACAGCCCACATGCACGCACCGCACAACACTTCATACCTTTTATTATTATTTGCATAATACACTGCCTTTAGAAAGTGTGACACAATGTTCATTCACATTCCACTAGTGATTTAACAACTTGGAAACGAACATTTTCATAGATTAAAAAGTTAAGAACGTCATTTACCAAAGACAAAGGAGCTATTTAGAACTCGTGATGATTCTATATTCAATCTTTAAGTTTTCTTGCACATACTGTACTGGGAAAAACACATCGAATTAATGATGCATAAATACGTAGTTTTATGATCCGGCCTTAATGAATATGGAAAATAAAACGCACGCATTTTATGCGAGCTAATGAGATAATTCTGCATCACTAAAATGAAAACTTAGGACGTAATACGTTGACCTTTTTGTGCAGTAGAGGTCACATTATAGCTGTACAGCATCATTCGTTATTTCGCCCTACAATTACGACTTACTTCTTGTGCCTATCTTTTGTTTATAATGCTTATTTATTAATGGTAATGTTTTACTTTGTAAGAAAAGGCTAGCATGAATTTTATAAATTCCTGGGGTCCATGACTCTCTAAATTATGGTTTGCTTGTTATTAGTCTAAAATTAATAATGACTCTTATATTTTTTTTTTATAAATTTTGTTTGTTTTGTTTGTTTTTTATCGTCTGACATTGCACACAGCACCATCTAGTTCCAAGTTAAGCACTTAATTAAGGCTTGTGTTATGGATACCAGATGGTTGATACACTACTTAAATACATTTTTTTTTTCGTAAATACATACCTACATATTATAAATATACATCCATGACTCTGGTACAAATGTCCATATTCATCATACAAACATTTGCCCCTACCGGGATTCGAACCCAGGACCATTTGGTTTCGCAGACTACACTTAGCCACTGTAGCCACTACACCAAAAACAACGCAACGCAGTCACAACGTCTTGTAATTTTCAACGTTTTCGTATAAATTGATATATTTTCTATTTTGCAGTGCAACATGAATGCATTATAATATCCATCATTGTTATTGTTGAATGTTTAATAACAGATAACACAATGTTGAATGTTTGTTTGTTTCATGAATGACTCTTGAAACTAAGTATTTTGTAGCCACCCAATCTGTGTCCACGAACGCGCAAATGAAACTGCATAGAAAATTTGCATTTTATTTCAATAGAACCCGCTGTATATTCCCATGATCCTCAAGGGTCCATTAAATAAATAAAAAGACTTCAAAAACAGAAAAAAAATATATAATCTCTTGATAAGTTATAGATTTTATACATCGTCATTACCCATTTATTGAGTTGTAAAATTTTTGACGATCGATTCGATTTGTGACGAAAATTTTAACGACCTTACAAATAGGTAATTAATTAGACTATAAAATCCATAACGTATTACGTATTTATCACATTATTTCATTACATGACGATATGGAAGAAGTGACTTCGAGTGCTTAGTTAATTAATGGTTGGTAATGCTCATTTGCAATGGACTTAGATACTTAGGTATGTACGCAGGTATGCTCATAAATAAAGGTACATAAATTTTCCGATAATCAAATGGTCTTATTTAATATTTGCGGCGAACAGTAAATTTTTCCATTGATCTTAGAGCCCGGTTTGCGAAGTCACACCTCGAGTATTTATTGATCATACTCATTGCTCATGATGTTTATGTAAATATCGCACATATTAGTATAATATATGTTGTGTTGTGGAGATGGAAAAATATGACCGTGTGTTTTATTGTTAGAGGCCATTGAGGTATATTTTAAGAAGGTTGGGCAGAATTCATGGATGTACGCACGGCTACAGATCAAGCTATACATTCCAGTAAAAGCTGATCTCGCATTGTATAGGATTTCCTTACAATAAGAGGTCAGTATAAACTGGAAATGTATAGCTTGATGTGTAGCCGTGCTTCATACCGTAAGCAATCTGCTATGAAACTGTTTTGTTTGTTAGTAGTTATAGTATAAAATTTTTTATTTGTGGATTTAATCACATGTGTTTATGTTAAATTCATGATGGAATAGAATAGAATGATCTTTATTACGTATCTACACCAAAAAAATACAGATATAAATGTAGAAATTTTTCATAGGTGACGCAATGTGCGGTCTTATCGCTAAAAGCGAACTTTTACAGACAACCTTTGGTTGGATTAAAGGGAGAAGGAGAGACAATACTGCAGATAGTCAGTGGTGTTCCATTTACTACAATAAATACTATACTTATCTACATGTATATATATATATATATATATATATATATATACAATAATAAACATGAAACAAGAGCAAGGAAACCGTATGTAATGATGATGTTTAAGTAGAGAGGAAGTGTTTTTTAACCAGAATTTTAAAAGTGGATACTTACTTATACATCTCCGTCTACACAAGTACTATTCTCTCTACACACACAAGTCTATTTGGCTTAGATGTTTCACTTTTCAAGTGAACATACCCACCTACTTAATTCAAAAAAGAACCTGAATCTTTTGACACCTATCTATGGAGGGTAGAGGTAAGGAGAACTATCTCTTATGGGGAGAAAGTTGAAAAAGCGTCTAGCTCAAACAGTAAATAATAGTTCAAAAACCCTCCAAAATGGCGCTAGCGTAGGCAAATGGTGTGGTATGAATGTAGCAGTTGTTAACGGACTGAAATAAGCCGAGTTAGAAAACTAACGGATTGAAGTATGCCGAGATAGAAAATTTAATATTTTTAGTGATTAGCGTAGTTAGTGACAGTCCAGTTTACCACACCTTAACAATTTACGTAGTCCAACATTATTTTGTAAACATAACCTAAAATGATTGCTTTTAAAATTTACCCGGTGGCTACTGTAGCGCCACCCTTATGTAGCACATTATGACGGACACTTTTCATACACAGAGATAGTTCTCCTTATCTCTACCCTCCATACACCGATTAAAATGTATGACATATTGGCACGAAAGTATAATAGGTATATGTGCGCACTTACTAAACACAACCTCCACTAACATTTTTAATATATACCCTACTAAAACGCTAATCGGTTAAGGAGAATGAGTAATGATGGGCCCACCTCTCAATAGGAATAAGACACTCATAAATGAATAGGTATGTTTATGCAGAATAAAACTTATTATTACGACTAAGGTCAAAAGTCAGTACTTTCGGAGTTATACTACTTATTATACTGCCATAATCCATAAAAGTGATCGTAGTTTACTTCGTTATAAGATAAACTATGGCCAGACTCAAAACGGACGGCACCTATCTGCTTGCACCTTACCTGCGCCCCCACCCTACCCGCTGCGCCCGCCGCTTGCCCAGGCGCATTTGCAAATGGCGATCAGTCATATTGCAGTGAACATCTTCGAGACGGTTTATACGTTATAGAAATATACAGACAAAACGATTTACATGATTTAATAGAATAAAATATACCAACAGAGAATGTGTGGTTGCTGCGTGGTAGGATACAGTCACGCCACGTAAGAGCAAGAATATACTATTGCTATATATTAATTGATCGAAACCAAGTTGGAAGAAACGCGATATCACAATATTATTGCTCTTGCTTGACCGGACGGCGAACTGTAGGAAGTTGCGCTCACACTATTTCTTTGATTTGGTACCTAGGGGTTGGGAGACATCAGTACCATTCGTGGCCCCCGTGGGTTTTTTAAATGATGTAATTGGCTTTGATGTCCAAGACGAATAATAAATCTCTTTTGTTTTAAAGTGTACTTATTATTACTATTTTACCTTATAAGTATCCATAAAGAATATGTTAGACTGACGACTTTAAGACGTCGTATCTCCGAAAGTACTAACATTTGACCATAGTTATATTAGTAACGAATGTTCCACTTAAAAAGCCCTATCCAACGGTATATCAGATGTTACTATTGAAGGGTGGGCCCAGACTCCATACATTCATTTCCCATTGTCCTTTGTTTACTTATTATTGTATTTTCTCTGTAAGTGATTAATAGGTATGTTCTTTTGAGAAATAATTAACTTAAACCGTAAAGTATACCAAACATTGTTGTTCCTGTAACTAACAAAGTAAGCAAGAAGTAAACAATGTTCATAAGACACGATACAAAACTTTATTTTGTAAACTTAACACGTTTAGGCAATAAATTAGAGGAGTCTTCAGCAGGTGCTCTATATGCTACGAGCTTTATATGCAAAGTAAATACCTCGAGAATCGATCTTAACAATGTGTCCCTTTACTGTATCGTTTTATTTTATAGTCTATTGTGACTTGTAAAGTTGTGATGTTTTACGTAGGTAGCTTACGTCCAGTTTCATAAGTATTTATCTATAAATGATAAATATTATATTAATTTCTGTAAATTGGTTCAATAAAAAATTTTTTCACGTCAACAATAACTTGTATTATAAAACTAGATGAGTTCGGTGTTTCCTGTGCGACAATCCGACTAGGATATAATATTTTACCTACTATTCGCTAGTACGACATGTATCCGATATTTAAAGGTAAAGGAAGCACTTTGTCGAATCAAAAGCTATTGTGAGTTTATCTGAAGATCTCTGAAACCCGAACATTTACGATATTATTTCCTCCTCTCGCCTTTGTTTGAATTGATCAAAATATCGATGATACGAGGATTTGGATTTGAATGGCGCTTCTCTTCTTTGAGATTTTCAAGAAAGTTATAAGTAGATAAATTGACAAATAGTTTCCTCGTTACTGCGTTTCACCTCTAGTATTCAGATATAAATAGTCAATTTAAAAGTGTATGTTTGAAACTGCAGTTGGATAGTTACAACATAATTTTGTACTTTACTCAACAAGAGTAATGAAAAAAAATATCTCGCAATGTGCGTGTGCATTGCGTGATTGTTGTCCATTTTGTATTATTTTCTGCAATTATTCTTTGTAACAGATTGTTGAATCCATAACTACGAAAAAGGTGTTTTTAACAACAGTTTTAGGCATCTATAGCACTTGTTTAAAAGCCATCAGCAACAAGTGGTTGAAATTGATTAGCTAATTACCTGACTACTTAAATGCAAGAATGTCATTCACCTTAATTGATTTCATATGCAATAAATTACAATTGCAGAGTAATTTATTTTTATACTCGTTCTGTATTCGTAAGGCTGAGCTCCTTGTTTTCAAGGCGGCCTTGCCGACATTAACAAGATTCCTCAGTGACATCAAGTTAGCAGTTAAACGCTATAAGCACGATCAGTATTCGCATGCAAATAAAAAGTACAAACAACATAATATGATAAACACGTTTATTCATAGTCACACACAGCCGCGTCCACGCAACAAACATTCGTACAGATTATTACAATAATGTATAATTATACAGATTACCTTAAAAAGATCTTACCTAGATCTACCGAACACTACACGTGCCAATCTCAGAGATATTGAGATATTAGTCGTTCGCACATTACTGGTCTTGTATTTATACTCCTATGTATTACAAAGTTATAAATAAATATTGTGCAGAGATGCACCTTATAGAAATAGTTGGAATGTTTATTGTTGAGCCGAGCCACGGCGTTTGGCAACTCGTCCCCGACCTTTCGTTTAGAACCGACATGAGTCGTCTTCTGCACGACCCCTCCTAGAAAGGTCACTGTTGATCGTACTATGGTATTCTATACCTATGTATAAACTATTCTAGAATATTATTAATATACAAAGCATTTTTACATGCGCATATCACTGGTTGGACCACGAGGTCAAGGTAACTTTAAATATTTTTGGTAATGTTACGCATCAGTCCGAGCGTCGCAAAATGACAAGCACTGGTATTGGAAGTCGCGGTCGACTGCGGACCGCGACCGAACCGTCGTGCGGACTAGGCGAGCAGGTGCGCCAGCGCCAGCAGCACCAGCGAGGACGCGAGCGCGGGCGCCGCGGCCGCGCTCTGCGGCGTCATCGTCGGCTCCACCAAGTCCTCGCTGAACACGTAACTCTTCGAACCAGTATGCGACTTCAAAATCCTGTAGTTAACTTCACTCAGGGACACCTGATTTTTCACGAAGTTGTACAGTCTGTTTATGACCACGAACACGTTCCCCTTGCTATCGAATGTGAATCGATCGACCCACTGAATGTAGTTGGAATCGCGAGCGATGGTCCGTTGGCCAACGCGGAAGTCGACGGTGGTGTTCCATTCCGCAATTGTCGAATTTCCGATTAAGCCGTAGAAAAGAACCCCAGCTGAATCCATCTTCATGCCGTCTGTCTGTGAGGCTTTGTTCCCGAGGTCGACGACGTAGGGACGCAGCGCACCATTACCTTCTTGAGCGAGCGATTCATTTTGCAGCACTGATGCGTTTAAGGCGTACAGGTGATAGCTGGACAGTGGGCAGTAGTACACTTTTCTGTCCACTTTGCCTTCTTCGTTTCGGTACTGGGGTCCGAGGGCGATGCCATCAATGTTAACAGGAAGGTTGACTGTGGTGCCATTGATGCGGAAAAATGTGGCCTCGGCGACTGAAGACATTGATTGAGTGTCTCGAATTTTCCACGATTTTTTGTCACGGCGGCGGAAAACTATAATGCCTGGATCGACAGCACTATTGTCCGTTATGTACGCGTAATCACCATCCCGATTGTCCACCACAAGATCATTCAAATAAGTAGTGTTAGGATTCACTGAGTCCGACGGGAACGGAATGCGTTCCATTTCATTTTTGCCGCTCTTGAGGTCGATGAGCACGAGCGACGGAGGGCACTTGGGGTCCGGGTTCTGTGTGAGAGTGCCGACACGGCCGTTGTCCAGGATCCACATAATACCATTTTTATCAATTTCTATGTTTTGAACAAATTGCAAAGCGTTGCAATCTCCAACAGCGTTCTGGCTCCAGCTAGGAAACGGGCGCAGCTTGGGGGCTGTGTCCGTTGGCGTCACGGGGATGGTCGCCAATGTGGCCGGCACTCCGTCCAGCATTCTTGGCATCGTCAGGAACAAATCGTCTTGGTAGAAGTTTATGCCAGATATTAAAACGTTTTGGGGGATGTATCGGCTTGTATTGAGGGAGGCCTCGCGGTCTTCCGGGGATTTCCATTCGAAATCTATAGCGTTCCATTCGTATATGACTCGAAACTGTTCGCGTCTTGGCGCGGGTGGTCGCGGGTAAGTGTCGTTTTGCGCGGCCGCGGCGGCGACGGCGGCGAAGAGCAGCAGCGCTAACATCGTCGGTGGGTGCGCGGCGGGACGTGTAGCGCGAGCAACGCGGCCGGAGAGACTGAAGGCGGACCCACTCTGCCGCCGACACTTCTGTGCAGAGCTGAGCCTCGCGCGTGACCACACCGCGGACGTCACCCTAACATACCAAACAGACCCTAAACGACTTATCTTCAAGCAAGACTTATTAAGACGGTGGACGTAAACATAAATACATGATTTATTTTTGTTAGCTTACAGGCAGCGGTGCCGTCGCGATATAGGTACATGTAGATATGGTTCGAAAGGGGTGCGCCAAGGTCACATATCTCGCCCCCGGCTAGACGGAGGGTCCGCCGTCTGTTAGATGTGTTGTTAACGGTTCAGATAATCGATTCATTCGGAAGTGTACATAAGTACCAGTGTGTGTAAGCAGAGTTCGTTACACTTGTAAAATATGAAATCGATTCTTTAACGGAAATAATAGTATATTACTTAACGATCATGCTGATTATCGAAGCTCGGCCTTGCGTTTGACTCTAATACAATAATTGATTGGTTTGCTAATAAAAAGTGAAATTGAAATGCTGACAATATACTTAGATACGGTATATTCATTTGATAAAGAAGTAGGGCGAAGCGACGACATTATTATTAAAAAATAAAAACAATAAGACTAAAAACATGTCGGGCTGATTACCTAACAGCGGCAGTAGTGATATAAGTATATCACTCAATTTTTTTATAACCCTACGTACGTAAATTAACACTTCAATACCGTATAGACTATAGATACGAAAACGTGTTAAGATAAGAGAGTACGTACTCATTAGGTACTTATTAAATTAATTTGATACCTGATAATCTACCTCGTTAAATAGGTATAATCTCCATTATTATCATTTTTACTAACGAACAATAACAGTAGATAGGTCACAAAGACAGTGGTAGACAAAGTTATTTAGAATTATAAAAGTCCTTTAGATAAATAGACGTGCATCAAATCTTACTTACGTAAAAATAATACGTCTAATTATTGCGACGTAAATAATGCCCTACTGCAGGTAAACAATTGGTTCACTGCTAATAATTTAGTATTTAATGGGACAAAACATAAATGCATAATAAGATTTGCTTTACCGAATGTTAAAAGTAGTGAGTGAGTAAAAATAAACTGTTTTCCTGGGGATAACGCTTGACTCAAGACTCAAGGCTGACATGGGGTCCTCATTTAATACCTCTAGCAGGACGGCTAAGTTCAACAGCACATGCTGTAAGAAAAATCCGTCAATTTACTGATGTAGATACCGCGAGGCTGGTCAATTTCAGTTGTTTTCATAGTACCATGTCTTACGGTGCTTTATTATGGGGACGGGCTGCCGATATTGAGTCTATTTTTATTCTGCAGAACAGAGCCATCAGAGCAATATACAGCCTCCGCAGGCGCGATTCTGTATGGGAACTGTTTAAAGACATTAACATCATGACGGCACCTTGTCAATATATCTATGAAAACATCATATACGTAACGAAAAATGTAAATCTTTTCAGTAAAAGAGGTGAAAGACACAACTATAGGACTAGAAATAGGGACCAATGAGTTCAACCAGGTTTCAGACTGGCTAAATTAGACTCATCCTTCATGGGGTACTGTTTAAAATGTTACAATAAAATACTTCCTATACATGTTGTTACAATAAATTGTGTATAAAACGCACACTATACAGTCAAGCATATTATAAGTTGGGGGATTACATCAATGACAAAAATGCTTGGCTCAGCGCTGGTCCTGCTCCACAAGGGCGCATAAACTAAGTAATTGATTAGCATTCGAAAATATTGTTGGAGCTGATGAAGGTTGTAAAATCTATATTTTCATTGTATAAATTCAATCTCTTAGTATTGTATAATTGCATAGCACATGTGTGAGCACTATGTACCTACTATAAAGCTTACTGGGTTCGTCTTTCATTGACTTGAATGTGCCCTGGCGGCTGAGAGTATGTCATGCTCATTCAAATGTGTCGCTGATGGTGGCGTGTGTATTGGATCATTAAGTTCCCTTCAAAATGGTTGAGCTGAATTGTGCTGATCCTGGTGGACGATGACACTGGTAATTTCTTAGCTGCCACGGCTTATTTTAATTCCTGAATTGTTTTTATCTTTTTATTACGGACACTTTTAACGTGCACGTATTTCTACATCGTTCTCACAATCATGTATAATTTCAACATGAATGATGTAACCACTTTTTTGAAACAATATTTTGATTTAAAAGAGTGTCCATGGAGTTTCTTACCCGTTCTTCTCCATATGAACCTACTACGCTTTGGAATGGGCAACTAGCTTCATCTTTGTAACTGACCGACCCCTTGACAATTCAAAAGTAATAATAATAGCCTGTAAATGTTTTGTTTTTCCTTTATTTAGATTACCAACAGCGATACTTATAGTAAATTACAAATTATGTGGATTTCAGTATTGTATGGCTAATTATAGGTTACCCTGTATAACTAGGATAAGTATAAGACATGCGAACGGACTACTAATAAATATGTATTCAAATTCAAAAAGGTACAATTTTAGGTTATATGATATATTACTTATAGTTAATTTGAAATAGGAAAAAAGGAAAAAAAGTTAGAACACTAAGAGATTAGTAGTTTGTCACTGGTCTTCATTCTCGTCATTCATTTCTTGTTTTTATTATTTGTTTCTTAAATGTATGTTTATTACTGTTAAAAATATCCACTTGAGAGAAATCAGTGTTAGTTTATTTGAAATAAATGCTTCGAGGTTGATAATTAGTCGTAGGATTTTTTAAGTAAAATTGTTATTTATGATTAGATTAATTAAGCCTTTTAGTTAGGGGGAAGAGCCAGGGTAACCCACGAAATTCAAATTTTCTTACTATTTTTGCAATTTGACGGTCAGTGGTTGTTGTTGTTGTAAGTTATTATGGTATTTTTTCAAAGCAAATAAAATAATGACTCGTATTCGTTTGATATTCGAAGTCTAATTTTTATTTGTTTATTTTCGGCCAGTTTTCGTTTTAGCAGTCTGTCAATCCATCATAAAAAAATAATACGGATTCTTATTTCTACGAAATGTATGGGAAAAGTTTTAAGCGATTGCCGACTTTTTTTGATACTCAAACATTATTTGGTCTGACAAAGATTTTTGACAATACAGAATATTTTAATAAGTTAAATAGCAAAAGATATAAATTTAATATATGTTTACCAAGCAGTAAAACAGCGATATTAAATAAAAGTATAAGTATTATGTATGGCTCCGCGTATATATAACCATTTACCAATTTCAATCTTGGAAATAAGTGATATTAGTATATTTAAACACAAAATAAAAACACTGCTATAAAAAAAGCATATTACTCAGTCACTGAATATTTACAAGATAAACTCGTATAATGTTACTGTTTAAATTCTAATTTCGTAAATCTGTGCCTGTGTATTGTAAATTTGCACGCCTTATGGTAGGATATGGCTAATGGACATTATTGCTATATTTTAAGACATTTTCTTTGTACCCATATTCGCAAATTAATAAATGATTTGATTTGATCCTTATAAGAAACAGGATCGATTGGCACCAAAAACTTGCTGACTGTTTTTTTTCAAAATCTGTGAATGCAGATCAAAATTTAGCATAAAGTTAATGTTAGTCTACTTTTTTTTTACTTTTGAAAATTATCAAATATCTTCTCCCGGTCTGGTCGGAGCGGGAGGACGTGTCAGACTCTTACTGACTAAAACCTACCCGTGTTCCTTCAGTTGCCTGTGTCAGGGGCCGCGGTAACCCTTTCGAAGGTTAGTCTCCTAAGGCCGTTTTCCTGTAGCTACAGCGGGTAAGGTACCTGTCCTTACTGCCCCGTCTCAAAGTGGCACGGACAGCGACGCTCAAACCATGTTACCATGAATTCAGTACATGATTCAGAAATTCTGCATTGAAATTTTTTTCGTTTATTAAAAAACGAATAAACTGCTCCATATATTTTGGCCGCGTAGGTTTTGCACTTTTGTAAGAAACAGCAGTTTTTCTTTTGATAAACGATGATTTTTTACGCTAGGGTGTTTAGAAAAATGTGCTTAATTCATGCTTACCGTTTGCGCGTAGTTGTCCTGCCCCCCTGTATAAAGCAGGGCTGATTTATTAATGTATTAGGCTGATTAATTAATCTCCCAACCACGAAATACCTCAATACTCAATCATTTATTGCATTCCACAGTATATGCTTAAGCAAACATTTGTTGTAACAATCGTGGACACTGTCAGGCACAGCGAAAGAAAAAAATTTAAGAAAGAGGACTTATTTATAGTATATGTCTTATGTATCATGTATTTGTTGTACCTATATGTAATTGGTACTCCGCTGACTACCTGCAGTATTGTCTCTCCTTCTTCTCCAAGGTTGTCTGTAAAAGATCACTTTTAGCGATAAGACCGCCCATTATGTCACCCTATGTAAAATTTCTACATTTATATCTGTAATTTTTTGGTGTACAATATACAGAGTATTCTATTGTATTCTTATTTATACATGCAAACCTGTGTTTATATGATCTGAGATGCAAAATAACTTGTTCTAACTCAAATTTAAGGTAACATTTTATTCATTAATTCATTTAATCTAAAATTTGATTAATAATTTATAATATTATGTCTGCTCTATGGGTTGGCCAATTAAATATTCATTTATGCTATAATAACCTCCAGTTTTATGATCAAAGGTAAGCAGCAGGAAATTCTATTTACTTATTAATCTGTCACTCAAATAGAGGCGGATAGATAATAGAGTTAACTGTTCAAACCACAAGGGATTTGCCAGGGGTTGACCTTATTACTTAGTGAAGCTGAATAGCTATTTGTTTAAGGCTGTCTCTGTATTTCAATGTGAATATTTGCTTACCGTTGGTTGTGTTTGACATTGATTACCTGTTAAAGTGCTCCCTCGCCTGAAAAGTAACGTTACATAGTCGAGCATCACATCAGTGAGGGAGGAAAACCGAGCATTACAGTGCGCAATCTGTAATATTACAGATTCGAGCATTACATTGGGTTTGAAAAAAATTGTGGCACCAATATCGTTTCTTCTGTTTTTTTTTTCCTAATTAACAATGTCGAATTAATATGTATAATAATAATAATAATAATCTTTTATTGGCCCATAAAACACAATACATAAATAAGCATAAAACAATAACTATAAACTAATACATATAGTACAAAATTAAAGACAGCACGAGATGACGGCGACGTGTTACACTGCGAGGCGTCGCCGTCGCGTAGCCGGCCGCTGAAACACCGATACAGCACACCTTTCGGCCAAAACTCTTCCTTATTCTTTCTTCTTTCTTGCTCTTTCTATTGCCGCGCTCAGCACAACGACCGCTTCGTCTGACATTGTGGAATCAACTAAATGCTCAAAATCAAAATTTAATCTAATTTAACATTACAGGCAAATGCTCGTCATTCAGAGAGGCAGCATTGTAAAGCAATGCTTAAAAATGAATCTGAAATGTTACATAACAGGAACGCTCCCGGTGAGGAAGCACCTTTAGAACATCGTAGAGCGTGCTACGGACACAAGTTACGGGCGGCAGCGTAGCAGGCCATACTACGCTTTGGAATGGAAAGCTGTGCCTGGAGGCTTTTGTTTAGGTAACAAGTTCTACTTACGTTTTTATTTTTGTTTGAGTCTAATGTGCTAGCTGATATAGGGCAAATAATACAATTTAATGTTTTGTGTTTTTTTTTATGTTAATTACTATGTATAATATTGTGTAGAATCAAGTTCTTCTAGCTTAAAATACAGTTGTGTTGTGGTAAAATAACCAGTAACAGGGTATAAAAACCAGTAACCGGGCATACGAACCAGTAACGGCATACGAACCAGTAACGGCATACGAATCAGTAACGGCATACGAACCAGTAACTGGGAATAAAAACCAGTAACAGGGCATACGAACCAGAAACAGGGCATACGAACCAGAAACAGGGTATAAGAACCAATAACAGGGCATACGAACCAGTAACAGCATACGAACCAGTAACAGGGCATACGAACCAGTAACAGCATACGAACCAGTAACAGGGCATACGAACCAGTAACAGCATACGAACCAGTAACAGCATACGAACCAGTAACAGGGCATACGAACCAGTAACAGCATACGAACCAGTAACAGGGCATACGAACCAGTAACAGCATACGAACCAGTAACAGCATACGAACCAGTAACAGCATACGAACCAGTAACAGGGCATACGAACCAGTAACAGCATACGAACCAGTAACAGGGCATACGAACCAGTAACAGCATACGAACCAGTAACAGCATACGAACCAGTAACAGCATACGAACCAGTAACAGCATACGAACCAGTAACAGGGCATACGAACCAGTAACAGGGCATACGAACCAGAAACAGGGTATAAGAACCAATAACAGGGCATACGAACCAGTAACAGCATACGAACCAGTAACAGGGCATACGAACCAGTAACAGCATACGAACCAGTAACAGGGCATACGAACCAGAAACAGGGTATAAGAACCAATAACAGGGCATACGAACCAGTAACAGCATACGAACCAGTAACAGGGCATACGAACCAGTAACAGCATACGAACCAGTAACAGGGCATACGAACCAGTAACAGCATACGAACCAGTAACAGGGCATACGAACCAGTAACAGCATACGAACCAGTAACAGGTGGCAGCGACCGTAGCAGGACGTGCTTCGCGTTGGAACAGGAGGTTACGCGTCAAATTATGGTATTTATTTCTTATATTTAATTTAACCCAATGATGTTAACATTCTGTTACAGATTAGTAGGTCGGCTATCTACGAATGCAAGTAACAGTACGAATACGACGCCGCCGCTGACGGCGTAGCAGACTGCTACGCTTTGGGCAACGCGGCATTATCTTCACGATTTTATAAGACACAATTTTAAATAATATACCGGTAAGAAAAAGATCGAAGCATACGTATTTACAGATATTAAAAGACTGCTGAACTGTTTGTTTTTGTTTACCAACTCTTATGTTTGTAAACTCTAACTGTGCTACTGGCTAAATATGTATAATAGGACCTATTGTTTCGTTCTTCCATGACTATGCTATGTTATGTTCAGCTATGTTCGTTTTATCATAGTTGTGCTCAGTGCTCATACAGTATCAATAGTTGACAGAGATTAATAAAGTATAAGTTTATGATAATTATGCCGTTCTATAACCACTACTGAAACAGACATGGTCCAATTATAAATGATTTTATTTCTGTAAGCACCTAGGTGTTTGTACAAACAAACACTTTTACTCGACAATCATATTTTAAAAACTAAATGAGGTCGGCGTTTCCTATCTGACTACTCTGAGAAGAAAGGCCGAAACAAACTCAGAGGTCACAGTCTCTTTTAAAGTCCAGACACAATCTTGGTCAGATCATGTGAATAGGTACCATGTAGATTGGTACAGTCTGAAATGGTAAGCTTAAAGGATAGCTTAAACCCGCGACTTCTTAAAGTTAACGCGGTTTTTAATTTAAAACATATCCTATGATACCCGGCCTTCTATCAATGTATGAATTTTAGAACGGATCAGTACTACCAGACATTGCACTTTACAAATACCTATATAAACAAATAATTTTACCTATTTATAACATTATAAAACAAATTGATAGATATCTTCAGTATTATTTGGAAATGAATCAAAACATCAATGCCTACGAAAAGGGTCGCACGCGTTAGTAACAAGTTTCCGGGTCGAACTGCACGGAGTAACGGACACGCATATTTCATCTCCAGAGGATTACGTGTCTCCCCTTATTCAGCACAATACGAGCTGTAGACTTGTATAGCTATTATTACTTTTTGATTGTATTTCATTCAATACAATTCGTACTGGCTGGTAGGGGAACCCGAATGGCAAGATTTGTTGGAACCAGTATCGACTGCTCTAATTTAAATCCCTTGGGCGTTAACCGAATTGTTTTTAGGGTTCTGTAGTTAAACAAGCAACCCTTATCACCGTCTGTCCATCTATCTGTCTGGCTGTTTTAAATAAAAGAGTAATGTAATTTTGGAAACCTTGTATTTGTAGCCGAACCTATCTATGTACTTGTATGCTAGTAGCTTCTGCCCGCCACTTCATCTGTGTGGAGTCGCAGTATACTAAAATAGCAGCCACATTTTTTATAAAATTAAACTTTCCTGTGTACTACATTTGTAGTTTTGGTCTCCCCAATCATAATATGAAGAGAGTCAGGACCGGTGACGCGGCAGCAAGCGACCTATAGTTGTTCGGATGAGAAGCAGCTCGTCCTGAGTTCGACACCCGCAGCCTTCAATAGTAATTTCCCATTGCTTGCGAAGTTTTTGTTTTTAGTAAATTAATGAACGCCTGCGTTCCTGCCTAATGGCACAACACTGATGCACTGACTGGTGCATTCTTACAGATTATTCCTGACGAACAGCTATCACTAAAATAATATTATAACTGTAGCCAAATTTTTATTATAATAAAAGATGTCAGAAGATGCCTAAACTTAATGTTTTTCTGTGTACGTTCTACGAACTATCATAATAATAATATAACAAAATGTAAAAAAGGAAGCTTAATAAATATCAATTCTATATCTATTTGAGCTTTTAAGCTTTGTTGAAAGTTGACTAAAATAGCTGTTCTTATATTAAAGTAGTAGGTACCTGCTCAATTTTTGCGACCAATCTTATACCGAATAAATTAAATTTCTAGTGGATGTTTAATTTTCAATGTATCGTCAAATCATTCAATGTATATTTAATCATTAATGTGAGTTGCCGCACGGGGGGGTAATCCAAAATTACAGCAAATCAAACTTATGAATAAAGTAATTTCATACCGCGGCAAAACCCTAAGGGACGGAAAATAGTCAGCTGCATGGAAGAGGGGGGGGGGGGGGAATGAAATTATGACAGACGCGTAAATGAACATGATTATTGCGATGGCACATATGGCTAACTTCGAAACTATGGGTAAAAAGGCAAAGATGTCAAAGGAACCGTTTTTAAGTTTCTGGCTGAGCCAAAAATCGAACCCATTTTTTTTACTAAAACAGCACTCTGATTGATTGCAGTAATCGATAGTGTAGGTGGTAGAGATCAAATGCTGTCAACAAATCTATTGTGACAAATCAAAGGAAATGGCCATTTTTAAAATTTATGTATCGTGAAAATTGCTAAAACTGTCGCTTAATTTCATTTTACACAAAGTATTCCTTTGCAGTATTTGGTCCTTGTAAGCAAACTCTATCGCCCAGTATCAAATTAAAGGTTGCTCTTTGTTAAGCGGAATCGGGTTTGATTCCCGGTACGGACAGAATGTTATCAAAAGAACAAAAAATTGCAACACAACAGCAGTTATATTTCCCTTCAAAATTGAGGTTATTGTTCCTTGGACCACTTTGGTTACCACTGCTGTGTTAAGAGCGTTTATAGGTACCTTATGAGTGGCAACGTCGCAATTTAGTGTCATATTTCGTGGTTTTCAATTTTTATCATCTAATCGGAACTATAGTTAGGTATTTTAAAAATCTGTTTAATTAACTTTTTAGAATTATGTATGTGAAAACTGTGTAAAATGTAAGAAATCGTTGCGTTTACAGTGCTATTTATATGCAAATAATACATTGGAAACTTGCAGGGCGTTATTTTCATTGTAAAATAACTGTAAGCATTACGGTTACTTACTTTTTAAACACTTTCACGTAATTCTAAAAAGTTAATTAAACAGATTTTTAAAATATAGCTCCGATTAAATGATAAAAATTGAAAACCACGAAATATGACACTAAATTGCGACGTTGCCACTCATAAGGTATACCTAAACGCTCGTAATAGGTATGGGAGTACAGTGTTGGCCGGTCAACTAGTACCTGAGGGGCAATTCCCGTATTTTTAAGACCGTTCGCATTCTAATCTCAGTCTCAATCTGTCAAAATTACTATCAATTTACATACATTTTTGACAGGTTTTTGACATTGATTGTCGCTGAGATGAGATTGCGACTTGAATTTGAACGTTTTTTAAGTACGAGAATTGGCCTACTGGTGTACTTAATAAAATAGAAATAGTATTAGGCATCGCAAACTTAGGAAAGATATGGTTGACCTATTTACTTTCTGGCTTCTCTTCTGACCAGAGCATGAGCCAATCCCGCAAATACTGTCAATAAAGAAGAAGTAAGAACTTAGAAGGATATTTATAAAGTGGTTAGATACCTAATACAAGTAAAGTTGCAGCAGATAACAGTAATATTGTCTCTTTACATCTAGGTTATACCATCACGGAATGCTTAATAGCAGTCATCAATAATGACTAAGCCGATGACAAATGTGCGATATTCTAAATTCAAAGTGCTTCTGACATCTCTGTGACTAAGGTTCTTCCGTGTATGCGGCGCAGGAGTTATCTAATGAATAGCTTTGTATAAATAAAATATATATATTTGTATGCTGAAAAATATATCTAATTTAGCTTTTTCCCGTGGCTTCGCCCACGTGGAGGTCGAAAATTATCCTACGGGAACGTACTACCGGGATAAAAAGTATCCTATGTACTAACCCAGGTCCTGGTCTATCCGTATGGCAAAATACGAATTTGTTCAGCCGTGAAAAGGTAGCAGACAGACAGAAAGCGTATTTATAATATTAGTTTCCATGGGCTGTAAGTTGGAAGTAGATATATTGATACCTTAGGCAGTTTTGTTTTTTTGGTATCATAATTCTGACTGGGTCGTCGTTGGATATTTTACTAGCTCTATGGGTCTTTCTACTTGCATGATCAAAAGATAAATACATAAATACAATTTTGAATAGAACAAACCTAGTTTGGCTCCTGGTAGAGCAAGCGTAGCGTAGGATCAAAAAATTTAAAATGATTAAGACTTTATTCGTAACATGTTATTTATGCCTTTTTTTATTTTTCTGTTTTGAACGTTTTACTGCCTAATATTAGTAGGTGACTAATGGATAGGGTGGTAGGAATTATAGATGTGATCGTTGTCTTTTTTTTTCCTTGTGGTGCTGCCACCTATCGACAAAGTGTTGAGTTATTAGTACGGCCCTCTAGTGAGCAGTAGTGTTACTATTAATCAAGCAACTCGGTTGTCTGGTAGGCTAGTTCTTGATATTTCCGACAGCTGTCAGTATTAAAATTTTATGTAGGTACTACGCATTCAGAATTTATTATACAAATCATTTCGAAAATATACCGTATCTGAAACAAAACTAAAACGACAATGGATAATAATAATATTTCGTGAAGAAATGTACCGTAATTTGGTTATAAATCAGTATTTCAACATGTCATTCACATCCCGTATGGTCTAGTGGCTAGGATACCTGGCTTTCACCCAGGAGGCTCGGGTTCGATTCCCGGTACGGGAAAGTACCTTTTTGACTTTTAAGATTCTGCTAGTTTTATTTTTCAGGTTTTGCTACGAAGTCAAACCAGAAAAATCACCTTACTATATTATTATTATATTTGGATTTTTTTTCTGCCACCTATAAACATCTGCAATACCCAGAATCATCGCATTAATGCGTTGTAAATCCCAGATAGGTAAAAAGCTAAACTAACTCAGGGTCTTAAAAATACCTATCCTTCAAACCGTGGTACAGCTGCTGTTAATGTAGTTTTTTCCGGGTCTACACACTGGTTCGGGTCGGCATGATTCGGCACAACCACCTGCCCGGGCGGCAAAATATATCGATACCGGATATTTCAATTGCCGTAAACGACATTTTGCCGATAATGAGTTATAAATATACTTGGAAACAGCGTCGCGAGCTCTATCGATTGCTATATTAAAAAAAGCCCCTTACGACCTGGATTTTCAACAGCTTGATTCGATTTTTTTACTATTTGGGATGTATCGTAAATATTTTTGGCTCTACTGAAAAGTCGTGTTTTGTCCTTTACCATAATTGACATTTCCGGCATCGATATATGTATGAAAATTAAATATGAAAATTGATAAAAAAAGAAAATTGCCGCCATAAACGGGGTGGCAGGGACACTGACGCATGCGTGGGGTCAATTCTCATACAAGATTCTAGTTGCCCATGCGTTGAAATTTTAGTCGGCTATTAAAATAAATTCATTAATTTTAAATTAGCTCTGCCGCTTAGGTTTGGCCGCGTAGGTATTGCTCTTTTTTTGATAGCCGATTAAAAATTTCTTCTGTGGGGATTACTGAATTCATGGTTACAGTTTGCGCGTCGAATTTACTGCCATGCTGTATACCTATCAAGTGTGTAGCTCCCATTTGTAGGCTGAATCAAAAGTATTCATAATTGCTGTCATGCGTGATTGCAGTAATAATCTAGTAGGCGAATTATGTTTCAAGTACAATACACAGATCCATGATGGCTTTTATGAGTTTACATAGCCCATGTTCACCGGTGCAATGGCGAAATGTCGTGACATCAAGATTTATTTTCTTATCTAAGTTAAATATTAATGTGTTATCCACATAAAACTTCCAGATTAAACGCAAAATAATGTTAAAAACCGTATCGAAATTCATTGTACAGTTTAGAAGATTTAAGCGGTCACACACTCATTTGGAGGAGGGCTCAGGAGGCGGTCCTTACATAGAAATAACATTATTATTGAAGAGATACTAACACACAATACTAACAACTATAAATTTAAGATTTTTATTTCATTAATAACACATTCACAGACTTAAAAATATTTTCTTATAAGTACTCAAAGCGTAAAAACCTGATAGTTGTAATGAATTAATAAAGGTTTTTATTTTATTTGTTTTAGTGGTCACGTACAGAAGAGCATTGCTTCTTAGTCAGATTCAATCTCCACATTCAAGCTGCAGATGCTAAAGTCCCATAAACTTGTAAAAAAGTATTAATTCCCTTTCATTTAAAATGTCTCATTAACTCCAGACCACGCCTACACACAAATTAACCCATCTTTCCTGAAAGAGCAAACAGATTGAAAAGAGAACGTTGATTCTTGAAGAAATTGTTGAGATCTTGTGTAGACTATAGGTGTTGGGCTGGGCCGCTTCCACGTACACCGAGGAATTTGATTAACAGCTGTGTGTAAAGTTGTGAACTGTGTAAGGCCTAAGGCTACAGAAATAGAGGAGTGAGTACAAAGAGTCCCGTGGAGGAAAATGAGTAGGTTCTTTTGTTATGAATCGGAAAAGTGGCGAATCGGGAAGTAGCCATTCTTAGACCAACAACTTTTGAAACATCAACATGAAACAAAAGGCAGAAACAAGCCTACCGATCGAAGTACTCCAGCAGTTGATCGATTATACATCACAAGACATACCTACTTTACTTACATAGGTTAATATTAGGAGAGATACAACAATGAAGGAAACAAATGCTGATTATTTAAAATAAAACAACATGGTGGCTTTAGCCTTCCGTACAGAAAATTCCACAAGGAAATACAATGTATTATGATGTTTTTATGAGCACATACAGAATAAAAATAATTCGAATCAAAACAATGGGCTGAGGACAAAAATAACTTCATCACTGGTTTTGTTTGTAATTGCGCAGATTTAAGACTACGGAGGTCATTTAGTGAAACATGTCCAGTTTATCTTGTTAGGTGGTGAAATATGGAACAAAATTCAAATGTATCGAAATTAACACAGTGTTGACCAACTTCGGCAATCAGCGCTTCCATGATGTGTCAGGATTAACTGGTCATCCAGTTTGTTTATTATTAGAGGAGGCGCGCTCAGGTGCGTGCGTGGGTGTTTATGAAATTATATTATTATCATTGCAATCAGTTTTCCTGAACGTAAATATAATTATTGGGTTGAACGGCTTTAAGTGTTATTCCATGTGTTCTTACAGAATTCCCTGTAGATAAGAGTTGTAGTTTTAAAAACTTAGTCATACGTTCTGTCAGCCTCAAAAAGGTACATTCATCGATAAGAATTTATTTAATTGTCTACCATCTTTGCTCCATAATATTGTGTCAATTTGAAGCCACAAAACATATTACCATAGGTCGGAATTAGGTAGAGTTATTTATGTACTTACACTGATTTCATACAGCGAAAGAATAAAGTGGATATGCCCCAAATCCCGAGATTAATTTGAAAGAGCAGAAAAATCCCATGATTTATTCATTCAAAAGTTATACAGTAATGTCGGAAGCGAACATTTCAAATCTTAGTGGTACTTTGAATGAATCGGACAAAGTAAATGATCCTGATGGGCCGTTTCAATAAGCAAACCCTCACGAGTCTAGGTTAGAAGCAAAAGTATTTTCTTATTTATAAAAAAGGCGAGGTATAAGTATGAGAATTTGCTTAAGGGCCTATTTTTCAATAGTCAGATAACTTTTAACAGAAGAATAAAACTGACAGTTTGACATATTTTTCATACAAAAGCTGTCAAACCACAATGTTTATTCTTCAGTTAAAAGATAACTGACTATTGAAAAATCAGCCCTAAGACTATTAATAATTTGTATTGTGAATTAATAAAAATTGTATGTTAATTATCTTTGTTTTATGTCTGAGGTTTTTATTAATATTTATTTGTAATATTGTTGGCCACACGGGATTGCCCATTAGAAATGCCGGGAAGATCCATATTAATATCAACATTTCGATGCAAGTACATAAATAACTCTACCTAATTCCGACCTCTGCATATTACACATCGGGTACTACTTATTGATACAGTATTATGGAACGCAAATTGTAGACAATCAAATGAATTGTTGTCGATGTAGGTAGGTACATCTTTTTGAGGTCTGTGGGAAGGTATAGATGGTGTTATTTGCAGATGACATATTATCATTGATTTTTTAAATAGACCGAACATAAGATAGAAGGTTAGAATGATTATAATTATATGTGACAGCTGGTATAGGCATAAATAGATCTTAATAAATTTGGCGTCAATCGTAATTGTAGCAAGTTTATTGTACCTTTGTTACAAAGTGTAAAATAGCGTTTTTAAATCCTGTCTAATGCTATTATAAATGGAGCCTAGGTAATATAGCCTAGGTAATTTAACATAGACATAATTTTATAGTGTGGGACGCCCCCCACCTAGATGGACGACCATATAATATGTAAGTGGCTGGGACAGACTGGATGCGGAAGGGGGAGGACAGGGTGTTGTGGTGCAGCCTGGGTGAGGCCGGTGTCCAGCAGTGTTGATAGGCTGATTTGAGAAAAAAAATTAATAGGTACTAGAAATAAAGATCAAATAGATCAACCATTTATGGGGTACCTACTGTCTTAAACGTTACAACAAAGTACCTCGTGGCATTAACAATAGCAATCAAACGAAAGAAAATTTTAATCTCGCATTAAAAGTACACTTTGTAAGCAAGCATTACTTATTACAAATTAGAGGATTATATCCAAGATAAAATTGCTTGTAAATATGCTGGTCCTGCTCCATAGGACAATCTACAGTCTAGACAAAATCAATTAAAATGGATGCCAGTTTTTTTTTTAATGATATTGAATTTACATTCTGTGATTACTATAACTCATATCTCACACACAAAATGATTACTTGTTAAAATTTCAGGAAAATAGATGATTTTCCTGAAATTTTTACGAGTAATAATTGTAAACAACATTTGTAAATATGTGAGCAACATTTAACTATCACATAATTAATTTACCTTTAGTCTTTTCTTTATTTTAAATTATTTTTACCTATAGTGGTTTAGTAATTTTATTCTAGGTGCCATCGTCTTCACACATAATTATAATTATCATAGTCAAATAATTTATTTTGAAATAGCTTTTGCTTTGCGCCAAATTAAACCACGAATTCAGCACATGACTCTCCGCATCGTCCCTTCCACCACCACTGTATAATTAATACTATACAAAATATCGTAAAGAATTTTAAAAGAGTAACGGTGGAGTTTTTGCCCATTCTTCTCCACACGAAACTACCTTTTGAAAAGGAAGACTAGAATCCGTTGTATTTTATTGTAAATTTTGAGGTTCAAAAGTGCCTTTTATTTGAAATAAATCATTTGAATTTGACTTCAGCATTTATTCACACACAGCACAGTTAATCTCTTCAAACAAAAGTTTAGTGAAAGTAGTGTTGGTTTTATTATATACAATATGTAACGTAATTAACGCAAGACCTCATACACCCCAATTAGAGTATTGAGTTAAAAGCATAATACAATGACCAAAACAACATTTTTTTAGACCAAAAAAGAGATTTTTCAAACGCATAAAATAATGCTAGGGTCAACACAGAAAATCGTGAATCGTGACCCTTTTTTTTTGAGTGTCGCATATCATAAAACATCTTCTCCCGCTTTGGGCGGAGCGGGAGGGCGTGTCAGACTCTTACTGACTAAAACCCACCCGTGATCCAGGGCCACGGTAATTCTTTCGGACTTTCCCGCAACCCTGCCTGCCACATCTCTTTGAAGCGCGCGTGGAACACAACGCGCTGTCGACCCGGGCTTGGTCCTTATCGGACGGCGAGCTGATCGTGTTGACCCTAGCATTACTTTATGCATTTAAAATTGAGTCTAATTGCTTTGAAATAAGATTTGATTTTCTTTGATTCCGTCGGCGGTCAGTATAGCAAAATACATATTTTTTTTAATATACCTATTTGAATAGTTACTGAAATCTATTCACTAGTCAATTATGAGCAAACTACTTTCAGGACTTGCGCTTATTTTGTAACACCTTGTACATCTAAAGAGTATGCCAACCCAGTTTGCGTTCAGAATTTCTGTCTTTAAAAATAAGAATAAGATTTTCTAAAACACCAAAGTAAAACAATACCTGTTTATTAAACATTCCGGTGTTGTTTCTACACATTGTTTCAATAACTTTACAAATACCTTGTGCCCTAGATCTCTCGCTAACATGAAATAAACACTGCTGTCACGAAAACTGGAATAGTTGCCATTTCGTAAATCGCAGTGACGCGGACGGTTGCACTTTGAAATAATTGTAATTAAGTACTCATACCTATTATTTAACTAAATCATTAGATTCCCTCACATTACTAATGCTTACCCTTATAGCTACGAAGTATTCCCAGTAGTATTTAACGGTTCTAACGACCGTACCTATATCAATTAATCCTGATACTCATGAGCAGTGGTGGCCCAGTGGTAACGGCCGTGACTTACGAGTTGTAGGTTGTCGGTTCGAACCCAAGCAGGCACTTTACGTTGTGTACATTATTTCGTCACCACTGCTCTCAAAACGGCGAAGGAAAATATTGTGAGGAAACCGGCATGTCCTCGATTCGATGATGTGTGGCATCTACCAACCCGCACTGAGCCCGCGTGGTGGATTATGGCCCATTCCCTCTTACCGAGAGGAGGCCTGTGTACCAGCAGTGGGAACATTATAGGCTGATTAAGTAAAGTTCTAACTAGCGTTCGAACAGCAACATTGGCTTTTTTAACAAGTCATTTTAATGCCAGCCGCTCTTAAATATTACTATAGGTGGGTAAGTAGACGTACATTTGTACAGAGACACAAAACTTTCCTAAGCTTCAAAAGTTTGCAAAGAAAAGCCGATTCTATATAAACCGACTGTCTAAATGTTACTTTAAGAACACCAAAAATATCGACTTTTCTTCAAGATGATTGAATTCTCCAATATTGTTTTGTTAAGCTGCCATTTCCGAAATTCTCCCACCACGATAGTAGTAAATATAACTCGTTTTATTGTTGATCTTTAAAACCAGGGATTGAAAACCGGTACGAATTTGGGATCAGGTTCTTCATTTTTGTTCTTAAAAAGTTTCTTCTTTTCGGTACGGTTCCAGTTCTGGTTCCGGTTTGGTTCTGGTTTCAAAGTACCGGTTCCAAATGAAGGTTCCAATATACCGGTACCCCATGATCTACCAAAGCAAATGCTCCCCTCTGCCGCTCTCACAAAAACTACCACCTCTTCACCCGCGGGTGGCCGCTCGTACGAATACATCGCCGCACAAAGCTTCGTACTGCGCTGAGCGGCATCGTATGAACTCGTGCAGACTCGCTTTGAAGAAGAACCGGTAAAATAAAGGTTCTTAAGGTGCTGACAACAGCTAAAGCGCGGTCGCTGTCGGACTGCATAGAAAAGAAAGAGAAGCGCAATGACACAAAGCCGGTAACTTATTGCAAAATATGAAGCAATTCTCTATTTACAAAAAATTGGATTGGACTAAAAAATGAATAAACTATCACGTTAATATGTTGCTTGAAGTACAATCTGAAAAAAAAACCAGAATGATTGCATGTATATTAGTATGGTTTTTAATCGCTAAAATATTTTTTTTGCGGTATCATCGTGACTTTTTTTTTATCGTTCCAAATTAGTTGTATTATGTTTCCAACACACTATCTAACTAGCATAAATAAATCCTGAAGAATGTCATATGTTTTACAGATTTTGTTAACTGCAGTGGATCATCATCATCATACTTTAGGCATTATAAAACTTGCGTTTAGGTCATGTAGTCCCCTTAAAGGTTCCAATTTAGGTTTCTGTTCTGGATCGTATTCTAGTAACGGAACCACTAAATACCTTCACCGCTATTTTAGGAACCTTTTCAATCCCTATTTAAAACAAACAATATGCACCTATTTTTGGAAGGGATCACATGCGATTTGGCAAAGACAAAGACCTAAAATATTATAGATGTGCATTTATGGCTTTATGGAGAATAACTAATCAATTAATATGCAAAGCGCTGAGTTTGAGGTTTGTTTGAACTTTGGAACAAATAAAGGTTTGCCGAAGATACATACGTCGCTGTGTTCAACGGTAGCGTCAGCAAAAACACGCGGTTCTTCGCACGTTGTTTGTTTATGTAGAAACAGTTTTTTTTTTTACTTTGAAACTTGGTTGATTCACGCGGAAAAAATGGAAGAGCACGACTTTTGTTTTTTATTAATTACCAGGTACTCCTACGCTTCAACGGTGAAGGATAGGCGTTTTTCGTCAACGAAAACACACACGAACCGTTACTGTGACATCACAGAATATACATATTTTTTTTATATTATGCTTTGCTAAAATCTAAGGATTACGTTTCTAACTTTGCGCGAACATCTTAATGGAACTGATGTGCAACATTTCAAAAAGTGATAAATGGATAAATCCCTTCTTGCATTGTTACAATAATTATGACAATCAATCAACCTGCCTAGCCCTTTTTCAACCATGTTGGGTCAGCTTCCAGTCTAACCAGATGCAGCTGAATACCAGTATTTTACGTGGATCGACTGCCTATACCTGCACAACCCAGGTACCTACTGGAAAACACGATACCCTTTGGTAAGACTGGTTGTCAGACAGTTTGGGCTATTATCTAACTACCCGTAACGACTGTCAAAGATCTACGAATTATGGTTGTTATAATTAATAATAATAATAATAATAACTTTCATGACGAGAACCTCGTGAAAGCTGAGAAAGAGAAACAAATTAAATATCTCGACTTAGCACACGAGGTTGTTGACATGTGGAATGTAAGCTCGGCTGTCATTGTGCCGATTGTCGTATCGGCCAATGGCCTGATGGCCGAAAACCTCGATCAACATCTTTCGAGGCTCTCGTTAGGCGGTTGGATCAACGGCCTGATTCAGAAGGCAGTACTCCTTGATACGGCTCGTATCGTGAGAAGGTTCCTGTCTCTGGAGCCCTAACCACCGGTAGCTTGGACCCTGCTCCTGATACCGGCGGACCACTATTTTTATATTTTTAAATGTTTTTTTTAATGGTTTTTATAAAAATATTTAAAAATGTATTTATATGTATGAAAATAAATAAACGGAATAATAATAAAATCTTTATTTATACCAAAAACCTTCAACAATGCTTAAAAACTAGATCGCATGATTTCTATGAATAAAGGTCATACAAATAGAGTAAACCCTTTCTCCCAAACTAGGAGATCCTGTGACTTAGGAGTCAGAATGTATTATTTTATGTAGTAGTCAATCATTCTCATCGCAATATACACGGTGATTTTTAAATCACTGTTACCCTATCAGGGCGTGAAAGTACTCATGATTATGAGCAACTTTCACTATGACACCGGCTCTGAAATGTCGAAACAAATATCAGCTGTTTCATACAAAAATGCAATATTTACCCGATGAAAATGTATGAAACAGAGGGGCAATTCCCGTATTTTTAAGACCGTTCGCATTCTAATCTCAGTCTCAATCTGTCAAAATTACAATCAATTTACATACATTTTTGACAGGTTTTTGACATTGATTGACGCTGAGATGAGATTGCGACTTGAATTTGAACGTTTTTTAAGTACGAGAATTGGCCTACAGGTGTATTTTTATTGCTACTTCGTAGTTGGTCCCATAGTGAAAGTTGTTTATAATAATGAGTAATTTCACCTCCTAAAAGGTTGTCGACTGTACAATATACATTGTACAGTTGACATTACATCAGGTTATACGAAACTGTCAAATTTCTCTAAATGATTTGATCTTAAAATGTTGTAGGTCAAAGGTTTAAAATCGAATAAGAAAATTTGACAGTTTGTGGTAACTTGACCTGCTGCTGTGTGTACTAGCGGCTGCCCGCGACCAAAGAGTACGGTATATACATATATGAGACGCGACTACGTCTGCTTGAAATTTCTGGATACCCCGACCCAGCCCGTCGCACAGTGGTCTGAAAATCAAGCTCCATACTCAATAGATAGTTAAAGTCAGAAATTAATAAATAAAAATATTTTTTGTGTTTAGTATACCTCCCTTGGTTTTACTAATATAGTATGAAGGGTATCGACAGCGACATGCGTGAGAAAAAAAAAATTGTATGGAAAAAAACGTTTAATGTTGTTTTTTTTTAAACTGAATAGAATTGAAGGGCTGGTACTCACATGAGCTATTGCACCATACACGGCAATCAAGATGACAAAAAATTCTTGTGCCTTTCGGTGCCGCTTTGCATGTTGCAAGCTTTAGAAATTTTGAATTTTCGTTAGGTGATCATTCAAATCATTGGTGTCATTTTATGAAGTTACTATATCGTTTTCAATATGGAAATAGTATGTAAATTAATACTCATATAATATAATGAGGAATAAATACGTACTAAGGATATTATAAAAAAAATATTTTGAAATATAATCGTTAAAATTGAAGAAATATAAAACATGTATTAAATAGTTAATGTCAAACACGTTTGGGGGAACTAATAATGAAATACGTTTATACTAATACATTACAACAAACATTATGTGCAAGAAAGACAATAACAATAAAAGTAACGTCAGAATTGTACATTGGTTAATTTAAGACTATAACAACTATTTACAGCAACTTACAACTATACATATTACAATTTACAACTATAACTATGATATATAAAATATTACTATTTACAACTATTATAATTATTTTCTCTATCTACTTATACAAAAAACGACTAGCAGAGAGTATGTTTGCCATCGTCGAAGTCCTCTAAATCCGAGTCCAGCATTGACGCGTTAATATCAATAAATTCAATATTCTCTTTGTCTACATCTGCATCGTCACCAATGAGAAGAGATTTCATAACATCAGTAATAGGTGTATTTACTAATTTTCTCAGCACAGGTCTTATGCTAAGTTTGTGGACTCTCGAAGGCATGTGATACCAGCCACCATACAGTTCTCCACATACAGTTCTGCGGTTTGGCGCGCAAAGTTTTTAAATGCCTCAACATTTATGGGCTCCCCACAGACCATCACACGCAAAAGTGATGCAAATCTTTGGATTAAACTAGGATCCAAGCCTGTAAATAGCTGCAGTTCTGGCAGGATTGGCAAAAAATTTCCTCGCTGTGTTTCCATCGTTTGTGGTTCCAGAATCTGAAACAAAAATTATAAATGAATCAAAACTAATCCACAACTTTGCAAAGAATAGACCTAACGCTATTCACATTATTTAACGATGTCTACTAGGAGGCCCATTTCTTCACGGAACCTCTTTATTTTTATTTTTTTGAGGATGATGAAAAATGATTAAAATGTTTAATTATTATATTTAACTATCTGGTTCATCGAATCATGAACGGTGGATCACTACTTACGCCACACCCTGTATATCTGTTGAAACAGGTTTTCTGAAAAGAAAGTGAATTAATTAATATAAATAAAAAGATACACACCATTACGGTAATCTGAAATTTATCAAATTATTCAAAACTTACTCTGAGATCACCTGTAACTTATTAATTTTCGAAGGGGTAGCTTTACAGATGTCACAAGTCTGCGTCGGGGTATTTGATAGTTGCGAAGTGATTTTACCATCTATCATGGTCATAAGCATTGAGTGCTTAACAATATTTCTTCCCATAATAGACGCCTCCAGTGCAAAATCTCAGCTTCAATCAAAGTCTGTTCTACCTTAATATGTAATTGGTTTTCATTTGCAAATTTGAAATAGAGCGGTCTGCAGAACATTGTCTAAGATGGCTTTGGATTCTCCCATAACTTTTCTTCGCCACAAACTAAGCGCAGAGGCACAGAAGAACACATAAAATTGCTTGAATCATTTTCACCCACCATAGTTTGTTTGTACAAACGTTGCCCTCAAGCACCATCAAAGCCCCACTTGTTTTCAGTTCAGTGTCTCAGTGTTGTTCAGTTTCACTTGTGTCATTTTTAGCTCTTTGCCATCTAGCGAAGATTCCAAACGTAGGAATATCCGAAGTCTAGCAACAGTTTTGTCTAAAATCGCTTGAAGCTTTACTTTTACCCCTCTTTCGGTGATTTCTATGATGTCTTTTGCTGGGTAGCATTCCTTCTTCGCCTCTAAGATATGAAGGATATAGTGGTATTCCTTCCTCTTTTGCACAAGTTCTTAATGTTGTATACTGCCATTTCGAAAGCTTCAATGAAGTCAGAATACCTAATGCTTTATCTGCGGCATAGCTTTCTTGGACTTCAACAATTCCTTTATCTTTGTAGGCTCTTCGGGATGCTCTGTGACCAATTTTATTATATCTGCTACATTCTTGTTACATGCACTTAAACCAGTTGCAGCAAGGCTTTCAGTGCCATGCGTTAGGAGCTTTTCCACTCTACTTCTCTTCTGTAGCGGGCTTAGCTCAGAGAACACTTTTCTTGGACTCACAACAGTTCATGTTCCAACACTGCACGTCTCCGGTTCGTATGATGTTGATGCACCCTCATTTACTCCGAAGTCAGAACTGGAACTCGGTTGCTGCTCTTCTAACACTAAAGAACGTGTCATCTTTTCCTTCATGAACTCAGGCCATTTTATGTCTTCATCTTATGTCTTCTTTTATGAATGTATGTCTCGTGCGATTACACGAGATCCATTTGTTTCTCAACGAACACACATAAGTCTGACAGAATTGTTTCAATTCTTTATTTTCATTTTCTGACATATCAGCGGCATTGACAAAAACTTCAAATAATACACTGGGCTGTGAGAAACAGCTTTTTTTTGCCACATACATAGAAATATCCAAATTGGTACTAAAACCTTCCATCATAACACGAAAACAAATCGAACGTAATAAGTAGATATAGTAAGCGCCGCACAAGTGCAAAGAGCTACTAAAGTGAAGTTAGCTTAAACGTCCTATTTATATTATAACTACCCTCATTAACGCTCGCTGTCCCATTAATGCTTATGTTATTAAAAAAAAAACTCAACACTAATGACGGTGATTAACAAATGAGTTACTTACTTCGTGAAATGAATTTTGTAGTAAAAATGTAAATAATGAAAATCGTTTTCTATTAATTTCATTATAAAGTCATTAGCAGGTTATTAACTAACGACAATATCTGGTTACTTCATTTAATTATGTCAAAGATTTGAAAGATCACCTACCGAAAATTCAAAATTTCCAAAGCTTGCTACATGCAAAGCGGCACCGAAAGGCTCAAGAATTGTATGTAATCTTGATCGCCGTATATGGTGCAATAGCTCATGTGAGCACCAGCCCTTCAGTTCTTTTCAGAAAAAAAAAACACAATGTGTTTTTTTCCGTACAAAATAAAAATAACTACTTCCCCAAACGAGATCCTTCACAAAGACTAGCCCTACCTAGTAATAAAAATAATTTCATTGTGCAAAGAATTTACTGTTGGTTTTCATAATGCGGTAAATTACGTAAGTTTCACGACGACGTGCCATAATATTGAGAACAATAGGAAAGCCATTTGTTTCCAAGAAACAGTAGTGGTGCAGTTTTAATTTTATGTAGGTAATAAGTATGTTTTGTTTCTTGTGACGACTAAAGACTATGCTGAAATTCTGAGACTTTCAATAACTGATCACCTTTGCCGATGCAGTGATACTGCCAGCTGGTGCCTACTGAAAACGTTTTCACTGTTTCGTTCCAGTCCCCAATAAAAATAAACAGGTTTAATTTAAATGAATACCAAAAGACTATCTTGTACTTTCGGGACAGCCCGAATATTTGCGGACACTATCGGAAGCTCCGATAGAGTCGATGTTGAATTGGTTTTCAGCATTTTTTTATGAAATTTTATATCATGAATATTATTTTGTTTGTGCACCAATCACTTTGAGGTTTTGTTTGTTTACATGAACTCATAACTCATGGAGAATTTCGAAGAAAGGATAGACCACCAGTCTGTAGAAATTAAAGACACCTGCGCATTGTTTTGGTAGTGCTCTAAATGCGAAAATTAAATAAACTTTACAAAGTTGTAAAAATCATCAAAGTGTGTCAGAGTAAAAACAAGAAAGCAATAATATGTGTTTGTGCAATATCTCATAATGTTTACTGTTTTTTTTTTATATTTAAGAATATGCAGATACAATGGTGCCGATTCCCTTGTTCACAAACTAAACTAAATTTAAGTTGAGTGCATCTTTTTCTTTCTATTTCATTATGAAAAGGACAGAAGATAAATATTAGTTTAGTCCTGTCAAATTAGTCAGCACCTGACGTAATTTGATGTAATTTTAGTTGTCAACTTTTTAATCACGTCTAAACTTGTATGGAGTAGTGTCAGGCGCTGATTAATTTGACAGGACTAAACTAAAATTTATCTTCTGTCCTTTTCTTAATGAAATAGAAAGAAAAAGATGCAATGCACTTAAATTTAGTTTAGTTTGTGAACAAGGGAATCGGCACCATTTTGTGTTATTGGGTTTTTTATGTGACTATAGGTACACACAGCAGCAGATCAACTTACCACAATCTGTAAAATTTTCTCATTCGATTTTGAAAATAATCTTCAACATTTTAAGGTTTAAAATCATTTGGAGAAATTTGTCAGTTTCGTATAACCCTTATAGGTATAACCTGATGTGCTGGTGACAGTACCTAACCCTCTTCTGACCTTTGAACCCGTCTAAAAAGATTAAGCTCTGCAGCATTCTGTTTTTTAAACACTAACCTACAGAACGCTTAGTATCAGAAAGTCATACCTTAGCCTCTTTCAATTACAATAAACCCATTTATATATACACTTTTATCTAAAGGCAGCACACCTAATAATGACTGTCAGCTAAAATTAGACCTTTTATTGTTTATCGCGAGAAGTAATTATCTACCACAAGGTTGTAGGTACTAAGTAGGTAGTGGTCATCGAATACTTAATACAAAGTAAGTTAAGTTTAGCAGAACTGTTCACGTTCTCACATTATTTTACCGAAGGAGGACTGATGGTTATTGGTTCGAATTCCATCGAAATTCAAACTAAAACGTGCATTTGTATGTATGCTTGGCACGAAGAACCTTATTAGTGTTAAACTCTTTTGGGAATTATGAGATTGGTGGAAGTATCGTGACTTTTTAAGGGAGAGCTCTTTTAGTTATAGGTACTTAATTTTACTAAAAAATTTGTTAGGGTAACTCAACTGCACAGATGAGCGGCATAAACATAATTTTTGTTAAGTCCTATCGAGCTATTTTGGTTGTAAAATACACAGGAACTACCAATAGCGTTTGTAGAGATGAAAAATGAAAATATTGATGCTGGCAAACGTAAGTTTCCCTTTGATATTACTTATGCCCTAAATCTAAATATTATTGTCTGGATTTTCAAGAACCAGAAGGAGATATTCTTCAAGTGTCTGTTTTAAACCCCCAACTGAAAAAGAGAGGTGTTATTAGTATGACGTATGTACTCGTATCTATGTCTCTGTCTGCGGCATCGTAGCTACCAAACGGCTCAACCGATTTTGTTATTTTTTTGTTTTATTTGAAAGGTGACATGACCGAGAAAAAAAACTGTTCACCCGTTTTAAGAGGTTTTAGTTTGTGTCGGGGTTTTTTTTCATTTGAAATATAATATTATTTATTAAATCAAACAGAAGCGAGCCCCCCAGGCTAGTTCCTAATCTACAGTAGTGAAGTTATTCTAGAATGTCTATGGTAACTAGGTTCGTAAATAATGCTCTGATTTCTAAACACTGGCGCTACAGCTTGTTAGAATTCCTAAGTTACTCGTAGGTACACTACATAATCTAAATTCCAACCTAACTGCTGGGTGCGGTGACGGACTCGACCAGAATTTTTTGCCCTGCTTTTAAGAATCGAAAAGCGTGAAAGGAATCGTTTGGCGTCATTTGAATTTGCCCGAAGCGTGTAGGTATTGGAAACGCCAGTTAGATAATTCCTATGAAACGGGCCACGAGTCTTCCATCATCGCACCTCGTCGTATTTATTTTTTAACGTCCACGAATATACAAGTGTAGTGGGTTTAGCGGCATTCAGTCAGTCACCGCTCAGACAACACACGGTAGACATTCGCGCCGCGCGCAAGCGAACAGTTTTCCCGCCGCAAATTCAAAAGCGCACGTTCTGAATTCAAAGTTCCTCACCAGCTGTTGGTAGCTTTTGAAATAATGCCTAAAAAGAAATAGATTTCTAGTTTTTGCTTGAATTATTACTTGGATCACGTGTAAACTGTGACTTTACGAACCACATGCTTACAGTGTCTGTGTTATCGCGTACAAAAATCCTGTGATATTATTTTGCTGTGAAACTTTTAGTTTTTTTAAACTCTAGTGGGTCAAAACTTTGTTAATTTGACATTTCCGGTTTCGTGAATCGTTTTTCGCGAAACAATACACCAAAAAATTCTTTATGATAGGTCCATATATGAAGGTGAGTGTTAAAAACGTTTTATAATTTATTTTTATTATGTGTGTAAATGTGTCTATTGTCAAGGCTTGTGACGAGGTCTCTGAAACATTTGTGTTTCATGTACCCACAGTACTGTACAGACTGTTGTTGCCTGTCAAAACAAACAAGCTGCCTGCCTACTCATGGAAATGTTTGAATATTACATTAGAGACAACACTATTTAGGATACCTAAATGTGTTAATTGATATGGTTCCTCCCCAAAATGACAGAACTTTGTAGACGATAAAAACTAATAAAAAGCAGATTTTTGTTTCATGAAATCGTTCAAGTTTTCATTCAAAAACCTTTACCAGTCTAAAGAACACATCAAGGGAATAACGAGGTCGTACCTACTATTCAAGTGCTTAGTATTTATACAAGTGTAATGAACACGTTAATTATAACCTCAAAATTGATTAGTGTATGTGTTTGTTATACATTTATTGAATGAAAATGACGGCATTGAACGTTATTGGAACGTTAACTGATAAACTATAACTATATATACCTACTACCTATCGACATTGCATTGAGAAAATAAAACAATATTTTATCTGTGTAGAAGTGAATCTCTTCAGTCTATTATGATTTAATAAACACTTTTAGAATCAGAAAATTATTCATTCTTTACAAAAAAATGAACTATAGTTTTAATACGTGTATGTACGTTACGTACCTACCTACGTAGTTTACGTTTTCTTATAATTAATGGTCCTGCACTATGACTAATGGAGACTGTTCATACGTTTTCACGAGACGGACATTTTAATTTTCCGAAACAGCTGATTCTGTTCTGATATGGTTCACGTGTGCAACCTATGCACGGCATTTCCCACAGGACTCATGCTCGTTTGTTCGAATAAATTTTAACAAAATATGATTTTTTTTAATTAAGAGGAGATGTTTTTAACTGATCCTCTAAAAACTTATTGACCTTCTAATGACGGACTTTTTTTTAATTAATGATCCTCTAAAAAACATGCGCTTCTAATGATGCACACTTTTTAACCGACTTCAAAAAGGAGGAGGTTCTCAATTCGTCTGTATATACATGTATATTATATTTTTTGTGTTTGTTACTTGATATTTCCAGCAATAGGGATGTATCCTAGGTAAAAAAACTGTATAATTGGTATGTCAGTTAGATTACCAAAAAATATTGGACACGTATTTTTTTGCTTTAAGAAATCAATAAGACATGACAAAGAAAAAGCGCATCAAAGCTCAGGAGAGGGGGCTTATTACGTCACTTCAGAAAAAAAAGTGTACCAAGGCGAGACGTCAAGCGAAATTTTAACGCACTATATCGTCGTCATTTTTTGTTTACGCGACAAAAGAAAAAATATAAATCCAATATTTTTTGGTATTCTAACTGATGAACCAAACAGAATTTATTATTGTGGATCAATTTCGGAGCTAAAGGTATTCTTCCTTTGTATAATTTTTTTTTGGATGTCGGTTGTTTCATTTTGTATTTTTTTTTTTAATAATTGAGCCTCTTTTTAACTTTCTGGTTTCTGGCAGACAGTTACCCTACCTTACCCTAGCTGGGTACCTCGACCAAAACATTACTATTGAAACAGTAGCTAATTTTTCGTGCTTTGAAAACATTCTTCAGTGTTAAAGATTAATGTTTAGCCACTTAACCGGAGCATAGTTGTTACAGTTTATGTATACTAAATATCAAATAACAGAAACTAAACTTATGTATTACTTACCTTAATCTAAGAAACCGCTACCAGTTGACAACGTACCCAAAATGCTGGCAGCATTGCCACGCTGGATGGCAATGCTTAATCTTTGTGCAAAATACAGGCCAGCATTTTGGTCACGTGTAGCTTAGCATATTGTTAAAGATAAGGTATTTTGAAATCACTAAGTTAAGTGTGTGAACTGAATTCTATGCTTCTTGCATATTATGCAGTTACTTAGTACGTCTGTATATAACGATAGCATCCGGTTGACTCGCAACTTGTATGATAACTTGATAAACCTAGATACCGAGGGCGTAGATACTAGTCATGTTTTTGTATGGTTTCTAGATTGTAATAGAAAGATAGCATAAGGTCTTATCTCTTGGCCTATTTTGATTTCATATTGTAACTGATAAAAAGAGACCGTTAATATTTTAATAAAATAACTGAAATAGGAGTACCTACCTTCGACCTTTAGCATACTACCGTAGTATAGGTTCGTAACTATTGGAACAATTGACAGTAAATTTCCAGATGAGCCTTTGGCGTCCGATATTGTCATATATTTGCCAAGACTAGTGAAATCAGACCAGACACAGAGGCGTCTTTTGGCGGCCCAGGTCGGGAACTGACGAGGAGTCAATGACGTAGCTGGTGGTGCCGCAGCTGCTGCCACCACCCGTTAAGTAAAGAGTTAGCTTTGATGTCTGCGACTAAGACTGTACCCACAGCTGTAACAGAAGACTGTACCCACAGCTGTAACAGAAGACAGTCACCCAGTGTGACGAAGTGGCTTTCGAGATGTTGAGCATGAAACCTTCTCTCTTCATCTCCATCATCTCTGGTGATTTCTTGTGGGGATAAAAAAATAAAAAAATGCTGCTGCTTTGGTACACATAGAGTGGCAGGGACATCAACACGCAAACTGTAACAATGAATCCAGCACATGATTCTAGACGAGTAGACATTTTTGACCGGTTACAAAAAAAAAATCTGCTGTCTCATAGAAAAGTGCGGTCAAAACAAGTTACGCACTGCAAGTTACCATCCTTACCTAGTTGCTATTCCACCAATTCGCACTACACGTTTTCAAATGTCTTTTGTTATGCACACAGCAAAAGAGTGGCACTCTCTACCTGCGTCTGTGTTTCCGAACGCTTACAACCCTAATCTCTTCAAAGTGAGAGTGAACAGGCTTCTTCTGAGTAAGCTCACTTCATCGTCGACTCTGTCTTTGTCACCACTGACCTAGACCAGAGCCAAGAGCAAACCAATTAAAAAAAAAAAACATGTACTGAACAGCATTTTTTTAAACAGACGAAAAATTTCGGTTGTCATTCAGAATCATGTACTGAATTCATGGTAAATGGTTGTGCATCGATGTCGATGCCACCATGTAGGTATAGGCTAAAGCTGAAGTTCAGATGTATTCAATAGGTACCTATCGGTAAACACGTACCTATTGTAGAAAGACAAGTAGGTACAGGTATAAAGAGGACAATACTTTGGATTATGGAAGAGGTTATGTTTACTGATGTTTTTATGATAATAGGAATAATTTCTTCAATAAAGGAATTTTTGTTCAAAAAACGATAAATACCAGTATAATGTTTAGTTGTGTAATGAATAAGGTTCATAATTTGTTTATTGATACAAAATACAGGTGTAACATACATAATTGAAACCCTGGCTCCTGAGCTACGTAGCGACCTGTGTTACAGGAGCCAGTAATTGTTTGTTTGTAATACCTATAAAATGGGAGCCTTATTAAATATGTTTTGAAAATAATTTACGTGGGTAGATAGCTAATTGGTCAAATGAAAAATGACTTACGAATTTAAAAAAAAAAATTGATTTTACAAATCAGTTTTCGAAGTAAATGGCCCACCTATAGCGTCATGGCATTTACTTATGAACAACCAACTGCCGAATATATTGCATCACGATTTTATGTAAAAAATAAATTAACCCGAATGTCAAACACATTTTTCGAGATGAGAACCACTCAGAAAAAAGTATGAAAGCCGGTTTTTATACATTATGAATCATCGTCGAATCAATAAATCGAAATTGGCAGAGTTGACCGTTGTATTCGTCTATGTACCCATTCGCTATAGGTATACAATGGACCGTTTAGTTTTATGGCCTCCAAATATTTTCTATGAGAAAATCGACATTATTTTCTGAACGCTAAAGATGAAAATGGTATCCAAGGTTTTGGATACAAGATAGGTACTTGGTAGTCCCCTCGCACGTTCAAACGACCTTTGCAGCATTATTGCAATTGTTGTACCTTGCATCGAAATACGTCAATATTGCCGAATCAGGAAATGACATGGGTGGAATTTAAGCTCGTGTAGCGGATAATTTGGAAGTGGGATCACTAAACAGTATTAAAATTTCACTTTTTTCAATACTACACGTAGAACCTCATCTACCTATAGGTACAGGAACAGGATATATCTAAACGCAATTAAATTTTTGTTTTTATTAGCTCTTAATTCACGAGATTTTAATCCAAAACCGACTCAATTGATTGCAAACTATAAATCTTCATTTTCTTAGAATTCGCACTACGTTAGCAAAATTATTATTAGAAAAACATGGTAGGTTAGACTTTGACTAGACTTTGTTCTTTTATTATGTTTTTCAAGCTTAATTGAAAAAGCAAACTCCTAAATGCAGTGCTAATATAAAACTTAGTTTCTGTAAACAGTAGCAAACTGCAAACACATTAGATCAAGTGGAACTCAAATGTAGCCTTCAGCAAATCAACGAGTTTTTTAGTTATATTTTACAAGGAAACAATATAGGTAAATAAATACTTTTACTTGCCTAGGTAATTCACAATAGAACACAAAAAAAAGAAGAAAAAGAATGCCCTGACTTAGGTATTAAGAGGACGAAGAGGTATTCATTTAATAGGTACTACGACAACGTAGAAAATGGAAAAAAAATGAAATTCGATATTTGGTCCACCTACAAACCAAACTGAGTTCCACATAGAGCAGTTACAGATATAAGTAGATACTTAAGTAGCTATTGCATTGCTGAAATAATTTGTCTTACGTGTTTTTCAGAAATAAGTTATTATTTAATCACGTATTGTTATTTTGTTTCTATTGTCGAACTCAATATTAGGTACCGAGTTCAATTGCCACATTAGTTACATGACATTTAGAATAATCCCTTTAAAAAGTTATTCAACCATGTCCAAACTTGTCTATAAATCTTCAGACAATAGAGTTATGTAGGGTTGCCAATTTCTTTTTAATGTTAAAGATAGCGTTTTAAAAGTCATTGTTTTTTTTTGCGGCATCTACTGTATTTTTACTAAATATATGCCGCAAAAAAAAACAAAGGTTGGTTTAAAAAAAAATATTTTTATGACTCTTAACTTTTAATAAGTACACTTTAAATTAACGTAACAAAATATCATTCATTCAGCTTTTATGAGATCAGTACTGGCCCTATTGCGCTTATTTCGCCATTTTGTAATAAAATAAAAATAGAGCAGTTTCGTCTGCTGTATATTTTATTTAGAAATATAGTATTTAGTGTATGTACCTAGTAGGGTTGACAACCCTAGTGTCATGTGATGTTGAAGCTAAGAACCAATGAATCAACATACGTTTGACGGACAAATAGGTAAAGTTTCAATACTTCCAACTGTCCCAAAATTAGCTACGATTGCAAAATACGACTCATTGTCGCTACGATTTAAAAAAAAAGGATAAGCGTTTAATTACGTAAATTCAGCCACTAGCTTCTTAGCAATAAGGTTGAAATTTATTTTAAAAAAAGGATAAGCATTTAATTACGTAAATTCAGCCACTAGCTTCTTAGCACTAAGGTTGAAATTCTTTTAAATACTTAGCATTCCAACAAGACTCATTGTGTCGTAACTCGTAATAATTCGTATCACGCTTGCATATTTCGGTATCTCGTTCCGTACGGTAATGGCCAGCTAATCACTTGTGACATAATGCCAGTGTTTTACGTTGACATAACATAGTAATTTAAATATAAAAGCCATAGCGATTGCCGATGACCCTGAACCGCAAATTAACTTTATTTGAAACTGTGTCGCCCACAACTGTGTTCGGTTGGAGTAGGAAGCTATAATAATAGCCATGATTATCATTATTTCGACACTCATCGGTAGTCGCTGTAATTTGCTGGGAACATACCCTGTTAAATTGATAAAAAAGTTGTAGGTACAAACGCACGTAGGTACCTACCTAAATGCAGTTTTAAGTAGCTGTTCAAATGATATTTCACAAATTGCAGAATTAATATTCAAAGGATGAGTGTTTTTTTTACCCGAGTTTAATTATGTATACGTACCTATGCATCGTGATTAATAGGTATTCTTGAAATTTACATTTAATAAAAAGGTATGTTAGGCGCTGTAGGTATGAAATCGCATCAATGAACATCATGGTCGTTCGAGGTTGTTTAAAGTAGCAATTAATACCTAGGCTATGATTAATTTCAGACTGGCTGGCTCACACGTGGCACATATGGACATGCCACGTCTTGCTAGGGTTATTAAAACTATGGTCGTTTAATTAACAGACGACATGATAGCTATGTGGCTAGTCAGGTGCCTACATACCTACTTATTAGAACGTATTGTTTTCTAAATGTGAAAATAGTCAGATAAGTAATATAGAAATTCTTATTATTTGTGTAAGAATTGAATCGAAATGAAAAAGAAACCTAAGAATGATAGATAATGTTCAAAACCTAAGAATGGACATGTTTAAAACGCAAGCATGAAAATATTGAAAAATAAGACTAAAAATGTTTAAAACGCAAGCATGAAAATATTGAAAAGTAATACTAAAAATGTTTAAAACATAAGAATGAAAATGTTTAAAACGCAACATGAAAATATTGAAAACTAAGACTAAACATTTTTAAAACCTAAGAATGAGAATGTTTAAAACGCAAGCATGAAAATATTGAAAACTAAGACTAAAAATGTTTAAAACGCAAGCATGAAAATATTGAAAACTAATACTAAAAATGTTTAAAACCTAAGAATGAAAATGTTTAAAACGCAAGCATGAAAATATTGAAAACTAAGACTAAACATGTTTAAAACCTAAGAATGAGAATGTTTAAAATGCAAGCATGAAAATATTGAAAACTAAGACTCAAAATGTTTAAAACCTAAGAACAAAATGTTTAACCTAAGAACGAAAATTTTTCAAACGCAAGCATGAAAATATTGAAAACTACGACTAAAAATGTTTAAACCTAAGAATGAAAATGTGTAAAATACAAGAATGAACATTTTTAACACCTAAGAATGAAAATGTTTATAACCCAATACATTCTAGTGATAACAACTATACTTATGAAATAATACATTAATTTTATTATTACATATACCTAGGTAATACGAATGACTATAGGTAGGTAATCAAAAGGTTGGAAGGTACCTACTGCTTTAGCATAACTTTTAAATGTTTCCTAAATTTGCCTCAAAACACAATACTTGTTGCCATGCTAAATATAAATAAATTCCTCATTTCGAGACCAGTGAATGGAAAATACAAAATATTAATGGTGATTACGATATCTAATAAAGAACTGCCACCATGGCTTTCCATGAATTTATTGAACTGTACTTTAAATGCGGTACTTGTAAAACAGTTTTACATAATATATTAATAACAGTACCTCAAGTTTATATTTAATTAACGTATTGATTACGTGTGGCGCCGAAAGAGTCGGTCGATACACTGACGCAATTCTAAAATAAAAACAATACAAGTCTGGAAAAAACCTGTCTGGTCAAACCATTAAGATATTATGTGCTAAAGATTGTGTGCAAAAGGCTAAAATTTAAAGAACTATGTCGCACGATAGTGATGTTTTAATCATTATTGAAGACGTGATAAAACTGTGCACAGGAGAGCATCACAATGGTAAAACTGTTACAAAACCTAAGCTAGTTTTAAACTGAGCCAATGCGTGGGAGTCAGTTGAAATAATATTCAATTTGAACATTTCGCAGTCATCCTTTTTTCTATTGCACTCACCGCAGCTTTAATAATGTGACAATGACGATTCTCAGGCAGGTCATTAAGCACGCATTCAACTATTTCGTATCTCTTTCTATCGCAGATATAAATGCTGTATGACCAGCAGGAGGAGCATGAGCCGTAGCATAATCAGACTACGACGTCCCCACTGTTGGGCCATGGGCACCCACTTGCGCAAAAATGCCATGGACCCTAATAATGCTAAAATATATAAAGTTCAGGCAATATAAAAAGCAGGAATTAATCCTAAACGATAGCCTGCCGAAAATAACTCTCGCAGAAACCACGTGCAGTGTCATAGGTCAAAATTCATTATGGATCATAATAATTTAATAACAAAGCCAAACATAACTGAGTTCATTATATTATTATTGAACTACCTATCAACACTGATAAGCAAAATTTTTCCTCTGCCATTGGCTGCTTTATCGAAGGGCACTGATGTTTAACTTTTTCCTATATACCTATTCAGTTCAAAAACTAGCGGTTTATACCCGTTTCCACATAATTAGTCATTATTTATAGATTACTGAATATATTAAAAATGATAAGTAAAAGTTTTGCTTCGGTCCATCGATGTATGTCCATCTGTCCATGCCGAGCTATTATCAAATTCTGTCAGTCAGATTCGCTCTGAATTACGAGTCGCAGGGTTATTATCAAAGCACAGACTTTTGACTACCATCACCATTTCATACTATATAACGCCCCGCAATTTTAGTTCAATAGTAATTTCTCTAGCCGCATTCAGTGAAATTGCTTAGATTTGTAACGTGAAAAGCTATAAGCTCAGTTCCTTCTGCACTTGGCTTTTCTCTGCCATGCAACCGATATCATCGTTCAATCACAACGGGCGTTTCAATTAATGTCTATGGCTATTGTTGGTATGTACAATTAACTAGATATTCTTGGCAATTCACAAGCACTCGAACATTCGACCTTATGTCTATTTCATTCGACCATTCATGCACGATAATGCAGAGTTCGGAGGAATCAATCACGTTCATATTGACTCTGATAACAATTTCTTTGGTTTTATTTTGTATGTTTACATGCGTCAGAGATTCACGTGTTTTTACATGATGACTGCTCCAAATGATGTTGATAACAGCAGACATAGACTAACCGGTTGATTGAGATAATAATTTATTACTGAGGCGGAATTTGCTTATATTCCTGTTAACAGTAATTTAGTTAGTTTCAACGCTCAATAAATACGATAACTCTATGCTCTTTCATCTTGTACAGTACTCGGTACCCACACGATATCTCCGGATTCCTTTCACCATTTCATCTTTCCAATTTACTTATTACTTACAATATATTTACTTTGTAACATTCCAACATTTTCGATTTCACTTTATTTTCAACTAGACATATTGATATTTAAATGATTAAATAGAGTCACCGGACCGTGAAAATGGTAAAAAAATGACAGTGTTACTCCGTTGTTTTTCATGTAGGTACTCGAAAGAAGTTACGTAAACAATAAGTAACAGTTACAACTTAGAGAATCGCTAGAAAGTATGTATAATAATTTTAATAAGAATGTGATTTAACAGAGAGCCCTTAAATACACACAAATATATATAATCAAACAAAGATGTCGTTACATACAAGCTTGCCTAGCAACCAATGATATGAGAAAAAGATACATCTGGCAACACTAATCTTACTAAATGTTCCCATCCATTATCTGAAAGTTGTTGGCAGTCAGACGATACGTGAACAAAGATGCAAGTAATCCGAATACTTGTAGGAAATACCTACTTTTATGATTTGTAAGGTCTATGTCATCAACAAATGACACCCTAGCAACAATTGAAGCAATGCCAGTAAGTTCTAGTTTGTAAACTTCTCATATTAATGCAAGTATGCATTAAAACCGTCGATTGTTTTTCCCATGGCTGGAAGAAATCAATCGCTGCAATCAATAGCATTTAATTTCTTAATTGCATTAATTACAATATCGATTTGAATTCCAACTTTAGGAATGTTTATACGTATAATATAAAATCCGATGAATTAAAAGGGTTTTAATATTCAGACATTAAGTTATAAGAAGTAGTAAGAAGTCTCGAGAGCAGGCCAACGGTCCGTATAATTATGTGTTCGTGGAACGTATTCATGAATCCGGGAAATAACCTTATTTTTGAAATCAGCGAGAACAGAGAGGAGAGAGTGAAATTGCACTAATAATATAATAAAGTTCGTTGGCTTCCGTGTTCATGGACTGGATACTGTGATGGCCAGAAATTATGTTCCAAGAACTGGCAGAAATTAACGAAATTTTCCTTTGACTAAGGCCACAAACGTCAGTTTCCAAGTATCACATCGGGCTTTTCTGCCAACATTTCTCTTTTACTAAAATAATAGTTGAATGATCTTATAATATGGTGATTGATATATAGATGACAAGCGTCATTGGACGTGTTTTATGTCGTGTATCATAAAAATTGTGCCAGAGCAAATTAGTGTCTAACATGACATTAGTTCGCAGGACATACATAAATATATTATTTTTATTGTTAACAATCAGCCAACTTTCTCGAAAACTCTCCTTCATCGTGAGTACTCGTGATGAGTTAACTGAAGTAATAGGATCAAAGTAAAAATAACTGGGGATTCCGGTTATTGCTGTGATATTTAACGCTTTGTCGTAAATATCGACTGCATATATAATGATATTTTATCAGCACATAAAACTATTTTATGAGTCGTGAAATATTTACAGTATCTATTAATATGAGAGGTGTTGGTTTAATAGTTTTGTTCATTTCCTTTCCAGTTAAGTAACTTTGTATGCCAATTCAGTTTGGTCAGAATGCAGAGTTTTTTTCTTCAAGTTTCTGAGTTTAGCTATTGTGTTCTTCAAAGCAGCTTTCACGTTACGACGGATAACAAAGATTTTTAAGAATTCATCGAAACTTATAAAGCGTGGTTTCATTTCTGTGTCAAATGATGGCCATAAAATTTTTATTCGCGAATAAAAATTGCTTTGTTTGTTACTGATCGAAACCTCGAAAACACTGAAATAGCATCACGTTGTGACCACCGTTATTCGTTACACATTCTGTTTAAAGCTCCTTTGATTTCGATGTTGGTTTGACCGTATTCCAAACATCACACAAATGTATGAAATGGAATCCATTATTTACTTGAATGGCGAGGTTTTTTGGTAAAATGACTCCACCCGAGGGAACCGAATTGGCAATTCAGGTTACTTACGCAGTGACTTAGTGAGTGACAGCCGCTAATTTGATTCGTACCTACTACTAAATATGTGAAAGTGTACAGTTTTTTGATCTAAATACACATGTGACTGAACTTGTCGCTAGCGTCACAAAACATCTCGTTAAAAGCACATGACTGAACAAATTGGACGATGATAACTTTGAGAGTGGCTAATTTGGACAGACGGAATTGAAACTATGATTAAATATTATGTCGCTGATGAAAGATTGTAACATTACACCCGGACATTTTTAATAGGTACAATGATCACTTTTTAAAATTTTTTGAGCTTCAAGCGTATTTTGTGCTACTACTGTCGCAGCAGCCAGCGCTTCTTCTGCAATGACTTGAGTTTTTGCTTTGAAATTAGATCCGAAAATCTCATAGGTTCTTGGTTAGTCATCTTTCGAAAACATCTTTGATTCGGTTCATTCTGCATTAGCATTAATTAAAACAGTGAGGACGTCTCTAGAATAGGTTTTTCTATTGTTTTCTTCTATGAAGGCCAATGGGAGTTAATGACAATTATTTCTTCGAAATTCGTCTCATGGATTGTGGACAACAATAACACCTCCGTTTGGTTTAAGCACTTGTCTTTCCTAATGAAATTTAATTATATTAATGAAAAACTCGTGGTATTTATGACAATTGTTTATAACGATGCGTGACTATAGTGCTGATTAGCACGCCTCGTGCTCATAATGCTATTGTACTGAGTAATCTGGATCTCTATGCAGATAGCTATGTAAATTGTGCAGTAATAGCAGCCTTAATTGCATCCTTAGGTATGCCTCATCATTACCTGACCAGAGGTGAACAAAGACTTATTAATATTAAGTACGACTCGTGATGTGTTAGAGATCCTTAGGTTTAATTTTATCACCATTTTTAATACGAAAAATATGGAGACCATTTAGTTAAATATGAATATTATATAAAATAAAAGGATAATAATAAAATAAAAGGATAATATTTGTATGACCTACAAGTAGTTGTTCCGGGTGTGGCTGTTTGTGTATGTGAGTTTATTAAATGTTTGTAAACGCACCCACAATACAGGAGAAATTCCTAGTGTGAGGCAATGTATTTTTTTTAAAGAAGAAAAAGAAGAACATCTGGTTTCTGAATTGAGATTTTGAAATTGAGAACTTGTCTAAACTCTTAGTTAATTGGAGATTGAAATCAAGCAGAGAAGCAATTAATCAGCTAAGCTGTTGATGAATTGGTTTTAAATATTTAATTGCCATTGACTAGACGTGGTCATTAACGAATGTCATTAGAATTATTTAAGCTAATAAGTGTTGGTCTACGCCTGGGTAGACTATTTGTAGACTTACTTCCAATTTTCACACATCAGCTTACAGAATGCGTTCGGAGAACATTAATAGCTGCACGTGGCGTCCATGTTATAATGCTTAATGGTAAATATAGCACGTCAGTGTAGGTATAGAATAGTTATACACAAGGAATACTAATACAAGGACTGGCTGGCTCATAACTTTTTCTTTACTTCCTTTTGGCTTCGGCGCAGACTTCATTATCATACAGGATACCATTATGGTTTATAGTTTGTTATTTTGTATGGGCCTAGATTCTAGTCCATGACTAATAAGCTTTAGTACAATAATGTAGGTGGTAGCTTGTGATTGCCCTAATGCCATGGGATGAGGAGTAGATGGACCATCAAAGATTTTTGCTATTTTATTCACGTTTTCATTCAAAATTCCAACGTTTGAACATTTTACCATAAATGGTTAGAGTTTACTCAATCAAAGTTAGGTACTCACCTACTTGTGTACGTAATTAACCAATAAGGAATTAACTTCTTAATTGGAATGCAGCGAAATCAATTAACGGAGCTTTGTAATTTCAATTATTGTTTTATTTGAGTCGCTCACAAATTCCACGAAGTCATGAGTTCATGACCCAAAGGATGTCTGCATAATTATGATATAATTTATTTTACACATTTAACAAAGTGCATATCTTAGGTAAAATAAAACTAATAATCCGTCATAAAAGCAGGTCCTTATTGGTCCATGTTTCAATTGAACAAGTTTTTAGCATTTACCCATAAAAAGCAGTGTGTAATTGAGCATGTATTTAATAAAAGCAACACGAAGGCTTAAGTTCTTGCCCTAAATTATGATACTTCGAACCGGTCAGGCAGGATCTTAACCAGGATAAGGTCTACGCATTGTTACAAGTTCCCACCGGGCGGCGCGGGCGCCATTTGTCACTCTTGTCATTGATAAAGGCTTTACATCAAGTTTTTGCACCGATTAGTAATGTAAGTAGTTAGTTACTATTTTACCTCAGGTGGGTATGTAAACTGTGACCATATTTGCAAAGTTTATTGGGAATCATCGAAACTGAAAACTTCGTCGTACCTCATTTTGCAATCGAATTTTGCCCTCAGGTAGGTTATTTCTCGATTTATTTGTACAACCAGATTTCTGCGTTTAATGCCTGGTGTTAGTGACTTCAATCCGAAAAATGCTTTAAGAGTTCACGTGAAACACATTTTAGTATAAAAGCTTTAGTCCGGAAGAACATTAACCAGGCAGGTTCGGCGAAATCTTTGGAAGATCAAAGAGCTGGCTTGTATTTCGGCCAATATTTGGACGTTATAATGTCAGAATACATCAGCGATATCAGGGCAGTGGTATCAGTCCATGATTCAGCGTGTGACTGGAGCATTGACCCACATTCGCGCACCGCGGGCCACTTGGCAGTCGCTTCGGTTTAAAATACGATCAGCCATGTCGTTGGGTGGAACGAGCCACAGCCCACCCGTGTAGGGTTACTCTAAATTTGAATTATCATCCGGTGATACGCGAAACGAACATATTTCATTGGTTTCAACTGCTTACCGTTCTGCTCTAAATAAAATTGTTGCATGTGTAAAATCTTGCCAGTTTATTTTAAAGACTCCATATATTAGTGTCCTAGACACAGAAATATTATTATATCTATGGTCCTAGACGTTACATAATGTCTAAACGTAACACCGCGAGCTGTACAACGACTAGGTATAGTTGCCAACGTAAAAAAAAATCCGTTATATTGTTATAAATTCACATTAATTGGTCGCCGGTACCGCCATATTGTTTCTTGAAATAATTAATGTTAATGTAATTCTGCATACTAAATGAATTTGTTCCACGTAGAGCTCGAAATAACTATTATTTTTCTTTGTTTGAAAAGAGACAAACTCGTCGTCAACCTATTACTCATAATAACTGACCATCTTGTTACTTTTAATGCATTGTCTTTTACAAGGAATTTCTGATAAGACAAATGGTTTCTCTTTTGTGTAATATCCGTCATACTTACTACTTAGTCAATTTTTTTTTTTGTTGTTAGTTTAATTTTTTTGTTATCAAGTTATGTAGATATTAAAATATTATAAAACCGGAGTATCTTGCTGGTAATCCTAGTCATAGTATTTAAAAATAAAATTAACAATTTATTCAATAGAGAACATCTGCATACTGTATTTTATCCAAATTGCTTCAGCCTATACTCTATATATACATATAATATTAAAGAATCTACACAAAAATACGAACGGCAGAATTGCAAAGTGTTCCACTTTCTCTACTTAAATATTAAACTACGCATTAGGGACATGTTTCACTTTCGCGAAAATCACAAGCAATAAGAGCAACTAAATAATACTTAGCTTCACATCACAGTCCACATATAATTATCTTGAGTTTGCTACTGAGAGAAAATCATTACGATAATGTGTACCTACCTTATGTAATATTTTGACCTCAAATCGTGAATCCGTTGTGATTTTTGCTGGAACTGCAGATTTACTTTGGCCAGACCATATTTACCATTCAGTATTTCTTCGTATGTGATTGACTTTTAAATGTTTGTTTTAAAATATTCATGTTCTCTGGTGACAAAAAGTCTGTACTACTAACGATACTGTTTGTCTCATTAAGTACAAAACACACACGACAGAGTCCAAATAAGAACAATCCGGAACACATTATCTATCATTTACGTCTATTATAATGAATTTGCAATCATCCTATAGAAATCATTTGATTGAACCGCGCCTCGGCACGCGAAATCAAATTGGTGCGCACTTTACGGTACACTTGATTGCGAAATAGAGGCAGGAAACCATACAATTATGTGCCAACTTTCTCGTCGTCTCTCATACTTATAATTTACAATAGTAAAAAAATCTTACATGCATAAAAATACTCTCGAACACAAATTACAAGTTAAGTGAACATTTTTAAAAGCCAATTAGCATTTCAGCTTCAAATGTTATCGACTTAATGGACAGTTAGTGCACCTAAAAGTCTGTGTACCTTTTAATTAAGACTAGGCCCGCTTGTTTACATTCCTCTGGCTAACGAGGAACAGCACCTTTCTCTTCAAACAATAACACAATATTGCTGAAAAGCATTATTTAGAAAGGCGTCTTCTGTTGTTTTAGTGGCATTTCTGCAAATCAGTTGCAGTCAGTTACTCGAAAGCGTTTTATTGTCCGTCATACATTCTGTTTATTGCATATAATTCCATATTATACGCATTTCAGTAAAAGTAAAAGTTGGTAGACATTTTTATGAAAGTATATTTCGGTACTCTTTTTTGAATGGAAGCAACCTGCATTGTTTCACATTTACATTCTACGTGTTTCATGTCTTAGTACATGATCTATTTTTTTTTTAATCCTATGTAGTTCCATCGCATTAATACTTTCTTTTCCTTTTGTTCCAGTGTCAACATTTCTACCCCAAACATTATGATTTACAAATGGATATTATGATAAGAGTGAAGTGCTGTCAAGAAACTAAAAACCCAAAGTGACGAAGTGCCCTGTAGGTGTCTGTTGTGCTACCGTTCCGTTGCCTGCCCCTTACCTATTTAGTGCTCAATATGTCTGACAAGACCTCGTCGTCGGTCGGCCCGAGGAGTTTCGAGACGATTTCGGAAGAGGACCTCACCGCGTCGCCCTGGGAGAAACTGTTGGGAGAGGTGAACACTGCTGTTCCTACGATAATAAAGACTAATGTGTCATGTACAACCATCTGTCCAAGCGGCGATGAGGTGTCTGCGAACCCTCAAGCCGAGGAGGATCTGGAGGGAAACAAGTTAAAACGATCCAAGAGCCTTAATCAGCGAAGAAATAGCAGCGGCCTTCTCAGCTCGATCCCGAGGCAGCTGAGGAACTCATTGCGAGGAGTTCGGAGTGAACCTTCGAGTGTCAAGGACGTACCCACGACCAGGAATGACAGCTCTCTTAACCTTCTTCTTAGGTGAGTCATCGTTTTATATTTCACATTTAAGTAATTGCAAGCGTCCACGGACTAATTGTTTTGTAGAATGAAAGGGTCTTGATTTATTTACTTTGCAAGTTGACACCAAGCGCGACAACAGCAAAAATATATCGCAAAAAATATAGGTTCACACAATTTGATACGGCTGAATAAAAAGGGGAAATACCCAACGCTTCATGCACAATGTTTTGCCTGACGCGAGAAATTTTTCATTTAAGTCAACGTTTTCTCAATAACTGCAAACATAAAATTTTTGTGGTTGGCAAATTAGGTGGAAACATACCTACATTACGTACACAGCATAGCTTTCGAGATCTCTCGAACTAGCTAGACTCGAGACTTACGAGGTCGTGAGTTCGAACCCAGACAGGCACTTTACTTTTGTATTTAATTTCTTCCCTACTGCTCTCAAAACGGTGAAGGAAAACATAGTGACAAAACCGGCATGTCCTAAAACCAAAAATTTGAAGACATGGGACATCCGCCAACCCGCACTGGGCCCACGTGGTGGATTATGGCCCACTCCCTCTCACAGAGATCAGGCCTGTGTCCCGGCAGTGGAAACTTTATAGGCTGATTTTGCATTATGCAGTCATCGTAGACCCGTTCAGTATAAAATTGACATTCTGAAACGATGCACGAATGACCCTTACCAAGTGCCCTTGAGCCTGTACTTTACAATATATTGTCACGTGCCATCGGACTCCATGGAGGAATTTTCATTAGAAAATACATGGCAGGTCAAGAGCAAACGGTGCCTCGTGACCACAAGGCTTCGTCTGGCTCCCCCCTTACCTCTTCATCGCCATAATTACCATTAAGTAAATTTTTCCACATAATTGCAACCTTCATGGTCTGAAATACGTGAGGCTTCGCACTGATTGTTCCTAGAGATGCAACTAACACTGACCTATTATTGTCTATCGCTGTCTGCGCAGTTTAAGAAAAAAAAAAAAACCTTAGAGACAGTGTCAGGATATAATTAGTGCAACAAATAAGGTCTTCTGTAACTGAACATTTTGTTTAAGGGTGGTTGAAATTGAAAGAAAGTTATTATGGAAGTTATTTTTCAAATACGAACTAGGCACTGTATTCCTCACTATAAATCTTATCGCCTGTCTATGAACAAGCTATCAATAAATCTACATCACTCGTGATCAATATTATGAGGCTATAAAACACTGTGTAATTCAATACTTATTTATTTGCAAGTCGATAATGAAACGTAATAAAAGTGAAGAATGGGTCTTCCGTTTATAAATGTGCATCAATTCCTAATAAAAAGATTTTTACCGATAACTTTCTCATATGCAAAACTGTAAAGGAAGCGGACGTCCTTATTTAAATACGAATTGCAGGAAACCAGGCGCCCGTGTAGACAGCCAGCCAAAAACAATGCTCCTTGCAGAACACAATGAATAGACTGAACCATTGGATGGAAGTAGCAATTCAGGGCCATCCGTTTAGCGCAATCCGTGTCTTCTTGTTTTTTCTCCTTGTTACGAGTTGTGAATGCAAATGAATTTTCAATTGATTTGGGTTCGTCACCGTCGGAAACAAGCGGATCAAAATGTTTTAACCTACGAATACGTGAGGTCCATTACGGAATGGCTAAATTAGGCAGATACTGATTTATGATCGCGATGTGTAGTTATTTGTTATTATTTTTATTGATCTTCGACCACCCACTCTGGATTGATAAATTATGCGTAGTGTTCAAACTAACAAGAATTAAATCTCTTTGATTTGTTATGAGATGTTGTTATGGAAAAAAACCTGCACATTTTAGTGTTCGTTCGTGAGTTCGTGATGCACACTTGCTTACATTAGTCAGGTAATCGAATATGGTGTAATTGACTGAAATAGTTGATTCATTTATAACTTTAACGTAAACCAATATAGGAAATGGTATACATGTTAAAACATCGCGCTATATCTTATCGAAGTCATCCTTATCTTCAGCCCGTACCCATATTGGCTTGTCCCACTGGCTGCTCTGTATGATAACCTAAGGAGTGCCAATCTAAAGAGATTGGCACTGAGGGAGGCTACTAGCTTGATATCAAGCATCATCAAATGTGATGATGCTTGATACCAAGCTAGTAGCTATTATTGAGACACGATTTTCTATCGGTATTGAGTCTCTAGAATAGCACTTTTCCGTAGTAACAAAAACTGACGAACGCGAATAACTATAATGGATTTGATGTAGGTAACAGTTAAAAACGGTGCTTTGTTCGTTTTTTGCCAACATTTATTTGACTTTTAGGCCACTGCCCCTAGAGTCACCAAAAAACGAATATAGTTCGATCACAATTATTGGAATTGACTTTCAGAGGGACCGTATAATTTGGATTTTAGATGATGAATAGATTGGATACAATTGCGAGGTTTTTGCAGTACCTACTTCCATTAACTTATTTGGAGGTTACTATAATGTGCTATGTAAACGTCTGTGTGAATGACCCACATTCAAAAGGTGCTAAAAGATAAAAGTACGGAGGTGATACTGTTACATTATCAGACACAATATGTAACTGTGTTTATCAACTGATAGCTGGGTCAGGAACAGTAGGTCAATGCCCCTAAACTATAAGAATGAGTTTTCTGACATTGACCCCATTATAAATATCTATTTTTGAAAACAATTGGTCTCCGAAACATGAAATTTACGTTCAAAGTTATGAACTACGCATTGGTCTATTTAAATAAAGTAATTTCGTCTATAACTCTATAGTATAACTCTCGTTGAAAATGATTTACAGCTCCGACCAACATAAATTGTAGCAGCGTGTGCCTATTTGAACTTTATTAGCACACTTCAGAATAATAGCATTTACACAGAAAGCTTTGATCCAGAATATTTTGTAAAATTATTAGCAAAAAAAAAACATGGATTCACGGCACGGTTGTACCGAGAACGTCGCGAGGCCATTCACTTCCACCGAAGTGTTCACACACGCGTCTTGGCCTATTGGTGCGACATCTGTGTAAGTGTTGGTGCCAATATTTGCACTCCAACATTCGGCTCGCTTCCTGGCTGGCATGCCTTATCACCGGCAGACCCGACCTGGATACGGATTTCCAGGCACGTTTTACAGCGAGAACTATTTGCTCCGTTTAACTCGTGGTTCGAATTGAACATTGTAAATAGAACGCAAAGGATGTTGACTTTCAACAACTTTATACTGAAGACGTCAAACGAAGTAGGGCGAATAGAAATTTTATAGCGTCAATTTTTTAGAAAATAAGAAAATAAGTTTTACATAAACACTGAAACAGCTGACCGGTATTATCATTGCTGAACTTAGCAATACTTTCGCTCACACTCGGTTAAATGTCGAAATATCCTGGCAAACGCACTAAAAACAGCTGATGACGCGTATAATTACGAAACACTGACGTACCGTGAGGTGTCACCTGTACAAACAAGTTTATAAGAACCTCTTAGTAACTTTGTTGTATACAAATACACGTAGAAACTCTGTTATGCAGTATTTCTAAGAAAACCAGTATTAAATGAAAGACTTTGTAGCTGAATAGGTGCAAAGTAAGTAGGTAGGTAGTACCTAAGTTAAATAGAACAGTGTGAATTACGTGTCTTATTATGCTTTACTTGGAACAGTTCAATTTAGGACTTCTTGTTTTATTTTCCTTAGGTATTTAAGATAACACCTAGCCAGTTAGAAGAAATAATGCAACTATGTTTTGTATGAAGGATTTAGAAACAAGAAATTAGTAGAAAATGTCGCCAATGTAGCAAGCCATAAGCTGATGCAAAATTTGAATAGCCAGAGATAGATATTAGGACTACAGTATGCAGGAAGGAAAATACCCTTATAACATTTTTTTGTGACTAATAAGAACGCAAACGAAGCAATCTGCAGTTTCTGCCTCCCCATGCGAAAGGGCTGAGTAAATGAACTATTACTACTATTTTTACGTATATAGTTGTGTAGGTACAAATACGACTAAAGAACGGGACGGTAGTACCTATTTAATAAAAAATAAAGGCACACAGCAACAACAATACTGCCAAAACTGTGTTCATTTTTCCTCAAAGTTATTTCCAAACGACCGTCACCTAAAGAGTAAAGTATAGAAGCGCTTGTTTTCCGGGAAAATGAAACTGCAAATATTCTTTTTTTTTCAGAATCAGAATCAGAGTGTTTATTTGTGAAACATAGGTATTTACATAAAGATCTTAGGTTATTATATGTGCGCTATGTTTTGCCGTGAAGGCGTACAAATATTTAAATAAAAAAAAAATCATAAAAATAACAATATTAAACTATTAACATAAGAAGAAAGCAAAATTAAACTCTTACATGAGAAAAGGAACTATAAATATCTTTATAAAATTTATAATTAAAAAAACTTACTTTAGTAACAGTCTTAAAAAATCTCGTAACCGTCTTTAAAATTACATTGAATACATATAAGTGTTTATCGCTTAAGAAATATTAAACATTATTATCATTAATAAAATCTTCTACAGTAAATTTTTACAGTAAATAAAATTTTTCTATTAATAGTGAGTAGAGCATCTTTTTATATTTAATTAAGGGCAATTTTTTTATGTTATCAGGTATTTTATTATAAATTATTATTTATTTATCTTTTTCATTAAAGCGGTTCTGCATTTTTTTTCGCACAGTTTCTTTGTATATTGAGAACGCATTGGAGTTTTTTTAACATCAGAGAGTTTTTGAAATCGATCTAAATAGATTTTGACAAACAAAGCAGTTTCGTAAATGTACATAGCTGGAAATGTCAGTAATTTTAGTGATTTAAAGTGAGGTTCACAAGTTTCAGTAGTTTTTAAGTCACACATGGACCGAATACATCGTTTTTGCGCTTTAAAAACCGATTCTCTTTCAGAAGATTGCCCCCAAAAAATAATTCCAAACCTCAGAACAGATGCAACCAATCCGTGATACGCTAATAAAAGTGTTTGTGTGTTAACTTTTTTCGATAGCTGGAACAGGGCATATGCAGATTTATTTAGTTTTAGACAAATTTCTTCGTTGTGGGGTTTCCATGTTAGCTTACTATCGATTATTATACCTAAAAATTTTGCTTTGGCCGTATCTTCTATTTGGCACTTGTCATATTTGACATGAACTGGCGGTTTTTCACATCTTTGACGAAAGTGCATTACTTTTGTTTTGTTTAAATTAATTACTAGGTTATTACTAATAAGCCACTTAATTATTTTATTGAGGCAATCATTTATATCATTCTCGTAATAGTCAGGGTAACATTATACATTTTACAATGGCTGTACTATCATCAGCAAAGAGAACCATATTTTGAGTTATGAGTATTGGGAGATCGTTAATATAGATTAAATGTTTGAAGAAGATTTCAAATAACAACTCATTGAAAGCGGCACAATACTATTCCTTTAGCTTAGAACATCGTGCGACACTTGCGACATAGTAGTCGAAGACAGTATAATATGCAAAACAGAAAGGGTAAAATGAATTTCTTGCGCAATTGTAAGTTGCATACAACAGGTAGAGAAAATCATTGTCAATTAGATTTTCACTAAGCATTACTCATGCTGGACATAACTCTTAGCAAAAAACCTACCTGTAGAGGATACCCTCAGAGTTTTCCTTAGTAGATTGTCATTTAGAAACGATCGATCTTCAATTCAAAGCCTCCTTTATTTGCAGGACATTTGAACTTCACTTGACTTACCGGTATCTTTTCCTTATGGTTAGACATCAACCACGCGTCTATCAATATAACAAGGGTTTCCTTGAATCGGTTAATAATTATTTTAGTATTTGTGTCCATAATACCTACCTACATAATTATATTAATTATCTGTATAAGGAAGTAATTGTTTTACCTGTTAGGAATACATTTTTCAACATTCCGAGTGTATTAATGGAGTCATTGGATAGGGAAAACACTTTGAGCAAACAATAATCTGCAAAATATTTATTTTAAAATTCATGACTTCCACAAGCTAAATAAATTGTGTAAGATTAGAAAATCACCTTGAAAGAATGTCTGAGAAAAGTCAATCGGAAAAATTACACTAAACACAAACTCGATGAAAGTTACTAACGTGCGTTAAAATTAGCTCTATGCCAAACTCGTTTCGTTAAGGTGTGGGTTTCCTTAAAACAACAAACAGGATTAGGCACAAATTAGTTCGTAGTAAGGATTAGAAAATTTGACATCTACATTAGCGTAAATAGTTCTGTGAATGCCTTTAGACTTGAGCACTAAAAACTCAACACGAACGCTATGACGTAAAACCCATTGGACCCAAACTTGCGTGGAATGATTAAAAACAAACGTTCGCAATACTAGAATGACGGCATCATAATGTATTCAATATCGTAATGATTCGCTATAAAACAGAAGACTGTAAGTATACAGAGAATGATTTCAATGGATACCTAGTGACTAATGAAGCAGATCTGTTTCAAAGGAACTATACATTTGAATATGATATGAAACTAGTGACGCTGGTATTTCTGGCAAATATTTTATTGATGAATAATCTGAGATATTATATTCAATAATATATTATATTTCCAAGAGCACAAAGTGCCGTTCTTTTTTTATATGGGACCGGAATCCCAATCGGTGTTACCGAGACTTGCGTAGGCGCCAGGGTAGAGGATGCATGCTTAGTAATATTCAAAGAGTTGAAATCGAGTCTAAAGATAGCAAAGCACAGGTTAAGAGCCCGGTAACCTGTTTCCCTCATTACTTTTAGAACTAGCGCAAGATGATAAGAAAGCCGATAGAACTCTTGGGTTTTCCTTTATTTCTCAAGATATTATGGTACTTTAAAGGAATTTGTTAAATATAAACCATAGTTTATAAGTAGGCCACGTGTCAGAAATTGTTATTGAACGATTATTCATTTGAATTGTATTTACAAAAGAGAGGTAAATGACCCGATATGTATGCTACGTAACGTCTGGATAACTAACAGTCGAATTTGAATTAGATTTCTTGTGGTCTATTCTATGAGTATTTTAGTTGGCAAAATTATTCATATACCCACTTTCTTGATTTTCACATGAAAGATCATGCTTTTATTCTTATTTCGTTTTGTACTCTTGTCCAACAATTTGTATTCGTTGTGAAAGGACCGCTTTCTTAATATATTATTTGTATGTATGTACTCAGTACTGAACACATCATGTATGATCACGTTCGAATACATCATCAACGCTGCTTTCACAAGCAGTAAAATATTACGATCATTCATTTATTTCTTGTTCAATTGGTTTTTATTAAATACCGTTTCCATTGCTTTCTACAGCTTTAACGATTTTTCATTAGTTATCTTTGTAGCTGTCAGAATCGGCTTTTCATTTATTATTATCTTTTATATTGCTTCAACCTAGAGATAGCCAATGAGTTCTTTATCGTCTAGTATATATCATCTTACATATAATTTCTCCAGGTAGCTTCGGTCTTGCTTTAGTTTATACATTCCATTCCATTTATTATTTATTCCATTTTTTTCCATTTCCATTTAGTTTATTCGGTGGTTATTTCGAGAGTACGAGTTGGTTAAGATATTAATAAAAATGATTTTCAAAAAGCAATCTCTCTTAAAGTGAATCCTCAGCCCGCCAAAATTCTTTGGTTTTATGCAAATTGCAGCTCTGTTTTACGTCGTATTTGGATCAAAATGCGATTCACGACAGTAGGAATGATATATTTACTGAATAATAATCATAAATCACCACCTAAGAATGTTTATATGAAATATTCTGAAAAATTCTACAGCTAGGCTACAGCTTGGGATTCACCTCAACTTTAGAACAGCTAAAAAGTAATGACTGTTTACTTAGTCTGTCAATAAATGTTTGGATGAAAAACAAAGAGTAAGAAAAAATACGAATGTAGAACTGTTTGGGCTTTGGTTTAAACGTAAGTTTCTTTAATTTACCCGTAAGTAGCTATATTTTTTCTGAAAGAATTTCCTGGAATGTGATTTGTAAACGTATCTATCATTCTATTATGGATTTTTTGTCGATTAATTCGACAACTAAGTTAGGCCAATTATCAGTCAATTATCAATCGTCTTCGTTTAATTTTTTAGTATTAGACCCTAACAGAGGATTTTCTGAAAATGAACACCATTAATCATGACTACTGACCAGGAAATTATAAATTTGCCCAAATGAGTTTGCACCTTATTTGTAACGTTTTTGTCTGAATAACCGTATTTTTGTCACAAACGTCATTAGTTCTTATTATTCATTCCAATGAATCATTATCTATCTGCGAACTAACTGTTCACTAAACTCGTTGTTAGCCCTCGTACCCACGGGTGATTTTTTTCGGCGACGACTTGTAGTCGTGTACTGGATTTTTAACTCTGGATATTTAGCCGACCATTGAGAATCCAACAGAATCCATCCCAGCGTAATAATAAAATACATTATCGAATTTTGAACTCTCAGCGCTAAGCAGTGCGTTGAAAACCCAGTGCGCGATAAAAATTCGCCCGGGGTACGAGGGCTTAGGTACTGGTGTGATACACGAACATAGAAGTATCCTTTATGGGAATAGGCATTACAAACCATGGGGTCGGAGTGCCTACTTAGTTTTTCGAGACATCGCCAACCGGTTGGTCGACTCTTCACGTGACCAGAGGGCTGGCCTATTTTTTGGCCAAAGAATCAGCATTGCCATACAACGTGGCAATGCTGCCAGCCTTTTGGGCACTTTTCCTGTTGACAGCGATGCGGATGAATCTTTCGATGCCCTTTGATTTATTTATTATTTTTTATAAGTATACTTGTACATATTATTATTTTAAGACTTAGCTTTTTAAATTATGTAAATATTAGTTCAGATATGTTAAATAATATTGTTATATTCCTTGAATTATATTGTTACAAACATAGAAATAGTTTTGAAAATAGCATCTTAAAATATTGTAAATTGTAATCACGTTTTTTTACCCTATAAATCGTACTCGGTAATCGTAGATCAGTGTTGGTGCATGTACTCGTATGTTAGTTTATGTTAGTAACTTCTGATCGATGAATCATTACTAGGGAAATAATAACGATGGAGTCTTTGATTATTATAAATCTTGGGTAGATACATTAATGTAGTCATGATCAGGGGATTAAGTTACGGTCTGACTTAATTATATTTATAAGTAAGTACAAATAACTTCTTATGTGGCGATGGCGCCTATCTAGATATAGTGATGTGCCTAGGATAGGCATTTATATACCTGGACTCTTTTGTAATAATTCCTAACTAAGTGAATACAATGTGCATGATATTAATCATACAATTTACAACAGCTCAATTGCAATCGCTCTTTTTAAAAGCCAAGGCGAATATTTTTGGATCTGCCTTTAAGTTTCTAACGTTCAAAAAGGAATAACTACAAAAAATTGCTACAAGGAAAAATCAAAATTCTAGACATTTTGAGATTCAGTAGGTTCATTCAGAACGAAGAGATTCAGTAGATTCTTCAGTAATTATTTATATTAAGGATCAATGAAGGCAAACAATGGATTGATAAGCCGAGAATGCTGTCATGCAGGAGCATTTCATAACAGTTACATAATTAAATCCATAATTAAAATTAAAATAAAAAGAGGGAGGTGACGTGTTTATACTGGAAATAACTTTTAGTAATAATTATATCGTGTAACTGGTGCGTCATGCCGGTGAATTCGTTCCGTGTTAACATCAGGTACCTTCAGCAAGTAGATATAAACGTGAACAGTGACCGATACCTACCGCAATGAAGTTGACTAAGTTGCTGTCATTTCACACCATTGACGAGTTGTTAAAAATAATTTAACTAATTGATTTCAACTTGATTAAGTTCAAGTTTTTGTTAATCTGGATACCTTCAAAGAAATTCATTAAAAAGGACAGGTACATACAAAAATAATAAAAGAAGAAAAATCAATAACATGATAAATTGCAAGTAACAAATACATTTTAATAAAGCCCCTATTATTTATTATAAATGTAACGCTTGAATTGGAAATAAATTGCCCATTATTTAAAATTAAAACACATCAATTGAGCTTCACACAGTATAAAAACATGAGTTCGTTATTAATCAATCTCACATAGAAGACCAGTTCAATTACAGGTTACCTTAAGTTTTTTAGGACTCTTCGGATTTATATTATAGTTATCAGAATAAGAATGAGTCATTTTGCGGTTACAACGAGACTCGAGACGTTGACCTTTTTGAGATTCAATTAATTTTGCGTCCATGAGGCTTTTTCTAAATTTAGACTTACCTGGAAAAGGTTCACGGTAAGAGGAAAAAGAACGTCTTAGAAAAAGAAACTGGCTATGTTCCTTTGGGAACGAGAACTTCTCGCGGGCATTTAGCGGATAAATAATAAAACCTCGAATTTTGCCAGTCTTTATCTTGATTGATTAACAAACTTTTTACTTACTCTGTTTGCGTTAAATACACTGAAATACGATAATTTGGCTTGCAAAAAAATATCATCTAAGTAGGTTTGCCATTGTCGGAAATTAATGTTTCCTACTCAACGACCATCCAGCTGCCATCATTGCATTGTATGACAATCATATTGTACGAACTCTAAAATAATGGTGCAGTATCATTGTTAAATTGTTCACTTGGGCTCATTAGGATAGCTCACATATTAATGTAGTAATCGGGAATATATGTCGTTTATCGTCTAGAAATCATCTGGTCCATTCTGTGAGTCAACTCCGGGAAATGAGTTGTTGTACTGGGCACATGTGGGCGACGGTCGCGATGACCTAGCAACCAATCCCTACTAAAGCAAGAATTGTGAACTTTGAACATAATACGTTAGTAACCACGTGGACGTGGGTAATACTCAACGTACTTTACATTGGCATTGCTTAGATTACTGGCAATGAAGAATAAACGTGATCGGGAGTTATTGTAGTTCCAGAAAAAATCGGTCACGTTTACCCAACGATTTTGGTAACAGTGCCATCTATCAGGGAATAGCAGAATCTTGACAATCTGTAGTCGTTTGGCCAACGTAAAACGATAGTGAGCTTAGAACAGCTATTTCCGACTGACGTGTCACCAGACGGGTTGACTTGGCAACGGTTCCCGGCTCTATTTCATTGAGAACGAAGTTCGAATAGACTAATGTCAGATCAGTGGCTAACATTGCTCGTAGATTAAATTGCGTGGCTACTGGAATTTTCCTAGGTCTGATAAATCAGGAAAATGTGAAAGAAGAAAATACATTTTCAATTTAATGTCGCATAGCACTGACAAATATTCAATAGCTTGAAATAGATGGCGGAAAATACTTACAACGTGCAGTAAAAATAAAACGCCCGTATTTATTAAACAGCTGACAAAACTATGCAAGTTTAGTGATAGTGTCTTCGAAGTCTCGTGTTTCTGCATACATTTCGATTTGCAAATTAAAAATCTTTGGGTTCGAGTTACATTCAAGATTTGATCATAGTAGGTAGTAGGTACCTACCATTGCTTTTCTGAATCTGATGAAGACTCATATTCTCAGACACTATTTCTCTAGCAATAAAGATAATAGCGAATTGATGAATGTAGGTATTAAAGATCACTTCAAAGAAACTGAAACAACTATTCTCTATTTCAGTGGATAAGTACGCTGCGATGCGTACTACCCATCTACGTCACAAGTTAAACATGCTATTACAACAGAGGCTGTTAAACATTTTAAAATGCCGACACAATTTGAATGTGGGTGTTCGTTGTACTATACGGTGACGTCATCAGTCACGACGACGTATTTGTCCAAACAGACGCGACGATGCTCTACGTAAGAAATAAACCGTGAAACTGGTTATAAAACGTACCTAATGTCTTCAACGGTATTATCGGGGAAAATCTTATGAACTTTGGTCATGATGGTTTTGGCACAGTTTTTGGTGACGTAAACGTAATAAGCGAATCCAAGTGGCTGTTCTAATTCGCTGATGCGACACGACAGCGGTATTCTAGTTAAATACGCTCCAATACACGGAATAATTAATTTGTTGTCGTAAACAAACTCCTTAGTCAACTTTGTTTGCGTTTGCAAATGTCAAGGAGGCATAAGTTCATGTACTGCACTAGTCAAGTAAACAGTAAACACATACATTTATTACTTTACTGTGCATTCAATGTAAAAATAAAAAGCATGCTTTATCTGTATTTGAACAAAATTCAATTAATTATGTGTCTCTGCTACGATTATATTGAATCACAAATAAGAAACCTCACTACTGACGAAGACAAATACCTAACTTTAAATCAACCAGTGTGTTTAGTTTCACGTTGCTTTACAATTCGCTAAAAGACAAATAAACGTAAACATTTGTACGTTATCCTTCAACAGTTGGCATCAGTGAAAATAACGCGTGAACTGACTGACGGATACTAAGGCCATTTCAGTTTCAGTGTCACTGCAGCTACATTAATACCTACTATAAAACTGAACGACCCCTATTTTTATGTAGGTACCTACCTACTTATATTTTATAAATGCGCAGGAGGTGACCGTCTGCTTCGGGTAACGAACTTCGTAGCCACACTAAGGTTGAATATTACTCCTTTACACATGATTCAAAATTTCAAACATCGATTGTTTACTTTTAATAGAATTGAATAGAATACTCGAGATACTAATATAATAATACTAAAGATTGATTTTATTGTAATAATATGTAGGTATTTCTTGCAACCTCTGCAATGTTATAATTTATGTATTTTTTATATTTCTGTTTATATAGTTGTTACCACTTAATTTTTATGCATTTCGGTTTTACCTTAGGCTATCACTGTATTTGAGAATGTTGGTTCACCTATTATTGGCAACTGTATAAGCCCTCAACTATTATCTACTGTTATTTGATATTTTGTATACAGAAGCTGTTGGTGTACTATAATGAATAAATAAATAAATAAATACTCTTTATTACGTACTTACACCAAAAAATTGCAGTTAAAAATTTTGAAATTTTACATAGTGTGACACAATGGGCGGTCTTATCGCTAAAAGCGATCTTTTACAGACAACCTTAGGATGGATTAAGGGAGAAGGAGAGACAGTGGTCTAGCTAGGTAGTCAGTGGTGTACCAATATATACATAAAAATATACTTATCTAATAAACACGAAACAAGAACAAGGAAACCATAAGTAAAGATGAGGTTTTAGGAGAGAGGAGGTGTTTTTAACCAGAATTATAACTTATAATCTGTTATATCTACCAGTTTCGCTTGTGACAAAAACATTTAAATTCTCCACAGCCGTTAGTTATGCTGTATACCTAATGTAACACGCAACTTATGTCGTGGCCACCGGGTGGCCAAAATGCAACAACAGCAGGATAATCATAAATATGTTCATTTAATGGGCAATATTTCGCAATAATCTAAATACCGTTCACTTAGATATCTTGCCAATATGATAGCTATCTGGCTGTCTTGGCTTGCTTCTTGAAACAACTAGTAATTATTCATCGGCTAACAAAAATAAATAGAATATATGGCGTCGCGTCGGTAAGATGGCCGTTGGGTTATTCTCGGCCTCGATTCATGGAAGATGCACTAATTTACTACTAACTGTGCGATGAGTGATGGGTCCTTTGGCATTTGTTAGTACCTATGGTATTGTAGGCCAATTGCCAGCTGAAGGGTCACACAGCCTAGTTTACTCACTTCCGCCATGTGAATAGTTTCTAAACTTAGGTGCGTTGGTAATGTAGGTACATTGTATATAGAATTGTAGATAGTAACAGTCTATTAATGATGCTGATTTAAATAAATCAGAAGTAATATCTACCAACTTTTAATCGAATACTTTTTCAAGTATTTTATAAATAAATATTTTGATCTATTACTCCCTTAGGAATGCTTGCCAACTAATGAATAGTACCAAAATAGTCGTGCTTCTATTATAAAGTACGACTTTACATAGGATGAGTATAATTTTGTGGACTTAAAAGACCCTGAGCATTTGCAGAGCTATTCAATTACTAGAATACAGGATTCAGAGTTATTCTTATACAGATAGAGCACAGTAAATGCTCACTTTTTGCCATATCACACCTAATTGTTTTAAAACGACACCTATAAATAGTAACCATTATCCGCCCTGATTGTTAATAACTAACCCAACCGAAGGTAAAGCGTTGGCCTTAAACGGTACGAACATAAATAAACATTTGTTTTATGACCCAGAGACGATATTAAACACTTCTCAAGTTCGCCGATAAAAGCTAGTCCTGTCATCATCGCGAAAATGCGGAACAAACATTCGTTTAATGAAATATTTCTAATCTTTTCTACATTCATTCGAAGTCGAAGATATAGCGAAGAAAATTCTATTATGATTTAAGTTTTCTATTCTGTAGTATTCTTTTCCTGTATCATCACATTCATTTCTTCATCATATTTTCGTAGTCAGGAGATGAGGCAGCAGTATTTTTATGAATCCAACCTTTCAACCAATGATCAATATCCTTTCGACCGGTCCTTGAAATAATTAAAAGGACTGGACGCCCATTTTGAGGAAGGCATGTTATTTTAACCATCCCAATGCTTTCATCATCATCAGCCTATAATTTTCCCACTGCTGGGACACAGGCCTCCTCTCGGTGAGAGGGAGTGGGCCGTAGTCCACCGCGTTGGCCCAGTACGGGTTGAGAGATGTCACATGTCTTCGAATGTTTGGTTCTAGGACATGCCGGTTTCCGCACAATGTTTTCCTTCACCGTTTTGAGAGCAGTAGTGATTTTACACAAAGTAAAGCGCCTGTCTGGGCTCGAACCTACGACCTACAACTCGTAAGTCGCGGCCGTTACCACTGGCCCATCACTGCTCTTCTCTCCCAACGCTTTACGCAAAGATAAAATAAGAAAAAGCAGAAAAAACGTGCTTTTGTATCCTGGAAGGTTACTAAATAAATCAGTATATCGAATGGCGTCATTAAAATACCTAAGGATAATGTCCTGCGATTAATGTCAATAATTCATCATGAAGGCTAACTACAGGTCACGTTTTAATCGTTTGTCCTTTTATCGAAGGGAATTGTACCAGCAGCAAAGTACGTATTTTTATGAACAAAGTATCTATTGTCGCGTTAAGACTTGTGTCACTGATTCAGTTCAATTTCTATATCAGAACTTCGACAAAATCGGTAACTCAATGACTTGTCTCGATTAGATGGAACATGTTTCTTCATATCAAACACACCTTTTGCACGTCTTTAATATCAATTACGTTACATTATTTATAAGGAGGAATAAATATTTTGACAATAGCACACGCCACTGCTAAAGATGGTCGTCCTAAAACTCCGCTACAAAGATTGGTCGTAAAATATGCCAGTATCAACAAGTTTGCTTACGGATTGGTGAAGAATGACTCTGCTCAACTACAACATTATAGCCCTCGCTCCAATTTATTTGGGGTCAGCACAGCATGTCTTCTCTCTGTCATCTCAGTGGTGTTACCCACTTTCTTACCATTTCATCATTAAGAATGACCCAGAAGAAGATATTCATCCTAAATGAATAAATAGTGTAGATAAAAACCCACAGGAAGCAAAAAGTTGGGCTTATTTTCTGCAGGAAACACATTGACCTAATGTCCCACCGAAAATATGCAGCTGATACAATACAATGGATGTAACACGTACAAAAAAACCAAATTCTTTGTTGTATTTTGTCTGGCCGTTCCAGACGGTGTTGTAATCTACGGATTTAGAGCCATGCATCGTGAGGACCATAATATGACAACGATTGTGACGTTAATATGTAGTTGACATCAGCCAGTAATAAAATTGGTAGAAGAGGTTGTAGACAAATCCTCATAATCAATGTGACGCAGATGAAGAATTTTTCGACGAATTCATTCCAGTTTTCAAGGTGTAAATGCCTTTATCAGTGCCGTTTGTCTCTTAGTTTCAAGAAATTTTAAAGCAATTAAGCTGGTCATTGAAACCAAATAAATATAAGAAAGATCTTTAGGCAATATAAAAGAAGTGTCCAACCATCCCAATAAGAAATCCTAAGGATCCTGCCACATTCACAATAACTGCAGGAAATTTGCTGTTGTTAATGACGTAGTAACTACACATATGCATGCTGCTAGTGACATAATCCCTTCGGCGCCTCTTAACGCCCAGTAGGTGATAATCTATTCGCAGACTACCGCCGCCGTATAAGTGACGTCACCATCCCGCGTCTGTGATGCCGTTATATGTATAGGTTCATAGTAATTTGGACGTAAGTAGTCACAGAACACTGAAAAATCTAAGTCCTAACAATGTCTTAAACTTGTTTCTATGAATCCAATATTTTTGAGTATACTGTAAAATATTTCAATTGAAGCACAACGCGAGATTGCTAACGACTATTTCCTAACGCTCTAAATCCATGAGTTCTTGTAAATGCAGACCAAGCGCATAAACTGTGCGGATTTAATGTTATTGCGGCAGTTGACGGTTCTATAAACATTCCCATTATCACATTACTCTAATTGGATATACGCACAAGAAAATACTACACACTCGCTAATTAGTACTAGCACGAAAAAAACTTTTAACGTTTCCCAAACAATGATTCACCATAAAACATTATATCTTACTCAAGTTTGACGATAACCAAATATTGCCTTCGAAGCCAAAAAGTCTTCGTTCAACGTCCATATTAAATAAATCTTCAAGAGCAGACTAATTCCGATCACTGGAAACGCGGAGTCAAAATATTTATCTGAAGATCATTCGTAAATCTTAATAAGCACCCTACAGAAAACGTGATCCATAAAGTACACATGCAGATGGAACCGAGTAGATTTTTATTAAAAAAATAGGCAAGTCGACGTCGCGGCGCGCCACGGCGCCACTGGCAACGTTGGCACGGGACGCCTGTATAGTGTTTGTTTGTGAACATCTTCGCATCTGTTTCATTAAACACCCGTGCGTTTCAGTATTGGACCAATTCTCGTCGCAATCGGCGCGAGTGAAAATTTCCTTGCACGTACTAATAGACACGCAGTTTTCTCACGTCGCCATTTTCATTTTTTCTCCTTCTTTTTGTTATTGTTCCGAAATGACGTCGTTGACGATGTTGCGGAAAATAGTGGTTTTGTTGTTTGATATCAAAGAAGTGTTTAGTGAATCCCTCATCAACGTTCTGCTGAAAGATAGAGTGGAGAAAATTGTATAACTCAGTGAAATAAATCGAAGGTTAACAGTTCCAAAGAAAGTGTTCGACTTTGTGATAATAATTTAAGGTCAATATAAAAGTCAAGGTGCGCTGGTCTAGCGGTTGAATTCGATAACGATAGTTCTACTAGTAAGTGAACTAAAAAGAGTGTTTGAGAGTCATTTTGGAAGGTCGAAGAGTTAGTTCAGTATTAATTTAATAAAACAAAAGTGAATTCCATAATTTTTAAAATGTCAGGATTAAAGAGATGTGTCAGTCAAGTGTCAATGCTATTGACTGGAAAGCCGATAAACTCATCGGAATCAGCATGGAGCGAAGAATTGCAAAAGTAAGTGTGTTTTAGTTAGCGACATATTGTGCGTCGTAGTGGCTAGGCGAAGAAAGGCAAGCGGCCTCTACGCTTGTAAAGAGGTGTTCAAATATTTGGCAACTAGTTATTCGGTAATTCATTGCTCCCGAAAGTTTCTTGGAATCCCTTGGCGACGGATAATGTTTTACAGACGACGCTGATTGTGTATCAAACATTGAACTCAGATATACCCTTAGTTTACTTTTATCTGATTGATAAACTGCAACAATTTATCCGCCATACTTAGTTTAATATTTTCTATTATAATATCAGTAGGTATCTTTTGTTTTGTCTTGTACAGTCGCCAGCACATCAGGTTATACGAAACTGTGAAATTTCTCCAAATGATTTTATACCTTAAAATGTTGAAGGTTAAGTTCAAAATCGAATGAGAAAATTTGACAGTTTGTGGTAACTTTACCAGCTGTTGTGTGTACAATGTAACAGTCGCAGACAATTTTAAAAGCATAAAGATTATATTTTGTCATGAATAAATTGCTGTCTCGGATTCAGAAAAGAAAAATCAGGAGCTGGCACCGAAAACTGAATCAAGGTACTTACAGAATATCTTTGTAGTCACAAAATATCCATTCAGTGGTGATTTTGTTAAATCCATTGACGCACGATAATTTAAATAACTGAGAGTTAAATCTTCTCCGAAGAAACCTGTTTTCTCGTCTGGATAATCCAATCCAGGCGACCTTCACGTCGTTTGATGTCATCCGTTCGCAAAGTGGGCGTCCACACGACTTCATAATTATATTCACGACGGCCAACACTCTTTAATGTAAAGGGTTAAACGTGTTAAAATATTGTGAAAAAACTAGCATCCATGCTTCGGTTGGAAAAAAATACATACAACCTAAACCTTCTAGGAATAAAGACAATGAACAAAATTATCGTCGCTCCATGACCGATCGTTTAAGATTTTAACCAAAACAGAGACAAAGATTTTGAACAGATTATTTATGTATGTATTCGGTTGTGTCATTGTTAGCTTTCCATTCAGACACAAAAGTCTACATGGGCGCCCACATTCAAAGTGAAACCTAGCTCTTGTAAATACCTAAGATCAAACCACGCCTTAAACATAAAAATATAGTACCTATTTCTTGTTAATGTGGCCTATAATAACATCTGCCACACGATTTTCGTGTTCTGCGGTTTACCTTAAAAGACTTCTTGTGAATTGTTAATCGATTGTGAAAATCAAGAATTTGCCATGGGTATATTATACGCAAACTAAAACCATCAATACAGTTCAAGATTGTAGACCCCCTAGCGTAGAAAATAAATAAATAAAATATAAATAAATAAATATCGTCTGACATTGCACACAGCACCATCTAGTTCCAAGTTAAGCACTTAACACTTAAGGCTTGTGTTATGGATACCAGATGGTTGATACACTACTTAAATACATTTTTTTTCGTAAACAGATACATATTATAAATATACATCCATGACTCGGGTACAAATGTCCATATTCATCATACAAACATTTGCCCCTACCGGGATTCGAACCCAGGACCATTTGGTTTCGCTGACTACACTTAGCCACTGTAGCCACTACACCAAACGTGTCGTCGAAAATGGTCGTAGATTATCAAAAAAAAATCTGCTGTTTCATAGAAAACTGCGGTCAAAATGTATGGAACAGCATTTGTTTTTAAATAACTTATGGAATAATTTCAACGCTGGGGGTTCAGAATCATGTAGGTATTGAACCCATTGTAACAAACAGGTTGCGCGTCGAGGTTCCGGCCACCCTGTATAATTAAACGCGTTTATATAAGTAGTTGATCGGTAAGACCACCGTACTCGGTACATTTAGCCGCATCATTAATCAATTAGACGGTACAGTATGTACATTACTGCAGCGGCCTGAAAAAGGCATTGATTTTGCCTCGGCCCACACATACGTAGATAAGTCCATCAATGCCTAGTTGTGGCCAAGGCTTGTATAGTACTTTTCTCAAATAATGCACGGGAATTAAAATACAATTACTTTTCAAAATCAATGACGAACAACGAACAACAATAATTTTTCCCACGTTAAAGTTTTCACTTGTTTTTCAATAAACAGCTTTCTATTTGCAAGCCAGTTTGAAATTTAAATAAAACCTTTGATAAGTTCCCTCCTTGGTTGCCATGTTTTGGAGAAAAAGATCGTTCCATTTTTAAATTACACGGTAGATATAAGTTTACTATGTAATTTATTTGGACGCTAAACCACGACAGATATGGATTTTCATACAACTTTTGCCGGCCGCTGCTCGCATGTATTTGGCCAGTACCGCAAATTCGATTTATCTCGAAGAAGGTTGGCAAAATAATGCTCAAATTTCCAAGCATGTTTGAGAAAATTATTATAAATATCATAAACAGTCTTAAGAGCGTTTATTCTTTATGAGTGGCAACGTCGCAATTTAGTGTCATATTTCGTGGTTTTCAATTTTTATCATTTAATCGGAGCTATATTTTAAAAATCTGTTTAATTAACTTTTTAGAATTATGTGAAAACTGTGTAAAAGGTAAGAAATTGTTGCGTTTACAGTTCTATTTATATGCAATTAATACTTTGGAAACTTGCAGGGCGTTATTTTCATTGTAAAATAACTGTAAGCATTACAGTTACTTACTTTTTAAACACTTTCTCTCATACACTCACACATACACTCATACATGCAGTATCACTCACCTGTGCACCGTCTTGCACGCACACGGACAAATATTAACTTAAGTAAATAAGTAGCTTAATTTTAATTTAATTTTAGTTTATAATATTAATTGATTTTATTATTTTTAAATTACTTTTACTGTTTATTTTATTACCATATATTTTTTACGAGTTCACCATATAGCACGTTCGAATTTTTAACATATTATGTAACCTATCTTGGAAGGCGCTGGTGTCTGTGATATAATGATTTAATTCATTAGTACAGACACCAACGATACACTTTTTTCTGTATAGTTCATTTTAGTTGGGAAATTGTTTATGTGAACCTTAAATGTGTTTTTTCAGAAAATGAAAATGTATTATTATTATTACTTTCACGTAATTCTAAATAGTTAATTAAACAGATTTTTAAAATATAGCTCCGATTAAATGATAAAAATTGAAAACCACGAAATATGACACTAAATTGCGACGTTGCCATTCATAAGGTATAAACGCTCTTAAAAGGCTTTGACTTACGCAGTATACGTGCCACAACTTGGTTCAGCAATATAGGATTACTAATTTTAACTCGTAGTTCAGCGATATCGTCATAGATAACGCCCATCTGATGTTGGTTTCGTACTAACATTTGAATGTTATTATTACTTATGATTACTTTCAATACGAACGTATAAGGATCTCGTTTAAGGTCCCTGATCTCTTTACGTTCCATGTTCTCGTGGAAACCAGTTTTAATTTTATTGCTCGGATCCTTTAGAAAAAGTTTATTGATTCAAATGCCTGTAAGTAGAATAATGCAATTGTAATTACACTTATTATGTATAGTTGCAGGCGTCAGGTAAATGAGGGAATAATTTTGAAATGTTTGCACAGTGTTCCTCGATTAAAAACATATTGGTGTTGAAAGAAATTATTTTACAGTCTGTATGCAGAGTCTGCGGTAGTTCGGACGCATCCAGACGACGATGTAATAAAAACAATTCAAGGTGGTCTTTAATAACCTATGTAAATGCGACTGTGTCATAATTTGCTTTACGTTAAAATATAGCAAACACTTTTATTGAACCAATGCAATGTCTACAATCTTTTATTATCTTCTGATATATTACAAACTTTGCGAAGCACCAAAATGTTTACCTGCACTTTTGTCAATTCATTGTTAACTTGTGCTAATGTGAATCTTAGTCAAATATTTTGCTTTGTAAATAGGTTTTCGGTCATATACCTAACTTGGTCATTACCAATAATAGTAACAGTATTTAGCATTGATAGTGGTTTCCTTATTAAAATAACTAGTATTTGTGTATTGCGTTTGACATTAATGACGATATTTTTTTTTTATTACAGGTTTGAATTAATAATACATGTAAAGAATTGTATAAAATACAGAATTATATTAAAATACATAATAGTCACCATACAAAAATAAGTTACGAGACTGAAATGAGGAAGCAAATTGACAGTATAAAAAGCAGACGGTATTTGTAAAACCGTCATAGATATTATTCCATGTTTCATGAGTAAATTATAATAATAAATATTTCCACTTTCTGTGAATTCATGTATGAAGGTACCAAAGTCGTGTGTCAGCTAGTAGCTAGTAGTACAGGCAGCTATATTATCTTATGTTTCTATCAATCGCCTCTATTCACTTAGATATTCCTTTAAACCTTGTTTGCATTTGATTTGGCAGTTATAACTGTTATAAATTTGAAGTTATATTTTGTTATCAAACGTAAGACTTCCAACTCTAGTATTATCCCCTGGATTATTTTATCCTATGTGTTTGATTGAGCTACCGCATTATTATGAAACTGTGTACTAAATACTCTTTTGTCATTACTTGTAACAACAGTTTCCTTTTTAGACTAAACTATTTTCATCCGCTTGTTTCTCTTCGTTGAACTGCTTCTTTCCCAGCGAATCATTAGAACTATTATCATCGAATAGATAACCAGAATCGTATCTTCCAATCACCTCGATATATTCCCATCGTGCAAAAACTGTATCGTTAAGCTAAGAATTATAGATGTGATGTATGGCAAGCATCTATGGTTCCCAGAGAAGCACTTATTCTTTGTATCGTATGAATACGTATAAGTAATCGTACACGTGGGTACATTATAAAAAATCGTGAGTAGCTACGAGTTAGTTATTATTATTTATGTGTTTTTATGATTACGAAGTCGTTAAGACCAATTCAGTTATAACAAAAACAGTGGATAAAGGCCTTACTGACGAAGCAGTGGTATCCATATCTGCTATGATTTTGAATTGATTTACAATGACACGTTATTTTATTCTTGCCAAAGCAAAGCTCCTAATGTAAAACTCATATGGTTCAGCAAAAAGTTATCATCATCGTAGATCATATGATTTGGAACCCTTTATCAACACCATTGTTTTCGTGTACGGCCTACACATTTTTGTTAACTGTTCACATACTGCGGTAAACGAATTGTAGATTCAACAGTATCTATTTTACGAGTAAAAGCTTCTGTTTCGTTTTTATCATAACCCAAAACACACATAAAACAAATGAATTTCAGCACTTGCAAAGATAAAAGCTAGTTTTTACACAAAAAGCTTTTAAAAGATTAAAATGAGAGTGCTTACTTTTTAGTGGTATTCTGACGGTCAGGACAAGTGATAAAAAATCAATCTCGAGTGGTGCGTAGGCCAGTGAGCCCCATAAAATCGCCCGTATTCATTATCTCAGTGATATCTATGGAAATAAGTGACAGTTATAAGTGACACTATCAAATGGAGTATATTAATGTACTTGGTGGCACTCTGCATCCTAAGTGACATGGATTGATTCATTTACGTTTAGTTTAACCTTCCCGGCATACATCAGCGGTGAATAATTTTCATTTGTTTAATGAATTTCAATTTTATTAAAATGCGTAGACTGTCAATAAGGTGATGATCTAATTTGAATCAGAGTGCTTGAATGTGCTATTATGAAAACATTTGTGAATCGTTATTATTGTTTTTGGATAGTGTTTGATTTGTAATATAAACTTTATACTTGATTCATTTAAGTTATAGCCGCTATTAACGCTCTCCTGGACTCAAAAACAGATCTTGACATGTGTCTGCTAATGAATGGAAGATGATACCGTCGGAATGTTTGAATTTTTGTGAGAAGAATGCGTGACTGTGTTAGTAAATAAGTTTAAATAATGTAATTCGCTTCGGCCGTTCTATTTAATAATAAATTATTATTATAAAATAGTGAACCGTGTTGAAAGAATATACAATAAAAATATGATAAAGAGAAAAATAATAGCACACACGACGCAAGCTATACATATCCAGGTTTAGCTGACCTCGCATTATAGGCTTTTCGTAAAGTGAGAATTCAGCTTATACCGCAAATGTAATAGCTTGATATGTCGTCGTACGTACCTAGTAGGAGCTAGGTGTAGACGCCTCGTTAAGAATAATAAAAATCCATATAAGAAGAATGTAGACATCGTTATCGTTGATTAAAATTGCAATAGAAATATGACATTATAATAATATTTGAGAAATTATAACATAATTTTATTCTCTACACTTCCGGGTATATTTACATTAATATTATTTATTTTATGCGCGTATTATTGGAAGTACCATAACTTGTTATTACATGTCCTTTCACATGAACAATTATAACATCGATCAACAGAAGTAATTTGAATAGTTAATATTGCCCTTATGTAATCTAAATAATGTACCTTATGCATAGACACCAATAAAAACCTAATCACGAAGTAGGTGTGTTACTAACACGGAATAAAGGACAATCAAATAAGAGAAAATGTATCGTACGCTCTAACAAGAGTATTTCAATCTTATAAAATATAGAATTTTATTCCCATAACAATCGCGTAAATGATGAGTTCAACGACACAATCCACTGCCCTAAATATTGAAGGACTTCGGGTACAATGATTTCCACTCGACGGAGATTAATATCACTTACACAAAAAAAACGCAATCAAACCAACCATAACTCATCTGTATGTTCGTCAAATATTGGCATATAATTCATTAGCAATCATCATTATGAAAAGGAAAACAATATAATAGCTTTAGGATTGTTATTAACTGTTGATTAGATATTTTTTCGAAATTCCTTTGAATTCGGAGATCAAACCCCTATCAGTCATACTTCACGTGTTAGGGTTGAATAGTTTTTGGTTTAAAACATGTGACAAAGATAAATAAAGTTATTTTCTTTATTTTCAGATACCGTCAAGCCCGTTACGCAGCAAGACGCGTCCGAAAACGCGTTATCTTCAAACACGGTGACTGCAACGTCGTCCAATGGAACGTGGCCAAGCGCAGGCGCCGATACCTTCAGGACATCTTCACCACCCTCGTGGACGCTCAGTGGCGCTGGACGCTGCTCGTGTTCGCACTCTCCTTCATCCTCTCCTGGCTACTGTTCGCTCTTATCTGGTGGCTCATCATCTTCACCCACGGAGATCTCACCCCTCCTTCGCCAAACGAAAACGTTACATTCATTCCCTGTCTCAACAACGTCAATACCTTCACCGGATGCTTCCTATTCTCCGTGGAAACACAACACACCATCGGCTATGGCTCCAGAACAACCAACGAGGAATGCCCCGAGGCTATCTTCGTCATGTGCTTACAGAGTATTGTGGGCGTCTTCATCCAGGCTTTCATGGTAAGATTTATACTTTAAATGATTATTTACTCTTTATTTCATTCGTTTAATTAGTAAAACAAACACGGATACTGAGTAACTACATACTTACTGTCAAAACAGATACCGTGTTCTGGCAATAAATCCTAATAGAATTGAACTAGACTGCCATAAAAATAACGACCTACTTTTATGTTGCCATGCTGGCTTGTATCTTATTTAAACAATTATATTATTAGTTTTTATACTCGTATATACGCAGTATTCATGAAAGGGTTTTGAGCTCATCAAACTCTTAAAAAACCATCCGGCTCTAAAGCTAATATGATAATTTTATATTAAAATAAACTTGGAATCGAGCCAAATGTTTTCACGTAACGAGTACTATACGATCCAGCCAGATGTTATCTTGAAAATCTTAGCATCATAATTAAGACCTATCCACAGCCCCCGAATATGTAAGTGTCAGTGTATACTTACATTGGCAATATGTAAGTATTGCGAATGTCATATAATAATAATAATAATATAATAATATATACACTTCAAGAAGTAGGTACTACTACGGAGGCGACCAAAACACAAAGTATCGAACATGTGGTTTATCACAAGACATGTCGAACATTGCATCAATGCTGCTCTAATTTTAGGTGGGAATCGTGTTCGCAAAGATGTCTAGACCTAAAAAGCGAACCCAGACCCTGCTCTACTCAAGGAACGCTGTCATTTGCTTGCGCGATGGCCAACTGTGTCTGATGTTCCGTGTCGGAGACATGAGGAAATCCCATATCGTTGAAGCGCATATAAGAGCTCAAATAATCCGCCGCAAGGTATATTATTTCACCAAAAACGGAGACTGGTTAGTGATTGGGGACTTCAGTCAGCACGCCTAGTTACGTCTAACACGATTTCACACTGACTCCTCTCTCTAACTTGCGGGGCGTCGGACTCTAAATACAAACACTCCAGATATACAAGTCCATAATGTGCCCTTCAGACTTCGATTCCCCAGGTTTTGGAATAAGAATTTCAGAACTTTTCTCTCTTGTCCATAGGTGGGTCTTATATTTGCGAAGCTGGCGCGTTCAAAAAAGCGTAACACCACACTCCTGTTCTCGCGAAACGCGGTTATTTGTCTGAGGGACGGGGAATATTGCCTTCTATTCCGTGTTGGAGATATCCGCAAGTCGCACATACTGGAGGCGCACGTGCGCGCCCAGCTTATAAGGAAAAAGGTAACACTTAATACTTCCAATACGCTATTTGTAAAGTGCATTAAGTGTTGCAACAACTTAATTATTTGCGCGTTTATTTTGAATTCGTTTGCTATCTTATATGACCCATCTATGGACGAAACAGCATGATTTAATTATAATTTTGCTTTATTACACCTTTTACTGCTATTTGTTTTATTTAACTGCACATTGCATAACTTTGGTTTCTATTTAATGGATGAGTAGCTGCTCGAATTGACATTAAATAAATATTTATCGGAAAAATATGCTATTCTATTACGGTTCCTGCAAGCTGGTAAATATGTCGGTACCTATTCGATTAAAATGTTTTTTAACCGAATTCATAATTTAACTCGGCAAAACAAATGATAAGTAATTTAGATTGCGTCAATTAAAAATAATTGCCAATTATTTCAAAATATTGATAAAATTCAATTTCGATTTACGTTTACTATGGTTTGCGGAAAATAACTACCTATAGCATAGACGTGGTTATATACCTACATACATATATATATACTATCTAAATTTTGCTTATTATGCCAAATGTTTACCAGCTGGAACAAATCAAAGCATTTTGATACACTGACTCATAACACCATAACGTGGAACAGTCAATTTAGGCAGCTACGGCTTGAAGATTGGTTTCTTTGCAACTTTCTCCCTGAATATAAAAATAATAAGAATATAAAGCATGTAGAAATGTCAGCAAAGAAATATTTTCATTTCCATGCCCACCGTGTTGGGAATTGAAGTCAAACGTAGTGAGTGAACTGACAATCATAATTATACTAATTGGACAAAACAGAATGTTATGATGCTTTTTTTTAGATTAGCTCGAATTATTAGTATTGTCATTTGAGATTTTATTACTTGAATTGCAAATGATTAAAATCTGAAATGAAAATAATAATAAATTGAGTTTGAGTTGATCTTACGACAAATCATGCAATATATCCAAATTTCTATCGTTTTACTGTTTTTATATACAATTTTGCTTCTAACATTTTGCTTGTAAGGTTATATTGCAAAAATCACGTAACCCCATTAAAAAATATAACATCACTAGACAAAGAGGGCATCGTTTTTGTAATACAACTTTATGAGCGATTAGTTGTGATTATGACTTGAGTTATACGCATAACGAAAGCACGAAACATCAATTATTTCTCTTACATCAGTAAGTAAATTCAAAATACCGAGAAACCACAGAAAATTGTACCTGGCCTTAAAATTTCGTGCTTCCGTGATGCCCAAAAAGGCTTAAAGAAAAAAATCTAATATATTGTTAATTTCCAAAACATAGATTACTAGAGAGGGTGAAGTTCTGCCATTCTACCAGCAAGAATTGAAGGTTGGAGCAGACGGAGAGGAAGACAGACTGATGTTCATATGGCCGATGACCATCGTGCACAAGATCAATGAGAAGTCACCGCTGTACAACCTCTCCGCGTCAGATATGCTGAGGGAGAGATTTGAGATCGTTGTGATGTTGGGTGAGTTTAGTCAAAGTTCTTAAGTGGAGTTATGGAATCTTGTGCATCTATTTATCGCCGATTGTACCAACCATGAATGAATCAGCATTCCATAAAATGTAAGTTCTGCATTTACCTTCTGCAAAGAGCAGTCGCCTTAGAATAGTAACTTACTTAGAAGAGTAAAGAGTTTGCATCATCATACAACTCTACATTCTTTTTCGCTGTTGAAGGACTGTCGAAGTTTTGGTCAGCCCTATTGCCATACGTGGAGGCTATTTTAATATACCATGCTTCATATAATACAGATATCAAATACAATAAATCTCTAAAAGAGTAACGGAAATGATCGCAAATCTTACACCATATCTAACTTCTAAATGGAGTTCACGTACGTAGACTGTGAGGTATCTATTGATATTGATTGTCAAGTGTATGATATAGTACTCTCGAACGGTGGTGCAAGCCAACATCCTATACGAGAACATTGCAATGTGTCTAATACCCGTCAACACCAAATAATTTTAGAAGAAACGTATCCGAACAAAGCTGTAGTAAATAATGTTATTCCTAGCGTCTCAAACAATAATAAAACTACGGTGTAAGATGAGAAACAACAACAGATATTTCTAAAACATTTTAAGATTCTGATGAAACAATTAGAATTTAAAAATATATTTCAATCACCACGGGAATATTTTGACACTTTTATACAGTGTCTGGCTGCAATAGATTCTATTAAACATCAAAGGCTGTAATTGTTTCAAAGAATGTATCTACACGTAATGACCACATACTCTTGGCACTTCCTTGACAGAAGTTTTGGTAGATTGCCCTGAACTTTACACATGATACTAATATAAGATTCCATATATTATAATAATTGTAAGGTATATTTTGAGAGTATGCTATGTTCAGTGATACTAATGAGAAGAAAGATAACATCATTTGTGCTTACAACAGTGTAGATGAAGCAGAAGATTTGTGTAATAGATTCTATTCGGGAATACAATGTAGTCAAGTCAATATTTCCATTTGTTTTATATGGAATATTGTTTTAAATGTTCTGAAGAGAAGACAGGAATAAACTTAGCATAAATAAAAACTTTGTATGCTAATGTTAAACTGAATTCCCCATTAGTGACACAATCCGTAGAAAGGCTCCTAAGGACAGTGAGTCATGCCAGTATTAAGAAATATATGCAAATTCAACGTGCTAGTTTACACAGAAATACACACGGAATGAATGGACTTAAAACCTAAATATCTTATCATTTTTATTCACCATCTATAAAAAACTGCTCTTTGTTTGCTCTTATTTAATTGTATAAATAAACTTCATATAGCCGTTTTTACTATATATGTAGTTCGTTAATTACGCGATAACTCCACGTGACCACCATAAATATATTATTATCACTGCCAAATCATATTACCAATATAATCGGCCTTCAGATCACATGTGATTTTGGTAGGTGTTAGAAATCCCAATACGCTTAATACACATCGAGTCTTTAATTTCTAGAAGTCTCAAAACTGCGAGCTCACATTAATCTGCAAGTATATTTATCATCACACATTGCAATGAGAAATGCTTATGTTTTGTCTGAGTTCTTCCTGGTCTTCAATGGGAAGCATGTTAAGATTTAGACACTATTAGCATCAACTTTCCCAGTGCGTGGTGATACCTAATGGTAATGCTTTTCATCACAATGTTCCTTGTTCATACGAATCAATTTTATTCTTAGTTTCTTACCTTTTCTTTAGTTGCATTTCTACTCCTTGATGGTTGTAACGATCTTGTGATAGGCTGCTATTTTGTCGTCTACGATATCTGATGTTCTTTTATTTGTATAATTTCAGAGGGTGTAATAGAGTCGACGGGTATGACCACCCAGGCGCGCAGCAGTTTCTTGCCTTCTGAGATCCTGTGGGGCCACCGGTTCGAGACCATGGTTACGTTCAGGAAGGATACCGGTGAATATGAGGTGTGTTTCCTTTATTTTTATTTATTTTATCATGCAATATGGAAATGGTATTAGAATTTGGGTCGATTTTGTCTGGATCACCATCACTGTCGTTTGCCCTGAGACTGATATTCAAAATTAAAATAATGCAAATAAATAAGTTTATCTTTTAAAATGACTTAAGTGATTGACTTAGGTAAACTGTTGTTATAAAGTTCTGATGAAATCAGTCTAAATTTTATCGGTCATAAAGGAATTACTATAGATACAAAAAAAATCAAGTGTGACAATTTTTACATGTTCAATATCAAGCAAAAACAGTGATATGTCTACAAGTATCTAATGTTATTTACTTCTCCAGTAATGACATGTTTAGTTGGTTAAAGAAAATATTAGCTCAACAAGGAAAATCACAACTGAACGCTTATAATAATATTATAGAAAATAAATTAAGCGCATAGTTAATGGCGCCGCGTATTGGATTACTGATGAATGAGCTTACATGTTTGAAATATCAGTTATTAATTATACCTTTTATTGTATAAATGCCTCCGTATATAATTGCATTATTACGTAGAATATTTAAATAATTTACTACCTGGAACAACATTTGTACGTATACGATACGCGTCATACAATAAAGTACAACGCCATAACTAGTCATTCTTTAGTCATTTGTTTTTATCTCGATATTAATCGTTTATTATTATTTTGATGCATAATTTTAGGAAACGTTATGAAATATTTTATTTAAAGTCAATTACTCAGCTATAGGCAAAGATTACCTTATCTATAGAATAGGCATACATTGGATATCTCTTTCTTAGTTGCGTTTGAGCTTGTCATGACTTTAAGTAACCTTCATAAGTATGAAGTCCTATCTGTAAAACAAAGGACCGTCCTCTAACATTACCAAAAACCGGAATCTATCCAAGCCGGATTCACCATGACCTTAACATGAATATGCAAATGGTAAAAGGTAAAATTAAACAATTATCCGATTTATTTACTTCCGAGGTTATCGTCGTACAACAATAGCTGGAAACAATATTCCGATATTATTATGACCTTATTTTCAATATTTCAATATTTCTTAGTATACATTCTTAGCAGAACAAAAGTAAACAGAAATCCATTCTACGTATTTTATTTTCGGTCCATCAGCTTTGATGATAACATTAAGTTTATGTAAAAGAGTTGATTGTTATTATCAATCAATCAAATGACCGTTGATCGATTAGAAAAGAGAGAGAGAGCTGAAGTAAATATTCAATATAGTATTCATGAAGTCTTTTCACAGTTGTATCATAATCGGTGTTTGTATAAATATTTTTCATGGCGTTTGAAAAGCTTCTGGGCTTCATTCGTTTGAAATAATTTGGAAATGCTAGGCTGCATAGTAATGACTGAGTGTGATTCTGCAAGATTCATACTATCACTGCAAAAACACTAGATTATACCTACACATACATTTTATGTGCATAATCTGCGTTATTGTGACATGTATAAAACATATTTACAGGAAAACTTAGATTAAATGGAAAACGAATCCACAACATATCATTAATATAAAAAAAACAGTTAAGTCCTTTTCGTAAAGCCAAGGTAAAAAAATTATTTTGACGTTATTCGTGGAATACCTACGTCTGTTTGTAAACATTAACATTTATTTTGTTAATACTTCCTGACTTAGGGAAAACTGATTATTTACCTACTAGATTGTTTTAGGCTTACCTAATTACTTACACATACGAAACGTATTATGCTACATACCTACCTAATATTGATTTTTCGTGGTTTTTCATAGGGTATTAAAAATGTATTATTTTAAAATATGCTCAATCTGAGAGCAATCTGTTAAAGTCAAGTTACATGCTTCGTGCACGGCAAAACACCAGCCATGTTCGCAATTATCGCAATTAGTTGTTTTGATTTTTTTAGATATTATTATCATAATTAAAATATGTATTTTTTCTTCCTTTTCAGGTCGATTACACCAGATTCAACAACACGTATGAAGTGGACACTCCTCTGTGTTCTTCGAAGCAACTAGACGAGTTAAGAGCTACAGTTTCGACCTCACAAAAATTAGGTATGGTTCATTATTATTAAACAAAATATGTCTATGAAAGTTCATTGTCTTATTGTCTTGTCTTCTTGTTAATTATCTTCGGTATCAAAACTGGTTTCGCGATTAGTTGCCATCGAGCCTTCAATGTTATTGAATATTTTTTTATGATTATAACAAAACTGGTTGAAGTGGACCCTATGTTTAAACTCTTTATTTATTAAAAGGCATGAACACCGTTGTATCAACATCTAAAGGATCTTTTCTTTCGTAAATGAGTTTAAGCTAACTTGTAACGTCTTCTTTCCAGATCGTATGCTAGGCACCATCCCGAAGACGTTCTCCGCTGACACTCTAGACCTCAGCTCCGTCGACTCCATTTCCTTAGACGAACACATCGAAATCAAGATACCCGAAGCAAGAGCCAGGGAGAACAGATTAATGGCCCAAAACAACTTCGTTCACCACATCAATGAGAAATCTAGAAATCCAAGCCACACCCACTTGGCTGTTGAAAATGGCCTAGAGCAACAGCAACATAGAAATCATAACCCGACGGAGCACAGACATTCTTCAGAAGTGAAGGAACACATGCATAGAAGCCATAGTCACGCTAGTATGAAGAAGGTTCATGGACTGACCCCGAATGGCATCGGCCATGCCGGCAACGGTCATCATGAGCATAGGCACGATGAGCATAATAAAATAAAAAAGTGAGTGTCCTGATCATGTTCTTTAAATTTTAGTTTAAGTGACACCTGCTGACAGGAAAAAACATACGTTGGCTGAAAATGAATTATGCAGAGGATGGGTAGCAAATCCAGGACTCTCAATGATCTGTAATTCGTTTGCCGTGTTGTTAACTGTTTTAATATGCAATCTTGCAACTGTTTATTTCTGATTCAAAAAGATAAGAACGCTCTTTGTGCAGTAACAACCACAAAACATCTGCGCCCATAGTTAGCAATGGCCCTAAGGCTAAGATATACATTAATTGCAATGCTCTCTTCAGTGTCTTTAACCCCATTCCTCACACCTTCCAGATCCCCAAGTGAGACCCACATAGCCAGCAAGCCACAGGTGATCCCCATCCTGGTGACGTCACCGGCGCCCGAGCCCGCCTGACGGGCGCGCGAGCTCGCCTGACGGGCGCCCGCCGTCCGCGCCGCTGCGCCTGAGCAAGCCGCACGTCACCTTCTCGCCCCATACAGAGAGCATCGAGAATACACAACAACTTATTGATGAAGAAGTTAATGGAGAACAATTTTTACTATAGTAACGTTGTTGGCCAAACTAATGCAGGGACTTTTAAGTGATCCTTGAGAAATTAGTAGTTTGGGTCTTACCTGCACAGCATACTCGAAGAAGAAGGAAAAAGAGCGCTTTCCAATGCAATTTTCAAAGTATTTAGTAAAAAGACTGTGATTAAAATTTGTCGTCTTCGTGTTCAAAATTACATTAAGGTTACCCAAGAATTTGTTGATGGGCAATAATAGCAGTGTCAAATATTTAAAGTATTTATTGCTTTTGAGGTAATTATTCGTATACCAAGATTTTTACATTAAGTACTTAGTGCTAAAATAATAACAAAGCCTTCTCAAGCGTGTGTGCCAAGACCTTAAAATAAAACAGATAATTATTTTTGTAACAGACAACAATTTTCTCCTTTATCGTCTACTTCATCAAACATCGATGTACCAGATAGGGTTGTATTTAGACCAAGTATTTATTTAGACAATTTAGTGGGCGTAGAGCGGAGACTAAACTTATAGAAGTTAAATGACACGAAGCTTTAAAATCTTTAGTTGGTCATGTCTCCGCAATTTGTGTGTAAGATTACGAAAACGTAGAAGTTTACTTGTTCTATCAACAGTCAAACTAGAGATGGAATTAGAGTTATTTTTAAAAAATATTTATATTTCCAATGACGAATTTAATTCAAAATTTTGATACTTAAACGGCCCCTGGTCAGATTAAAATCATTGTCCAGTTTACCACTGTACGACCAAATTCCAAAGAGAATGATTAAAGGAATTCATGCTTGAGCTTTCGGATTAAATCCAAAAACTATTGAATAGTGCAAAATAATATTCTTAAGTATTTAATTGTATCCAGCTACCTACGTAATGAGTTGTGAATGTACAAGTAGCTTACTATCTACCGCTTTTTCTACATCAAAATATTGTACAAAGTACTGATAAGTGTACAACAAATATGTGATATATTTGGATACTTAAATTATTCGGACAAAAGTACTTAGAACTTGGCTGTGCACTGCCGTGCGCAGTTCACTTTGTTATCGACACATCTCCCTTGTGTAACTAGAATAGCTAATTTAAATTATAAGTGTTGGTACTACTAATGCTTGCAATATGTACTGATTATAATATTAGATTGTTATAAAACGATAATAATAACTCTATTATTAAAAAGTTATACACGAATCATAGTATTATTGTATCGTTCATTGAAATGTTATAAAATTCAGGGGCCTGGAGTGGCGCGGGCGCTACTCCCTTTTAATAAATTAGCCCAAGGTTTGTCTTTTCCTGATAAATTATATCAGATCAAACAAAATATAGTTGCTAGTTTATACGATACACGAGTTTTATTTCCCCCTCTACGTCTTGTTAAAAATAATAATTAGTATTGCCATATTACAATATTTTCCATATCGGCAATTATTTTTAAAGATCGGAATCATGCACTATTGGCATGATACCAGTAATGCATAGATAACCCTGAAACGTTTACAAAGTATTATACAACGCTACTCTACAATAGATGGCGCTGTATTAAATTAACTTACACAATTATTTGCACTGTCACAATAATAGTTTTTATAATTACATTGAAGTGAGCACTTAGGAAAAAATATATCAGGCAAATCGTTGCACATTAAATTAAATAATTGGACAATGGTGCCGATTCTGTTGTACACCGAACTAAACTAACTAAACTATCACTAAAATTCCTTACTTTTGGCTATGAGAATCTTAACGCTATTCTGCAAAATAAAATCTCTAAATTTAAAAATAATTTTGACACATCTAAAATCAAATTTGACAATTATTGCGACTCCACGTGGTACTTGTTTGCCGTACCACGTGATCTTTTTCGTAGGCGCGCATTATGTGCGGCCTCGACATGTTTTGTATGGAATTTTTTACTTTTTGTATGGAAAATATAAAAAAATATTACCAACACGTTGAGTTTTATAGGTTTACGGTTTGCAAAGGGGGTCGAAATTTTCATTATTTTTGCGATAGGACACACCGTTTTCGAGATATAAGCAAAAGAAAAGAAAAAAAGATACAGTATTGTTTTTGCATCTGAAGTCGAGGTGTTGGTGTGAATTTTAGTTCATGACAACTAATTTTATTCCACACATTTTTAATCGCGATTAAAAATAGTCAGATTTAGTTAAGACAATCAAAATTTTTGGTGAAAAACGTAAAATTCAGAATAGCAAAATTGCCATTTTCACTAAATTATAATCTCAGTGCCATCTTAGTGCTGTCAAACTAAAATTTAGTTAAGTTGTGTCACTTTAGTCAATTTCAGAATGGGAAATCGTCGTTTGACAGGAATAAACTAAATTTTGGTGATTTTTAGTCTAGTTTAGAGAATTTTGTGACAAGAGAATCGGCACCAATAGGAACAAAATTTAAACTTGCATAGTATATGTAGGTTACCTACTTGGGTTTATATTGGTGACGCTTAAGGTACCAAGGTGCCTAACATACATAACCACTGACATTGTTATCGACACTAATATTGAAACATATTTGCAAAGTTTAGCACAAAAATACATGACAGCATGTGAAATATGGAATTATCATCTCATTGAAGATAAGCAGAGATTGATCGATCGAACACTGTGTCAATGTAGCATAGAATACGAATTTACACATATTACTCAATACAGTTACATTTCACACTTTTTCTTTAATTTTCTTGCCGCGCCTTTTCGTTATTTCGTCTTCGCTTGATGAAGAAGATTCTTCTGTGGGACTGCTGAAGTAGTTAGGAGGATATTTGATAGAAGATGGTCTTCTTGTGAGACTGGCTCTTCGAATTGCATCGGCTACTAACCGGTCCGCTATATTGGCGAGAGGTAAACTTGCGCCTATTGACGGTAAGATGGCAGAGTTGATAGATTCCCGAAGAGTTCCTTCACCAGGTAATGGTGAACTGGCTGCCATGTACCCTGAAATTGAGAATAGGAATTTGTTAAAAAAGGTAAAACAATATTACGATTGAACGATAAGTTTCATGCTTAGACAGAAGAATAAAATGAAGAAGGTGACGAAAGGCTGCAGGTAGAATTTGAAGAAACTCTAAAGAGAAGAGAAGTCTATTTGATGTTTAGTAATAACATATGAAGGGTTGATTTTGATTGATTGATTCATACCAGTAGTTGAAAATGCCGTAGTAACTACATAGATGATATCGAACATAAAATGCATCAAGATGAAGAAAACCCACAAATTTTCCTTGAAGAGATAAATAGAATTAGCCACATGATAAGTACAGTACACAAGAGAAATATAAGCAGGTATTGAAGGTGTTTCCAGGATCTTAACAAATGTCCAAAGTCTTTGTGTCAAAAGATATAAGTTGTAAAAGTCAATTAGACGACGGATTACCTGGGTTTGGCTTTTCTTAGCTTAGGTAGGTACCTATAGTGTAAACGATCTTTTATATATTTTTTCTTTTAAAGGCAAAAGTTACGTTGTATTTGTGAAAATGTTTCTTGGTCTTTTCTTTAATGTAAGGGATCCAGAGTTGATTGCAGAACATATTATCCAAAAATTGTGACAAAAGAATACAATTATTATAATTATATAGTAATAAACTTTGAATAGGTGCACTAAGGCAAAACCAACTCATTACCTATCTACCAAGCAATCATTTATTGTTACCGAGAACTGTTAATCAATAAAGTTTCGACATCATTCTGATTTGGTTGATGCTAAATTACTAATACTTACCTACAAAGTAGGTAGTCATAGTATCGTATAAACATAGTGTTATTTCGCATTATAAAAAAAACGCATTCGTAAATTCATAGTAAATACTTGGATCAAGAAAATTATTATGAATCAAGAAATGAGCTCACTGAAAGCTTTTCTACTGTAAGTAGATAAGATATTTAAATGAATAAGTACTTTAAAATATATACATAGGTACTGTATGTTTTAGTGTCTGCTATAATAGTACCTATATATACCTACCTACCAGCCCATTCATGATTGTTACATTTGAGCCTTTAATTACCAATTAGAGCATGTGATTCAAGTGTTCTGACTTCGTGTGTTTTCAATGTTTAAATGAAATAATAGCATTTTACTCGCATTTTGGTACTACGACTGTATCAGTGTACCTAACTGTTATCAAAATGGTGATTTTCTGTACTTTAGGATGCTATGTGATCTTTTTTTAACTAAAGTACCAATCGTTTAAGGTAACATGCAGCGATCAAATGAATAAATTAGCAAGATTGACTTTATCATCATGATTCTATTTTAAATGGGTAATAACCGAAAATTTTACTGTTTTGATAAACGCGTCTTGTTTATAAAAACAGTAAAATTTTACTCCATGCTCAACTTGCCTACTTACTTATAAAATTATTCGTGCTGTTAATATAATTACTTATTCCGTGCAATTAAGTATCAGATTTTATTTGTGCGTATATTTCAAGGACAGACTTTACCTGGATCACAGTCAAGTTCGACGTCACCGTTCGCTGACATCACAACATAATTTCAACACACAAGCATACAGATAAGCAGACGATAATCTTTACTAAAACGACACTCGACAAACACAGTGAACCTTCAAGAACTAATCACTCTATGCGTAATCGTTGTAAAATTGATGTGAAAGGAAAACTGGACGATAAGGTATATTTTAGTCTAAAATTATGTTGAAAACTGGATTATTTTATTCATAGAATTGTCGGAGAACTGGCTAGTAACTCGTAATAACAAATATGTTCCCAGATGTGGGTTGTAGATTATCGAACAGTCTCACACAAGTGACACAATAATAACCATGAGGGGACCTACCCGTTGTTGTAGTAGAAGACTGTAGGGGGTGTCAGGATGGGTTTCAGTAACACTACTACAACACACCCTGACAACATTTACACAAGTGTAACCCAACTTGATACCTATCAGTTATATCAGTCACTGAACTTCGATAGGCTGAGCTGATAGATTAATTGTTTTAAGAAATGAAGAAGCTTTATGTAGCTATAGACAACAACGATCAATTGGGATGAGTTTATTCAATTATGGGGAGGAAAAGGGATTTCTTAAGCCAACCGGGAAGTATGACGCACCTCCGAGTCAAGGTAAGTCATTTGTCTTGTCACATTGCGATTAAACAAGATAGTTTGCACAGAGCACTAAAATTTCTAAGGTATCATAAATCAAACACAAATTAACGTCACAACATAAATAATTATTCATTCAATATTTACATAAAACAGCACAGAACGTGACAAAACATGCGTTTAGTTTGTAACTATTATATACTTAGATATATATTGAACAACGATTTACAATATCGATATACAGCTAGATACCTATCTACTATAAGATATACACGTGTTCTTTCGACAAGCAGCATGGCTGAAAGGCGCATTCGACAATCCTTTAAAACATTCATATAATTAGACCCTAACAATCACATTGTAGATACTAGGTACATTTTGAAGCAGTGAATTACATTTTAAACTTACAACTAATTTAATAATAAAATTGCACATTTTTACAACTGGAATGTTTTAATAAAAGACGACAGCACAACCGGTGAAAACTCTAGTGTTATAAATTTTGTTTATTATATCTTAAAGCTGACTAGTGGCACTGGGTTATTTGTAAAATACACTGACGTGCAAAAAAACTGGCCCACCCCATGCTCTCCTATTTGAGAGACGATATCTCAAAAATGTTAATGTATATTTTAATTATTTGATATTTTGTACAGGTAACTAAGATAATGTTTATTTACATATACCCTAATACTTTGATAATATCAATATTCTTGACCAGATCGACTCAATTCTTCAGATGTCTTCATCGCTTACTAATGCTTGGAAAACCTGCGTGACTTTTTTTGGTCAGTGAAGTTGACAAACACTTAATTTTGTTTATTACTGATCGAACTTTGAACATGTAACTTAAATTTGTAACCGACATAAAAAAAATGGTTTTTTATTCGACCTGTATGTTTTTAAGATCGCGATTTTCTCAAAAATGTAAGAATCTGTTTTGAACATTTTTCACAGACTTCATCTACATACATTCAGAAAGATTTTAATATACAAAATATTAGGTTATTGTTAATTAAACTTATTTAAATATGCTGTTTCAAATCGAAGAGAACGGAGTGGATCGTTTTTTTTTGCACGCAAGTGTGTTATAAACGACTGCTTAACAGCATTCATCATTTACCAGATCTTTGTTTTCATGATTCTAGATCATTCTTACTATACAAAACATAACAATCTCTTACATTATAATACCCAACATAATTATCTTGATGGACTAATTCAGATCATAAACATGGTAACACTTAGTTATAATCGAGTCACTATTTCTTAAACCAATCAATGCCTGCTTTCAGACAAATTCACAACTCCAGAATTTCTTCATTTTAATTTAATCTTAGACATAGTTAAAATACTCCAGAACAAAAATTTCGTTTCTCGATTGATTTCGACTGTGACTGATACATACTAGGCTACGTCGCGTAGCAAGACATTTCACGCTTCGAAATTCAAACGTAACGCTCCAACGTCGTATCTTTGGGGGCTATTACATATCTCAACAAGATTTCTTGATTTTTCCTATACATAATAGCTACGTTTAACTTAATTAAAGGGTGACGGTAAAGTCGCCGTCGGTCTGCTCGGCTTTTGGCTCGTGTGGCTCGCGTTCAGGCATCTTCAGCATCAGGTGGTGGTCTCCGCTCTCTGTGCGACATCACAAACACAGGCACAGTTACATACACATACATAAAAACGTACGCTAGTGTGCTAAAGTGTCTAGTGCAGACATTTATGTATAAATAATATTAGTTAGGTGCTTATGTATAAAATATATAGTGCTCAGTTTTTTTTTAGTTTTGAGCAGAGATATAAATTTAGATTAGGTGGTCTCTTTTACTCAGTCCTCTTAAAATATTATTTATGCCAGTTTTCATTCAGTCTCATTATTGCATATATTAGTTATAAATATTTTAGGAATTATATGCGTAATTATGCATTTTAGGACAGATTTACTAAGTAGCAAATGCATCTTGCAATCCAAGGTATTTTAATAGCCATCCTGTTAGTGAATAAACCAATATTTTCCTAAAACATTTCAAACTTAACCTAGTTAAAAATTGTACGAAAATACACCAGACAAGGTAAGATTCCTTTTAAGGTCAGGCGTGAATGTTTTTGTTGATAAGACTTGCAAACAGAGACATGTACAATGTACATCGTATCAATCTTTGCATATCATCATAGTTACAATTTTACACTAAATTAGTAAAGAAGGAAATTTGTTTAGATTTTTGTTACATACATTTTTGTTAGTCACAATCGGAGTAGTCTAATAATAAATATAAGAAGACAATAATTACTTATTAGAAGAGAGATATAAATATTAGAGATTGCAGTGACAAATTCTATTAAAAAGTAAAGAATGATCAATTATTTCTTAGGTTTTTACTAAACCGCAAGAATTAAGCAGCATTATCCTGATTACCTATTATTTGCATACCTACATAATGTCAAAAATGAGTACATATTGATGCCAAACAAGACTTTAGAGTCGATGACACAAAAGATAAATAATAACTCGTTCAACAACGCATCTCCTTCACAGAAATGGTAAGTACAATGTAACACTACAAACAACTGACTAATAAAACCGTTAGAAAAGATTGAAAATTTTAAATGGAACCATTAAAATAACGATGGCGGCCATCTTGCCGTTGCCATGATTCAAATTGTTCGTTCCAAATGCGACCGCTAAACCGATCGTCTTAAATGATCAACAAAACAAATGTATCCTGTATCAAAAAGGGGCAACAAATTGGCAAAATGGTATATCCTGCTGAGATTTGATAATAATGTTCCGACGGGTAACGGCCGTGGTGATGGGTGTAGGAAAATCAAAGGAGACCCGAAGACCTTCGCACTAATAACAGTTAGGCTGACAGCGGCGATAAGGGGCCATGATTTGCTCATGTTATTATTTCCGACAAAAAGGTTCCATGTTGTCGAGACTTTAAAGACAGGTTATTTATCAATCTCGCACATGTTGCTTGTCTGAAGTAAATTCCTCTATGTATAATTACGCCGGTTCCCTAAATTGCCTTGTCAAGATTTGTAAACAAAAGTCCAAACTGCAAAAAAACTCTGTAGGCTTTGAAATATTTTCCAAACTAATGAACACACTCAGTATTTGTACGTGATTCATAAAGCTTCCTATTGAGCACTTATTGACAATTGGGTATTCCTATTAAATTACGAATAATGACGTCAAAATGCAAATGATGGGGTTATATATAGCACCTATTTAAAAGTTTATTAGCGGTATGTGCGAGCACACAAATGTGTTAAAACACGTACGAAGCAAGCAATTTAAGTAAATGATACTCAGAATAAATGTTCACACGTTTAGCGCTAACTAGTAACTTGTGATCTTATTTGCTGTTGCTAATTAGAATAACTACCTACGTGCAGGTTACGCAGACTTGATTCTAAAGTAGGTATTAAACCCCTGTTTTTTTTCAATTTGTCAAGCATTCTTTTAACTAAGCTTAACTTTGGGCTTTGGAATATCTCTCAAGAGGTGTTTACTGCAATATATCCATCGAAAAGCATATCGCTTTTGCCACAAAAATCATAGGTACAACTTTAATTTATAAAATTGAAATCAGGTAGGTACTATAACTTTTCAACCGCCTACAGTCCAATACTGACGTATAAAATGATCAGACACATAAATTTGATGAAGCTGAAACATATATTTATCAGATCTGTCACATGAATCAGTAAATACAGTCACATACTTATTCACACCTGAAGTAAACATATATATAAATGTCAGTAAGTTGTATTACATACATACGATATGTTAGCTACCTTTGTGATATGTACAATATGCACATAGTGTTTCAATATTTCTCTATTGTGTCTTGTTATGTGACACGCCTCATAAGAGATCACGAGAACTAACGAAGCATGAATAATAACTTTATTAGAATAATATCATTTAAATAAATTCACTTTTGCAGTAAGCCTACACGTCGTAGACTGAATTGCCTGAAACCTTTTCGATATTTCATAATTATTGATGCATAATCTAAGCGAATATGTTTTGTATTGTTATGTTTTCTTGGAATATAAGGATATCTACGAAAATATATCAAAGATACCAACCAAACCAACCAATAAAATAACCAATTAAATTCTTAATGTTTTCATTTTCCTATCTTGTTTATACCTTGTAATTGATGAGGAGGAAATTGAAGATATGAAACAGTAAAAAACAGTAAACAAACATATTAGTAAATGGGGTTGAAAAACTATGTAGTATGTAAAGTAACCCTATTAACAATAAACTAGACATTATCTTGAGAAGACGAGGGCTGTCTGTTGACCCCAGATAAACACAAATATTGCAAATATATCATATCTCACATACATTATCATCATTCATATTTATTTATTTCATTATATCACGTGGAACGGAAATATTGTAAGTGCAAGAAACTTGCATATATACGTATTATTTGCTTTACTTACATACCTACTCACTGCATGATTGATTGCAATTATTGTTTAAATATAAACTGCATTATGTAGGTCGAATTGTTTGTTGCCAAACAAAGAACGGTGCTTACAAAGATTGATAATAGAGATGGAACAGAAACATAGTTTAATACGTAAGTATTATAGGAATATCTATTCGTTAAATAATAAGCAGGTTCCCTTGTAAAAATATAACTAAACTAGATTTTACACCTTATCTTTAAGAAATATAAATTCCTCTATACTAAAACATGAATGAATATGCATTGTCTCTAGATTTTCCTGTCATGGTAAGAAACACAAATAAGCGTAATTAGTTAACATGTGGCACATATACCCAGCGACCGCCACCAAATCTAACACCAGATTTAAGTCGAAGAAGGAACTCACCGATCGACCTACGATCACCCTGGCTGCCGTAGAACTCGTCCAGCTCCTTGGCGGAGCACAGCGGTGTGTCCACCTGCACAGTCTCCTCGAACTTGGAGTAGTCCACCTCGTAGCCCTGTCGTTCGCGATTGTACGTCACCAGCGGGACAAATCTGTGTCCCCACATTATTTCACTAGTCGTATAACTGGAGCGAGCTTGAGTCGTCTGACCCGTAGATTCTATCGTTCCCTCCAAAATAACCACAATCTCGAACCTCTCTTGCAACACATCGGCTGCGGACACTCCGTAGAACGGACTGTCCGCATTTATCTTATGCACCATTGTTATCGGCCAAATGAAGAATAAGTTACTGTCACAGCCATCTGCGTTTAACTCTAGTTCCGTCTGGTAATGAGACAGTACTTCACCTTCCTTAGTCGTTCTAGATCGTATCAACTGAGCCCGCACACTGGCTCCGATTATATGCGACTTCCTTAAATCACCCACTCTGAACATCAAGCTCAGCTCGCCGTCTCTCTGGCACACGACGGTGTACTTGGAGAACAGAAGCGTTTGCGTTCTGTGTTTTGGGCGCGTCATCTTAGCGAATACTATGCCGACCATGAAGGCTTGAATCATCACACCCACAATACTTTGTAAACACATAATAAATATAGCTTCAGGGCATTCCTCTGTCGTCGTACGCGAACCGTAACCGATCGTGTGCTGCGTCTCAATACTGAACAGGAAGCACGAGGTGAAGTCATGAATGTTGAACACGCACGGCTTCCAGTTAGATGCTTCTTGCATGGGTGGCAGATGGTCCAACTCTAAGTCTCCGTGTGTGAATGATATCAGCCACCAGATCAATGCGAATCCCAGCCAGGATAAGATGAAGGAGAGTGTAAATACTAGCAGTGTCCATCTCCATTGTGCGTCCACGAGGGTCGTGAACATATCCTGAAGGAATCTCAGCCGCCGCTGCGAGATCTTTGACTTGAGAATGTTGCACTCTCCATTTTTGAGAATCGCTCGTCGCCTAGTCCTCCTTGTTGCACCATGTCTGTGAGATCGGCTCCTAAAACCAAACACGATCACATTAAATATGTTTTACATTCCACTTAAATGTGTCCAGTTATCTATCTACCCGCTACAGTTCTGGTAGTGTGAATGTCTAGTTCACTCTTGCATCGCCGCGGTGCGACGGCTACGACCTTCATCAATGTTAATATCGGTAATATGCTGTCTAATTAACATAAACGATTCCAATAATCACGACATTAAACAAAAAGAGGACATTTGGACGCATATAAACGGACAAAAGCGACACAGTACGGGATGGTATCTGTCGGAGACGGCACGGGGTGGCGGGCGTCGACGAACCTCTTGCTGCCTGTGGTGGGGTAGTAGACCCCGGGCGAGAGGTTGCCGTTGGCGGGTACGGGCTTCACTTTGAGCCACTCATCGGGCAGCAGCTGCGACTCCTCGCGGCAGGCGGGGGACTCCGGGTCAGCGTGCATGGCTGGGCGGCTGGCGTGCGCTCGACTCACTGGCAGCGGACCGTGTGCGCCACCATCCCTCAGTGGGCAGCCTCCTGAAGCATCGCGCGCGATAATGTCTCGGTCACGACTGACTCTCTCGTGCCCGCCCGCACAAACGACGCGCTAAACGTTGTATAATTGTATCGCGAGATTCTATATCGGAAATTATCAGCTCGCTACGGAAAACAAATTTTAGTTAGTGCCTGCGTTGACGTTATCAGACCTACAGGGCGATATCTTGATTTCAGAAATTACTATTGTCTGAGTGACACAGCTCAGAATATAAAAACAATGAATTTGACACTAGTTGCGCTATTTCTCGCGCGTCTCAGCTTCAGTAACTCTGATATCTAGAACACCACTATCACTGAATTTCCTTTTATATACCTGTGTGACAGTTTATGATATAAGATTATATGCTTGTGACATAAAACAATGAAATCCAATCAGAGCGCAAGCCACTGACAGTGGTTATTAGCGTCATTAGAGATGCGCATGCGAACAGTTAATATTTACTGTTAATAATAATTATTTATGTCCATTTGTTGGTACTAGTTTGCATAGTCACCACATCATTTAACATTTTATTTCAATATTTTCGATCTGTTCTTGTGCATAGGTAAACTTGAGGCACAATAACAAGTCCTTTATGTATTAGTTAACAATTATTTAATTGCCTTATTTCAAGAGTTTTCTAAAGATACCTAATTAATTTCATGTGTTTTTCACTATTAGAACTGCATGAAAATCGATTCTCAAACAATCTTGTTCCCCACTGCCTCTGAAATTCTTGAGGACACGACAAGTTTCTGATATTTTCCTAGTTAACAATTACTAGTCGTCAATGTTATCAGGACTGTGACCCAGTTTAGAAATCGGTCAAAGGATTTAGATTGTCTCCACTTTCTGACACTTCACGTATTTTCGCAGGTAAATTGTGATAAAAGTAGAATCTGTCAAATCCTAAACTATGCCCGATGAAAGAATCAGTGACTTTCCGTCGCTGCTTGTGGTACGCATTTATACTTTCGCGCCAAAAAACAAGATTTTTTTCAAGACTCATTCAAGGTACAGATACAACTTGTATAGGTATGTATTCAAGCTTTTTTTCGATACTATGTAAGTGGTAGGTTATTTCTATAAAGGAATATATATGTATATATATATAAATATATTATGTGAGAGGAAGCGGGCCGTAATCTACCGCGCGGGCCCAGTGCGGGTTGGTAGATGTCACATGTCTTCGATGTTTTGGTTCATGGCACTTGCCGGTTTTCTCACGATGTTTTCCTGCACCGTTTTGAGAGCAGTGGTGAAGAAATTATATAATACACAAAGTAAAGCGCCTGCCTGGGTTCGAACCCACGACCTACAACTCGGTAAGTCGGGGCCGTTACCAGTAGTCCAGCACTGCTCCTAATGCTGCTCTTTTTAATATAATATGTAAGTTTAATATTAATACACATGAACCCCCTGGTCTAAATGATGGTGAAAACGGCATCATAATTCTTTGCGTAGTTTAGAAGATCAACGCGGTCACACAGACACACGAAAAGTGATTTTAATTAATAATAGTATAGATAGATAGATAGGAGAGAAGGGTAGAGACGTTATCCTTAATTATGACAAACTTATTCACTCTTACTTACATATTATAAATAAAAAAGCATTCAATTTTAGACTTTATTCGTTATAATACTATCATCAACTGCCTAGCCTCTTCCCAACTATATCGGGGTCGGCTCTCAGTCTAACCGGATGCAGCTGGATACCAGTATTTTACATGGTGCAACTGCCTATATAAAATCAAAATCAAAAGTCATTTATTCAAACTAGGCTGAGAATCAGCACTTTTTGAACGTCTAAATCACATAACACGTTCCCCCCTAAACGCCCGCCCTTCACCACTTCCTAGTGCTTTAGCTGGGAAGAAGAAGTGGCGGAACAAACTCCCCAGCAGCACTGCTGTCTGTTCAGTTAGTTATAACCTGCTGTCTGTTCAGTTAGTTATAACCCAGTTACTGGGTAATACATTTATGCCCCTTGGTAAGACCGGTTGTTAGACTTTCGGGCTTCTGACGATCCGCAATGACTGTCAAAGATCCACGAATGACAGCCGGGACCAACGGCTTAACGTGCTTTCCGAGGCACGGAGGGGTCTTGGTATGTAAAGATGGTCACCCATCCACGGACCAACTGCGGCAGATCGACCCGTGCGCCTGTTATTTTAAGCCACAAGCCCCTCGTGAGATTATATTTGTTATAATACTAACTTTACTAAAATACCGTACATAACTCTACCCCTATAAGGTAAATCCCGTAGCACCCGTGCGTGCTACGGGGTCTAAAGCGCTACGAACGCCTACGCCGTAGAGGCTCCGCTTCATTGTAATTGGTTACAAAAACACGGGTAGTTTTAATCGTTCGACAAGATCCCAATATTGTAACAGGTCCATATTATTTTTAGATCAATTCAACCAAGATCAATATATGGTACATAAAAGGAACTGTTTATTTTCAGGAAAAACAAAAATAATACCGACACGGTATAATGAAATTAGATAAGATAATCTAAAAGAACAACGTTCATGTTCGATTTTCAAACATCCTATATTTGAAAATAAGATGACGCTCACTCCAGCCTTTTCATTAAAGTAATTTGGCAGCGCGCGAATTTTTACATGCTAATGCGCATCTTTTTCCAATACTAATTCGTTGTACTCGATCATTTCCCGATTCAAGGCCATGGAAATGTGAAGTAATCATTAAAAGCTTGTTATAAATGGAGACAACTTAAAAAAAAAAACATAGTGTTTATAGTTTCTATGAAAATATATTTTGAAAAACGTAGTTCTAGAGATGTTATATTCGATAGCTGATAGGTATTTGGGTTACTGCGCATGAATGTTTCTCTCCAAAGTCTGTAAAGCTTTAGAAAAATTTGACTGAAAAATCTATCTTCTGTCTTGGATCTAATAAGTTTGATACGTAGAAAGTTTATTTAATTATGCCAACGAGTTCCATTGCTTACAAAAAAAAAAAAACAAATATCCTTCTCCACATTTTCCAACCAACCCGGCCCTTACGTGAAAACCCAGCCCACATAGTGTCACAAGATCTAAATACGTCAATTGATCACATTTTGAATACAAATCCACACAACACTATCATTGATGACTGTCATGCTTATTTACAACGTGATTTTAAGTAGATTTAATTAACACCCCGCCTCCGTGTAAACATATTACTACACGACACATTATTGTGTTGTAAATAACGCGACAAATTAATCGTGATACAAAAATAAACACCTGTGTAGGTGACATTTGGTTATTTTTCCGTAAGCTTGGTTGTGTCGTTGCTAGCTGTAAGCGGCGCCACTCCTCCATAATTTAAACATAACGGTTAATTTCTGGTTTTACGTCGTTAGAGCATGATATTAAAGCGATTTTTTTATGTAACTACCAAATATTAAAGAACATAAGTAGTGCTTTTTAAACTCAGCAGAACGACTGAAGCGGTGAGCTACTAGAAATAACAAAGAAAAACCCCAAGAAAAAACTTGATCTGTGATGGATAATTTTGAAAAGTTAAATAAAAAAAAAATTGTTTATGGAAATCGAACGTTATTCAATACATTACTATTTCTTTATTTATTTAAATTTCTCACACACAATAAGCTACAAAGGCGGACTTAATGCCTTAGGGCACCCATAGGGCGAGGCCCAGCGCAGCTCAGCTGTAACTGCCAAACAAACATCGACCTTGCTGTAGTTAAAATAAAGTTGATATTTGTTTAGCGCTTCGCATCGCCAGATGTGCGCCGACCCTTAGGCATTCTCTACCAGACAACCAAGGGTAGTAAAGAGATAAGATGGCCGATGTTCTGTTTGAGAGAAAATAATAATAATAAAAAAAAAATGAATTATAAATAATATATATGTATGTATGTATATGTATCCTATCTACATACATATTACGACCAACCGACCGACAGCGACCGATATTACTATCATTACGATCTTTATTATTGACTAATTACCAGTTTATAACCGAAGGAATGAAATTTTGCATACAAATTGTGTACCCCCTTTTTCACTCCGACAGAAGTTGATCTTTGAAAAATCTTCTGATAAGTACGTTTGAATTCATCGTCTTTAAGATTATTTATAACTCACCTAACACACTCACAACTCCCTAAAGTCGAATTTAAAACTTCCCCAAGAACTTCATAACCCCCCCCCTTGCGTTAAGGAAAATCCTTTTTTAGTCAACCCCACGATTTAAACTACAACTGCTGCCCAAAATTAAGATTTCCAAAATAAGATCTTTAGCGGTTTGGGCTGCGCGACAGTGTTACGATTCTTACGAACATTTTTCACTTATTTTAGCAGTTTAATCAAAGCAGATTGGACTTTTCGGAAATCTCTTAGTATTTAGACTTCCTTAAATGAAAATCCGAAACTATTATTAGATTTTTCTTAGTTCCAGATCACAATGGGATAAATTGCCTGGAAGCGTCGCGTGCTATCAAGCCGACAACGAACACCCCTGCAGTTAGTTCGCACTTCAACACGTTTACGGACAATCATGCACTTGAATGAGTTAGCGCGTGTCTTGCACCTACCTAGAGGTTAGGTGTTAGGGTCATAGCATGTTTTTTTTTTGTTGATGGTGGGAAATCATCATATAACTTCTCCCGCTCTGGGCGGAGCGGGAGGGCGTGTCAGACTATTACTGGCTAAAACTCACCCGTGTTCCTTCAGTTGCCTGTGCCAGGAGCCACGGTAACCCTTTCGGACTTTCCCGCAACCCTGGCAGGCATCGGCTCTAGCGGACCCCGTCATTGGTGCTGGCATCTCTTTGAGGCGACGTGGCAAAAACACAACACGCCGTCGACCTGGGCCTGGTCCTAATCGGACGGCGAGCTACCCATTGCTCGCCGTCCACAAGCCCGCGCCTACGGTGCCCAGGGCGTCTCCTGCGGCGGCTAGGGGCGTGAGGGCGCGAATTTTGCCTCTCCCTCACGCGTTCCACCTCCTCCTTAGCGAACATTAGTGCTTCGCAGAAGGAGGTGACGGCTTCCCAAGCCCTCTCGCTCCGTCTCATGGCCTGGACCAGGGCCGGACGCGAGAGGTCACCACCGCTAATCGCCTCCACGAGGATAAGGCGGTGCTCCGCCCAAGCCGGGCAGACCTCCACCGTATGCTCCACCGTGTCCTTCGGGCGATCCACACAATGGTGACACCCGGGCGTTTCCTCCTGCCTTATCCGGAACAGGAACCTCCCGAATCAACAGTGTCCGGTGAGGACCTGCGTCAGGCGGAAGGTGAGGACGCCGTGGCGCTTCTCTAGCCACTCCTCAAAGAGGGGACTTATCACCGCAATTGTGGCGTGCCCGCAATAGCACGCTTGGTGTTACTTCGCCGTATTGTTTTATTTTTATAGGTTTCCTTCCATATCAATGTATCATTGTCTAGTAGTTTAGTTTGTCTAAAAGTTGGGATATTTTACAGCAATAAAATTGATTGCTTTACATAAAATCACGCCGGTTTTCTCCCAAGTATTAGGCATAGGTGTAGGTACCTATAATTACTACACACACTTTTTTCAGTCATATTTATGTTGCATGTAAGGGATGACAAGAAAATGGATTAATAGCTAGAGTGTTTTAAATTCATGCTAATGACGTATGGTTAAACGACAGACTGTAATATTTTAAATCATTTCGAAAGCTAAAGATTCTAGAGGGTGTCGTGGGACTTGGATTGTAGTCATCATGAAACTCAGACTCGCGAAATAATTGCTGACTTTTGAACACCTATTCACCCCTTTAACATATGGGACTTGCTTACTGACATACTGTCTATAATTAACAAACCAAATACATACATATATCTATTTTACTTAGGTACCGTAGTACGTACTATACAGATTTTAGCCTGGATGGCTTTCCCTTGCAACGTTCACGAATATTTTATATGTTGATGGCATGTAATGTATTAAAAGATAAACGCTATTTCAAATTTGGAAGAAGAGAAAAGAATCGACATTTAGCTCCGAGAGCTGACAGCGCCCGTCTGGATGTAAAATAAGTAATTGTACGTATAGGATTAATAAAATGTATAATATAAAATACGCCTTTAATTGACTCCGGTATCGCAAGAACGCTAAATTCTTGCAGTACCTGATACAAAATGGCTCTGGTGAAATTCATCTTTCCGACGTCTTATTTCGGTTTTCCGACACTACGTAGGCAATAGGTAGCCCTACTTGCACACACTCAACTCAACGATGGCTCTGATTGGTCGCACGAGGCACTCACCCATGCATTAACTGGTTATATGGTATATCACTTGTGCGCAACATCGCCCGGGACTCTCCGCCCACGTCAATTGTTTCCGGGATAAAAGTACCCTATGTACCGATCTTTGACTACAGGAAGTTATTTGATGATTTCACAAAATCAAAAAAACAAAAGACGTGTATTAAACATGCACGTTTCGCCAACTATTGCTTCTCATCCTCGTTTTTTCTTTCTTTTTTTTCGTTAACTAGCTTTTCTTTCTTTTTTTTTGAGTACCTACTGACTAAAACCCACCCGTGTTCCTTCAGTTGCCTGTGTCAGGGGCCACGGTAACCATCTGTATTTTCCATAACGCCTTTGTGTGAAACGTATTCATTGCTACTGTTCAAAGTTCTTTATAACTGGTTATAAAAGGTAACTTACGACTCAAAATAACTAATAATAATATGTACAAGTATATAAGAAAAGAAGGATAAGACTCATAGGGCATAAAAAAATTCGTCCGCATCGCTGTCAACAGTTGCCCAACAGGCTGGCAGCATTGCCACGTTGTATGGCGATGCTGATTCTTTGGCCACAAAATAGGCCAGCCCTCTGGTCACGTGAAGAGTCGGTCAGAGTTCTTAAGCTAAAAAGCTGCCCATCTTATTTGTAATTTCATAAAGTTTATTTGTGTTTGTTTTCTCCTAACACGTGAAGTGACGGGGGGGCATTAATTATCCCGGAATTAAACAGCTAAGTCAGTCATATTAACGTAGTTTATGATAATAAATACAGATACATCTCTCTCTATTTACTTACACTCTATATAGAGTTATTGCAGTAATCTGTTACTGTAAACTCGTAAATCGTATTATTTAAGACAAAATTTAAATGTTTTGATGTGACGTATTTAATTTCGCTTTTGTTTGTTCGGATTTGTTTTAATATCTTTATTTAGTTGTCACTTTAGACTCTTCTTCGTAGAACTTTTTAATACATTTATATTAAGTGTAATGGGTAGAAATGGACACACAACCAAGTTTAACTTGAGATACTCGTAGTATGTAGTTAGAAACGAAAGCTCGTTGAAGAGGAACACTACCTACGCTGTTTACGGTAGGAGGGTACATCCACAGGGTGACTTGTAATTTGACGAATTCCTTCTAGGACGTGGTGGACTGACCCATTTGCAACAATTAAGTAGCCCATAAAGCCTAAGCGAAAATTCATGAGATTAGAGAAAGCCCATTTTTGTGTATTTTCGAAAATTTCCCATAATTCGTCACTTTTCTCTATACCTTTAAATCGGATGGCATTAATTGCTATTTCGTTGGGTACTTAATTCTTTAATTAACCTTTCGTAGTAACCAATTTTTGTTTTTAACTATCTGTTAAAGTTGTAAGTAGTTGATATTTGTATGACCTACAAGTAGTTGTTCCGGGTCTGGCTGTTTGTGTATGTGAGTTTATTAAATGTTTGTAAACGCACCCACAACACAGGAGAAAATCATAGTGTGGGGCAAAGTTTAAAAAAAAAGAAAAGGAATAAGTTTATTAACCATTTTCAAAAATCATCTACGTACCTGAATTGTGACACCAGTTATATCAAAATTTACTTTGGCATTAAGCGGACAAATTTTGGGAAATATCTTCCTATAGGTAATCAGCTATCTAAAAAGGTATAAAAGTTTAAAAAAATATCAATAGGTGCCGATGAAGCAGTTGATAAATGTCGAATTTGCAAATTGGTGAAACATTAAAATCGTGTGTGAATCGAATTAATTAACTGGTTTAAATCTTTAAATTTACAATTAATGGTTAACATCCCACCACACAAGTCTTTACATCTCAAAAGAGGGGAAATAAAAAATAAAAAAGATTCTAGTTTCGGACAGGTCAGTGATGCCCTTAAATATAGCAGTTCATGGTAGCAGGAGAAGGGGACACGTGGGGTTTTAGTCGGTAGGATATGCCTCCATAGCCCGCCGTCCCATGACAGGATTACCCCATAATTACCTTAGTCAATATTGGTATCAGACCACACCCACAAAGACGACACCACTTTGAACAAAGATCAACGAATTAACCCATCCTTAATGTTAATTTGTTAATTGCAGTTTTATTTCATGTTAATTACACAGTTTGTTCAACAGTCATAATTATAAGATTACCTACATTAAATCATGTTGTAACAGTTGTGTTTTATGTCATTTACTGTCGTATATGCATCGTCTCGGTGGCATTTGTTTCGTAATATTCGTGGAGAACTGTCGTTTTGCTTTTGATTTACGAGCTTTTTAAGCTTTTCTTTGTATCTATAATGCTTCGCCCGCGGTTAGTTAGCCGTCAGCGTCGGTTAGTATTCAAAAGCGTAAATGTTTTCCATATAAAAATAATAACCAGGTGGCCGCTCTTTACAACTTTTATTCAAAGAAGTAGGTAGTCCTAATTAGCAATTAGGACTACCTACTTCTTTGAATAAAAGTCACACAAATCTCCTGCCAAACTGCAGTACAGTATCTATCATATGTTAAAGTGGTTACCTTCCCCGCCATTTACTCAACTTAACTTCGCAAACTTATCAACTTCGAAAGAAAGCTGTGGTTCTACCAAGTTTCGGTCATAGTTATTTGGCTCTCGACTCCCTTGTATTTCATTCCGCCGTTTTGTTCAAAATCGTTAATTTGCAGTCTATGAAGAGGTTTATTCAAGCGTATGTCCTCAAGAAGAAACAATAAATAGACCGCATTATACATTCTGTATATAAAAATCCTCTTTATTTTAGTAGCAATTGTCTTTTTCAACTAACTTAGCAGTTTACATAACCTTACTAGTCAAATTAAAATGACTCTTTTAATGCACTGACTACTAAGTTACAAAACTCTTTTTTCTATTATCTATAGTCAGAATTGTTCTTTGACTAAATGCAGGTTTTTTCTGACTATGAGACTATTTTGTTCTGAGTCAGCACGCCATAATGATGGCGTGCTGACTCAGAACAAAATAGTCTTCATAGAGCGATAGTCTTGACTCGGTCTGCGCAATCGCTAGTAACAATTATTATTATTATTTTAAGACTGTTAGCTTATGTATATATTATGTAAATATTATCTTGGAAATTGAAATAAACACAAGTTATTAGGTATTAACATATTACAAATTACAAACTGGAAGTCATCAATGAGTAGCCAGAATGTCACTTTCAATGGTGATCCGTAGGTACGAAAAGGGACACGACTTACTAACTAGTTATTAACTAGTTAGTGATTGGTTGCGTTGTGTACGGACCGCCATTGAAATACTAGTGCTGTGGCATTCTGGCTCATTTCTAGCTACTTATTGGTGATTTGAGTTTGTTACAGCAGGCGTAGCATGAGCACCGTATTGTCGACGGAAGAGTAGACAAAAATGATGTTATTAACTAGTTAGTGATTGGTTGCGTTGTGTACGGACCGCCATTGAAATACTAGTGCTGTGGCATTCTGGCTCATTTCTAGCTACTTATTGGTGATTTGAGTTTGTTACAGCAGGCGTAGCATGAGTACCGTATTGTCGACGGAAGAGTAGACAAAAATGATGTTATTAACTAGTTAGTGATTGGTTGCGTTGTGTACGGACCGCCATTGAAATACTAGTGCTGTGGCATTCTGGCTCATTTCTAGCTACTTATTGGTGATTTGAGTTTGTTACAGCAGGCGTAGCATGAGCACCGTATTGTCGACGGAAGAGTAGACAAAAATGATGTTATTAACTAGTTAGTGATTGGTTGCGTTGTGTACGGACCGCCATTGAAATACTAGTGCTGTGGCATTCTGGCTCATTTCTAGATACTTATTGGTGATTTGAGTTTGTTACAGCAGGCGTAGCATGAGCACCGTATTGTCGACGGAAGAGTAGACAAAAATGATGTTATTAACTAGTTAGTGATTGGTTGCGTTGTGTACGGACCGCCATTGAAATACTAGTGCTGTGGCATTCTGGCTCATTTCTAGCTACTTATTGGTGATTTGAGTTTGTTACAGCAGGCGTAGCATGAGCACCGTATTGTCGACGGAAGAGTAGACAAAAATGATGTTATTAACTAGTTAGTGATTGGTTGCGTTGTGTACGGACCGCCATTGAAATACTAGTGCTGTGGCATTCTGGCTCATTTCTAGCTACTTATTGGTGATTTGAGTTTGTTACAGCAGGCGTAGCATGAGCACCGTATTGTCGACGGAAGAGTAGACAAAAATGATGTTATTAACTAGTTAGTGATTGGTTGCGTTGTGTACGGACCGCCATTGAAATACTAGTGCTGTGGCATTCTGGCTCATTTCTAGCTACTTATTGGTGATTTGAGTTTGTTACAGCAGGCGTAGCATGAGTACCGTATTGTCGACGGAAGAGTAGACAAAAATGATGTTATTAACTAGTTAGTGATTGGTTGCGTTGTGTACGGACCGCCATTGAAATACTAGTGCTGTGGCATTCTGGCTCATTTCTAGCTACTTATTGGTGATTTGAGTTTGTTACAGCAGGCGTAGCATGAGCACCGTATTGTCGACGGAAGAGTAGACAAAAATGATGTTATTAACTAGTTAGTGATTGGTTGCGTTGTGTACGGACCGCCATTGAAATACTAGTGCTGTGGCATTCTGGCTCATTTCTAGCTACTTATTGGTGATTTGAGTTTGTTACAGCAGGCGTAGCATGAGCACCGTATTGTCGACGGAAGAGTAGACAAAAATGATGTTATTAACTAGTTAGTGATTGGTTGCGTTGTGTACGGACCGCCATTGAAATACTAGTGCTGTGGCATTCTGGCTCATTTCTAGCTACTTATTGGTGATTTGAGTTTGTTACAGCAGGCGTAGCATGAGCACCGTATTGTCGACGGAAGAGTAGACAAAAATGATGTTATTAACTAGTTAGTGATTGGTTGCGTTGTGTACGGACCGCCATTGAAATACTAGTGCTGTGGCATTCTGGCTCATTTCTAGCTACTTATTGGTGATTTGAGTTTGTTACAGCAGGCGTAGCATGAGCACCGTATTGTCGACGGAAGAGTAGACAAAAATGATGTTATTAACTAGTTAGTGATTGGTTGCGTTGTGTACGGACCGCCATTGAAATACTAGTGCTGTGGCATTCTGGCTCATTTCTAGCTACTTATTGGTGATTTGAGTTTGTTACAGCAGGCGTAGCATGAGCACCGTATTGTCGACGGAAGAGTAGACAAAAATGATGTTATTAACTAGTTAGTGATTGGTTGCGTTGTGTACGGACCGCCATTGAAATACTAGTGCTGTGGCATTCTGGCTCATTTCTAGCTACTTATTGGTGATTTGAGTTTGTTACAGCAGGCGTAGCATGAGCACCGTATTGTCGACGGAAGAGTAGACAAAAATGATGTTATTAACTAGTTAGTGATTGGTTGCGTTGTGTACGGACCGCCATTGAAATACTAGTGCTGTGGCATTCTGGCTCATTTCTAGCTACTTATTGGTGATTTGAGTTTGTTACAGCAGGCGTAGCATGAGCACCGTATTGTCGACGGAAGAGTAGACAAAAATGATGTTATTAACTAGTTAGTGATTGGTTGCGTTGTGTACGGACCGCCATTGAAATACTAGTGCTGTGGCATTCTGGCTCATTTCTAGATACTTATTGGTGATTTGAGTTTGTTACAGCAGGCGTAGCATGAGCACCGTATTGTCGACGGAAGAGTAGACAAAAATGATGTTATTAACTAGTTAGTGATTGGTTGCGTTGTGTACGGACCGCCATTGAAATACTAGTGCTGTGGCATTCTGGCTCATTTCTAGCTACTTATTGGTGATTTGAGTTTGTTACAGCAGGCGTAGCATGAGCACCGTATTGTCGACGGAAGAGTAGACAAAAATGATGTTATTAACTAGTTAGTGATTGGTTGCGTTGTGTACGGACCGCCATTGAAATACTAGTGCTGTGGCATTCTGGCTCATTTCTAGCTACTTATTGGTGATTTGAGTTTGTTACAGCAGGCGTAGCATGAGCACCGTATTGTCGACGGAAGAGTAGACAAAAATGATGTTATTAACTAGTTAGTGATTGGTTGCGTTGTGTACGGACCGCCATTGAAATACTAGTGCTGTGGCATTCTGGCTCATTTCTAGCTACTTATTGGTGATTTGAGTTTGTTACAGCAGGCGTAGCATGAGTACCGTATTGTCGACGGAAGAGTAGACAAAAATGATGTTATTAACTAGTTAGTGATTGGTTGCGTTGTGTACGGACCGCCATTGAAATACTAGTGCTGTGGCATTCTGGCTCATTTCTAGCTACTTATTGGTGATTTGAGTTTGTTACAGCAGGCGTAGCATGAGCACCGTATTGTCGACGGAAGAGTAGACAAAAATGATGTTATTAACTAGTTAGTGATTGGTTGCGTTGTGTACGGACCGCCATTGAAATACTAGTGCTGTGGCATTCTGGCTCATTTCTAGCTACTTATTGGTGATTTGAGTTTGTTACAGCAGGCGTAGCATGAGCACCGTATTGTCGACGGAAGAGTAGACAAAAATGATGTTATTAACTAGTTAGTGATTGGTTGCGTTGTGTACGGACCGCCATTGAAATACTAGTGCTGTGGCATTCTGGCTCATTTCTAGCTACTTATTGGTGATTTGAGTTTGTTACAGCAGGCGTAGCATGAGCACCGTATTGTCGACGGAAGAGTAGACAAAAATGATGTTATTAACTAGTTAGTGATTGGTTGCGTTGTGTACGGACCGCCATTGAAATACTAGTGCTGTGGCATTCTGGCTCATTTCTAGCTACTTATTGGTGATTTGAGTTTGTTACAGCAGGCGTAGCATGAGCACCGTATTGTCGACGGAAGAGTAGACAAAAATGACGTTCCGTGTAGACAGTACGACGGCAGTAGATTTTGACAGGGTTTTTAAAGCTCAAAAAAAATGTATCCGAGCAATTTGTTATTTTTAGACAGCTGTAAACCACTATTTCAAAAACTTAATATTCTACCTTTGCCGTGTTTATATATTTTTGAAATATGTATTTTTGTGAAGAGAAACTATAATCTATTTGATACTAACACTCACAGGCCAAATAGCCGAACACGGCATAAAGACAGGCTTCGGCTGCCACCAATAAAACTAAAATTATTTAAGAAAAATCTATACTGCATGTCTATTATTATTTACAATCATTTACCAAATATTCTTCAAGACTTACCGCTGACATTGTTTAAAAAAACACTTTTCAAACTACATATTAGTATTTAAAAGGTATTATACCAATAAGGACTATTTAGAAGACAAGTTAATAGAATCTGTAATTTGTAAGTTAGATTAATAATTAAAATCGCTGATTGTGAATACATTTGCACGTCATGTTATGGCAGGATATGCTGAAACAAACTTACTGTAACACTTTATATACCATATTCTAGCAAATATATATTTTGATTTGATTTGATTTGAGTAAAGTAGAAAGAGTCAAATGCACTTTTTACGAAATTCACTCTTTTACATAATTCGACTCAGAATCCTTTGTTTGTTTTTCCATAGGATTTTTTTTCTGTTTGATTTTCAATTTTTACTGATTAAGTCACGTCATTTACAACAATTTTTCTCACAGTGTCAAAGTACCGTATTTTGGATCAAACAATGTTACAGTACTCAATACTCAATATCTTTATTGATTTACCTTATTGCAATATTGTATAATTAATAATTGTGTGTATGTAATATTTGCCTTAACTATTTCCTTGGTACTTAGGCCCTATTAACTAAATGATGTAAAATAGGACAAGACAGCTTTGTTCTTCTATTAATTATCACAGTTTTGCGTTCAAAACGCTCCCTTGTAAAATCATGATTTTGTAGATAGGTAACCGTTTTTAATTAGTGGCCGTCGAGTAGAAACTTTTCTACTGGCGATTCCAAAATCTAATTGTCTTTAGACAAATGTCAGTTGTCAGTGTGATTTTGACAGTAAGGATAGAAAACTTTCTTCCGAAATAGTCTACTTATAAAAAGACCTAGACAAAGATCGTTTGAAATTAAAGACAAAGTAACAGATTGTAAAAGGATTTCTACGATGCGATGTCAAGAATTAAGAAACGAAATGTCACTTTGTATAGAAAAACCTATGTCTATTCTTCGTAGAAATAGAAAGCATCATGCTACGCTTGCTGGTTACTTTTGAGTAGCGTCGTGGATGATGGGCCTTAGATGTGCGTCAATCTTTGTTTTCTATCAGTATAATGTCTTCTGATATCATCACCTACTAAGTGTCTGACCGCGCATGTGCAGAACGTGTTGGCCTTATGTCTCAATGACACTGGTTACGGTCTATCTTTTATACTTTCTACATGACGCAAATTAGATGATAAAGTCTAGGCTTCACAGTATCTACCTACCTATTTAAGTGCTAACGTGTGGTTAGACATTGTAGCTATAAAAAAACAAAAATCCTCTTACAAATTCGTATGATCTTAAACGACTTTTACCCTGTTTATTAGTTATTTACATCAATCAGTCATAGATATAATCTATAAAATGCTATTTGGCTACGAAAACATAACATGATTATTAGGTCATTATAAAATTGTCGTACAGACTAAAAATAAAAAAAACATGTTTGGCATAAATAATGCTAAAGGTTGATTAAACTAGTAATCATTGTGGTGCAAGAACCCTTTCGCGAAGCAAACAGAGAGACTTGATAAGAAGTTGAACAGTCTATATATTTCTTCCCTATTCAACCAGTTTATTAGTAACTTATATTAATAACTAGAATACTATCAATACTAGTTCAGCAGTGGAAAGGTTTCAAGACGTCATTAATCAAGATTATCTAGACACGTATCAATGTTTGCAGATTTCGCTGAATTTTAGAAGATTAACCTATCAGCCGTAGGCTTTCGTTGTCTACGCGTTTATTTGAAAACCTTGGATGCGTCGAAAGTTACCGAAAAATACTTTGAAATCGATTTATTTTACTGTTTTTGAAGCATCGATTGTTTTTTGTTTCGAGTAGCAACGAAGGGCCAATGCTTTTATTAAATTAATAATAATAAAAACTTTGTACTGGATAATATTAAAATCGCACCGTAGCACTGGCTGAATTAGGTCAAAATATTTTTGAAATGCCATTAAGTTCTATTTTTTAATATATTTTTCTTAAGAAAAATACGGCTTTCTGTGTTTTTTTTTAGCCAAACCGGCCTATATTTACTTAAGTTAGAGGGTAAAACCTTTTCAGTTGAATTAGTAATTTTATTTTTATTATTTGAATTAGTAATTTTATTTTTATTATTTCCAGATGTCAGAGATGGTTTATAAAATCAAAAACTTTTTCAACTTATGATAATGCTCAGGCAATAAACTTGTTAATGGGGATGTGTAAATGGGGATGTATTTGTTAGGTATAATAATATTATACATGCGAAAGAGAGTTGGTTGGTTGGTTACCCTTTCATGCTAAAACGGCTGAACGGATTTAGATGAAATTTGGCACATGGGTAAACCATGACCTGGGTTAGGTACTTTATCCCGGTAATACGTTTCCGCGAGATATTTTCCGACCTCTACACGGGCGGGCAGCTAGTCTTTTAATAATTTACTTGGGAGCAAATTAATCGAGCCACTTCCTTTTTTCACGTTTAATGGTTATTATTTTTGGTATTATGGAACTTGACTTCTTGGAGCTGGTCCGTGAATGAAAATGAAGAACAATGACAAAAACCTAAACAATTTGCATTGGCATCATAACCATAATCAGCCTAAAATGTTACCACTGCTGGGACACAGGCCTCCTCTCGGTGTGAGGGAGTGGGCCGTAAACCACCACGCGGGCCCAGTGCGGGTTGGTAGATGTCACATGTCTTCGAATTTTTTGGTTCTAGAACATGGTTTACTCACTATGGCGACACGGTTGGCGCAGTGGTTAAGTGATTGACTGCTGCGTTACGTGTCGCGGGTTCGATCCCCGCACGGAACAAATATTTGTATGACCTCCAAGTATTGGTTTCGGGTCTGGCTGTTTGTGTATGTGAGTTTAATTAAATGTTTGTAAACGCACCCACGATACAGGAGAAATTCCTAGTGTGGGGCAACGTTTTCAAAAAAAACGTTTAAAAAAAAATGTTTTCCTTTACCGTTTTGAGAGCAATGGTGATGATGACATAATCTAAACAAAGCAAAGCGCTTGTCTAGGTTCGAACTTACGACCTGCAACTCGGAAGTCGCGGCCGTTATGAAAGAATTAGCATTGTCTTATGAAAAAAAGTATTCTTCGACTTTTCACTTGAATAAAATCAAAAATTATATGAATGATACCTACGTAATGATAAGGTATGCTTTGAAAACCTGGGTGGGTTAACATCGATAAAATTAAATACCAATAAGTAGGTGCCTACTGAGGTAATACGTTTGATAAAAAATAAAAATCCTATTTTTACTTAGGTAGAAAATATCGTTAGTATCACCCACAAATAATCATAATTAACTAATATTTGACTTGCAGTCATATAATAAGTAGATAGGTTCTTGTGTGTTCTTAGCGGACTTCAAAGAAGGGTTATATTTTTACAATTTGTAGAATGCCTTTCTTTATTTTTCCTTCTATTTATATCTTACTTGATAAGTATGATAATAGTTTATTGCACTGTATTGTCGATGAAGTAGCTGTTGAATTTATAAGTACTTAGCCGTTTAGATATCTATATTATATATATAATATTCACTGACATTGAGGCATTTCTCTAGTATGTCATTTGACAGACCGGAAAACTAGTAGGTATCTTTTTATTCCTCCTAGTATGGGTTCGAAGTTTGATTGGAGGGGCTCGTGGCTAAATGATAACACCCGCACGTGTCTATCGAAGGTTAAGCTACGCTTGCCGGGGTCGGTTCGTGGATGGGTGACCATCCATTATATTTCGAAACCCCCCCGTGTCACGGAAACTTTTGCTTAACAAAAAGCGCCTTCATCCTCTCTCCTATTAAACATTAACTTTGCTGTGCCCGACAGGGTCCATAATTGATTCGATGTTTTAACATAAGTACCACTACCAACTATTCAATGTACACATTATGGAATGCAATAAAGTATTGAGTATTGAAAGCACGTTAAGCCGTTGGTCCCGGCTGTCATTCGTAGATCTTTGAAAGTCGTTTCGGGTCGTCAGAAGCCCAAAAATTTGACAACCAGTCTCACCAAGGGGTATCGTTTTACCCGGTCAAACGGTTGTGGAGGTCAGATAGGCAGTCGCTCCATGTAAAATACTGGTATTCAGCTGATTTCGGTTAGACTGGAAGCCGACCTTAACATAGTTGGGAAAAGTCTAGGCAGACGATTAGTTTGGGTAAGAAGTTTAAACCCAATTTAAACTAGTAGAGATATTTTATTTCATCTTCGCTGCTCTCAAAACAGTGAAGGAAAATATCGTGACGAAACTTGTTCTAGAACCAAAAAATTCGAAGACTACCAACTGGCACTGGGCCCGCGTGTTTGTCTATAGCACAGCACAGCCCGGTCGATCTCACAGAGAGGAGGCCTGGTGTCCCAGCAGTGGGAAAGTTGTTGGCTGATTATGCTCCTAAAAAAGGTAATAATTGTATAAATGTGTAGGTAGGTAGTAAATAAAATACAGGTAGATAATATTCTTGGAAAACGTACCCGACCACAGATAAATATTAAGATTACGGGTGATTCGTGTCTTTACGCGGCAAAATCAATAGCTACCAATGTCGAGTAATTTGTCAAAATCATAATAAATTGACATTATCTTATTATTTGGCGATGGATTACGAGTTTATTTAAATGATAATTAATGTAAAACATTCTGGGTCTTTATTCTTGAATTATTGCTTGATTACTCACTGATTTTAAGTAGGTGTTTCGTGATAGCCCAGTGGTTAAGGCCTCGCCTCTCGTGCACGAGGTTGTGGGTTCAAATCCGGCCCAATGTGACTTTTCAATTCATATGTTCTTTCTAACTTTATCTTGGACATCTCTGACATCGGTGAAGGAAACCTGAGCTTATAATATATCTAAGTCGGAATTCGCTAATTTTCCATGAGCAATCTAAATAATATGTAATGATGAACCATAATATTATTAGTCACTGATTTTTAAGTCTTCGATTGTGGGATTTGAACCCCAAGATACAATTTGACTGGGTCAGTAGACGCAAGCGGGACAGGTAAGCGTGGGGTCCAAGTTTCAATTACCAGGTCGGGCAAAGCGTTCTTGAGTTTTCCTCAGTAGCAGCTCGGAGTCGGATTCGTACTTACCAAAATTTTGGAAAAAAGCTCAATTCTGAGTTAATACCTTTAGTCTTTGTTAATTTGTCCAATGTTTGCTGTCAGTGACGAAGTGTCACATTTGTTCATCATTCAAAAAATGGTCACCAATTCGTCGTATTTTAATGTAAAAATGCATAGGTATATAAGTATATAACATACATTCACGCATGTATTCCCGATGAGTTGGGCAGACGTGAAAATTTCACCCACATTTTGTCCCATGTAGTCGGGTCGGCGGACTAAAGCACATAAGTCAAAAAAATGCTTTATTTTTTCTTTGTACCAAAATTATTCATTTACACCAATACATCGGCAGACTAAAGCACATAAGTCATATTCGCTTGTTCGGGCTTGAATCTAAGTAGTGTCCTTTTTCAACCTCTTGAATCGCATTAATCTTGCGGCGTTATAAAAAACATAAGTTGAGTTATGTTAAAAGGAACACTTGAAGCTCTCGGACTTCATGGACGCAGAAAGTGACTTATGTTATTAGGAACGTCAAGTGCGTCCTTTTATCTCGATTTTTAATTCGAGGGTAGGTACTCAAATTATTATTTTATTGCTTACAAAAAACTGAAGTGGTAACTGTAGTGATTTGGGTCACACTAGTCGAGTTAGTTTTGCTCTGATTTGTTAACAGAACAGTTGTGGTGTGTAACATTTTACTTGAAAGTATTCCCAATTAATATGGATTGTCAGCGAGGAAAGAAATTAGTTGAGATGGTGATGAGGAGAAACACAAATGTTGAAGGTAAGTTTGCCATGTTTGATTTAAATCAGAAAGTAATATATTTATCTTTCATTGTAGTTTTAGCAGAAATCATCAGTGATTTGTTCATTTTAGCATCAATCATTAATAAATGATTAAAATAATTATTTTTTTAGCCTCTACAGTACGTTTTTTATTTTTAGATGAACGAAATTAACAGCCATCTACAGGCACAATAGCGGAAGAAGAACCAATGCCTTCCACATCATCAGGCCACACTGGCGTCATGTTTATTAATCGAGAAATGGATTTCTCAAGTGATGATTCTGTTCTGGATCCACATTTCGAACTCCCTGAAACAGCAGTAGATTCGTCGACATCCACCGATACTGACCGAAGAGCCGACACGCCACCTGCGGTCGAAACATCTCCAAAAAAAAGTATTCGCATTACGAAAAAAGAAAAGAAAATAAAACGCAACACAGGTCAATCATATAAAACATTAAAAGGTAAAGTTGTTTCCAGCAGAACAATGTTTAACCACTCCAGCCCTCAGCTCTTCTGTAGCTTTCTACAAACGCCAGTTGTGGACGTTCAACCTGACTGTCCATGACAACAAAACTGGAAAAGCTGTGTGTTACATATGGTATGAAACCATAGCTGCTAGAGGAGCTAATCAAATAGCATCATGTCTTTTTAAACATCTTCAAACATACGTACCTGAGAATACAAAACATGTAATATTTTATTCTGATACTTGTGGCGGTCAGAACAGAAATTCTCATGTCAGTTCAATGTTGACTTGGGCTTTGCAGAAATTAGACATAGATGTCATAGACCACAAGTTCATGGTTCCGGGTCATAGCCACATGGAAGTGGACACGGATCATAGCATCATTGAAAAAAAGAAAAAGAAAACGGATTTGCAGATGTATCACCCGCATGATTGGATTCAACTCATCAGATCGAGCAGTAAAACATTTGAAGTTGTCGAAATGCGTAGTTCCGACTTTTTGGATTTTTCTTCATTGGAAAAGGGTCCTTTAGTATTAAGAAACAAAGATGTAGAAGGGCGACAATTTAAATGGCTCGATAAAAAGTGGTTGCGCTATGATTCTGAATTTGGCGTAGTCTCCTACAAAGACACTTAATTTGGACACGGAATGTAATTTTTACAAATTTAACTTGAAACGTCGAGTTTCTGCCATACCTGACACTATTCCTGTTATATCGGTACAGCCCTTACCGATATCAAAAGAAAAGAAAGATGATCTGATTTCTTTACTCTCCTTAATACCCGACGTTTTTCATAGATTTTATTTAGATTTGCCTTCTGTGAACAATGTACGTAATACTGACCCTGATATTTTAGATAGTGAAGAAGATGAATAAATAGTTGAATATAAATTATAAATATAGGCTAGTATATAAATGATGCATGCTAAACTAATTTTATGTTCATAGAAGTAACTTTTGAATGTCAACTAAAACATAGTTTATAATTAAATTTACTGTTCTCATACACTTAAGTCACAAGTACCTACTAGGTACACAGTGTTCTTTCTAACATAAGTCACTAAAATCGCTTTTTATTATATTTTTTCAAATTATATTTACGTGCATGTTAGTATTAATTAAAAACACCCCAATATTCCAATAAAGTTGAATTTATAGTTAAACGCTATTTTTTTATACAGTTTTTAGTTGTTCCTGAAAAGTTTCACTTTTGGACTTATGTTTTTTAGTCTGCCAGCCCTAGTTTATTAGGGTCCCTACCCTAGTTATTCTTATTAAATAGGATTTCAATAAAATTTACAAAATGATTGCGTGATTTTATGTTTTAGATACGCTTTCTTACATAACAATACAATGAAGTGGTGACCATTTTTTGAATGATGAACAAATGTGACACTTCTTCATTGTCAGCAAACATTGGACAATTAGCAAACACTAATAAAGATATTAACTCCGAATTGATAAAAGAAAGAGAGATAATGGTTGCAAATAGGTCAAGTACAACCTCAGCTTATACTTATTTTTACAGTTATACGACTCATCATGAAATAATAGTTGTTGTCACGTGATTAGTAATTTATTTTGAGTCACTCAGATTTACTCGAGTCGATTAGTAAGATTGCCGACTAACCATTTATCTAATAAAACGGATATTGCGTTAGTTCTGTGAAAAACATTGACATTTTCAGGAAACCTATTGTCTTACCCACATTATTGCATATTTCAAAATTAAACCAATTCAATATTTGTTAAATAAAAAAAAACTTGGTTTCATTTAAAAGTATTTTAAATAGGAATGCCTGGAAGAGATCGCAGAAAGCGATAGGCCGCCCTTTGTATATTTTGTAGTGTTTGATTTATTTTTTGTTATATATTTTGTGGTATACAATAAAGAATAAATAAATACCTATGGAAACTCTTTTTACCCATATCTGAACCAAAGTATGTTATAAAGCTTTTGAATACAATTATTCTGTTTATATTTCACTATCCCGCTTTCACTCAACTTCAATAGAAAAAAAAAACGACGCATGCATGGACAAGTTATCTTTTCGTGCCCCCGAGGGCCTTTTTCACGGATACACAGATAGGCCTACACTGCTATCTACGAAATTTCGTACTTACATCTACTAGTAACATACCTTTAAGATATTCTAAGTACTAAAATGTAACACTTAATTTAACACTGAAAGTTTCTAAGAACACTGTTTACGACGCCGACGCATTTTACACTTGAACTTTACCGCACTGACACCATGTTTTAAAACACAAAAATTACAAGGAAAATATTGAAATCAATTATTTCTGTACGACACAAAGCAGACGCAAATGCTCACGCGAATAACTCATTCCACAAAACTATTTCGATAAGTCAGGTATTATCTTTATGATTAGATATCGGCGACTCAAGGATTGATTCATGCCATACAAAATGTTGTAGGTACGAACAGCTGAGGTAACGGCGTTCTTGATAATAATTGCCATTAATGACAATATAAAGTGATTAATGATCGTTTATAAAGTCTCCGTTTACCTAAAGAACTTCATGTGTAGGTACTTTATTGCAACTTATCGCTTTCGTTATAAATTTGTCATTAAAGGACACAATGTTGACGAAGAAAACCAAGATATTTGTTTCATTAACTCGTAGAATCCTTGGTATTATTCATTACCTTTATTATCTATGAAAATTTTTAGGAACAAGAGTTGGTCACAAGATTTAAAGGGCTGAACCTAAATCTAAGGTAACGTTATCCCCCTCTGCAGAGCATTAAATTGCATTCCTGCAGAGCATGGAATTATCAATAAACAATATTTTATCAGTGCAAGCGGGAGAAGTGAAAGTTATCTGACTATTCCAGATTGTAACATAATATTTTTTTTTAGAAAACCTTTGTAATTTTCTTTCGGAAAAGTAAGTCTTCTATACTTAGAGCTTTTTTTGCTTTATGTGGAACCGTTATAATTATGTATGGCGAGATGTTGGTTTACGCAGTATTTTCAGTGATAACGTGTCAAACAATAGTTTACCTGCAAGTATCCTGTCGGTACACAGTGCTCTGTCCAATGGAGCTGGCATACGTGGGTATCCTGTGAAGACTACTCGACGGGTATATCTGTGGCGGCCTCAAGAACCCACTTCCACCCAACCCAATTCCAAGCATAGGGGTGTCAACAATCGAGCTGTCAAAAGCGCTTGTTTCATCCGTCTCTTCCTCAATGACCCCAGGCTTATAGAATATTTTGCCAGCAGACAGCCCTGGCTTAGTTTTCCCATCATTTTGTTCTTCGTTCCGAGATTGCATTTCATAGGACGAAGCCTTTTCCGTCATTGTTTTAAGGCTAGCAATTGTCACAAAAGTGTCCTCACGTATTTTCTAATGGCAGGCATTTTAGTTAACGCGTCCTCAGACGTCATCGTATGTTCCGTTTTAATGTGTTGTTGTTTCTTAGACATTTATGGAAGTACCTGGGAAATAAACATTGATGTTTTAGTAACTAATAAATTAATATTGTTTCCTGATGCAGAAAGGATTATTGGCTTGCCAAATTTTACCTACAAGAAATAAGAAAATGCAGGTATTTGGTTTTTATGTCGAGTTTCCCAATGATCGTGGAAAATCTAAAGTCAACCCGGATAACACTGATTTATAATTTTCTGTACCTTCGTAGTAAACAGATCTATTATTAGAAGGGGTTATCCAAACTAAATTCTCATATAGATCGCTGTCTAAAACTCAAGAGTTCACAAGTGTCATGTCAAATTCAATTAGTCCAGCATCTGCGTTCTTAATTACTTGTTACTACGAATACTATGACGTAACATGCAAGGCGTTATGAGCCGACTCTAGCCGTATTCTTTATAGACATTTAGAAGTAAAAAATAAGTTGGGAGCGACTTGGTGAACAACTTCATTGAATGAAAATGTAGACACTACTGCCATCTGTTATCGAGTAGCAGAGCTTAACAATAATTTGCATTTTATTGGTTAGATTAAAATTATGATTATGGATACGAGAACCCCGATTTAAATTAAAGAATTTCTTTTACATACTTAACCATAAATGAAATAGCAGATTTTTATTTTCTTAATTTAAATTATTTAACATTATTTTAATGACGAGGACATTTGCAAAGGATAATCGCAAATATCCCTATACTTAACCCAATCACAAATATCCCTATACTTAACCCAATCACAAACCATAAAAAAATCGTTTTTCTTGGAAACTGTCGTAACCGGAATGTTTCGCTTAAGGTAAAGTCAGGGAAATTAATAGTTAAGCAAATTGACTAGGTAGGTACCAACTTAAATTATCCGTCACTCACAACTGTAATTTTGTGACAATTGAATGAAATGTAAATTAATATTGAATTATTTTTGCCTGACTGCACAAATTGACACGTTTCGTCCTTGTACCCATCAGGATGTAGTCGATTTTTATACTTTACAGTTTATAAGTGTTGATGAGTAGTGTCGGATGTTCCCTCCCACGGGATTTGCACTTATTGCGGAAAACCTCGTAGAATAAAATTCCGGGCTTATCATGTTCCTTGTAAGAAGGAAGGAGGAATTGATAATGATGTTTCTTTTATTAGTTCACGCGAAGCTGTTGGAAGTGGGAACTGTTGAGGTGAGTTTGGAATCTTTTTTCTATTGAGGATGGTAGCATGTAATGTGTAGCATTTAACTCTAGAATTGTTCATAGCAATTGTCTGTCATACATCATTTTGGTTATGGTTGTTACGGAAAGTCCACTTGGCACATCCCAGAAAAGATCTTCGTTTACCTCATTATTTTAATAGTAGATTATTCACCAAGGGGATAAAGCAGTTTTTATGTCACGGGCGAAGTTTGAATCCAGAGCGTAACGAAGGGTTCTAGTGCTTCCGAGGGATGTGTGGCGAGGGCTTTAAGCTCGCCTAAGAAGGAGACACCTTTATTCCCGAGAAAAATACTCAACTTTTCACACCTGCGACTCCTGCGGGGTTATTAAAGCTTATAACTTATTATTAACTTATTTTAGTGAAGGTTTTAAACAGCGTAATTTTAAAAGACTAGTCACTAGAACATATTAACAATATGTCATTTCCTGGTTTAATTCGGCCCCTGCTATGTAGTTGCACGGCGCTGCCCTTCAAAAGTGATGATTCATTTCAAGATATTTAAAGTTTAAAGTTCGAAAGCCAACACCTGACATAAAACAGCCAATCAAAAGAGGCAAGTCCGTTTACACACATTCTGCGAAACGTATACCTGTCCATTAGTGAAGGTCGGTCTCAATTGCCGATGTCTGTTCGGTAATTAATAAAGTACCCTGCCCCTACCTTGTTTCATGTGTGGCCCTTATCGAACGGTGTTTGAGTTCTAACTGGTTTTGGTTACTGTGTTGCTAGGTGAAAAATTATTTGAATTAAGGGTCTTTGGGATTGAAATGCTGGGATTAAAAAATCCGAAGCGTCTCAGCTTGCGGTTGATACCTAATACTTTAGTGTTCGTATATCTCTATAAAGTGGGACATAATAAAAGCCCTGTATTTAGAAGTACCTAAATGACGATCCGCTAATCCAGAGAAATGTAGTATCACTTGTAAGTGTACAAACCCTACAAGAATTTTCCGTCCTCTAATATTACTGCTATGTCTAGGTCTGTAGTCAAATGCACATGTAAGGCCAGGTTATTACGTAAGTAAGGTCCATGTGATAATACAACCATGTTGAGGCTAATCACGTCGTAAAATTATTGGGAGGTCCCTTGTAATGACGATGTCAGCTGACTGCAGCAATGTATGACTGGATAGACATTTGATAAATCTTATTTATTTATTATTTATGTACACACAATAAAATACAAGAGATATGACATAATTATAAATTGAGCACAAAGGTACTGCTTATTTCTTAAGAAATTTCTTCCAGCAGACCTGCGAAAGGAGAAGTAAAAAAGAAACGTAGACAATAGTGCGTGAGAACAAGAAGAGAAAAATATGAATGAATCTTATGTATGTAGGTAGATATAATGAATGATGCAGTCAGTATAATATTTCGTCCTTCAAATACTTACGAGTCATCAAACGGCTTCTTTACGTTATAAATAAGAGTACCTAAGAGTACCTGAGTGGATAGTTTCATGTTTGGGAGTAGAACCACAGTCTATACATTATACTGTGGTAGAACCAAGTAGTTTGGGTGTTGGGAAGTGGAAGTCTGTGTTTCCGAACGCATACAACCCTAATCTCTTCAAAGTGAGAGTGAACAGGCTTCTTCTGGGTTAGCTCACTCCATCGTCGACTCTGTCTCTGTCACCACTGACCTAGACTAGAATCAAGAGCAAGCCCATCTTAATATAAAAAGACAGATTTTTGGGATGATAAAAAAAAATAAAGAAACAAAACGGATATATGTACCAACCGTAGGAAAGATACACACAAATATCAAAAACAAACAAAAGATTTAAATATTCATGTTAGCCCATGCGTCATTTCCGTCCAAAATGGTCATCAGACTCATCAGTCAGCATACTATGAACAACACATCGTCGCTTCTCCGGAATAGTGTCGTAACAAAAAATAAGTAAATTGTACAGGAAAGCCTTTCGAAGATTACTCTGAAGAGATTAAATAAATAAGATAAAAAAAAGAAAATAGAATTAGTAGGTAATATTAATTATATAAATAAGATTATACCCTTCACTTTACATATTTAAATTTTTGTCTTAATTTATATTCAATTAATAATAAAAAATAAAAAAACTTGAACACTTTCGACTTGTGACACTATTTATAAAAATAAACAACTATTGGTGGGTTGGTTTTTTTCATTGCATAGGGAAGAAACAATAATGTTTTCAATATAGATTTATTAAATCCTCAGTAATCAAATTACAACATTAATCTTAAAGTGAGCCTAGAATTAAGTACTAAAAAACCAAAACTTGAAACAACTCAAAAACTCAAAACATTTTCTTAAAAAAACTTCTAAACTTTTTAGAAAAATAATGATTAAATTCACTTAATTTCGGTTTTTAATTGACGTAATCACAATAAATGATTATGAATGAAATCAGTCATATCAATTAATTATCACAACCAGTCTTATAAATTAAAATAATCACAAAATAATAATTATGAATAATATTATTAAGTATCAAAGTTGGGTATAATACCGAGAAAGAAACTGTATGCTGCTGATCTAAAAACTTTTTTTTGTGTAATTATTTTTATTGACGGCACGGTTGGCGCAGTGGTTAAGCGATTGACTGCTGCGTTACGTGTCGCGGGTTCGATCCCCGCACGGAACAAATATTTGTATGACTTGCAAGTAGTTGTTCCGGGTCTGGCTGTTTGTGTATGTGAGTTTAAATGTTTGTAAACGCACCCACGATACAAGAGAAATTACTAGTGTGGGGCAACGTTTAAAAACTAAAAACTAGCAGCTAAACCTCATTTCTCCAATTTATAAAGGTATGTATAAAATGGACTAAAATCTTGGTATAATATTTTTTCTAACAAATTCCAGCAATCCTTTTTTATTTTGTTCTGGTACAGAAAATTTTTGCTTGTGCTTACAAGCAAAAATTTTCTGTCCTGAGTCCTAGGAAAAGACAGAGTATAAAATAATGGAGATATATTGATGTTCAAAAAGCTTTTTTTGAACATCAATATATCTCCATTATTTTATACTCTGTCTTTTCCTAGGACTCATACTTATTTTTATCTTTTTAAAATTCTGTAAAATTAAAGCAAATTATGAAACGTTTAGATAAACGTTTCATAATTTGCTTCAATTTTAAATATTTTAATTAAGTTATTTTTACAGTTACGTTCTCTGTATTTTTTTATTTTAGTATTAGCTCATGAAATAGTCATTCTATAGGGTAATATGAACTTAGATGTATTGATGACTTTTATGATTATAATTCTATAAATAAATATTTGTTACGGTAAAAAACTGTAGTAAAATAATATATATTCGGCTTGGTACGATATTCATGAGAAAATGTGACGTTTTAGGGCCTGTACACACCACGTTTCTAAAACGCGCCGTTGACGCGCGTTTTAGAAACGTGCGTCGACGGCGCGCTTTTATCCTACATAGGTCTACAGGCTGCGTCTGACTCGCGTGCGCATCGCGTCTGTATCGTCAAACGCGCGTCAACGGCGCGTTTAAAAAACGTGGTGTGCACAGGCCCTTATTTGAATCGCACATGTACAACTGGCAAAAACTTGTTATTCATGAGAAAATAGGGTGCATTTTCGACCAATGGAATAACGGCACAAACGCGTCACGTTGGTAATTTTTGGATCTAGGTCTTAATGCACCATTCACCAGAAAATTTACGAAATTACGTGCCGGTATTATGTATAAAACTAATTTTAAAGATTTTTTTGTTACAACACTATTCTCGAGAAGCGACGACATGTTATGTGTGAGCAAAGCATGCTAAAAGCACACAGCACTGATTTTCCGATAGAGTTGGGTTAATAACACAAGAGGCACATTCTTACACTGCCTGGTCGAATAGCTGCTAGATCCGTTGAAGTCTTGAAGAAGAGATGTAGAAGGGGTCACAGAAAAGACACTAACACTGGATGGGATTGGCGCCGATGACAAAATGTATGAACAGTGAACAAGAGGCCTAGCAGAAGTATGGAGTGGAGATAAGGAAGCGCAATATGGTCTCCTAATACCTAACCCAGTTATAAAGTCGCAAACGTATTACCTATTATTGTCCAGCAAAACAACCCTCTTGTTTGCAATTACGAGTATGTCTCATACCTGATACAAAAAACAGCTGTAAGTAAGCATACATAAGTATTATCAGCCAGACGGATCGATCGATCAGGTTAAGCAACGTTTGCCGCGGTTGGTCCGTCGATGGGTGACCATCTTTACATACCAAGGCCCCTCCGAGCCTCGGAAAGCACGTTAAGCCGTTGGTCCCGGCTGTCATTCGTGGATCTTTGACAGTCGTTACGGGTCCTCAAAAGCTCAAAAGTCTGACTACCAGTCTTATCAAGGGGTATCGTATTATCCAGTAACTGGGTTGTGGAGGTCAGATAGGCAGTCGCTCTATGTAAAATACTGGTATTCAGCTGCATTCGACATAGTTTGGAAAAGGCTACGTAAATGATGACCTGATACAACAAAACTGAACCCGTTTGGGAATGTTGATCTGGCGAGCCAAGCGAAGCGCAAGGGCACTACCTACCTTTTTCCGAAGTGTTTCGTCGTTTTTTTGAACCTATCATAGAGTTGGTTTCCGATGTACCAGATAGTTCATATTCTCAGGATATGATGTCAATAACTTACTTCAGAAACTAAATGCATCACCTCCACGACGGTAGCGAAACGGCGAAGCCATACATTTTTACTGATATGTAGAATTTGTGAAGTTAGGGTCGGTAGAGTTAGGCCGTGTAGATTCAGAAGCTTGGCTCTACATGAGATCTGATATCTTTTTCTCAGGGCAAACCTTATGTCGTCTTGGCAACATTTTACATGAAATGATTTTGGTGGGTTTAGATTTCCGCTTCCTTAAGTTTGGGTCCCGCCCGCCAGACTTTACAAAACCAGTCATCGTTTAATCTAAACTACCTCAACCAACATCACGAGGATCCTAACATAATGAATGATACTTAAGTATCATTTAACAATAATAGTTCATAATAGCAAAATGGGTTGAACTAAACTGGGATCCTTCACACGCCACGGACGATAAATGGTCGAATTGCATTTCATTGTGTTCTAATAATGAACATTATCTATGTGCCACCATTATGCTTGTTCAGCTGATCTTTTATTTATTAACAGGAAATTATGACAGCTATGACAAGAGAAAGCGTTATTGTTGTGATTTATGGAATATGTTGCATTTTTTTTTGTAGTAAATTAGGTCACCTACCTTTTTGTTTGGTTTTTACAATTGGGTTCCTGGATACCAAAAAATCACTCTGCATCTTTACTACAGATTGATGGTCTATGAAAAGTGCATACTCCGATAGGCTAGGGTTATGTTAAATAGAGCTAACTGTGGCTAGGGAGCAAGTGAACTGCAAGCCCTCATCATTCCCTGGGGCTTATAAAATGGTAACCCCGTATACCTTGGTGGCTAGCCTTTTTTTTTGATGTTGGGAAATCATCAAATAACTTCTCCCGCTCTGGGCGGCGCGGGAGGGCGTGTCAGACTCTTACTGACTAAAACCCACCTGTGTTCCTTCAGTTGCCTGTGCCAGGGGCCACGCCGCCACGGAAACCCTTTCGGACTTTCCCGCAACCCCGGCAAGCATCGGCCCTAGTGGACCCCGTCATTGTTGCTGACATCTCTTTGAGGCGCGCGTGGAACACAACGCGCCGTCGACCCGGGCCTGGTCCTTATCGGACGGCGAGCTGCCCATTGCTCGCTGTCCGCAAGCCCGCGCCTACGGTGGCCGGGAATCGGCTTGGGATTCCCGACGCCCAGGGCGTCTCCTCGGCGGCTAGGGGCGTGAGGGCGCGAATTTTGCCTCTTCCTCACGCGTCCCGCCTCCTTCTTCGCGCATATTACTATTTCGCAAAAGCAGGTGACGGCTTCCCAAGCCTTGGTGGCTAGCCTGCAGCAGCCTTAATGCTCATAAGGCGTTCCTTCACACATAAAATAAAGCTGCTTCAATATAATATGTCGTGAAATCCAGTAAAGTAACGATCCGCCAGTACCTCTACGTCCAAACACTACTTATAAATGCTCTTGCATAGTGAAATGACAGTAAACTCATGCATTCTTTATTGATTAAGCACTTGTCTACTTTAGGTGCGCTGTTTAAGTCTCGGAGTATAGAATTAACCTTATAACGATTTGTAATTTGTACTTGGACAGCAGGTGAAGTAATGGCGCAGGTGCATGTCCTCTCACTGTATGTATTATGTTTGAAATTCAATAGAAATTCGAGGTTATGTCATAACTATTTATTGAGGATAAAATAAATAAACATTGACGTACACAGTTTAAAATTGTATGCTGTTTGCTCAAGTCAGCGGAAACTTGTCGCAGCCTGTACCTATTTGTAAGGATAGGATATTTGTATTTCAATCGGTTTTTCCTCGTTTAACAATCATTAATAAAGAATGCAAAGATATAATAAAGGAATAATCTAATCCATTACTGTCCATACTAATTTTACAAATGCGAAAATTACTCTGTCTGTCTGTTACATTGCTGAACCGATGTCGATGAAATTTGGCACAACGGAAATCCATGAAAGGATTTTTTCTCCCGGTAGTACGTTCCCGTGAAATATTTTCCGATTGCCACGCGGACTATATCGGGGTCGGCTCTCAGTCTAACTGGATGCAGCTGAATACCAGTATTTTACATGGAGCGACTGCCTATTTGACCTCCACAACCCAATTACTGGGTAATACGATACTCCTTGGTAAGATAGTTCCATATCCCATATGAAAAACATTTACAATGCAGCTTTCAATATAATTGTAACTTTAACCAGAATCTAGATGACCAAAATGCAACATACTGATAGAAAAACAACCTACCAATACAGACTCATTTTATGATATAATAACATTTTCATAATAGGCCCTTCGGTAAAACGACTAGTAACAAAGTGGCCGATTTGCAGGCAGGAAGTCCATATTGGGACAGAAGTCTATTAAAGTAATTGACATACAGATAGCACGAGTTAGCCAATCCCTGATTTGAATAGGTAGGCCCTTCTCCCAAACACATACAGAGATGACAAGAAGTTTTTTATTAACGGCACAGGAAGCCATTACCATTGGAAAAGAGAAGACTCATCTTGGATAGGGACTTCTGTGAATATATTTAAGTGAAACAGAAGAAATATTTGAAGGAAGAATTGGTAGGAATAGCCCTGGACATTCTGGAAAGCTAATCAAAGTCTGGTAAGTTTGGAAAAATCATAGTAGCTGATATGGATTCAAGGTTCGAGGAAGTCTTCGATGATAACATCCAAACTATCTATTAAAATCAATACGGTTTTCAAAAAATATAGATCGTTCACGGGAAAGATCTATAAGCACTTATGGAAGTGCTAACTATATGTAGAAAAAAGGGAGAGATATTTAGGTAGAAGATAGAAAATAATAATCGTATTCTATTCTGTTTTTAAAATCCAGGTTGACCCCAAATAAAAAATATCAAATAACTAAATAAGTTTTATAAAACATTGGCTAACCAATCAACCACTACATTTCTCGTAGTCACTATATACCACAAAATTTCCATAAAGAAAGTTTTTTGACGATGACACGACAATGGTGCCGATTCCCTTGTTCACAAACTAAACTAAATTTAAGTTGAGTGCATCTTTTTCTTTCTATTTCATTATGAAAAGGACAGAAGATAAATATTAGTTTAGTCCTGTCAAATTAGTCAGCACCTGACGTAATTTGATGTAGTTTTAGTAGTCAACTTTTTAATCACGTCTAAACTTGTATGGCGTAGTGTCAGGCGCTGATTAATTTGACAGGACTAAACTAAAATTTATCTTCTGTCCTTTTCATAATGAAATAGAAAGAAAAAGATGCACTCAACTTAAATTTAGTTTAGTTTGTGAACAAGGGAATCGGCACCAATAAGTAGCAACAAGACTTGTCCGATCTTCTAGTTCTACAACACCGACTCGGCCCACGAATTAATAAGGGGCCATCCCTAGATCAAACGAACTTCATGATTTTTGGAGACCCCAATCATTGTCAAAGGTGCTCATATTTGTGTGGCTCCTGGCGTAACTACACCTTTGGTATATTTTTAATTATTGATAGAATTGTTATACCTACATATTATACTTTAAATTTTTTGGTAAAGCTGAAGTTTCGAGTAATATACTTTTTAGATTTATATATGTGACGACACAAAGCTTATGGCTCGTCCCCCCCTTGTCACACTCAGTTGACCCTCTCCCTCCCCCTTGAAGTGTGACGTAATTTATGGATGGCCGTTAAAACCACGTGATTCAACGTTAACGTGCGGCGCGTGCCTGACATCTCACCTACATGCTCCACTTACTTGCGCTAATCCTACGCTGTGTTAGTGTCACTGTATTATACATTCAGTCAAAAAAGTATCGGGAATGGATGATTTGTTTATGGTTCCAAATTCAAATTTTAGTTTTTTTGTAGTTGTTAGATTGGCACAACTGTTTTCCATTTTGGCGCGGAGTTTGAGTTGTATCTGTTATTTATATTAAATACAGTGCTGGTTTTAGTAATATCATATATAGTGTGTATTGCGAATTTCATAATGGACAAAAATATCGAACAAAGAGTTTGTCTTAAATTTTGCATCGCCAATGGAATTTCGTGTTCGGAGTCACTGAAAATGTTACAGAAGGCTTACGCGGTGAATCGACTTTATCAAAAAGTCGTGCTTATGAGTGGTTCAAAGCGTTCAAAAGCGGTAGAGATGTGATGGAAGATTTGCCTCGCTCTGGTAGGCCGTCAACGTCTGCAACTGAAGTTAACATCGCAAAAGTGAAGGAAATAGTGACTGAAAATCCCCATTCAACTCTGAGAGAGATAGCCGCCGAACTTTCTGTATCTCACGAGTCGATCCGTACCATTTTAACTAATCATTTGGGTATGAAACATGTTGCTGCTCGGCTAGTCCCAAAAGATCTGAATTTTCTCCAAAAACTCAATCGCATGAAAGTCGCTGAGGACATGCTAGAACGAGTCAGTTCGGACCCAACATTCATGAAACGCATTGTTACTGGTGACGAGACGTGGGTTTACGAGTTTGACATGCAAACTAGTCAACAAGCTTCGGAGTGGCGCCTTCCAACTGAACCGAAACCGAAAAAACCACGCCAAAGTCGATCAAAAGTCAAAGTCATGTTGACTGTTTTATTTGACTATCGCGGTGTTGTGCACTCTGAATTCTTACCGGAAGGTCTAACGGTAAATAAAGAATATTATTTGAGCGTTATGCGGCGTTTAAGAGAGCAAATTCGACGAAAAAGGCCAGATTTGTGGAAAGAAAATTCTTGGATTTTGCACCACGACAATGCGCCTTCGCACAAGGCTATCATTGTGAACGAATTTTTAACCAAACACTCAACAAATACCATCCAGCAACCACCATATTCACCAGATATGGCTCCTGCTGACTTTTTTCTTTTTCCTAAACTCAAATTACCACTTCGTGGCACCCGTTTTCAATCGATAGAAGACATAAAGGAGAATTCGCGGCGAGAACTGAACTCAATTCCGGAAGCAGCGTTTAAAAAATGTTTTGATGAATGGATTATTCGTTGGCGCAAGTGTATCGTTTCTAAAGGAGCATACTTTGAAGGTGATAAAATAAATTTGGATGAATAACAGACATTTTGTGTATTATTGATCTTTTCCCGGTACTTTCTTGACAGAGTAGTATACCAGTTTGCTCTTATTTGCTGTGGGAGTTAAGGAGTTGTGATTAAGAAGGCAACCAGTTTTAGCTAAGTTGAGAGAAGATTGAATATTGGTCCGATATATTCTATACTAATATTAGAAAGAAGTAACAATTAATTAACCGACTTCAAAAAAGGAGGAGGTTCTCAATTCGACTGTATGTTTTTTTGTCGTATGTTTGATACGCGATCATTCCGCCAATTATGAATTGATTTTGATGATTCTTTTTTTGTTTGGTAGGTCTTAAGAGGTGGTCCCATAATAATTTTATCGAAATCGGTCGAGCGGTTTAAAAAAAATTACAATAAATTATTTTTAAATAAAAAAAACCGCCTTCGAACGGACGTGGGTGTGTTCGTTTTCGAATGGGTGTAGGTACCGTAACTAAAAAGTGATAAATAAAAACTATTTTACAAAAAATAAAAACCTACTTCCAAAAAAAAACACTACAAAGTGAAAAATAACTTTAATTTCGTAAGTCGGTGGAAAACGCTAAAATACAGATACAAAGACACCGACTTCCGAAATTAAAGTTATTATTCACTTAGTAGTGTTTTTTTTTTTTTGGAAGTTCGTTGTTTTTTTTTTTTTGTAAAATAGTTTTTTTTTGTTAGTTTGTTTGTCCGGGGTAATTTGAAACGATTCCGAAAATTCTTTTACCAATGGGAGGCTACAGTATTGCCGAGTGCCATAGGATATATTTTATCTTAAAACAAGAAATTTCGCGCGAACGAAGCTCGTAAGATATTAAGTGGCTTCATTTGATTATTAATTAAAACAAACAGGTAAAATATTCTCGATATGTGCAATAGACTTGAAAATTGCAATGCACTCATACGTAAAAATATCTAGGTAGCTAATACATTTGCTCGAACATGACATTTACGTCAGTATCGTCAGTCTTCTTTATTATACAGGGTGAAATTTAATTCATGGGCATCCTTTTAAGGGGTCATTGTACCCATCATTATGAACAACTTTTACTATGGGACCAAACCTAATATCACAAAAAAAAATCTGCTGTTCCCCACAATTATGTTTGCATAACCCTTCAAAATGTAAGGAACAGCTGTTTTTTTTTGTGATTTTAGGTTCAGTCCCATAGTAAAAGTTGTTCATAATGATGAGTACAATGACCCCTTAAAAGGATGCCCATGAATTCAATTTCACCCTGTATTGTGGTATCGTAATAATTTTTTTGTAGTATGTGATCCATATGCTTCTACTGAAGTAAATCGGGAGGAAGTTATGAGCTTTTTAAGTATTGAAACACCAGAGAAAAACGAAATTGAGAGCCGACAAAACTGATTACTTTTTAAAACCAGTTAAGTACATCGAGCACAGAGTGTACAAATGGCTCTATTTGGCACAAGCTTATCTGAATACGAATATAAATTAATCGACAAAGACTTTCTTTTTTAGTAGTCTTCTTCGACCTACGTGGTCTGAATAGAAACTCAAGTACTAATAAGTAATAATCTACACCTACATGTTGTAGTGTCCCACAAATAGGGACAATTGAAGATGCATTATATGCACTTCATCATTGATTTCTATAAATGAAAGCTACTAATTATAAATCTTCAAGAAATATCACTATTCTGGCAAAATCGACCGGCGACCGACTGAAGGCGATATCTTTTAAAGCCAGCGGAGTCATTGCGTAACACAGTAACGGTACCAATGGCTTTCATTTGACAGTTCAACAACATTCATTGCGGTATTTACGTTGCTGAGCTGACAATTTTTTCGAACATATGAAGCAGTGGATTAACAATATCCTTCAAAATGATTCAGAATGTGATCGATCGTGTGTTCCGCAATTAGGGTGCAGGATTGACTGGTTTACCCCACTTTCATTGTTTATTTTTGACAAAAGCCATATTCCACTAAATTAGAATTCAAGGAAGTCGAATTCCTAGTGATGCTACTCGTAAGTGCAAACTTGGTAGACAAACTAAACTAGACCCTAATGAAGGTTGCTTGCAATTTAAATATTTTCGTAGAATAAATTATGATGTTGGTAAATGTCATTAAAATTGTGTCAAATCGCAAGTTCATTGTTTGTTTGATATGCTAATGCACTCTGCTTTGAACTTGACTAAGATACTCATTGATTACCCCATACTTTAAAAGAATGAATGGGTATGTAGACAAGAGATAACTTTTTTTCTGTAGCCCTGAATGGTTTTTGGTCAAGTCAATCGAGAATCGAAGACTCCAAGAAGTTTCAAAGTCTTAGAGCATTAAAAATGCTCTAAGTTCAAAGTAGATCAGCTGTTCAAAACAATGAGTAAAGACGTGACCGTCCGTCAGGCATCAGCTGTTGTCATAGCATAGAACTACTCAATTATTGTACGTTTATATACTATTTGAAATTCAAATGAGACTCGCATAGCAATCACGGCAAAACCTGATATTCTGGGCTTTTAATAAAAAATATTATGCGAAAACCACCTTGAAAGTGCGCAACATTTGATCGAATATATCCTCTTTGTACACAAATATTGTGTGACGTATGGCGCTAAAACCTGTTGTCATCGTTACTTTGTTCCTGATAATTAATTTAATTTTACTCAGGTAGGTTTACGCAGTTTTATGACGACGACACGGTATGTTTAGTACTGTAGTAGAATACCATTTTAGATTGAATAAAGATAATACTTATTAATTGCATCAACTTTGTTTATCTTGTGTAAGATCTGAAACTAACCTCTAACCATAGTTTTGAACCGTGAAAATGGGAAATTCAGTCATCCACCGACAGTCAAAATTAAAGTTCCTACTTAATTCATTATTCCAGAACACGCTAGCGTCCCAATATTATTCCTTTTCCGTCTAGAAACGTTGTCCCGAATTAAGTTTCATCAAAAACATTCGTGCCTCCGAAACTTACCGCGTTTATTAAACTCGAACATTTTCAGAGCTTTTCATTACACTTGCAACTTTCACAAATACTATCACATACGCTGGCAACATCGATATTTTCGGGGCGGGGTTCCGTTAGGGTTGTCACTGGTACGCTATGCGTGTGCGCATCGTACGCTGGGAGAGCGTGAACTGACCTGCCAGCAGCATGTATACCTCGTCGGTACCTATTCCAATTGTGAATCGCGATTATTTAACTGTCCACGCGTTCGGAAACAATTGAGAGCGTTTGCTTTTAGACTATGGAGTTAAGATTTTGCATATCCAGTTTTGTTTTATCTGGTTTCCTTTTATAGTATTGGGGTGGGATCGCCCATGTTTGAGACGTTACGTCTAAATATTTAGTTTAGAAACAAGGTATAAGGGGTAAATTAAAGTTTCTCAATGGTTGTTACTAGTATTATATAAGTGTAGCGGTACCTACATCGCCACATGCGAGCTGCGCGTCATACTGACGTCACACAAATCCTGCATCGCGCAAGCAGAGTTTACCGCGCGACTAGCATATATTATACAACTTCCCGACATCAATCGTTGGGCAGTTGCCCACCAGACACGACACCCGTCTGGTCGGAGGATCCTCCCTTTTCTATGGAGGTATGAGTGAACTTTACATCCTGTTCCTTGTGCCTCTACTCGTATATAAGTAATGATGGATAGAGTGTAAACATTTAAGTAGGTAGACTTAAATGTTTACATACTGTCCATCATTTAAACGAGACACCGCAGGGTTTTTGGGAAATGCGCAAATTTACTGGTCTGCGGCCAAGTTGTAAGCTACCCGTAACTCAAATCTACCATTTCCCACTTACTAACAATAGGTGGTTTATAAAGTTTATGCGGTAATTCTGATATTATGCGGCTGCGGCTGCGGCTTCGCCGATGCGATTAGGATTGCTATTACGCAGTTTACAATATTATGAGCGGTATGTTATTAGTCAGCCTTTGTGCTGCTGTAAAATGTGTGTTTAGCTGTAGGTATTGTTTAGTGGTAAATGTATTTTTACAAGTGATGAAAAAGTATTATATATAAGACTGTATAAGGCAGCTACATCTGCTACTAAAAAAAAGGAAAAATTTGTATTTCCCACCAAATAAACGCTTTTTTTTAATTTATTTATTTAACCATTTATGTAAACAGACAAGAAGAAAATAACAGAAAAATAGGTACAAAGGTGATGCTTAATTCTAATGAAATCTCTTCCAGCATACCTGCGATAGGATAGTAGATTTAGAGATGGTAATTTTTTTTCCCGAATAAATATTTACTGAAAAGTACCTACGAAGTCCATACTTCGAACAAATCCTTATTTCGTTGGACCAGTAGTTCTAGATAAGCAACCTGTTTTTTACTTGTTGCAATAAGTACTAACAGCCAGTAGACATTGACACACGCCCCCGAAAATTGTGCAATTCGCACCTGTTTCCCATTGTTATCCGACATTCTTCGACCACGACACGTATCATTTGTCGCCTGTCTGTTAGTCAATAATACAAACAGAAACCAGTACAACATGACCTACCATTTTCCCATAATCTGTTGCTACTTACTGAACTTTCGTAAGGTCTTAATAAATGGTTAAGATTTTTTTTCGTTATGGTAACATCAAAGATGGATGTACTGCAGTTTGTAACTTGTAAGTAGCGGGTGAATAATGGCGATAATTTGTATCGATGTCCATTTAGGTTTTAATTACGAAATTCACTTCTTTTGTTGACAACAGCAAGGGGACTAGTTAAGTGGTCAATTAGTGCGTTAATTATGTTTTAAACCCTCAAGAAATCAGTTTAGTTGAGATTTATTTCTTTGTAGAAACTGGTTTATTGATTGTATTTTAGTTTCTTTATTACATCGATATTTTCTTACACGTCTCGTTTATTAAAACTGTCGCCATGTTTTTATATCATCGTGTATTAACGGTAGTTTGCACTTTTAGAAGCTTCGAAACGAACTCTTTATAAGATAAATATCACTCTGTACATATATATATACGGTGACTACCACTGCACAAAACATCCCACCCTTTAAAAGATAAAAACAACGGCAAGTAAGTAAACGGCGGTAACGATCAATTGCAGTACCTTAACTAAAGCTTCCTTGCTTGTGGTCTTTGTCATGCCCTACTGACTGGCTGGTCTGTACCTACAGTTAAGAGCAAAAATACATAAGATTGGCGAACAAAGAGCTATGAGTTATTGGCGACCAAGGCGAGAAGATGGGCCTTTGTTTGGCTATAAAGACGCAACGCACGTTACGACTGCAATAGATAATGTCTAGGAAGGCGGGATTGTGTGTTGGCTAAGCTGCATTTGCATGTTTATGTCGCGCTGTTTATTAAATTCTTTTTACCTATTGTGGTAGGGTAATTTTTATTATAGGTGCATCGTCTTCACATATAATTATATAATTAATGTATACAAAATATTGTAACACATTTTAAAAGAGTGACGGTGGAGTTTCTTGCCTATTCTTCTCTATATGAAACTACCTATTGGAAGGGGCGAGTAGAATCAATTCTATTTAAATGTAAATGTTGACGTTCAAAAGTGCCTTTTATGTGCCTATTTGAAATAAATGCTTTGACTTTGACTTTGACTGGCTTTCGCCCGCAGCTTCGTCCTCACGGAGGCCGGAAATAAGCCTATATCGAAACCCAGCTATGGTCTACTTGGGTGCCATCCGATCAGCCATTAGGGGTAAAAGGGCAGACAGACAGACCGACAAATTAGTTCTGGTAATGTGGTAACAGATCGATTTTTTTATTTTTATAACGTGATTTAATTTTGATTGTCTAAATGGGGCTTTCTGCCATGCTCAGACATGGTCTACTTGTGTGCAAATTTCATCGAAATCTGGTCAGCGGTTATAGCGTGAAAAGGTAATAGATAGAGTTTTTTCGCGATTGTAATATTTATATTAGTATGGAATATGCATTGCAGTTGGAGTTCTACTGGGCTTGAAAGTTTGTCAGCTGGTAAGTTTTAGGGGTTATTCCCTGAGTAAACCGATCCCCGAGGCCCCCGTCCTGGAGGACCCTGATTTATTTTTATCATGCTAAACTCAATCAAAAGTCAGTTTAGCTTAAAAGTACCGTAAGCAGATGTTATGTTAAATAAATTTTATTACTAAAATTACAATACTTAACTTTAAGGATCAAGAAAAAAATATAAAGTCTTGCTTGGTCAAGGTAATTTATATTATAATTAAAGAATGCACTAAACAGTCTCCTAGAGCAATCACAGGTTTTAATTTTTATCACAATAGTTCCTTTTTCAATACTAAAAATCAAAATACCTACTCTAAATAGAACATTAACATAATTTAAAAAATACGCCGAATTTTTGAGGTATCATTATAATTATTATTAACATCAGCCGGTTTTCTGAATGATGTTTTTTGCACTTTCAATTCCTTGTTTCTTGATCTATATAGAGAGCTTTTCAGAGATCGGTATGCTGGTATTTCAGCACTGGGCCTTTTGTGTTTTAATTCTGCCATAATTTTTTTTATAAATCTGCTGAACGGGATCATAATTGAAGCCCACTTCTTCACTGAAATGGCTGACTGGACACGCACTTCCATTTTGAAAAAATCTGGTACTCATTGTGGACGTGTGGTACATGATTAGATTTAATATTTACAAAGTCACTTTCAGTGTCCAATTTCACTGCACCACCACGTTTTATTTTTCTTTTATTACTGCAGGTCCAAACACTCGACTTTTTATTTTGTCTATGGACATAGGCATGCCCGACATGTAATAACCACTTTCCCTCAATCGGTTTTTTGGAAATTCGTATTTGCGCTCGCGCCCTTTAAGGACCTGCTTCCGACATGTTTGAGTGCCACACTGAACTTTCTTATCAGTTGCCAACAGCATTAGCAATTATCTAGTATACGTAAGAGATACGATCACAATTAGGTCGTTATGTCGCAAGATTAAAAAAGACAGACATATTGTCCAACCGGCCACACTAGCACTTTTTATGTCGACCGTACAAGTTGAATATAAAAGAAAAGGTAAAAAAAAAATATATCCAATTCGGGGTTCTCCGGGACGGGGGTCTCAGAGATCGGGGTACTCAGAGAATAACCCAGTTTTAGTGGGTAGTCACGGGACTGTACTTATTCACTTTGACACTTTTTCAGGAAAATACAGAACGATTTTTTGAGTCCAACCATTGTCTGCATTCTGCCAAAGTTTTAAAGTAGGAGTTAATCTCTATTCTGGCAGGTGATTTTCTAGTTGAACGCCTGTTTTAATAGTTGTCTTTATTTTACTGTTTTGACAATACATTGCTAAAGGATCCTCATCTTCACAACTTTATATTCTCTTGTTATGAAAAGTCTCGCTTACCAAAAACTTCTCGACCTCTCCCTCCAAACGGGAGAGGTTTAGAGTAGGTGCTATATCTAGGTTCTTACTTCTTATTTATATCACTACATCTATGCATATTTGAAACGAATGTCGCTTTTCGTGTCTGTCTGTGTGATCGCGTTGTTCATCTAAACTAATACTGCAGTTTTCACCATCATTTAGAGAATTTATTACGGAAGGTTTTTGTGCATAATACATAGTTATTAAACTTACATATAATAAAGAAATCTCGATGCTTAGTCAAGTCGTGAAAACCATGCGAAGCAGGGGCGAGTAACTAGTTTATTAAAAAACAAAGTCCCCCCCGCTACGTTTGTTTGTCTGAACACGATAAATTCAAAAACTACAGAACGGATTTTCTCAATACTCAATACTCAATTCTTTATTGCATTCCACAATGTAGTCTTAGGTGGTAAACATTTTTAGTAACAATCGTGGACCCTGTCGGGCACAGCAAAAGTAAGACATTTGGAGAGGACCTATCTTAAATCATTAAATAATTTATTTCATTGCAAATATGGGTATACAAATTGGTGCATTAATGTTGATAAGGAAGTTAGTTCTCCATTGTTCTGGCGTTACATGAGCATGCAAATCATTGTCAATTAATATTAGTTTAAATAACAATTAAAATATTACTAAAATTCATGTCAAATAATTAAAATCACAATAAATATAAAAATGTCATAATATTACATCAAAATGTCGCTGGGAATATTATGTAGGTATGTCAATGGATAAAATACAATACAAGTCTGTTAAAATTAGTAATAAAATTAGAAAAGGAACAGTTAATATTATCAAAAAGTCCAATTTCATTTTAATTATTATTGCAAAGTGCACCGTGCATGTCAGGAATAATGCACTAAAAACAAGATTCCTATAATTTAACTTATTCTAATAACATGGACATTGGTGCCGAGCATTAATTTTCTAGTCTCAAGGATTTATCATGTAAATATTCGTTGACGCTGTAGTAACACTTTCTCAATAATAACTTTTTTAACTTATTTGTAAATAGATGGAGTTTTTTTTCTTTTCTTATTGATTCGGGTAACATATTGTATATTTTTATTGACATAACCAGAGGACTTGTTGAGTGTATTTTTAAGCGGGATAATGGTAGGTTGAGTCGTGTTTTGTGTCGGAGTGTGTATCTTGTTTGTATGTCTTCTCGTTTGGTGTAAAAGTCTTGGTGTTTGTGCGCGAATTTGCATATTTCAAGTATATATATACAAGGCAGAGTTAAAATATTTAGTTCTATAAAATGGGGTTTGCAGCTATCTATCTGTTGTATATTTACTAGTATACGGATACATTTCTTTTGAACGGTGAACAGTGTTAGTGCATCTGTACTGAATCCCCACATTATAATGCCGTAGCTAAGCCAGGCATAAGCATAGGCGTAGTATGTAACCAGGGCAGTCTGTAAATTTGTGGTCTTTTTGACTTCACGAAAAGCGTATAAAAATTTTGAAAGTTTTGATTTTATGTTTTGTATGTGTGACTTCCAATTAATATTTTTGTCTATGGTTATGCCTAATAAGTTGAATTCATTGACTGATTCTATAATATGATTATTAAAAGAAAATAATACATTTAGAGGATTTTTTTGGTGGGGATGGAAAGTTATGAGTTTAGTCTTTGAAAAGTTGATTTCAAGGTTGTGTTCGTCCATCCAGGTTGTTATTTTGCTGAGAATTTCATTAAGGGTAGTGTTTAGGTTTATGTTGTCATGACATTGGGTGAGAATAGAGATGTCGTCCGCGAATAAAACGCAAGGTCCGGTTTCTGCTATACATTTTGGGAGATCATTGATGTATATGAGAAACAACAGACATCCAATAACACTTCCTTGTGGTATTGATGCGCTAATCGCCTTTCTGTCCGACCGGAACTTTTGAAGTTCGTTTATAGTGCTATTGAAGTATTCTATTTCTACTAGCTGTGCTCTATTTTCCAGATAAGATTTGAACCATTCATAAGCTTTACCTCGGATTCCTAATCTATATAATTTTTTTAATAAAATATCATATTGCACTTTATCATAGGCTTTGGTCATGTCAAGCATTAACCCTACTGCGTATTTTTTATTATTTATTATGCTTAGAGCTTCCTGTATAAATTTATAGACTGCTAATGCTGTTGATCGATTTTTCCGAAAGCCGTTTTGGCTTTCATCAAATATTTTGTATTTTTCGCAGAAAGTGTACACGCGATTGCACATCGCTTTCTCGAAAATCTTTGAAGCTGTAGGCAGTAAAGCTATGGGACGGTAATTACTAGACTCTGTTTTGTCATTTTTCTTATGTAAAGGTTTCACTAATGCTATTTTCAGCTGATCAGGGAATACGCCCTCTTCAAAAGATTGGTTTAGCAATTTATAAAATGGTAGTGTAAGCTCATCAGCGCATTGTCTGAGTAGACAGGGTGGAAGCTCGTCTATGCCGTGACTTTTTTTATTTTTTAGTGTTTTTATCATAATATTTATTTCGTAAGGGTCTGGTGAAGTGAGGAACATTGTATTTTCGGTATGTGGAAGCACTGGTATACAGTTCGGCTTATCATTTGTACGTACTGGACTTCCTTCACCGATGGATGCAAAAAAGTTGTTAAACATATTGGCTACTTCCTTAGGCTCCGAGGTTATTTTATTGTTATTTGTTTGTAGTTTTATGTTAAATTTGTCTTTTCTTATTGTTTTGTTGGTTCGCTCGTTTATTATATTCCACATTGCTTTGACTTTGTTATTGGACTTTTTTATTTTGTCAATATATTGTAGTTTTTTTGCTGTTGTTACTGATTTTTTTAATATTTTTTCATATTTTTTATAGTGTTGTGATAGTATTGGGTTATTTGTTTTAAGTGTAAGTATTTTTAATAATCTCTTATTTTTGCAGGAGGTTTTGATACCTTTGGTTAACCATTTTTTCTTAAAATTTGATTTTAATTTAATTTTACGTAAGGGTATGCATTTGTTTAGGATATTAGTTAGCGTATCATTGAATGCTTTATAGTTATCGTTCATATTTTGATCTTCTATTATTATTTTCTTACGGTTGGTAGACGAATTTTTGGTTCTAGGACATGCCGGTTTCCTCACGGTGTTTTTCTTCACCATTTTGAGAGCAGTGGTAATTAAATTATTTACACAAAATAAAGCGCCTGTTTAGGTTCGAACACACGGCCTACAACTCGTAAGTCGGGGCCTTTACCACTGGGCCACCGCTGCTTGTTCTCGGTTTTGCGTGAATTGACTGAAATAAGACAATGATTGTTGAAGTTGTTGGAAAAATCATGCCGACTGGGATCTTTACTGCGGGGCGAGCATGCCCGTACCCAAGACGCTTGTGACAAGACATGATAAATTATGTCATGTCTTACAATTTGTCTTAAATGCTAGCACGGGTCAACCATGTGACATGATCTAGAGGCGCGACATGCCTTTCTTTTTGCCACAGAGTACTTTTACTATAATTATGCTTGTTGCTGACTTCATAGTGTGACACAGTAAATAAAAAAAAAGTGTTTATGACCAAAATGTGTATATGCGACCAAATAAAATAATATTTACGCACCTTTCTATGAGATATAGATAAGTAAAAGACTTTTTAATTCTGTTGGAAAGTAATTCATTTTTATCACACGCATTAAAATAAATTATATTGTAGGTATTATACAATTTTTATGATATAAAATCTTGCCACGAGATTTACCTGTATAAATAAACAAGAATACAATATTATGTAAGTAACTTGATCTTAATACAAGTGATTCTTAGAAAAAAAAAAAGTATTTCATAAAATAAATTTACACAGGTAAATGCTTCCTCTAACAGGCGCGACGCGACAGCGCGACATAAAGGCACCGCTTTTCGCGTGATACGCGGTGCCTTTGAGTCGCGCTGTCACGTCGCGCCTCTTCGGAAGGGGTGATACTCCCTCTGAACGACCGTGATAATTTTTTCATAATCATCTGTCAAAACGTGACATTTGTGACAAAATGGGTGCGCCCATATTAGCAAATAATACATAATGATTCATCTAAACGTCAAGAAGTTATATCACATCATCACCATGTCAAGAAATTATCTCACGCCGGCGCCGCGCGCCGCCGTGCTAGCATTTAAGACAAAACGGTTATTATATTGCCCAAACTGTGATAAAATGTGTGACTCAAGTTCGTAGGACTCAAGTCATGTCACAGTAGGCCATGCTCGCCCCTCTGGCGTGCGCCGCGTAATCATTGGATGAAATTTGGCACACAGATAGTTTATAATCTGGGATATTTTCCGACATCCACGCGGGCAAAAGGTAGTACCTACAATCTAAAACGCATTTAGTCTTAGTGTGACTTTGACAATAGCCGCTAAGTACCTTCTAATCGATTAAATAGATTCATGTTATCATTTTGATAACACCTGTTTATGCCGTAAGTAGTTAACGCATTGTATGTATGTTCAATACAATGCGTTAGACGTGACAACGCATTAATCAAACCTTTGTTGCTCCGTTCGAAGATAAAACTTTATTGCTTTATAACAATTAAATACAGCTTAGTAATTATGTTAACATAGCGATTAAAAACTTATTGGCCTATATAAATTATTTTTCTATACAAAGATATAGAAACGAACAAGTAACTATCTATAACTCTTATATTTTTCACAAAACCAATTTGCTTCTGTGTATGTCCTATAGAGAGGAATTATGAAAATTATTTTCTTATCTAAGTACCAAAAACCTTCGTTACATTAGTCATATTATCAATTAAGAAGCTCTGAATAAAAACTTTGGTGAGTTCAGCTATGTTGTTTTCAGATCAGCACCCTAATTGCGTAACACACGATCAATATAATAAATATAAAGGATATTGCTAATCGATTGCTTCATAAATATTTTCGAAAAAAATGTCTGCTCAACAACGTAAACAACGCATTGAATGTTGTTGAACTGTCGAAATGAAAGCCATTCCTACTTATCAGTAACAGTAAAAGACTAACGTGATTTAGCAATTACCCCCAGTACTCATAGAACTTTGAAATGCATGACAGTTACCTACACTTACTGTTGTACCAGTCCTCTTTGTAGTTAGAGACCTAAAAGATTAATAATGATGAATAAAGCAAGTTCCTATGATTTTATAGCATTCCACCAAATACCTGTAGGCCAAATCACGAGTGCCTAAGACCCGCGTATATAATTTTAAAACATTGCAATCGAAGACGAATACCTAAGAATACCTAAGTCTACAATTACAATATTTTGTCACATCTATTCCATCACACTTGTTTCTACGCTCCCAAGTGCGAACTAAACAATCAACATATCGTTGATGACTCTTCGTAATACGTGTTACATCCTCACCAGGTCGAGTCAGTCAACATGACAAATGGATGACAGCTCGGCGTTCAAGAGCACGCCGATTATCGAATTACGTTCCCCGCGTGTCGCGTTGCTCTTTCCTCGGCCATGGCCACTGCTCTTTCCGCCTCCAGAGAGTTGCCAGATGTGGGTTAAAATACTTTAAAAATAAAAATACGTACGTATAATGTTTAGTAGTTTTTGGCTATTGCCTGGTTGGTAGTGAAAGGGATGAAATTGAGAAGTTTAAAAGGTGGTCAAAACTTTTTTGCGTTCTCCCATAAGAAACGGCCGTGTAACCTAACCTAACCTAATCATAACCCAATTGACTTTCCACCATATCACCGTGTAATTTGCCATGCCTAATCGTAAATCGTTGCATGACCATTTAGGTATACTCACCGGACTTGGAACACTGATTCGCAATCGCAGTTTGTTGTTAAGCTAACAATGAGAACACTTCTGTACTCCATTCACTTGACATGACTTATGCGTCACCTTTGTAACAAAGCTCGTCTCTTCTAGGCCATGTAACAGTTTTCTCAAATTGCCTAGGTCAAGATTCCGGTATAGTCCCAGTCGCCCCCACATGGATTGCCACCAGGTGGCAATTGGGAGAAAAAAAACCCAGTTGCCACCGGGTGGCGACTGGGACCTTATTGCCCCCACTTCAAATCGCTGTACATTGCGGCGTGGATCGCCAAACCCCCTCATCGCTATATTTCTTACGGCCGCGATGACGGGGTTGGCGGTCACATTTCCAATGTGGTTTTATTAGTAGATAAATGCATAATATTTAAATGGCATAACAAGTATTAAACAAATATTTAAAAAAGAAATTGTACTACCTAATTATAATTATATAGTTTGATTATTAAACTTGTTTTTAATTCTAATACTTACCTACTTATTAGCTTTCTGGCTGTCGATGTCGATGGGTGCGCAATGCTTGGTATAATAAGAATAAACTTATTTATTCTGTGCATGGTTTTTTTTTCTGTGCATGGTTGATGGTGGGCTAGGTCGACGGAGACGCTTCGCGGGGCTCCTACTTCTGTGTGGTTTATAAAAAAATAACCACGAAGGGGATGGCGGGGTCTATTCGCTCGCTTCGCTCGCTCACACGACCCCGCCATCCCCTTCTAACCTAACCTGTCCGAGTCGGGGTGCGGAGTTTGGCGATCCACGCCGCAATGTACAGCGATTTGAAGTGGGGGCAATAAGGTCCCAGTCGCCACCCGGTGGCAACTGGGATTTTTTTCTCCCAATTGCCACCTGGTGGCAATCCATGTGGGGGCGACTGGGACTATACCAAGATTCCCAATCTTTTTTATACTGCGAGTCCCTTTACATGTTGTAATTTTTTTGCGACTCACTTGTAAACGAAGATACCTGCGTGTAGCTCTAGAATATTGAGTCTAGCAGCTAGAATCATTCAAATAATCCAGCTAGACTAGACTCTAGCTAGATTGTTTTATACAAAGAAAACCTACAAAATTATAGAATCTTACTAACTTTTATTTACTCACAAAAATATATTATTCACTAGTCTTGGAAATACAGTAGGTACAATTAATGAGACGGATGAGCTTGATTTTCTGAACATAACTTCTCAAATCGGGGCTTCAGTTCTGAAACAGCTACCCTCGCTTCCTTTTTCGAAATTAATTTGGGATCTTTATTTTGATTTAATTATTGCAACTGCAGAAAAGCCAGTTTACACAGGTAGGAAACTCCTGGCCTAGGTTTATAACTATAATATAGAATTGTAGGGTTATTCCGTTTATTCACCCCAAAAAATCTACCCTAAGGTGGAAACGCATGTCCAAGAATCCACCCTAGGCCTAGGTGGATTAAACGGAATTTATTGGCTTAGGGTGGATTTTTTGGGGTGGATAAATGGAATAACCGGAATTGTACAATAATATAAATGATTCCTACGCTGGCAACACTTCGTCCGGGCTGAATATTGCATCCTGCCGACCGTGACAAAACGACCAGGATGGTGCCATGGAATTGCCAGGAATTATAGAATGTCTACAATATTGAGGGTTGATGCCATCAAACAATTTTGTGGTGAACCCATTCTATTTAATTTACCTTACATACTTACGGTATTTAATTTTTAGACTCCAATTCTAAGATAGGTAGTGAAAATCTCTTCCTGGTTTCCAAATATTAACTAGGTAATTGGAGGGATAAATCAAGTTTTTTGATTCGTTGCTAGACACATAGTCTCACCACCCATGCCCGGAATACACGAATAATAAAGCTTTCATTTAAATCTAATATTATCATTTACTTACTTAAAAAAAACTCTAAAATCTTTCCTTGAGATCTTCGAAGTGAGTCAAGCTTCAAAATCAGTTGGTCTACTCTTTAAGTCCGTCAACGAAGATACGGGCCCGTCCGAAAGTAGCTGATCCGTCAAAACAGTATCAAATTAATTTTTTCGGATTAAACACATCGGGAGTAGGGAAAACTGTCAAATCTTGTTGTCATTAATTATTAGTTCGGGCCCCCAACTAATATTATGTTTGATACGAATTAGGAAACGCCCGTAATTTCGGCGAAATCTACGAATTTCGTGCTTAGATAGTAGACCCCAGCTTGAAAGCGTTTGCATCAATATCGATGTCGCTTGATACTCGTACAAACCAGCTGGACGCATCAGCAGGTACCTATGTGTTTTGTGGAAACTCTCAGTTTAATTAAGACATTCGGGTTTTAAGCGGCGACTTCCATAGTTGTTAATTAGGAAAGTTTTGCTGCACGAGGATTTTTTTAATTTATAGTTAATTTACAATATTAAGGTTTATTAACTTTTCAACCTTAAACTCTTTTATGGGCAGGTACCTGAGTGAGGAGCTCATGGCTAAGTATTAACAGCCGCATGGATCTATCGAAGGTTAAGCTACGCTTGCTGAGGTCAGTCCGTGGATGGGTAACATAACGAGACTCCTCCGTTCCTCGGAAAGCACGTTAAGCTGTTGGTCTCGGCTGTCATTCATAGATCTTTGACAGTCGCTACGGGTGGTTGAAGTCCGAAAGTCTGACAACCAGTCTTACCGGTGCGTGTTACCCAGTAACTGGATTGTGGGTGTCAGTTAAGCAGTCGCTCCATGTAAAATACTGGTAAGTATTCAGCTGCTGCTACATTATAGCCTGATTAATTATGTATTCAGCTGCTGGGCAAGTACCTACCTATATGTATAAGCTACATGATTTATTTTCGCCACCTACATATACCTAACCTTACCTATACTGCCATATTTATGCCTAAGTTAAAGTTATCTGGTGATTAAAAATCGAGTGTACCTACGACTAAACGCCGGCAGACACTACGCCGCCGACAGACTGAACACCGAAAAGACTTTACTTCGACGGGACTCTCGCCGACAGGACACTTCGCCTAGAGGTCTGTGGTCTTGTGTTTGATTTACTGGTGATTTTGTATATGTGAAAACATTTCTTGAGTGAGCAACTTCGAAGTAGCGCTCACCGGCCACTGCCGCGGCACCGCTCGCTACACTCGCTCGGCTCGCGCGCGGTTGGTCACAGTTCTAACCTAACCTAACCTATTTCGCATAATCGAAGTGTCCTGTCGGCGAAGAGACCCGTCTAAGTAAAGTCTTTTCGGTGTTCAGTCTGTCGGCGTTTAATCGTACACTTTAAAAAATCAGCCCTGAAGGAAATTGCTGCTAAAACAAAGTTTATTTTTTGCTAGCTTTGTGAACTGATTGTATTTAATAAAATATCAGTAAGTCCGTAAATATCGCTAACATTCAGACAGATAACATTTCAGAAAATAAGAATTTTCTTATAAGCCTATGTTGATGAAAAACTTGCTGGTAAGTATTAAGCCAAAAGCCAAAAGTCATCTAAGCCAAATTTACTTACGTTTTTTGCAATTTGCAGGTCAGTGTCAGATTGTGCATACAAAATATGATTCGCGACCGTAAAAGTATGTATTTACAGAATTATAATAATTAAAATCATTGATGATTATTTCATCAACATTCAGGAAACAACAACGCTATGGAATCGCAGAAAGCTTCACGAAGTATTTTAACTACCGGCTACAAGATGTCGCTAAGAGAACTGGCGACATCTAGTAGTGAATAGTTAGAACTATAACTGAAAACTGACTTACTGACTTTACTTGACCAACGGTTATATACAATTTGGTCCAACTCATACCTCTGTACCGGGCCTATCCCGGTACATAGGTACTTATATTGAAAATTTCACCCATAATAATTGTCAAAACAAATAAAAAACCTGCAGGTTTGCAGCTACGTAAAGTTATGGGGGTAAGTACCTTCTCTACTTTGAAATTAATGTGATCACCACAATCATTACCTAATAATAGTAGCTACTGAACGAAAGAATAATATGTAGGTACCTAATTATGGTAGCAGGGGAGATAAGTTACCGTGGCCCCTGGCACAGGCAACTGAACGAACACGGGTGGGGTTTTAGTCATTAAGAGTCTGACACGCCCTCCCGCTCCGCCCTGGGTGGGAGAAGTTATTTGAAGATAACCCACTCTAAAAAAAAAGGGGGAGATAAGTGGTTTCTGCTTACCTACATGGGAAAAGTTGTGATTTAGCACAGGTGCTTGTATGCACCTATGAAGGTACCTTCTTAGTACAAATGATGTTAATTTTTGAATGGAACCTTCAATCATAATATATTACATGCCTACAACGTCAGACACACTAGCCATAAAGTTTTATAAGCGATCTTGGGAACCTCTCCAATGTTTTATCTTATTATTCAAATATACGCAGATGTATTTATGCGGAAGGATTTATGTATCAGTTACTGCGCAGACAAGAGAGTAATCACATCCTAATAATGAGATAAAATAATTACACGGTTTCTTATTTCAAAAACAAAAAAATATATAGAAGATGGTTCTTCCCGAAAAAGAGAAACTAATGAATGGATGCCCGTGTAAGTTAGAACAAGTTGAAAACGGAACAGGAGCCAGTGTAGCGAAGCGTCGACTTTGCAGGTAAGTAAAACACAGTACCTATCAATATTTACTTGTTTAATAATTACCTACATATGTTAAAATCAAAATTGCCCTGGTTCCATTACAGGAACAATCAAAAACGAAAATCAGGAAGAAGAAAAGTGGGTCGTGTCGTTTTTAAATCTGGCCAATTCAACTTGGAGAAGTGGAAAATGTCCAAATATCATGTGTTCCCCGACGTCATCCAAGCTTTCATTGACGCACAGTGGAGATGGACACTCTTCTACTGCATCCTTACATATATCATCATTTGGCTAGCGTTCACAGGAATATGGTGGGTTATCTTAGAGCTGCACGGTGACTTCGAACCGGAACACATGCCACACGTTACCAACTCTTCCGACTGGGTTCCTTGTGTGAAAGAAATCTACAGCTTCACATCTTTATTCCTCTTCAGCATTGAAATCCACACGACAATCGGTTACGGAACTAGAACGATCACACTCGAGTGTCCTTCAGCTATGTTCACAATGTGTATTGAAAGCATTATCGGAACTATCACACAATCTTTCATCGTTGGTATTGTTTTCGCCAAATTGACGAGACCAAAGAATCGAGCTCAGACGCTCTTATTTTCAAAGAATGCCATCATCAACCAAAGAGATCGTTATTTACGCTTGATATTTAGAGTCGGGAATACCAGGAAATCGAGGATCATTGCGGGCAACGTTCAAGCTTATTTGATCAGGCACAGCCCCGTTGATGTGTTGGATGACCAATTAAAACTAGATCTCTCCATGGATTCCAGTGAGAATATCTCATTTATGTTCCCAGTTTCTGCTGTACACACAATAGATGAGAACAGTCCATTTTTCTCAATGTCTGCTTCCGACATATTGAAGGCAGATATGGAAATTCTGGTAGTGTTTGAAGGTACTATAGAATCAACTGGACAACCTGTCCAAGTGAAGTCAAGTTACACCACCCAAGAAATTTTATGGGGTCATCGTTTTATAGATATGGTGGAGTATCGGAAAGATAAACATGGTTATGTGATTGATTATTCTAAGTTCGACGAAACATATTCTGTTAATACACCACTGTGTTCGGCTGAACGATTAAATATATTTTATAGAAATAATTTAAGAAAATTAAAAATAAATGTTTCTTGAGAAGTTTTTCCTTTTCGCCTTATCTTGTCTTTTGTAAATGTGGATTTAAAAGGACGATTATTTGTCTAAGTTCCATTAAATCATGACACAATGTCCTCATTGCCGTCATGTCACGTTCCAATGCTGTCACCATTAATTTTGCCACTGTTAGCCGAGCTGTACTCATCCGCAAGTCAGCATCGAATTTCAAAAGTAGTTTTCTGTTTATTTCATGTTGTTCCTTTAAATATTTTTTCACGTATTCAGTCATTGTTTTCGATATTTTTGCTTATCACATTATCACAAACACTCTACATTTACACGGCCAAATAAATCCATTTCAACTCCAGAATAAATAAAACGCTGAATCTGTATACAAACAACAAAACTCTCGTAGTGTTGAAAAATAAGTAAACTCATGCCTTCTCAGTTCTTAGTACTAGTAGTATGAATTTGTTACCTAAGGTGTGTCAACTTGTGATAAGATTTCAGAATTGCATGATACAAAACGCATATATAATATACATACATATATACTTAACTAATATGCTTCAAGGTGATTCATACTCGTACATTCTCATATTTTTATCAGTTAGTAAATATCGTACCAGCATTTAACTACATAGTCTGCTTTTTCTCTAGGCATTCTATACAAGGTCAAATTAAATTAGCTAGTGAAACTCCGCAGACGTGATGGATATGGAACTGTAGCGGTATCTCCATCGCCACATGCGATCTACGCATCACACTGACGTCACGAAAATCCTGCATCGCGCAAGCAGAGTTTATCGCGCGATTAGCATAAATACAACATCCCGACATCATTCGTCGGGCAGATGCCCATCAGACACGACACCCGTCAGGTCGGAGGATCCTCCCTTTACTGTGGGTATGAGTGAACTTTACACCCCGTTCCTCATACCTCTATACTGGTGACCCCAACGTGATCCAAACATGAGAAAACGAAAAAATAAACGTTTTGATGAATTTTTGTTGGGGTTATCAACTGCAGGTAGCGTTATTACTTGAAGTACCTACCTATTTGTTTAGAAAATTTGCATTTCTTTTTTTTTGTAGTGTTTAGATATTGATACCCATTAGGTATGTAAAGAATATACAAAATAAAGTGATTTCAGATCAAGTAGCTACAGTAACTGCGGTCGTGGTCGTTGACCTAAAAAAAATACTATATGTTATCAATATTTTCTTCGTTTCCTCATCAATTTGAACTTAGAATAGGTTAGTTGACAGTGCGAGGGACCGATGCAGCGACACAATGGTGCTGCGTCGGTCTCAGCTTCGCGAGGTCCTGGTGGCGGAATAGCGGGACAGGCTCTCATGCCCTATCGCCGGCCTCGTCACCATCGAGGTGGTCCTGCCGGTGCTCGAGCGCTGGCTCGGAAGGCGGCACGGCTCCCTGTCGTTTCGGGCGACACAGGTGCTCTCGGGGCATGGTTGCTTCGGGAAGTACATGTGTCGCATAAACAGGGAGCCGGACGCCCGGTGTCACCACTGCGTCGACTGCCGGGAGGACACGGCGCGGCTTACGCTGGCAGAGTGTGCCGCTTGGGAGGAGCTGCGCCGTCCCCTCATCTCAGAAGTAGGCAGTGACTTGTACTTACACTGAACCTAGATAAATCCAGTTACATTCCTTTCGCAATTAAACGCAGTACAATGCCGTCGTCGATTTTCACTATATCTGCGCACTCCTGTTAGAAACCTACCTCTTGCTCCTGTCCCTCGTTGAAAAGAGCAGACAGTGTGAAATACCTGGGTCTAGTAATTGATAGTGGATTAAGGTGGGACAGGCAACTCGAAGCGGTAACAAGCCGAACAATGCGTCTCATCTATATCTTTAAATCCCTAAGAGATTCAGCTGACGTCAATGTATTAAAAATGGTCTACTATGCGCTATGCCAGTCGATCATCGGTTATTGCATTACTGCTTGGGGTGCTGCAATGAAAACAAATTTCTTGAGGGTTGAGAGAGCTCAAAGAGCAGTCCTCAAAACAATGAAACGTAAACCGTATAGATTTCCAACTGTGCATTTATCGAGGAATTCAAACTTTTAACGGTTAGGCAGCTTTTTATCCTGCAAACAGTCCTCAGAACCCATAGAACTATGCCCAGGTCCAACCCAGATAAACGCACAAACATCCCCTCGGGGGTAAGACATGAAACAACTTTAGCAAGGCACCAATACTACGTTATAGGTACACACTTATACAAGCAACTACACCGAAAAGTTAGCTTACTTGTTTCGAACAGATACGCGTTAAAACACAAAATCACTCAGTGGCTACTTCAGCACGATTACATCACAACAGAAAATCTACTGACTTACATTTCAACTCAAACACACTTAACATCTCCCCTAACATCACATGTTCACACCATACTAAGCACATACATCACACTCAACACCACAAACACACACCCACCCATATACAGGGTGGCCCAAAAGTCGTGGATCAAACGCAACTAGGGGTTAGGTGGGGTCATCAGCTGCCAAAAGTTTTTCTACGGGAGGTCCTTAAGGTCAACCCCTGCAGAGTATAATTTATTTTGAGTTTTTATGAGAAAATTGACTTTTTTTAACTAATTCTTATTGAAATTCGAAAAAATCTACATCCTGTATCTTTTTTATAATTTTCACTAGTTTGGTACTGATGAGTACTTGCCTTAGACATGCTATTTATGGTTGTTTATTGGGTGTGTTGAAGATAATATTAAGTTTTACGAAAATTTTTTTCTCAAATCATAACTTTTCATTTACTTTGGACCCCACTGTGAAAAAAAAATACTCTACCGAAAAGTGACCCTGTGTTACAAGTTTTGGCGCATTTAATAGGGATTCCGAAAAGGTATTACACATGGCCATGAGTGGCTCTAATATCTTTCTAGGACGAAAAAACAAGACAACGATTGTGAAATAATTGTTTTATTAAGCAAAACATTTTACAATAAATGCTCAAAATTCCTGCCTCTGACCATAATACATAATCTGCACCGTCTAATAAAATTCCTCCGTAACTTACGGAATGCACCTCTGTTGTTAGTAACTTGTAACCTAGTTCCAGAAGAAAGAATAGCAGAAATGTGGCTGCAACATGATGGCGCCCCGCCTCACTACGCTCGAGCAGTTAGAGATTATTTGAACGAGCGCTTCCCCAACCGGTGGATTGGTCGAGGCGGACATATTGCGTGGCCACCCCGGTCGCCCGATTTAAATCCATTAGATTTTTTTCTTTGGGGCTATTTTAAAGAAATAGTTTACCAAGGAGAGAACAATAGCGAACAAGAACTACGACAAAAGCTCGAATTTGCTAGGTTACAAGTTACTAACAACAGAGGTGCATTCCGTAAGTTACGGAGGAATTTTATTAGACGGTGCAGATTATGTATTATGGTCAGCGTGGGTCAGAGGCAGGAATTTTGAGCATTTATTTAAAATGTTTTGCTTAATAAAACAATTATTTCACAATCGTTGTCTTGTTTTTTCGTCCTAGAAAGATATTAGAGCCACTCATGGCCATGTGTAATACCTTTTCGGAATCCCTATTAAATGCGCCAAAACTTGTAACACAGGGTCACTTTTCGGTAGAGTATTTTTTTTTCACAGTGGGGTCCAAAGTAAATGAAAAGTTATGATTTGAGAAAAAAATTTTCGTAAAACTTAATATTATCTTCAACACACCCAATAAACAACCATAAATAGCATGTCTAAGGCAAGTACTCATCAGTACCAAACTAGTGAAAATTATAAAAAAGATACAGGATGTAGATTTTTTCGAATTTCAATAAGAATTAAAGTCAATTTTCTCATAAAAACTCAAAATAAATTATACTCTGCAGGGGTTGACCTTAAGGACCTCCCGTAGAACAACTTTTTGCAGCTGATGACCCCACCTAACCCCTAGTTGCGTTTGATCCACGACTTTTGGGCCACCCTGTATATTAAATTGGTCTAACTCAATGGCTGAACCCTATCTCCTAAGATACAGGCCAGACCTAGTTTAAGGGATAGAGTTTAAAATTATTGTACTCCTATGTTAACGCTTTAATTAATTATGTCATCTAAATGTATGCAGTGCAATGTGATCCTTGTTTATGCAATAAATTATTATTATTATTAGACATGATAATAGGAAAGTAACTAAAATAGACTAGCCTCGCGGTATCTACATCGGTAAATTGCCGGATTTTTCTGACAGTATATGCTGCTGAACTTAGCAGTCCCGCCAGATATGTTAAATGAGGGCATCATTGTAGCCTCGAGTCGAGCGTGATCCCCAGGAAAACAGTTTTATCGGCGAATTCTAGTTTCTCTTGATTTAATCACTACTTTTGACATTAGGTAAAGAAAATCGTATACACTTAGTTTTTTTTTTTCATTTAATAGTAAATTATTAGCAGTGAACCAAATAGGGACCTGCAGTAGGGCGTTATTAACGTCGTCAAAATTTGTAGCACTTCTTTTTACCTTAAAAATTAAAGAAGTATCGTCAGCAAATAAAACCATTTGTGGTTGATTTTTTAATAAATGGAGTTGATCATTAATATACACTAAAAAGAGGAAAGGACCCAATCAAATCAAATCAAATTATTTATTTCGGGTTGCATAGACCCATAGATAAATACCTTAACCTAAGTATAGGTACATATTATTATCAACAATAAGTGTTAGTAAATAAAACTTAAGCCTATGTTAGTAACACTTCACTAGCACTGCACTACGTCTTTGAGCTGTCGTGTGGAATAGGTCCGCGGAAGCGACGGAACACCACGTCCTGCGGCCAAAAGCTTTCTTCCAACACCAGGTTTTGGTAGCACGTCGGAATACGCACTACAAATGCCTTGAAATTGACATTGCGGCGCGACTCTAACAGCTGCACCCTCGCCGTGTAGTTCAGCTTTCGGCGCACGTACTCAACGATGTCATCTGCCTCAGTGGTGTAGTGGAGGCGCGAGATATACACCGGAGTGTTCGGTTTTGCTGCACGCAGTTTAACGCTGGGCTCCAGAGGAGCCTGGCCGCAGCGGTTCTTACTGCTTCGTTGGCGGTATTTCCTCCGTTGCACCGTCACAAAGCCGTCATCAACAGCCCCATCCATTGCCTTTACAGGCACGGGCTTCGCGGGGGGAGCAGCAGGAGTGCTGTCAATAACCAGCGACTCAGCTGGTCTCTTATTTCGAGCAGCGCTACGAGGAGGGGCTGCGGGGACGGGAGCGGAGCTGCGCGACGCAAACTCAGCAATCGGCGCCGGCGACAAAACTGCTGACGCGTAACTTGCAACCGATGTATCGAGGCAGGCTGCACCTCGGCACGTGTTCACGTTGCTTACACGCGCCGCGGGTGACCCAGTTAATGTCACCGAGTTGCGCAACTCGTCGAGCTCTGCGCGCAAATCCGTAACGGTGCTCTGAGATGCCTCCAACTTCCTCAGTACTTCAGCCAAACTTGCCTTCAAAAAGACGATGTCCTTCAGAAGGCTGGTTACGTCGACGTGGTCGAAAGTGACTGGGGGGAGCTTGCGCAAGTCCTTCGCCACAAACGTAGGCACGTCGTCAGGGTCGGTCTCTTTTAGCAGCGTGATGATGTCCTGGATACTTTTCTTCGTCCCGTCACGCCGGCGGGACACCATCTTGTCACTCTTGTTGAGTAACTGGTACAGTTGCAGCTTGGAAGCTGCGATGTCATCCTCGCTGAAGTTCGAGGCGCAGATCTGAACTGCGGACACCTCGTCCATCACGTCCAGTTTCTGCTGCAGGAACGCCAGCAGTTCGTTCGCCACAAGTTTTTGAGTCATGACGATTTTAGATTACGGGCGACGGCTTTCGCCGCGCTAAACGATAAACAAAATTATACGTGTCAGCAACACGTCCGCACCGTAACGCTGCTATAGTGCAATATCGAACCTTGTGGAACTCCCATTTCTACTTTTAAACTGAGTGAATTGATACCATTTATTTGAACTTGCTGCTGCCTATCATAATAAGATTTTACTAGACTTAGCGCAAGTATTCCAAGTCCATAATGCTCAAGTTTCAAGAGCAAGGTTTCGTGATCGACACAAAATGCCTTGGAGAGGTCACAAAAGATTCCTATGGCGTCTTGGGCCTCTTCCCACGCCGTAAATATGTGTTTTAATAAGGTAAAAAATATAATTCCTTCATTTTTGTGCAGAATTAAGTCGGGTGTCATTTTTGTATACATATAGTAATAACTAATAGAAGCGATATCCGGGAAAAAATCAGGTACTTGCAAATTGAAATCCCTAAGTCTATGAGTGCCGATTTTCAGCCCACCGTATGGCTTAGTGTTAAGCGCGCACATCAGTAGATGGCATCGTGTTACAGTACTTCTTAAGATTTGAGGGGGCCCGGGGTGGTTGGTCTTGACACTATTCTTGGGCATTTCATATCCACGTAGTTGCTCAGTTTATTTTGTCTCTTCAAAAAGCTGTCGGAAAACTGTATCTGCCTGTCCCCTTTTTGTCGTAGGACAGTCATTGTACCGTTTAAAGCGTCTGTAGCTCCTTTAAAACCAATTGAGCTCGACTGACGACTACGAGCGGAATGGTCGGCCCAACCCTGGATTGGTTAATCGTTAGACAGACCAGCAGTGTGCGGGGGTGGTGCAGCCGCGCAGGGCATAGCCATCGCAGCGATGTGGTGTCACCGACACATCAGATGATAGGAAGCACGGCCGCGAACGAATGTTGCGGTGGGTGGCGCGGCGAGGTAACATAACACTTGAGATCGTGCGAACAATATTTATTCACAATGGTGTATCAAAATCAAAATATTTTATTTCACATGGGCACATAAGAAACGTCAGAAGCTTGGTGCTGAGTTCCAAGTGATCGTTTCATAAGGAGAAGAGCCGATAAGAAACTCCACGGTCCGTCATCACATAAATAATTATAATAACAGCAAATAGTCGTATTAGATAATTATGAGTGTCGTTCGCGCATGTGAGGCAAACACAAAGTATTAATTTGATGAAATTTATCAAATTCGAATAGAAAAATTATCTGTGTTTGCCTATACACAGTTTGCGGGGGGTCATGACCCCCATGACCCCTCCGTCTGGATCGCTATCAATAATAACTATCAAAAATCTGTGAACAAATCTTCAAAGAAATCTGTTGCCATATAGTACATACAAATTCCATGATGTGGTGATCATTTCACTTTTGGTATTGCCAAAAATAAATCCATACTTATCTAACATTGCCAGTATTAAATATTTGTAAATATGTTTCACAGCCCTATCAGCGAATGACGTTCACCATTGCCAACAAGAAAAAAAAATAAAAAATGACAAAATTGTGCTGTCATTTTTCTGTCCATCGAATCAATCACTGTTGATTTTCTAAAACAAAAGTTTATTATTGCGTTTCATAGGAAAAGATGTTTCGAGCTAATAATTTTGATAAGTTGCTTGGTGAGTAACAAAAATTTAATTTGCTTTGTTTCGCATTATCGCGTACGTCCACATCCACAACAAAACTTACAACTTCGTTGTCACAATTTTACTAGGCAGTTTTCTCTTGATTTGCATTTAGCTTTCTTTATTTTTCTTCCCTAATAGTCTTAGAATAAGCGTATACCTTGCGGATGTGACTCACAAGCTCTTACAGAAATCAACAATACACATCCCATTATCAATACCTATACCTACTGATTACAATTCTAAAATGGTGAAATAATTTGTTCTAGATAAAGCTACAAGTAATCTACGCCTGGATCCCGATTGGCCAACTATCCTACAAATATGTGATTTAATTAGACAGAATGATTGTTCGTAAGTAATTTTATAAATAACATCCTAAATCTTTGGAAAAGATCAAGACATTGTTTACCTATACAATTAAATCTTCTATCATGAATGACCCCTAAATCCCTAGTAGAAAGCTGTAGGTAGGTACTTATATCGATTTGTAAAACTTTTCAATAATATATTGTCTTGAATAAAATTCTCAATCAGATCTACTAGTATTCTGGTCCGCAATGTGTTTTCTCACAATATGTTTCGATGATTAGGTACTAATCAGTCATTGACACTATTTTGTATACAACTTACAGATATACTGCATTACTTATTTTGCTCATTAAAATATAATATAATATAATTAAGTCTATCAAACACTTTAAGAGACTAAGGGCTGATTTTTCAATAGTCATATAACTTTTATCTGAAGAATAAATCTGACAGTTTGTGTATTTTCTATACAAAAGCTGTCAAACCAAAATATTTATTCCTCTGATAAAAGTTATCTGACTTGAAAAATCAGCCCTTAGATTTATAAATACTATGAGATTCAATTAAATCAATAAAGTGGCAATATGTACTCATGCAATATGTACTCAAACATCACTGCCTCGTTGAATCAAAGTCTATTCAATGAATTGGTGCCTATTGTCCCATCAATGGTTTCTGCAATAAACCCCTCTTACACAATAGATTTAACAGGTGATGATTCAAAATTAAGTAAATCAGTGAGGGTAGTTACAAGTAAAAATAAACTTAAAAAATACATAAAAATTAATAAATACATAGCTAAAACTAAGAAAATGGTCAAAAAACAAAAGTTCTTCATCAAAAATGTAAAACTAAATAGAGAGAGGTTACATCTACTGAAACAATTAGATATGTATTCATTTAACCTAGAAAAGAGTACTAGGAAATACCAAATTGACACAGAAGACTTGCAGTATGAGCTTGACCAGCTACAGGAGAAACTTACTTCTATGACCATCAAATATACAGCCTCTGAAAACCAAATGAGGGAATATGTATTGGCAATGAATGAGCTGGTAAGCTCACAAACAAATAAATGTGATCATTGTCAACCACCACCTATTGAACCCACACCGGAACATTCATTGACAATATGTAATACCGCCATACCGCAGTCTTCTGCCAGTTTGCCATTCTGTCTCCCTAAACAGAGTGTAAATCAAGAAATTTTACTTTTTTGTGATGAAATTGGGAAGGATTTAGGCCACTTGTTGACAAATAAATATCCGGGACACTCAATTATGAACCACTGTATGCCTGGTTGTTCTTTATTGGACATAATGAATAAAATTATGAAATGCAATTTTAACCAGGATACTACATTATTAATATTTATTGGTAATAGAGGTAATGTGAACAAAGGAGAATTACTCCAATATTATACTTCATTATGCAACCTGAAGTTAAGAAAAATTGTTATGTTCACATTCCCATATAACCAAAGTTTGCCACAGGAAGAAAACAAGTTTAGGTATGAAATTAATATGACATTGCATAATTTGACAAATAATAACAATTTATTCCATCTAATTGACACTAACAATTATGTTGGTAATCATTTATATTTGACTAAAGATAGATATTTTGTGGATAGGTACTATTTGTCAAAATATTGTAAAAGACAGATAGCTGTGTCGCTATCATATTACTTTTGTATTACAGCCAAGAATTTGGCTAAACAAATTGCTTCTATTGAGCAAAGCTATACTAACATATCAAATAATTCAGCCAATAATTTGGTATCACACATTGACATTGCTAATCATTTAAATTAAAAAATAAGACAATAGAGGCAACCTCTAGCAATAATGTACAGAATTGTAAGAATAATTCAAGTAAAAGCTTGAAATCAGTAAATAGTATCAATCTGGTGCATCAAAACATTCAAGGATTTATGAACAAAGATTTAGAAGTAGAATTATTTATGAACTGTAACAGTATAGATATTCTTTGTATAACAGAACATTGGCTTAAAATCCACCAGTTCTTGTTCAATTTTAATAATCACCAGGTTGGTAGTTCGTTCAGCAGAGTAAATGCTATACATGGTGGCTCCTTAATTTTAGTAAGCAACCAGCTTAAATTTAAAGAACGTAAGGATATTGTGAGCCTATCTGTTGAGCGGACAATAGAAATAGCCTGTATAGAATTGGAGCAGTTTATTGTATTAAGTGTGTACAGACCCCCTTCAGGATTGTATGACTGCTTTGAAAAGGTAATGGATGAAGTGTTAAACAAGATTTGTAACTCGAACAAGTCCATTATCACTTGCGGTGATTTTAATGTTAATTTATTAGAAAACTCAGGTTCTTGTAGTAAAATATTAAGTCTGTTTCAGTCCTACAATCTTGTAAACCTATTTTTGGAGCCCACTAGAATAACCCCTACTAGTGCAACATGCCTAGATAATATTTATACAGATGTTATACCAAGCCACAAAGAAATAATAAATTTACTAGATTCTGATCATTGCGGGCAAAGGATTACTATCCAAAACCAAATCAAGAAAGTGGCTAAAAAGGATATCACTGTCAACCCCAAAACTGCAAGTCGCTTGGAAGCTTTTAAAGTTAAACTCATTAATAAATTACCAGTTTTATCTATTAATTTTGATCCTAATCATCTATATGATGATTTTTTTAATATATACTGTAAACAATTTAATTCCACCTTTGTTCCCAAGACTATCTCGGTTAATAGCAACGCATCTTTCAGTGATTGGGCTACCATTGGTATTCATAAAAGTAGAACACGGCTTTATGAACTGTACAATGAAAGGACCGTTTTAAACACTGCTGAATTTAATTTATATGTTAGAAATTATTCAAAATTATTTAAAAAAGTTTGTTGTATGGCCAAGTCCCGTTATTTGAGTTCGAAGATTAAAAACAGTAGTAATGTAATTAAAACGACTTGGAATATTGTTAATAGTGAAACGGGAAGGTCTAGTAACCGAAATACTGACTACAGCCTGTCCATTAAAGACAACATAATAAAATCTGACTCACAAGTCGCCGCGGCCTTTGAAAATTTCTTTTCAGATATTCCCGTTTCAACTACTAAATCACTAAACTCATCACCTTCTGTTGCTGAGTATTTGCTTAAAGAAAATGTTAATGTTTGCGATTCGGAATTTCATTTTGAACATATTACTTGTAGAGATATAATTAAAACCTTTCACACTTTAAACGTAAAAAAGACTGCAGATCTGTGGGGTAATTCTGTTGAAGTTGCTAAGTCTATTATTGACATTGTAGCACCTACTTTAGCTCTTATTTTTAACAATTGTATCGACTGTGGAGAGTTTCCTGACCTCATGAAAAATAGTAAAATAATACCTTTGTTTAAATCAGGTAGTACTACAGACCCCACAAATTATAGACCTATTTCAGTACTACCTACCTTTAGTAAAATTTTTGAGAAATTAATTTTAGCCCAATTGCAAAGATTTTTTAATAAACATAAATTATTACATAGTAAACAGTTCGGTTTTACAAGGGGTCGTTCAACTACTGATGCCGGTGTTGAACTTTTTAGGACATATCTATAATGCATGGGAAGATAAATGCGATGCCTTGGGCATTTTTTGTGATTTGTCCAAGGCGTTCGATTGCGTTCTTCATGAAACGCTAATCAGGAAACTCCGCCACTACGGGATCCGGAACACCGCTCTGGATCTTCTTACTTCATACTTGAATAATAGGGTTCAGAGCGTTGACGTTAATGGTAAAAGATCTCCCGGATCTATAGTAACAATGGGAGTCCCACAGGGCTCAATTCTTGGTCCTTTTTTGTTTCTTATTTATATTAATGACTTGCCTTACCTCATAAAGGATAATCATGATATAGTGTTGTTTGCGGACGATACTTCACTTTTGTTTAAACTTAAACGTCAGCAGCTGGTTACTGACGATGTAAATAGCGCGATCTCAAAAGTAGTTCACTGGTTCAATGTTAATAATTTACTACTTAATGAAAAAAAAACCAAATGCATTAAGTTTACGTTGCCTCACGTTAGACAGGTGTTAACTAATGTATTGATAAAGGGCAGAGAATTGAATCCTGAAGATAGCACAGTATTCTTGGGCTTAACTTTGGATGCTAAGCTTCAGTGGGGCCCACACATAGATAAATTATCAAAAAAGCTTAGCTCCGCAGCATACGCTGTTAGAAAAATTCGTAATTTAACTGACATAGAGACAGCCCGTTTAGTGTACTTTAGCTATTTTCATAGTGTAATGTCGTATGGTATTCTGTTGTGGGGAAATGCCGCCGACATTCAGACTATCTTTGTTTTGCAGAAAAGAGCTGTTCGATCAATTTATAAATTAAGCCCGAGACACACTCTCAGAGAGAAATTTAAGGAGATTAATGTAATGACTGTGCCTTCACAGTATATTTTTGAAAATCTTTTATATGCCCATAAAAATATAAACTTGTTTAAAAAATACAGTGATATCCATAATATAAATACTAGGAACAAACACAGCTTCGTTGTACCTACAACAAGGCTCAAGAAAATAGGTGGCTCGTTCAGATGTCAATGTATACGCTTTTATAATAAACTTCCAAGCCACGTTCAAGATCTAAGCCTTAATAAATTCAAATCATTCATTAAACGTAAGTTGTGCCAGAAAGGCTTTTATACCGTTAAGGATTATATTGAGGACAAAAAGGCTTGGGATTGAGTTGTTCCAATTTTCTGCATACTGAATGTTTTCTTTTATTTCTGTTACATACACTGATAAATTGATAATTATTATAACAGAACGATCAATTATTGTGAATGTGAGGACTATGTGGGTCATTGTTTCAGTTTTAATCATGATCTGGCAGTTTAAGTAGTTCATGCGGCCTACCCAAGTGTCCTTTCTTTGGTATTGTTCGTCGAATCGTTGAGCTCCTAAAGTTCTGAGTTGAGCTGCACGGTTACTGACAAATGCGTGCACTGACTGGACAGGTCCTCTTAATCTGCGTGGTTCTTTCCTCAGAAGACCATTTCAGATACTAATCTACATGGTCCTCAAAGATTATGTTCGAATATTTATATACACATTGACATTGATGAATTTTACACATACAATGACATGAGTATTTACTTTGTAAAGTATTATATTATTTAAATTATTGTGAATGTGAAGATTATGTGGATTATTACTTTTTTTATTTTATTTCTTAGTTAGTTTCACGATCTGGCAGCTTGAGTAATTTATGCGGCCTACCCAAATGTCCTTTCTTTGGTATTGTTCGTCGAATCGTTGTGCTCCTTAAGTTCTCAGTTGAGCGGCAAGATTACTGACAAATGCGTGCACTGACTGGACAGGTCCGCTCAATCTGTATGGTTTTTCCTCAAAAGACCGTTTCAGACACCAATCTACATGGTCTTCACATGATCTGACCAAGATTATGTCTGGACTTTAAAAGAGACTGTGACCTCTGAGTTTGTTTCGGCCTTTCTTCTCAGAGTAGTCAGTTATGAAACGCCGACCTCATCTAGTTTTAAAAATATGATTGACGTGTAAAAGTGTTTGTAACAAACCTACTTACAGAAATAAAATCATTTATCATTTATCATTTATCATTTATCATTTATCATGTGTGTCCAATAATATACTATGTCACACAACATGATACCAGAATGGAAATTGTTGAACTATGTGACTATTATAAGATCATAATTATAATAGTTCTCACAATGAAAGCAGTCATACTGACTTCACATTAAAGGTGTTATCACATAGTATACAACTCCTAAGGTGACTCATCTCAAGTGAGTTTGTCAGCTAATCGGAGCTAAAAGTCAGAGTATGGCGGCAGTCCTGCATTCCTGTTGTTACTTTGACGGCATAGTAGAATGATTTTGCATGTCCTAAATAATATATCCAAATATACATGCTTGTTGCATGTGTCCGGTTGAGGGCAGTAGGCTTGGTGGACATAAACATTATTATCTGGCGTAATGTGAAATGTGGGCTTACTATGGTACATCTCTGTTTAACCCTTCAGAGAAAACAAACATAATGTTATGTATATAATGTTATAAATTTAATGCTTGTTACAGACCAAAATATGCAGTGACAGCAGTCAAAAAGAAACTGTACTCATCAAACCCGCACCAGGCTATGTTTGCTCTGCTCACTCTTGAGAGTATCGTCAAAAATTGTGGTAAGCAAACACTAGTTTACTAGTCATTGAAATCTGTACGTTGAATAATGACGACGACAAGTCATGACGACACGTTTGGTGTAGTGGCTACAGTGGCTAAGTGTAGTCAGCGAAACCAAATGGACCTGGGTTCGAATCCCGGTAGGGGCAAATGTTTGTATAATGAATATGGACATTTGTACCCGAGTCATGGATGTATATTTATAATATGTATGTAATGACGAAAAAAAAATTGTATTTAAGTAGTGTATCAACCATCTGGTATCCATAACACAAGCCTTAAGTGCTTAACTTGGAACTAGATGGTGCTGTGTGCAATGTCAGACGATATTTATTATTTATTATAATAAATTAACAAATGTTGGAATAAAACAATTTGAATAAACTAATATTGTCATTGTTAACTACTTACTATGCTAGTTCTCATTATTATTACCAAAGTTGTTCATTTCTTAACAGTAACATTTTAATTATTATGTAAATAAGTCCACAAAATGAACTGATGCAATTAAGATACCACAGTAATGAAAATGAGGTTATTATCTTTTAAGTTAAAAATAACTTATTATAAAAATATGTTCAGTAACATGGAATTCCCACCAACAACTAGACTAGTGTGGGGCTGCACCCCTCCCTGTTTTGTGAACTAAGGGGTTATGATGGGCAAAACAATATTTTCGGGTTAATCATTTCACTACAGGTACTGAGTAGATTTGATTTGATTTTAGTTAAGAAGTTCTAATTAAATGGTGAATTTCCACCTAATAAGATAAAACAAGATTATATTATCTTCACACTCTGTAATATGATTCAATTAGCTAATTAGTCTAAAGTTATTTGAATGTAGATGGATGAGTTTAATAAGTTTTCCTTCTACATTCAATTCATTCAGATATACATAAATACATTATGACCATATAATATACTTTAAAAATGCTCCTAAATATTTATGTTTTTGCCCATGAACACCCTTAGGGCACAGGCCCTGACGTCGCGCCGCTGAAACGCGCCGTCGCGTGTGTGTCTGTACACACGACGTTTTTATACGCCTGTCGACGGCGCGTTTTCAGCCTTGAAATATTATGCACTATCTGCGTTTGCAGCGCGCGCGTACGCGCGTCCACGGCGCGTAAAATAATCGCCGAGTGCAGAGGCCCTTACACACAACCACCTCTTTTCTTAATCTCTTCTCTTTTCTTTTTTTTTACTGTTATTAATTTAAAGTGTTTTAAAATAAAAGAAAAAACATACTAGTAATTATATTTTCTGGGCCATTTCTTTTCATAGGTAGGAAATGCGTCTAGTAAATAATAATATGATGCTCAACTCATATACCATGGAATCTGATACCAATATGGCCAATCCTCTGTTACATACTACCTCATTGAATGGTTCACAGGTGTGGTTATGGGTTCCACACATTAAATAATATATTATTTTATCAGGCTCGGGAGTCCACGATGAAGTGACATCTAAAGCATTCTGTGAAATGCTCCGTGATCTGGTGAAGACCACACAGCATGATAACCTCCGCAGCAAGATCCTCGAACTAATACAAGCTTGGGCCTTTGCATTCCGAAACTCACCCAAATACAGATCAGTTCAGGTAATACGAGAATAATCTTACAGTTATTACTAAATAGGAGAAAGGCAAACAGAACAGAGCCCCCCTTGGGAGGCGTCGAGTGACCGATGGGGGGCGCGACGGCTTCAAAAATAAAATACATATTTATACAATTTTATTTTCTTGGTATTAGAAAAGTTGAAGACCAGATGCGAAAACCAGGTGCTGTAAAATGAACTTCAGCATTTCTGCATAAGTCGGCAAATATAATTTTTCTATTTCTGTATGAATGTTCAAAAGAAAACCGAACGCATCCGCAGCGGGGTGCATTAAATGTTCAAGGACTCTTCACTCGCTCTGCATTCTCTTAAATTCTTCGACAAAGTAACTTATTTTATGTATTGTGCAAAATTATTTGAGCTCGCTTAGCTCGCTCTTATTCCTAAGTCTTGAATTCTTCTGCATAACTCGACAAAGTAAATCTTTTTTCGGATGGAATGATCAAAAAAAAATCTAACTTATCCGAGGGGGCGCAAAAATTTTTGAGCTCGCTACGTTATCAAGCTTTTCTGTAAGTTTTATTTTTAAAACAAAATTATGGGCTGTGTACCTATGTGTTAAGGTTTGAAACCCCTGATCTACCTAGTAGCAATAAAACAAAAAAAAAAGCTATTTACTCAAATCATAATACATCATAGATGACGGAGTCAACGCAACACTCCGCCCCTCGTTACTTGAAATTATCAATCTGTTTATTCTTTTGTTGTTTTTGTGAAGTTTCGCTAGTTAATTTAATAAAAAGGGTCCTGTATTTATTTACCGCCGTGATAGCCTGGAGGATATTTACAGAGCAGTGCATATACCAGTATGACCTTTTAACGTCATAGGTGCTTTTGATCAATGTCGCACACCACTGACTGACCTATAGTACCTAAAGGTAAACATCATGACCAAACCTTCACTTAGTGGGCCAAACCAATTACCTATTTATGGCTTACAAACGGGCCTTTCCAGCACAGTGGCACAAAATCACGCTGGTTTCATTTTTTACTTACCATTTTCATTCATTCTCCTACCCCTACCCCAATTTATTTGGGGGCTGCGCAACATGTCTTTTTCTTCTACTTGTCTATTAGTCGTCATCTCGGTAGTCACCCACACAGTCCATCCATCGTTTCTTTGTTCTTCCCCTGTTCTTATAGCAATCGACATTCATACTCAAAACCTTCCTCACGACATTTTCGTCATTCCTCCGTATCACTCGCCCATACCATGATAACCGATTTCCATTCGTGTTACACCACACATCCCTCTTAGTATCCTCATCTCAGCTGCATGCAATTGCCTTTCATCCCTTTTGTGCCCCAATATTCTGATCTGGAAGACTGGGAGAAGCGCGCCATCATGCGCTATGGCTCCAGAATTGGCGATCTCAGATCAGACCACAGACAAGATCAATTTCATCGGCAAACAGCATGCACCAGGGTGCCTCTTCATGTATGTCCGACGTCGACAAGACAAGACGACCATCAACAAGAAGAGGTAAGGACTCAAAGCCGATCCCTGGTGCAAGACTACAGCCACACTGAACTCGTAGGTATTGTCAGCAGCCGACCGGACGTAGGTACGATATTGACTGTATGAATGCATGAATTAACTCTACATAGGTACTTCCCGGGCAAAACTTTCTCTTCAAGGCCCACCACAACACATCCAGAGGAACCCTATCATACGCTTTCTTCAGATCAATGAACATAAACCCAAACTGTTTCGCGGTAAATTATATAAACAATCATAACGGACTTGTTTATTTATTAATAAATATACCAATAAATGCTTTTTACATAGAAAATTGTGCAGAGAAGCTTCTACTCAACTTCAATGTGACGTCCTATCAGAACAAATTATTCTCAAATCAATTATTTGCTAAACATGCTGAAAATCAAAAAAGATACCTACTGCCTAGCTACTGATAGATTAATAAAATGAGAATTTTCAGTAATGTAAATTGTCAGAGTTCACTGAACGTTTTTGTGTCCTATTCCAAGGTTAAAACACACATAAGTTCTTTGCTATATTGATCTACACCTATAATTAAATTATGTCGGACTTTCATGTCATTGCCACATTCATTTGTATTGTAGTGTAGGTCTAAAGTGTAAAACTACACTCTGTTATTCTTGTCCTAAGTTTACAACAAACATACCTACATTATGAGGAACTGATGCCCATGCACGTAAGCGCTCATTTAATTCAATCTAATCAGCTGGTCTGCACTCGGCTGTAGATTCAAATAATTGTTCTGTTTACAGTACGGGTCACATGTCAATGTCCTGTGTAGTGATTTTATCTAGGTATATTTATGTATTGCCCAGATTGTCCTTCTCCTTCTATATGTATGTATACCTACCTAGTATCCTTATTGTCGGTTGTGTAGGTATATAAATCCATACACAAGTTTCAATAAAACAATGCAATGTTTATCTTGTAAAATAAGTTATTTTTAATCAATCACATTTACTCATTCAAAAAAGCCGCTTTCCAACCAGTTTCCATACGGGCGCACATGCCGTATATCTGAAAACAGGTATCTGATACATACCTAGATATTATAGTATAGGTATACCTGCGAACGCCGCGTCACATGTTATCAGTCAGACGCAGTATGAATCATAATCTCGCGAAACAACATAAACAGTTAGGTAGCAACTCTTTTGTGCGCTAGATCGTCGACGTTTCTTTTCTAAACCTCTGTGATAAACGTTTTAAATAAATAGGAAACTGGTAAAATATTGTATAATAATCAAGTGAAGTGGTAATGTTGGTCAGCTGTGAGTTATTTCTGTCATGATAAATTGTTTCCAACGTAATTTTGCTTAGTCATAGTGAAGTTTTTACTGTGTTTCATAAAAATGTTTTTTTGTGCATAGGACACTGTGAACATTTTGAAGGCTGAGTGTTACAAGTTCCCTCCCCTCAAGGAGTCTGACGCTATGTTCTCTGCTGATACCGCCCCGGAGTGGGCAGACGGAGAGGTTTGCCACAGGTACGATAATATACATTAACATAACATCAGGCCTGTAATCCCCGAAGGGTTAGGCAGAAGTGCACCTGTACAGGGTTATTGGTAAAACACCATCAACCTCTTAAGGGGTCATTGTACAGTCACGAGCACGAATATGTATACACTTAGCAACTTCTAAATGTGATTTTCTCCAACTGTATTGATTGTAATTTTATGTTGTTATGAATATAATATTTTGGGACCTAGTGAAAAAAAAATCAGCTGTTCTGTTCCCTACATTTTGAAGAGTTCTGCAAATGTTTTACCAATAACCCTTTTATATTAATTCCCACATTTCGCCAGTTATGTTTAAGTCCATGTAATAGGGGGCGAGCTTATTGCCATCAACAGGGCACAAACCTAGACTCTGGGTTGCTACTGAGAAATTCCTGATGGAAAAACCCAATAACATGTTGCCCAACGTAGGAATCTAACCCAGGATCTGATGCTCAGCAGTAGCTTTTGCTACCACTAGACCAACAACCAGTACAGTTATACATTTAGCGTAGTACCACCAACCAACAATTTCCTGTACCAAATAATATTTAATATGAAACAATTTACAAATGCTTGTTGTCCAGTAAAGTAACAATTTAGTTGGTTAGTTTTCCTTAAGTCACTGCTGTTTGCCTTAATTTTCCTATAAGACAGATTCAACGCTTTGAACCATGGAAGCAGCTCATTCCACTAGCTATAAAGTATAAATTTTTAGATATAGGTATTTCTTTTGTTGTTAAACAGATGTCGCGTCGCATTTTCGTTGATGGTGCGTCGACATCACTGTCGCGCTTGCGGTCAAGTTTTCTGCCAGCAGTGTAGTGCCAAGCAATCTACCTTGCCCAAGTTTGGAATTGAAAAGGAGGTGAGAAAGTGGAAAATTTGATCAATTATTGTGTAATCTCTCGACCTTGGCCTATATACCTAGGAGGGTGTATTTGTAAGCTTATTGGCTCATAGGATAATAAAATTATGAATCCATGATTTGTTGTGTTACCTAGTAAGGGTTGCTACAACAATGCCGACCGGAAGCAATTACCTTTCAACATTAATCTACATATATTCGATTTTACCGCCCGGTTGCGCCGATTAATGCCGGCCTGCTAATGTGAGTAGCAACCCTCACACGGTTGTGGAGGTCACATAGGCAGTTGCTTCATGTAAAGTACTGGTATTCAGCTGCATCTAGCAAGACTGGAAGACCCCAATGTAGTTGGGAAAAGGTTAGGCAGATTACGAATCTATGGTTTGTCAAGATTTTACTGCACAAACACTTTCCTTTGTTATGAGTCCATTCAAAACACCCACCCATCTGTGTTGCACTGCAAGCGTAGGATGCCTGCCCTATACTTCATTTCTGTCAGCATATTTCAACAGCAGGTTGTTGACAGGTGCGTGTGTGCGATGCTTGCTTTGACAAAGTGAGCCGGCCCCCACCATCGTCTACAAAGCTGGAGATTGTAGATACCGCCAGCGACTATGGACCTACTACACAGCCACAGGTTAGTTTTATTACTTTTATCAAAGCACAAAAGCTTATGATTAGAATATGATATTACACAAGATTGAGATTGTGAATTAGAAAATAGCACCAGAATGTTCTTTATTTTGCATGCTTAGGCAAACTTTTTTTTATGCTGTGTTGTATGTTAGAACATCTATTAGTTTCATCATTAAAATAATGAAATGCATGATTACTACTATAGGTTGATTTTTTTTTGGAATGAGTGATGAGTACATTACATTAGTAAAAAAAATAAACAATTTGCACTTAACAATACTTTATTCATAAACTAAAAATCATATCACTATCCGTCGTAAGAATCGCCCGGCATTTCACCACCAGGTACCAACATTGCAATATTGTTACCATTCAAAAGGATTTGGTCTAGTTTGGTTATTTTTCTTCCCTCTGGTGTTGATTCATACTCTGTGACGTCATCCAGAAGCATGTTTACGAAGTCATCGAATCCTTGTAAGGTTCCGACCATTTCTTTGTCGTTTTTCATGATGATATGGATCCGAGAGCCTATACACTTGTCCACAAGTTCAAGAGGCAACAACGTGTTAGGATTTGGTAATGAAGCTTGCGCCATTTTTAAGATGTAACGTGTTTAAATGAAGATAAACTACGTTTGTAATCGATAATCCAGAAAACGAATAACGAAATTAGTAAAGTTCTTTTTAATTCACATAAAAACACAATCACACTACTTTTTATTCTAGTTTGACATAAGCAGTTTCGTTACTTTCGTTCGGAAATGTGTATAAGAGTGTGCGTTGCAAATAATTCGTGAATAATAAATATATAAGAATAATAAAATGTATGTTGACTTTAGATTCCATTTCATTCATCAGGTGATTTGGCTGTTTTTTAATAATTCGCAATTTTCAACTCTTGTTATTTTTATTACGTTTGTACTCCTTTTACCAGTTTTGTCGTTAAGTTTCCGAACGGTCGATATAGTTACCATCCTAAAAAAATAAAAATCGGTACTTGGGTAATTGTGGTTACAGATAGGGTGTATCGGTGCAATACGTCCAAAAGTTCAACAATAATAAAATACAAAAAAACAATCCTTCCTTTTCTTCCTAAAATACAATTTATGTATTTAGTTAGTTAATCATTTGATTTAGTACTTACCTTGTGTAAATAGTTAGTTTAATTGTATTGCATTTTGATGAAATAAAAAATATAGCCTAGGTTTTGTAAATATACTGTTGGAATACGTCAATGGCCTTTAACAGCCTGAGTAATAATAACTTTGCCGTCATATCACTGAACTTTGGTTTTGGCACTACTTCTTCGTAATAAACTATTCTAACATTTACATTAATTGTTATACAGGGTTTATAAAAACATTGCACAAAAATAATTGCTGGGAAGCTACTGTTAACGGTGTGAACATTTTCTGTTTGCGGTATGTAACATACGCAAAACGTTGTGCTTATGGGTTCCTGCTACGGTAAAGGAGTCGTGGGGGTGTTTAAAGTGGTGTTACAACAGTGTGTTAACTTGTTTTCGTAATAAAACTTTATTAAGAGGTGGAATTTTGACCTTCAATATCTGTAACCAGAAGGTTCCCAGGTATGGTCCAGTTCAAAAAAATGATAACAATGACGGGGAGTACAAGTAAGTCTCGGCTTCGGAGTGTCTTTACACACGTTATACTTCAACGAAAATGGTAGTATTTTATGTAAATAGACTGGGTAACTAGAAATTGTTTATGGCAATACTAAACGTCAAGTTTGACTTTAAAAGTTTGTTCTCACATATTTGAAAATAACGAATCTGAAAACGAGCGAACAATAAGTTGTTTTGTTTTGCGTGGATCACAGTTTTGTGAAAGAAATGGCTAAAAATGTGACGAACTTTCGTGGTGAAATTTATTTCACTCCAAACGGCAAATTGCATATCAAGGACGAGCCTGTAACCCCTATTGAAGAGGATTTCGGCGATCACAATAACCTGGATTACTCGTTTGAACATGATTTTGGTAATATGAGAAAATCTATGTCTATGAACGACATTACTGCGCTCCGAGAAGATCTAGTGAAACTCGAAATTGAAGATAGAGAAGATGTATACCACAGACATCGCAAGCCATCCGGTGCTCCACTAGAGTTATCAAGAACTAGATTCGTGTCAATGGCCGAAGCTATTTACCATTTCCAAAGGGATACCCCTGGTCGTTTTCATACGAAGCGACCTCAGATATTCCGTTCTCAAAGACCTAATGGACCATCAGGTCTTACTGTGCCTCAATCACCTATGCTGCGATCCAAGACACGCTTGAGACCCTCACATATTTTATCTCAGCAAGAGAGAGAAGAAATGGAGCTAGAAGAAATCAGGAAACATAAAATTAAAGCAAATCCTATTCCAAAGTCTGTAATAGAAGGCACTATAAACCTTCCTGAAGTGCCAAAGAAGCCCATAACCATTCCAGAGCCTTTCAAGCTAACAGAAATTCAAAAGAAAGCAGCACAATCTTCTAATGGTAATCATCAATTCAAGGCTCGGCCAGCCCCTAAACATATACTTGAGAAGCCTCACATACCTGTTAAACCTCCAGTACATATTACCAAACCCATTAGCCCCAAATTCCGCTACAAAAGAACAAACTCTGCTGATCAACTTAGAAATGATAACCTGCTTTTAATGAAACCTCAAAACAAGCACAAAGAGGAACATCATCCTAGAGTGGGTCCACTTAAACCTGAGCCATTTTCATTTGAGAAAAGGGATGAAGAACTGAAGCGTCGTAGAGAAGAAAGAATCAAGCGCCAAATTGAGGAGGAGCGCAAACAGGCTACTTTGTTCAAAGCTCAACCTGTCCCTGGAGCAGTTAAGAAACGCATGCACTGCACTGCTCTTAAAGGGGGCTCCTCTTCAACTACATCATCAGAAAACAAAGAGAATTTTAAGTTTGAAGCGAAGCTACCTGTGGTACTTTACAAAGAACCATTTAAGCCTGTACTTCAGTCACTGCATCATATTAAAGCTGCTCCATTTGATCTAACAACAGAAAAACGTGCAGCTGAAAGAGAGAGGTTTGATAAACAATTGAAAGAAAAGGAAGAGGAACAAGAAAGAATGAGACTGTTGAAGGAAAAAGAAAATGAAGAGGCTGATGAAAGAGCAAGGGCTCAGTTGAGAGCAAAGTTGATACATCATGCTAAACCAGTCCCTAGAGCTGGAACTGCACCATTTGTTCCAGAAAGATCTGTCGCCCCCCTCACAGTGCCACAAACACCACAGTTTATTCGACGCCTCAAACAAAATTAGTACTATATTGTCTATCCAATGTATTTTCAATTTGAAACTTATAGGAATACTTTTAACTCTCTGTTTAGATATTCCTTAAACTGACTGCTATCATCATGTTTTGAATTTATATTACTATTTCATAATTGTACCGACATTGTAATTTTTATTGATAATGATGACATAATATTTGTATTTTTAATTTTCTCATTATGGTGTAGATGTTATTTAATTTGATATTTTCCTAGATGATATTTGGTAGATTTTCTGTTTAATAAACAATATCTTTAACTCTAAATATGGTTTTATTTGACTTGGTCTAACCTCAATGTAGTGCGATACTGATTACTTCTAAGATAACACCAATTGAGTTCAATTTAAGTATGTCTGAGTCACATACACGCACATTGGCCATTATGTTTATTATCATTTCTTTACAATCTTCTAAAGTTATAGGCAGAAATGAATGGTTTGATTAAATTTATTTGAGACTATTTCCAGCAGTGGACGTCTTTCGACTGAATGATGATGCATTTTAGTATTAAAAGAAAACGGGAAATATAAAATCACGACTGCATTTCTCGTAGGAGTAGGCAGGTGCATAAAGTGTACCACATTTTGCCAGTTACGAGTCCCATCCATTGTATTGGGCAAATCCCTTCGGTTTTTAAGCAAAGGTTTACTATTGGCTATTTGGTTCTAATCCTTGCTAAATGCGTAGCTGTAGGTAGGTACCTACTCACATTTGCCCTGTCATCTCATTTATGCAAATTCTTTACTTGAAAAAAGACCTGTGCAAGACCAAAACAACTCATATCTCAGCATAATGCTGCAATATTTAATAAATAAATCTGCAGTGCTGGTATTCTGATAGGGCCCGCTGTGATGCCACGGACACGCCTACGGACATAAATCCCATTAAGGGATAACAAAAAGAAAATAATAATAAGAAAATAAAGCAATAAAACCTTAATTATGTATGTACAATGAATCATCGACCCATGCTCGACGCTCCAACATCACTTGTCAATGTTACATATAAGGTAGAGGGAACATTACCCAGGCCATAATGTCATTCCTTAAATCAAACATCTTAATTTTTGTAACAATTAAACTTTTACTAAACTAAACTATTTACAGGCGAAACGCGCCGGAGGCAAAACTGCAGAAGAATTACAAGAGGAAGAAGAACTGCAGTTGGCGCTTGCTCTCAGCCAGTCAGAGGCCGAACATAAAGAAAAGGAACGCAAGACGCGCCATCACATCGCGCCTGATCCTGTACCGCACCATCCTACGTGTGAGTATATGCTGTGACCATTATAAACCCGCTTATCCCACGGGAACTTACTACGGAGATAAAAGTATTCTATGTCCTACCTTAGGTCAATATCTACCTGTGTGCGAAGTTTCATCGAAATTTGAATGGATGTGGCGATCCCAACTATTATAAGTAGTAACTTATCAATATTGCATTACAGAGACATTTAAAATCATTTGTAAATCCTAACTAATTTTATAAATGTGAAAGTAAGTTTGTTTGTTACGCTTTCACTCTAAAATGGCTGAATGGTTTGGGATAAAATTTGGCACATGGGTAGGCCATGACCTGGGTTAGGTTTAGGACAAGGATACTTTTTATCCCGATATTGTAAGTGGTAATAGTAAATAAATAAATAAATAAATTCCCACGAGATCGAGACTTATGGGTGCAGCTAGTTGTCTTATAATAAGCATAGGTCCATGAAGAGACTGAATATCAATAAGTGTTTTACTAGCTACGCTACCAATGCTATTATCTCTACTTTCTGTGTCCATTGAACGTCCGCCGCAGGTGGCCTACAAAGAGATAGGTTTGTAGTTTGAAAGAAGATTGGCACGTAAAACATTAACCTAAAATATATTCGTACCTTGACGACACGGTTGGCGCAGTGGTTAAGCGATTGACTGCTGCGTAACGTGTCGCGGGTTCGATCCCCGCACGGAACAAATATTTGTATGACCTGCAAGTAGTTGTTCCGGGTCTGGCCGTTTGTGTATGTGAGTTTAAATGTTTGTAAACGCTCCCACGATACAGGAGAAATTCCTAGTGTGGGAAAAGTAAAAAAAAAAAAAAAAAATATTCCAGTGTCTCCGACGCCTTCGTCCGTGAGTGCGTCCCCGGAACACAGCACGCAAGCCAACTCGGAGCTGTCGCGGTACCTCGACCGCAACTACTGGGAGCAGCGGATATCTCGCGACAACACCGTCGCGCCCACCGCGCCCGCGCCAGCGTCGCACGCATCTGATGTTACCGAGGTATTTATGACTACAAGCCGTGTGCCAAATTCTATCGGAAACTTATAGGAACTCACACTCTCTCTTATAGGACTCGGGAGCCTATAGGAATGAGTTTCCAAAAAAATAAGTAAAACTCTCTTTTCCTTTTTGACAAAAGTTTAAGTATCAACTTATATGTTTCTATTTTCTATAATCATTCCTTTGAGCTAATACGTTTCATCGTCGTTTTTCGTTTTGTTGCATTCGTTTTATAAGGAACTCTTTTGCAAAATGGCATGCTTCATGACCCAGCGGTGTTGGCCGAGCATTGTCACTGGTATATCGGGTGGCAAATAACTTGGGACCCGCTTGACGGTGCATATTATTCGCCAATCGTGTACATCTGCAGTACGTGTATCTTGTCCCTGGAGTTACAACCAACTAGGCAGAAATCACAGAACGCCACATAATATGATGATTCTAATGTACTCATTTTTATTTGTCAATGCTGAGGGTGCTCCGGTTGACTGTATTACGCACTTATTTTACTTTAGTTTATTCAAGTTTTAATACACTCAGAGGCACATTTAACCGTCCACTCATTCTAAATTCGAAAGTGTTTAAAAAATAAGTAACCGTAATGCTTACAGTTATTTTACAATGAAAATAACGCCCTGCAAGTTTCCAATGTATTATTTGCATATAAATAGAACTGTAAACGCAACGATTTCTTACCTTTTACACAGTTTTCACATAATTCTAAAAAGTTAATTAAACAGATTTTTAAAATATAGCTCCAATTAAATGATAAAAATTGAAAACCACGAAATATGACACTAAATTGCGACGTTGCCACTCATAAGGTATAAACGCTCTTAACTTGCGCTTTGACTACTAGGCGTAACTTTATAAGTGGGTATATCTGAAATAAAGAAAACACATATTTAACCCGCGTTTTTTTTTACTTTTGTGGTTTTTGTTCAACAATAATCAGTTCAGTAGAAATTTGACAGTCTCGCCCCTCGTTTTGTGTGAAGCATAAATTTGTTTTACAACGCTGTCTTACCATTGTTTCGAATAAAACCGAGGTATTGAAGTGCTGTGACCTTATTTACACCATAAAAATGCCACTAGATGCAGCTGGAGCAGATAGGGGTTCGCCAGTTCGTCCAATCAGACGCTGGGTTCAGCCAGCGTCGGATTGGACGCATGCATGGATATCCACGAAGCACTATCCAATATGCTATCTGGCGTTTCAGAGAGACCGGTTCCTTCACAAGGAGACCAGGACAAGGTCGTAGACGGTGTACATCAGAGAGAGATGACCGTTACATCGTCTCGAACATTCTTCGAAATCGGTTCACAACGGCTTCTGAGGCTCGTAACCGCTTATTTGAGGTACGAAATGTAAGTGTGATACTAAGAACAATAAGAAGAAGGTTAGCAGAGAGGGATCTGGGATCATTTCGACCAGCTCGAGTACCACAGCTAACGACAACTCACAGAAGAGCGAGACTTGCTTTTGCTCGAGAACATTTAAGTTGGACGTCAGAGCAATGGAAAGCAGTTCTCTTCTCTGATGAATCAAGAATCGCTTTACGAGGTCCTGATGGACGTCAGCGGGTGTATAGACGCCGTGGTGAAAGGTTTGCTGAATGTGCTGTGGTTGAAACAGTGGGCTACGAGGGAGGCTCGATTATGGTGTGGGGTGGCATTTGTTACGAGGCCCGTACAGAGTTGGTGGTCTTTGATAGAGGCAGCGTTAATGCTCACAGGTACGTGACGGAAGTCCTAGAACCACATGTGATGCCATTTGCTCCATTCATTGGCGATAATTTTGTTTTAATGCACGACAAGGCTCGTGCACACACCGCGAGAACTGTCACAGAGTACTTGGACGCCATCAATATTCAGAGATTACCATGGCCAGCTCGGAGTCCTGACCTGAACCCGATAGAGCATGTTTGGGACAACCTAAAAAGACGAATTCGGAGTCGAACACCAGCTCCTACGACCATCAGTGAACTGAAAACTGCAGCTGTTGAGGAGTGTAGGAACATTCCACAAAGCGACATCCAAGACATAATGGACGGGCTTACAAATCGATTACAAGAGGTGATTAGGGCCAGATGAGGAAATACACGTTATTAGTGCGATAATTTAGAGCATACTTTATTTTTTAATAAAAATTTTGCTAAATGTCGTTTTGTCAGAAAACTGCATATTCGCATTTTGAAATTTTATCTTGATTAAACCATTTCACAACTTACACATGTTTTATTTGTGTTCTCAAAGATTCAGCCAAAGTAATTTTATAACACAATTAGTTAAAATCCGATATAATTTTGAAATAATCGACAAAATGTAGGTGGACGGTTAAATGTGCCCCTGGGTGTATATCATTTACAATTTTGAACAGGAGGCGTCATAAAGAAATTAATCTTTTATTTTTATTTATTGCTATATGATCATGTTTTTAAGCCTCAGCCAATACAGCAAGTTGTCATACTGCGACGTGACAATAGATAAAGAAAAGTTCCTATAACTGCGTTCTTTATGTATTTGACTCAGTCAATAAATCAATATAGGCCTCTCCCAGGCTGCGCCACAACACTATGCCCTCCGGCTTCCGGAACCAGTCGGTCCCAGCCACCTTCTTAAGATCTTCGGTCCATCTAGCTGGGGGGCATCCCATATTACGCGTGTATACGCGCTCTCCTCTCCTGGACTCGTCTTGCTCCACCTTTGCTTTTTGATTAAACTTTGTTAATTCTATGAATAATGTTTGCAGGAATTCCCGAAGCCTTCGACTACAAAGGTTCAAGATGACGACGCCGAGGACAAAGAAGTTGACGAATTTGTGGAGTCGTTGAAATCTCAAGTTGAAATATTTGTTAACAGAATGAAGAGCAACTCTTCACGGTATGACAGTAATGATTTAAAACATTTACAGAACATTATAAATACTTTGGAGATGTATGATCATTAATAATATTTTAATTTTTTTCAGAGGACGTTCCATTGCCAATGATACATCTGTTCAGACACTATTCATGAACATCACGGCCATGCATTCACGTCTGCTACGCTACATTCAGCAACAAGATGACAAGCGAGTCTATTTAGAGAGTTTGCAGGTAAGTTAAATAAAACCTACATCCTTTAAACCCAGAATTCTTGGTTAAATTCAAGGGGCAGTGTTATTGGGAATCCCCATAAAAACGTGCTCAGTGAGCAGCATAGTCTGGGTTTGTGCCTGGTTAATGACCGTAGACTCACCATATTACCTACATGGGACTAAAACATACCAACTTGTGTTACTATTAAACAGACATGATGTATTGTTACGATTACTGACAATTGCGGGCACTGACTGGACAGGTCCACTCATTCTGTGTGGTTCTTTCCTCAAAAGACCATTGCAGACACCGATCTACATAGCCTTCACATGATCTGACCAAGATTTTGTCTGGAGTTTAATAAGAGACTGTGACCTCTGAGTTTGTTTCGGCCTTTCTTCTCAGAGTAGTCAGATAGGAAACGCCGACCTCATCTAGTTTAAAAAATATATAAATAGTTGACGTGTAAAAGTGTATGTTCAAACCTACTTACAGAAATAAAATCATTTAAACATAACATTAGGCAGATTCCTATACTCCCATGTAATAAGGTACAGTCCTATAAGATTATGTAAAACATAACAAACTTAACATTAGGCAGATATATTCCCATGTAATAAGGTACCGTCCTATTAGATTATGTAAAACATAACAAACTTAACATTAGTCAGATTATATTCCCATGTAATAAGGTACAGTCCTATAAGATTATGTAAAACATAACAAACTTAACATTAGGTAGATATATTCCCATGTAATAAGGTACAGTCCTATAAGATTATGTAAAACATAACAAACTTAACATTAGGCAGATATATTCCCATGTAATAAGGTACAGTCCTATAAGATTATGTAAAACATAACAAACTTAACATTAGTCAGATTATATTCCCATGTAATAAGGTACAGTCCTATTAGATTATGTAAAACACAAACTTAACATTAGGCAGATATATTCCCATGTAATAAGGTACAGTCCTATAAGATTATGTAAAACATAACAAACTTAACATTAGGCAGATATATTCCCATGTAATAAGGTACAGTCCTATAAGATTATGTAAAACCTACAGTAACATAACTTTTTCAGGACAAAATAACTCAAATCCGCGACAGTCGTGCGGCTCTCGATACGTTACGCGCCGAGCACTCGGCGCGACTGGCGGCCGCGGCCGAGGCAGCCGAGCGACAGAGGCAGATGCAGATGGCCGCTAAGCTACAGGCCATGAGGAAGAAGAAACACGAGTACCTACAGTACCAGAGACAGCTGGCTTTACAAAGAGTTCAGGTACAGGACAAGCTTCATACAACAGGACCAGGTTATTTTGCGCGTGGCAAAAATCGAAACTAACGCCGCCACCTCGTTTTGTCAATACAATTTATGTGACACAATTGACAATTGTTTACCAACAAAGCCCCCCGACAATTAATTCAGGCGCCAAAACATCATTTTAGCACAGTACTTAATTTTTTTTTGTTTGTATTAATAATGAAGTTTTGCTAATTTGTATATCTTTTCAGGAACAAGAAAGAGAAATGCAGATGAGACAAGAACAACAGAAGCATCAATACTTGATGAATGCCAACAATTATTATATGCCCGGCGTTTCCATGCAACAGTACCAGGGCGGTTATTCTAACCAGCCTATTTACGCGAACACACAGTTTCATCAACAGATGATGGCCGCCCAGACAGCGCAAGCGCAAGCCACTACCGATAGCAATGTGCCAGTGGCTGTGCCGGGTCAAGCCCAAATGTCCACGGCTAACATGCCGATGAACATGAACCCGATGGGAACTATTCAGTCTATGCCACAGCTGCCAAACACGTTCCCTGCGTTGTCGCCGCCTGGCGGTGCTATCAACCAGACTCCCGTCAGCGCCCAGCCGTCCATGAACCAGTCCAACCTACGACCCAATCTAGGTCAACAATTAACGCCGCTTCAGCAACAAATGATGCTACAGCAAATGCATCAGATGCGCATGCCAGTACAAGCTGGCATGCATCAAATTGCACCACAAACTATTGCCAATGGCATGCCAGGACCAAGCATTCCACAACAGAATGGCCAAAATCCACAGTTACCAAAGCAGAATTTGCCAAACCAGCCTCAGCAGCAACCTAATGCCATGATGCCTCAAATGTCTGCTGGCCAACAAAATATAGGTCAGCAAAATATGAGTCAACAATTAATGAACACCAATCCAATGCTTGGACTACAAATGCAGAACATGAGAATGCCTCTTATGCAAGGCAACCAACCAAATGCTAATCAGCAAGTTCCAGTTTCTGGTTATCAGAACATGACTGTTCCTAACCAAGTCAATACTCAACAACCAGGATCTCAAGCTCCAAATATGCAAATACAGTCACAAATGCAAATGCCTGGACAAGTCATGCCAATGCAGGGACAGCAAATGATGCAAGGACAAACTATGCCTGGACAGCCTCAAGGCATACAGATGAACAATAATATGCCACAAGCAGGCCAAAATTTACCGCCGCAGGGACAGGTTCCCCAAACCCAAGGCCAACAGATGCCACCGCAACAACATCTTCATCAGCAGCAGATGCCACTTAATCAACAAATGCCTTTACCTGGCCAGGGAATGCAGCAACCGGCCCAACAGATGATGATGCAAGGGCAACAAATTCAACATCAAAGTCAAATGATTAACCAAGGTCAAACACCACAGGGTCAAATACCACAAGGACCTTTGCCGCTTGGTCAATTACCTCCTGGTCCACAGCAAATGAATCAAGGACAGATGTCCACTAGTCTCCAAGGCCAACAAATGATTCAAGGTCAATTACAACAACCTGTAAATCAAAGTCAGATGCAGATGGGTCATCAGATGCAAATGGCACCTGTCCAGCAGATGCAACAAGGCCCTCCAATGCAAGGGCAGGTGCCCCAGCAAATGGGAATGCCTCAACAACAAATGCAACAGCAAATACAGCAAGTGCAACCTGGGCAACAAAACATACCAGGACAACAGAAAATGCAGCAGCCGAACGTGCCGCAAGGACAGTTACCACCCGGTACCAACCAACAAGCGCAAACACCCGGCAAGCCCGAAAAAAATAATAATACTGCGGAACTAATAAGTTTCGATTGAGAATGACAGTTACAACATTGAAAGATCTCTGCAAATGAATGACTGGAAATAATAATACTTGTTCTAATATTACGTAATATTAAACTATATGCAATAATTATTATGCACTTAGATATTGTGCTATGTTGTGAGTTTTAAACCAAAATATTGTCATGTATAGATAAATTTGAGATTTTATGAAAGATAATATTTAATGCCTTTACTTATAAACGTTGTAAATGTGCGGTGAGATGATGTGTAAAATTTATAGTCCATTACTATTACCAAGGGTTTTTAAGGAGGGATTCCCAGCATTTTTGCATTTTCAAATTTAAATTATTATTGTTGTAACTTTTATAAGTAAAGCGGCTCTCAAGCTTTTTAATTATCACAAAATAGTTAACAATTATTTATATTACCATTAAGATAGTTCCAGATCAAAATTCGGCAGCAACTAAGACACAATCAAACGAATTAAAATATAATCCATCCCATTAAATCATTTGCTGTAGTTGATAGATTCCTTTTAGTTAGAAAAGCCTTGTAATCTATGTAAATGCAAATATGTATAAACTATTCGTCGTTCGTTAATCGTAGTTTATTTAGATAATAATATAAATGAAAAATTCTAATATTTTATGTTTAATTATCTTAATTGATGTGGTAATTGTTTTGTTATAATATTTTAAGTTATATGATGTATAATACGACGTACCAATAAAAACAAGAAAATATACATTGTATTTATTTATTAAACCTTATTTTATTATACAACATCGGCCCATGACACTACTTAGAGACGGTAGTGGTGGCCGAATGATTCGATGATGGTCAATTTGGCCGCTACAATTGAACGTATGGAAATCCCGGCAGTCTATTTGTATAGTCCGAGTTCAGTCGGGAACTGATTATGTGCGTTACATAAGTAATAAGGATTATAGCGCTCTAAATAGCTCGGAATGAATTATAGCTTAAGACTTTTCAAGCTGTCACGACCTCGGGTAATTACTCTACGGCACCAAAAGTTCATGTTTCATTTTTGATGATATTGTTTTGAGTGGACAGGGTCCAAGGGATAGTGTTGGGAAATGTCCGTTTTCAAAACAGAGAGTTTCACAAGAGTTACTAAATAGTTAAGCTAGTTAGTAATTTATTTTATTTTTATTACCTAATTAAGAAAGTCCCTAAATTTACTGAAACGGACAATCAATGGCAACACTTATCGTGACGTAGTCTTAGGCCATCGTGGGAAGAGAATACCAGGCGAAGCATATTATTATACCATGATGTAGACACCGTTTTGAAAGAGTTACAACTCCTCAAACAGCATTTTAAATCTATTGGTCTAGAATTTAACCCATCAAAATGTGAAAGGAGACGTTCAATAAATGTATGGGGCTTGGTACTAAAATAATTGAAAATTGAAACAGCCTTCTGAGCTATATAGGCTGAAAGAGGGTAAATATTGTGATGTCTTGGGGCATTCCATTTTTTTTTACAGTCACCCGTTATTTTTAAAACAAGTGTTGAAAAATAAGATCCTGGCATCACTAACTACAAACATTATTTATATTTTAGGGCTGGCAGCCCTGTGGCAAATGTCAACCATGTCAATGTCATTGTCACTTGTCAGCAAGGAGCAGCTTCTGTCTACGGTCCAAACCGTTAGACGGCTTACCGACATATTTTATTATGTACATTAATACATTTTTTGATGTATTTCTCTACATAAATACAATATAAAAACTCTCAGTATACTAAAAAGTACTCTGTGATAAAAACACTCCGCCCTGCGAACTTTACCAGTGCAGTGGAGGTGTTTTTTTTTTATTTCAACGTAATCAACGTCATTCTGACATTTACAGATTTTTGACTTCCTATCGACACGTTTTGATATTGCGTTGTCATGATATTCAATATTTTTTGTCTCAATTTCTGGGAGCTGCAGCTAAAATTATATAATAAAATGCCAAAGTATTTAAAAAACCAAAACTTTAGCCACATTTAAAATAATTATATTGCATAGAAATGAATAAATAAAGGCTATATGCGTTTTGTTTGTACTGAAACATTTTTCACTTTTTCACAAAAAAACGCGCCTGAAAAAATCATATTTAAAAAAAGGTATATAGAAAGAAAGAAAGAAAGAATAACGTTTATTTGGACACAGTTCGTGAAACACTGAATACAAATATCAAAATAAAAAGTGAAAATAACGGTTTAACAACAATAGTGTGTCTCCCGGCTGCGCCAAAAAGGATCATTTCAGCATTAATGCCTGTCTGATGCTGGTTTTCTAATGAACCTTTAGGGACAACGGTTTCGACATAGGTAAATACCTAATAAATAATACATATTTTTATACTTATAAATAAATAAATGAACTAGTAATCAAATATAATTACTTACAAAACGAAAACAACAAGAACCAACTCGGCAAAACCTGTTTTTAGCGATTACCTTGCAAGATTGATCCATCCACGATGCACTCACAAAGCGCTACAGGCCGCTGAGCCGAGGCCGTGTCTCGGTCTTGTGAATAGGACCGCTTGGCTTTTGTCGAGATTGACTTCTATTCTCCACTTTTTAACCACTCGCCGAGTTTGTCGACTGCGGTTTGAAGGACACGAGCTATTGGAACTTTGCCGTTACCGGTGTAGTAAATGGCCGTGTCGTCTGCGAACAGAGCCAGCTGAGCCTTTTTGCTCTTTGGTATGTCGCTGGTGAAAAGCGTGAATATGAGCGGGGCAAGCACAGAGCCCTGGGGGACTCCTGCACGTATGGGATCAGGGGAGGATAGCGCGCCTTCGATGCGATAGCGGAATGTGCGGTTTGTCAGGTAGTCTCTCAGGATGAGGACGAGACGGTCTGGCACACCAAGTTTGTAAAGCTTGTATAATAAGCCGTTGTGCCAGACTTTGTCAAACGCTTTGGCTATATCGAAGAATACGGCGCCCGTCATCGAGCCACGTTGGAAGCCAACGCTTATGTGTTCGACGATACGGTGGACCTGTTGAACGCAGGAGTGTTGGGTTCGAAAACCGAATTGTTCGTTTGGGATGAGGCCCTTTGTTTCGGCGTAATTTCTGAGTCGCTTATAAATAAGTCTCGCTTAGATCTTACCGAGAACATTGAGCAGGCTGATAGGGCGGTAGCTGGTGGGCTCGGACTTTGGCTTTCCAAACTTTGGGATACCGATGACGGTAGCTTTTTTCCACTGTTGTGGGAAGATATTGTTGCTTAAGGCACCATTGAAGATGGTAACCATTAGCATTATTAGGTGGGCAGGGAATAGTTGGAATACCCTATTGGTGATTCCGTCTAGGCCGGGAGCTTTTCGGGGTTTAAGTGCCTTGATAATATCCTGCACTTCGTCTGGAGTGACAGTTTTTTATTATAAATAATAAAAAATAGCAACGAAATATTTTAAACAACAACTTTCGACAATCCACTAACCGGAATAAATGAGAAATCAGGAAATGGACAGGGAAAGGGAAATCCGTAGAAATATGTAAAAAACTTTTCTCAGTAAAAATACAAAGGAGAAAGAGCAAAATGGTCTATGAGCGGCCAACAACGAAATAGGTATTAAATGAAAGTACTATTACTAAGGACTAACTTTTACTATGAACGTAACATTGCAGCTCATTTAGAAAAAAAAATACATATAGGTAAAATACTTAGATAATAAGTGCAAGAAAATGTGCAAACCCATTTTATAAAATACTTATTAACATTAGTTTATGTCTTCAAAAGTATTTCAAAACGTTGTCAGCATACCGTTTACAAGACTCAGCTCAACAATGGGTTTACTACATGGACTACCTGAGTTCGAACGGCCCAATCAGCTTCGAGTGCAAACAAAAGAGCCGAGGTATGGGGTGCGTGTGCGTCACTCGGCGTAGTCCTTCGCTTACCCTTGTGACGTTGTGTACTGTGCGCTCATCTACGGATTCTTTTTCAAACGTTTTGACCCTGGCTACCCTCTGGACTGTGTTTCTTCCTAACCTGATAACCTGGCTATTAACTCTGAACTTCTGTACGTTTGTGCTTGTGTACTTGGACTCTGGACTTGTGTACGCCAACGGAACATTATTGAAAAATGGCAGAAAATCGACCTATATGTGTTTTGTGCAATCGATCAGTGGTTAATAGAAGAAGGTTAGAAATAACCCATGCTCTTTTTGAGGAAAATGCTGCCAATGCTCAATATATTATTGAAGCTATAGCTCCACAGCAAGTAAGTATTTTTAGACTATTTTTTGGTTGTTTTTACCCGTATGTACGCACCCTATAGCGGTGATGGCCTCATAATATTGTGTCACGATGTGCATATGCGACACATCGTTGGGTGAAGTGTGGGCTCTTTATTTTATTGAAAGTCCACGTTACAGTTTTGATTGTATTTTTATGTACGTCCTTTTAGTGAATTATGTTATTTCCTTAAGCGTATGGTTCTTTTCTAACAATACTTAAGTTATAGTCAAAACAGATCTTCTCTCTCTTTTACACACATGGTGCATATGGAAACAGAGCCAACGTTATCTAGCTTCGAAATATAATAGAGGCCAACCACTCATTAACAATGCGTATGAGCATGACTCATTCGTCACGTTGAAAAAGAGCTCGGCATGTTCTACTATACAACACATGATTTAACTGAAACTGCTGTGAGTTTTAAATACTATGTTATAAACTATTTTCCTTTTCAGGTTGAATACAACGGCCGAGAATACGTTTGTCGACCCTGTTGGCAACGAGCTCAACGGGCTGTGCAGCCAAACAATAACCCTGCCCCGCACGAATGTGTTCTTCAAGTGGAAGAATATTCACGAGTGCCTAGCACCTCGGCAAACTGTATGTTTGACAGATGCCGTAGTGTTTCACGTCGTCGAATGCCTGAGAATGTAAGGATTACTCTTATGTTACATTCTAACTTATTCATACCAGACAGTGCCAGAATATGTGATGCACATTTAACATCAAATGATTGGGAAGAGCTCATTGATAGTCCAAATCTCAGACATGATTTTAACAGCTCTCATTTTGTGCAAATACTAGAGCTTTTTAAAAAAGCTGTTTTAAATAAAAATATTCTGGACTTTGAAGATATTGCAAATATGGATCCTAATGAGATTCATATTCGATTGGGCGTTAGCAGAGATCAATTCAATACAATCTTGGAACAAACGCCTTCTTTGTCTGAGTCAAACGCCAAAACAAAACTAGCCATTTATTTAATGAAGTTGCGAACTGGTGATAGCAACGAGAGATTAGCCACGCTCTTTAACATAAGTAGAAGGACTCTAGAAAGGCATTTAAAAACCGCGCGTGATGCTATATCTCTGGATTTTAAGCCACGACACCTGGGACTCGACCATTTAAATAGAAGAATGGTCGCTGACCGTAATCTTATTGTACCAAACGCGTTATTTGGAAATCCCGAGTCTTCTCCAGAAGAAAGGAAGGCAGTAACAATCATGGATGGAACATATATTTATATACAGAAGAGCTCCAACTTTTCGTTCCAGCGACAGACCTACAGTCTACACAAATACGAAAATCTATTAAAACCGTTCTTAATGGTGTGTTCCGATGGGCATATAATTGATGTTTGCGGGCCCTATGCTGCTACCGACTCAGATGCCAGTATTTTGGAAAGAATTATAAATGACGAAGAAGGCACATTTATTTATTTATTTATTTATTTATAACTTTTCGCACAAAAGGTACAAAGGCGGACTTAATGCCTTAGGCATTCTCTACCAGTCAACCAAGGGTGGTGAAGAGATTAGATGGCAGGTGCTTTAATTGAAAGGAAAGGAAAGCATTGATTTGAGCGATGTTTAACAATGATAAAATAAAATTAACTATCAAAATAACGTACACAAATATATAAATAAGTCCTATACACATACATACTATTTACTATACTATATACTTACATAAATATATATATATATACAAATTCCAGGAAGAGAGATGTTGAGATGACTTTACTCTATTTGTTTCGAAAATAACTCTGCAATTTCCGCTTAAATGCATACCGACTGGTAGCCGTCCTGATATCAAGAGGAAGCGCATTCCAAAGAAGAATGGACTGAATATGAAAGGAAGAATGAACAAAGTCAGAAGTATGAGAAGGACAGAGTAGAAGAAGACCGGGCTGGCGACATATTCATTTTAGATCGTGGGTTTAGAGACGTCTGTGGCGATTTGGAGCGATGCAACTACAGTGCCTATATGCCAGAAACCAAAGACCGCGGTGCAGACCAGCTTACTACTGAACAGGCCAATAGAACTAGGCTGGTAACTCTATGCCGCTGGGTAGTGGAAGTTATAAATGGCAGGTTCAAGCGAGATTTCAAATTGTTTAGGCAAGAATATTTTAATCGCGCCTTAAGTCACATGTTTGAGGACTTTCAAAACGCAGCGGCACTCATCAATGCGTTCCAAACACCAATACAAGATAGTATTCATGCATCATCGTTCGTAAATATAATTAATGAACGTTTTGAAATACCGAACCTCTTAGCGGACTATGTTATCCGTCATAACATAAATAGACAGAGGGCATCATTTGAAAGACTCAGCAGCGACCAACCTATTTTTGAAGACTTTCCGGTTTTTTCTGAAGAAGACCTAATTCTGTTTGCACTTGGCACATACCAAATCAAGTTGGCTCGCAGCTACTACGCTGAACACTTAATTGAAGGCTTATACAATATCGAAGTATACCGGGAGCGACAAATAAGTCAGCTCAGAGATTTTATTGAAGAAGAAGATATTTGGTTATTACGTGTGCGAATACAATCTAGACATGTAAGGTCCAGAATATATTATTCTTATATTGTAATTAACCGACAAAGACAAAATAGAGAAGCAATTGCTCATTATTATTGCAGTTGTTTGAGTGGAAGGCGCACAATCGGTTGTTGCGCACACGTTATGTGTGTAGTGTGGTATCTGGCATGGGCTAGACATCAAGACGAGGATATTTTATTACCGGCATCAGAACTCAGTGCTATTATTGTACATTAAATGTATGAATGTGGACGAGGCAAAAGGAGTATGTAAGGATCGTAGCAAGTGGCGTTCTGTGGTTTCTGCCTACCCCCATGGGAAAAGGGCGTGAGTTTATGTATGTAAATGTATGTAAAATAAATGTATTGAAGTAAACAAGTCATTTTATTTTATTTCCTTATTTTTAAGACTAAATCTTAGTAATTAATACGCTAAATCACAGGCTTACATATCTAAAATAAAAATGTATTTAGTTCCATTAATAATGACACTACAGATATAAAACTTCTTGAACCCGTTATTGTAGGGTGATATTAAACCAAAAAAAAATAAAATGTTCCTGGCCGCTGATAGACCAAGTGCCGTACGATTTTGCCCATTCTCCTTTATGGCGCCACCAAACCAATATTGTTTCTTGACATATCCATTCACGTTCAAAATCACTTTGAATCTTTCAAGCTATAAAGTTATTTTGAACGGAAAATTGAGCTTTTTAGTGCTATTAGATAATTCATCACGGTAACTTGTTATACATAAACATAGTTAAAACATGTACATACCCAAAAAAAAATATTTTAATTCTTTTAAAACAACCGGTAAAGTGGAAATAGAATATGATTTACGTTTTTGAACGTTGCTTATAAAAAAGACAATGATATTATAGCAGGCCACAGACAAGCATTACCTTCAACTTCGTTCAATAGTCGTTCACCTTTATTACTGTCATAGTACGATTATTAGCAATTCAGAAGCAGGCCTGCTTTGAACTGACTGGAAATTGAATGTTTTCTTAGAAGCTCATAGTAAGCCCCCTGTTCAGTTTGTATAATAAGTCCATGCATTGAGATGATTGATGGATGATTGAGATCAAAGTCATTGACATTGACATTTATAAGTCCGTACGCCGTAGACAGAGAAAAGTCAATGGTGCTGATCGTCGTAGACCATTCGTAGACAGAGAAACTAAACGAAGAGAAAAAAAGTCAGCGTGTGTCATAGGCAGCGTTCCGAGTTGGGCTGTCATCGATTTGAGCGCGCTAACACCCGTACCGTAAAACGGGGTGAATAGAGATGCAGAGGTGAATCGGGACGAAACTTTAAAAGCGATGTTATCATTGAAATAATATAGTTTGTTGGCAAAAATTACTTTAAAGTGTTTACTGTATTATTATTTACGATTAGGTGCCCTTGTTGGCAACAAACTATATTATTTCAACGTTAAAATCCCTTTTAAAGTTTCGTCCCGATTCACCCCTGCATCCCTATTCACCCCGTTTTACCGGTACCGAATTAGCGTGAGCGCGATAACGATGTCCCGTGAATCGTCATAGATGACGTCATGACACGCGCCATCTTGCGATAACGCCGACCATGCCCTAAATTAATATCACCGTGAGCGCTGTCAAAAATGATGGTAAACTAAAGCGGCATTTTCGAAATTATGCTGTAAAATCCAAGACGTAACAGAATACCAGAAATGAGTTATAAACTCATGCGCATTATGTTTAATTATTTTTGCATCAATGTTATTTGTAATTCTTGGTAACAAATAAGAGTGTAATTGTAGTTTTATTCATTCTTTTTAACATAGCCAATAATATCGACACACATAAAAATATTGTGAACCCCATGGCTATGTTTTAAAGTGATACAATAATGCGAACTGTAAAAACTGTCTTTTCCCCTGTGACAAACAATAAATAAATGAATATGAACATGGTATTTTACTTCGGGGTAAATCTTTGCCGGGAGCATGTAAATACGCTAATATAAGTATTTCGACGTCCGTTTCATCCCTGAACCTGGACGAATTGTCGTTCTCAAAACCAAACCAAACCAAACTCAAAATCTGAGTTGTCCGAGTCGATAGAGTAATCCAACAAAATAGGAGTGCCAATGCGTTAAACTTTCATTTGCAGAAGAATGATCGGTCTTTTTTGTGCAAGGTTTGAGGTTGACGTTGAGCGACCATGACTGTGAGCGCGTTCACGAGCGTTCCGAATTGATGACAGTTCTAAACTGTCATAATCATGATATCTAATACGGAACGCAAAATATCGATGTGAGCGCTCACAGTCTAATTCGGAATGCAGCCATACTGTCAAAGTGTCAATGTGTCAACAGGTGACAGTTTGACACTAAAACTAAAACTTTATGCCGGTAAATTTTGATGATTCGATTTTTTATATGTAATTTACTTTGTTTGACTGGGTGTTATGTTAAATATTCACCGTAATGGAGGATGATAACCAAGATGGACCATTTACCGTGTGGCAAATGTTTAATGCACCGACTATGGTGCTGTTTAACAACTTGGAGCATGCAGCTGATGGTTTGGATAGACTACTAACTTCAATTCTGAAGTTATCAGGGTATGTCTTTAATCTAAGTCTTTTAACAGTATGCAAAAAGCAACAGTGGCATAGTTACGTTCTTTAAGATTGTAAATATTGAGATGTTGGTTTGGTTACAGAGACTTCTCCGAAGTGTTAGTCCCAAGGGCTGGGACCTCCAAATATCCAGACTCGTATTATCATGCATTCAATACATGGCTTGTTGGCAGATTATTTTATGTGTGGTCTGTGGAGGAGTTGAGCAGGTATTTGTAAAATTTAATAGAACTTTTAACAATGGCTCACACATTTGACTTTCTTTAGGAAAATGGTTTCATTTCCAATTTCCAAAAAGTTTACGTGATTTGAAGTAGATGTTTTCGCATGGTGTTCTAACAAAATAATAATAATAAACAACATTCATTGTTTTCAATATTTTCATTAAAAAAAACTTGAATGGTAAGAAGAGCATGTATAGTGTTCTTACATTCTATCATTACAGTATGTTTGGAAATGTTTGCAGACTTAGAAAACTAAGGGAAAGACAGATAACGAGAAATTAAATAATTCATTGGCCAGTAAATTATGTCTTTAGAGTTATATTAATATATGGAACCCAAATGAGTTCAACGCCAAGTTCTTTTCAATTTAATGACTCTTATCCACGATAGACTAAAAGTATTTACACAACGTTTTTATTTAGTTATTGTGTGACTACAGGTATTCATAAAAACAGGTTTCTTTATAAACTATGGCCTAAAGCGACTTATGAATAATAATAATAATCAGTATGTTGCAAAATATTCTGAAACTTGAAAATGTGTGCAAAATAGCTTAAGACTGTGTCGAGCAAAAGGGGCGAGTGCTAATTAGATATTTAACTTCATGTGCTGTGCGAGTGCCGCTGTATGCGTGAACCGCACACACCTGCACTCGCAAACATGCGTGGCTGTCGATAAACAAAACTTGGTAACTTACGTTTAGAAATGCAGCATCATGTGGATTGTATACTTAGGTTAAGGTACTTATCTATGGGTCTATACAACTTGAAATAAATAATTTGATTGATTGATTGTAACTTGAGAGTGAATAGAATTCTATTCTAGTACATTATTATTACCTAAGCTTCATATTTTTTTGTAACTTGGTTTGAAATGAAAACAATTTATGCAAAATTTTCAATGAGAAATGTATTGTAAAAATTAAAACAAAGCATAAAGTCGATTGGTACAATATTTCTTTTGATACAACTTATAAGTTTTCGATGCATTTTACGTTTCAAAATTGTGTAAATTATAAGACAAATTAATTAATCAGTAGGATTTTATTTACATTATATGGATTTCAGTCTTTCAGACCATGATAAAAAACAAGTGAAAGCAGAAACAGAAATGTTGCCACACTTAGACTAACACTAGTGACATGAACTAATATTTACATAATTTAAAAAGCTAAGTCTTATAATAAAAATATGTACAAGTACATAAAAAAATGGAAATAAAATACATTATGGACTAATTTAAACAGCAGATGGTGTAACTGGACATAACTTTAAAATGGATTTTAACGTGGAAATAATATAGTTTGTTGCCAACAAGGGCACTTAATTGTTAATTATAATACAGTAAACACATTTAGAGTCCTTTTTGGCAGCAAACGATATTATTTCAAAGTTAAAATCGATTTTAAAGTTTCGTCCCGAATAACCCCTGCGTCCCGATTAACCCTGTTTGACCGTTATTTTTTTATGTTTCACATTTGTAAATTTTTCATCTTAATTTTTTCGCTTATTTTTCTTAGCCCGTGCATTGATTGCTTCGAGAATGTATTCGGGTTATTTGATTTCCATTTTGTCTGTCTAATCTTGAGTCGATTACTTAAGGTAGTAAACAGTCAAAGTAGAACATTTTTAATTCATTTTCCATCACAGTCCAACAAGGTAGTCTTCCTCTATTATTTCTATTTTCATATCCACATCCGTCAAAACAGCAAATATGCATATTTTTCTTTGCGTGATATGAATTTGACACTGTGCTTGGAAATACCAATCGTGATTTTTATTTAAATGTACATTACCTCCTTGATCTATATTCCAGAAAGTAATTTTTTTCTCCTTAATAGCATCAACAATACTTTTGCCCCTAGCGAAATATGGACATTTTATTTCGACAACTTTTGTATCTTCAACAAGTCCATCTGGACTTGCTCCTAAAAACGGAAAGTCTTTGTCGATAAATAAACCGCATCTTCTAGGAACTTTTAAATGTAATTCCAGTTTCTCGCGTACAAGATGTTCGTGGTTTTGGCCATGTTGGACCGACTTAACATAGTCTATTTTTTTCCGTCGCCAAGTTTTTTACTAACGGACCACATTTGATCAACCTTTTTTTGCATACTTTTCCAAACACTGATGCCGTAAGCCGAAGTTTCCGCTCCTGACACCATTCAATAGATTCTGCTTGTAAAACGGTTCGAATCTCTAGTGCATGGCCGATCTTCGGCGGACAATGTTTGACGTTTCATATGCTCATTTACAGCAAAATCATAATCCTCTGTACCTACTAAGGTAGGGCTATTGACAAAATTCACCGTAGTTGTCATCAGTCTTTTTAGATGCAGTCTTTCTACGCTCCGAGTTAGTAAAAGTTTGCGATCGATGCATTATACGCTTTGCGGATGCTAATCGTCTAGCATTCCTTTTTTTTTCGAGAAGTTTTATGATCTTGTTCGGGCTTCTCAGCAAAATCTTTTTACTGAGGTACACACGGCTACACATCAAGCTATACATTTCCAGTATAAGCTGATCTCACATTGTATAGGATTTCCGTACGATGCGAGACCAGCGTAAACTGGTTTTGTATAGCTTGATGTGTAGCCGTGTGTACGTACATGGTTGTTTAATGTTTTTTTTTTTCTTTTTTGGCAACTGAGCCGATGTCGACTATTCTGCCAGTGTCACATAGTGACAGCAGCACCGCGAGATGAGCCGTCGAACGTTGCACTTTGTGGTAGTTATTTGTTAATTGTTAATATTGTTAGTAGCTGAAAAGACAATACAAGTTTTGTTAGTTAACATAATTTTTTATATAAATACTATTTATTACTCTACTATAGAACGACACAGATATTTACAGTTATAATAATTATTATTACACACCACCAAACTACATTTTTATGTCATAGTCATTTAAAAATTTTGATAGAACATGGATTAGTTTAGGGGAAAAGTTGGTTAAGAGGGAATGGAAATTAGTAGGAAGTGTTATTTTAATTTTGGGAAGTTTGTGGTACAAATCAAAAGATTGAGAATTTAAAGGACACGAAAAAAATATATGGTCCAGAGTACCATCATCAAGACCGCATTCGCACAGGGAACTGTCACGAACACGGATCTTATTCAGGAATACTGGACTGCAGCAGTGGCCGAGTCTCAGTCTACACAAGGATGAAACGGTTCTTTTGGATAGTTTAGTACATTTAAAAAACCAAGGTTTCCGTTGGATGTCGGGTTGGATACTGGCGTAGTACGCTCCCTTGAGCTTTGAGCTTACTTGCCACACTCTTGACCACGCTTTATGCATTTTAAGTTTGGTATCAGCCCGTAAGTCACAGCTATGGATGACATAATGCTTTTGGTCAACAGGGTTGGATGAAGCAAATTTAGCTAAGGAATCGGCGCACTCGTTGCCACCTATACCCGAGTGACTGGGCACCCAAGCTATTTCAATGTTTAAACCATTTTTATGGCAGGTGAAGAGTAAATGTTGAATATTTAAAATGATTTCACTGTGAATTTTTGATTTTAATTGATTTTGACTTATAGACTGAATGCTACTGCGCGAATCTGAAAAAATTACCGAATTTTGAATATTATGACTTTTTATAAAATGCCTCTAAAATACCAATACATTCACCGGTAAAAACCGAAGCCTCTGGAGGGCACTGAAATAGTAGGGCGATTCTGGAATTCTGGAAATATGTTGCGATTCCTATGCATCCTGTTGGAGTTAATTTAGACGCATCTGTGTAAAATAGATTCCAGCCCCTCCAATACCTCTCAATGGCCCGATCAAAGTCCCCTTCAACATCCTCGGAGCTCTTTGAAATACCAAGCTCCAAAATGACTTTTGGCTTAAAGTGGACCACTTCGTATACGGAAGAAAATACTGGTAAGGTGGGGTATTGACAAACAGGTGAGGAGAGGTTTTTAAGCTCTCTGTACCTATTCATCAACGGGGGAAACGATTTATATTTCCAATAAGGGGATACTTCTAAAGAGATGTGGATTTGTTCTAAGATGGGGAGTAAGGGATGGGACGAAAGGGCAAAAACTTTTGACAGGAAACGATCTGCTAAGTATTGTCTTCGAATGTTAAGGGGAGGATCTGCGCATTCTACCTGGAGAGCATTTATAGGGGAGGATTTCATTGCTCCTACGACAATCCTAAGGCATTTGGCTTGAATGGCGTCTAGCTTGCGAAGCGCCTCTTTATTACAGGGCTCAAGTAAGAAGCAGCAATAGTCCATCACACCTCTGACCAGAGCATTGTACACCAACCTCAGACTGTATGGATGGGCTCCCCACCAGACTCCAGATAAAGCCTTTAGGACTGATACAGAGCGTTCACATTTTTGAACTATATAATTGATGTGATCCACACCCGACATTTTGGAGTCCAGGATAACTCCCAGAAACCTGGCCTTCTCCTTGATAGGGATAGCTTGACCATCTATACTAATGTCAACCTGGGGGATACGACGTCTGCGAGTGAAAATAACCGCTGTACTCTTAGGAGCGCTCAGAGACAACCCGTGATCGAGTAGCCATTGGTTTAATGAAGATAAAGAGACATTCAAAGATAGAGCGGCATCCTCTATGGAACTGCCTGAGACCAATAATGCAATATCGTCGGCATACTGAAGAATTTTACAATTATAATTTAAGCATAAAGGAAGATCTGAAGTGTAAATATTATAGAGGATAGGGCTAATTACGGATCCCTGAGGTAAACCCCGCCAGGTCACCCTCTGCTCAGAGTTTTCCCCAGGAATCCTCAGTTGAAGAGTGCGATTAGAAAGGATAGTGCAGATGATCTGAATAATCCTAGCCGGTATTCTTAGCTCATGCAGCTTTTGCCTGAGAACGGGGAGGAGAACAGAATCGTAAGCAGCTGATATGTCTAGAAAAACGGCTACCACAGACTCACTTCTACTGAGGGCCAGCCGGATCTCTGATGTGAGGATACTCACACTATCAGTAGTACCCAGACTTTTCCTAAAGCCAAATTGAGTCGTTGGGAGCAGTTTTCTATTTTCAACTAACCATTCTAGACGGTTTTTAATTAAATGTTCAAGAAGTTTAATAAGAATAGACGATAAAGCAATTGGTCGATAAGAGCAATGATCACAAGGATCTTTGCCGGGTTTTAGAAGAGGAATAACCACTTGAACCTTCCAAGCTGGAGGAATATATCCAGAAATGAAACAAAAATTGACCAAGTCTAGATAATATTGGTGGCATTTTACACCCGCTTTTGCAATGAACGAGTACGGGAATCCATCCACGCCAGGAGCGGTATCCTTAACATAAGTGAGCACCGTTTTAAGTTCGTCCATGGAGAATGGCTTATCAAGCGGATCGTTCGAAGTTACAGAACTTGCAAAGTTTATTTCGTCTGCACCAGGAACATAGACTGGGGCGACTTTAGTGAAGAACTGGTACCCCAACTCTTCGGTTATGATGTTCGTGGGAGACGGTTTCAAACTGTTTCTAAAACTTTTCACTCTTTGCCAGACCACCGACGCCGGCGTAGATGGACTCAAAGAACTACAAAACGATACCCAGCCGGCTCTTTTCTTTTTTCTATTTAAATTCCTAGACTTAGCCAATATCTTATTGAAGGCGAGAAGGTTATCCAGGTTCATTTCAAGGTTAAAAGTCGCTTCCGCTTCATTCCTAGCTCTGATCATGGCAGTGCATTCCCTATCCCACCAAGGCGGAGAAGGGATTTTGCCTGTATGTGATTTTTTAGGAGGGAAGCAATCATTAGCTGTAGCTGATAAGGTATTGGAAAAGGATGCAAAACATTCTTGTGCATTCTCAGCATTGATAGGTGGGAATGAAGAAATACGTAGGTCATATTTAAACGACTCCAAACAAAAAGGCTGGCAATGCTGGATGAGCAAAATGTCAGATCAACACAGCTATTACTCTGTCCTAATCCAGACCTACGTGTGGCACTGCCATCATTAATACTAAATAGGTCAAGATCGTCCAACATATCAACCAGGCCAACACCAGTACTATCACAAGAATCCGATCCCCACCGGTAGTGATGACAATTAAAATCGCCCATGACAAGTAATGGGCCGTTTACATTACTTAGTAGATTTTTTATTAAAACTAGATCCTCAAGACGTGGGTGTGCAATATAAAAAGAAAAAAGGTTTATACCCTCAACCTTGACAGCGACCACATTTATGTTGTCACCAACGAAGGGTAGAGGGATCTGGGAGAATGATACTTTGTTATTGATGAACAAAGCACATCCTCCATATCCATCTGATCTGTCATGACGAACACCACTGAAACATGGGATCCTGAAATTGCTTTCAGAACGAAGCCACGTCTCTGCGATGCCGCAGACCGATGGGTTTAAATTTATTAATCAAAAAGAGTAGGTCAGGTTTCCTAGGAGAAATACTCCTCACGTTCCATTGCAGGAATGTCAGGGGATGGAACATTATTAATATAATGAACAATTGAATTCAGTTTAGTGGCAACGTGGTCAGGTAAAGATTGTGCAGGGTTAGCTAATACCGTTGTTAGCATATTAGCTATAATATTTAGTATGCTTTCAGGCTTATCAAAATTACTAGCACCTTCACTAGGGAAGGCACACCCGTTCTGGGAAGGGGAAAAAGAGTAATCCTGAGTGAGAGCTTGATGAGCTAGCCTATCGTAACTAGGTGAAAAAGGGGCGTGAGATTTAGGTTTGAGAAGGACCGTTTTACGATATGATTTTGGTGTTTGGGGAGTTGGACTAGGGTATTGAGGCGAATTGATTGGATATTTGGGTTTTTGGGAAACTCTTGACACTTCAGCATACGATCGTGAGACTGGAGGGAAAACCTGACTTGCTTCCGCATAAGATATAGATTTCTCGGCCATGAGAGCTTTTATGCCCTTCTGCCGACCCAATTCAGGACAAGCCTTATCATTGGCATAATGATTGCCAGAGCAAGATATGCAAATGGCACAGTCAGTGGAGACTTCGCATCCATCACCTGGGTGGTCCTGGCTACATTTGTAACAGCGAGGTTTTGAGCGACATACTGTACGCGTGTGACCGAAACGACAACAGTTGAAAGATTGAATAGTCGGGTACATATATGTCTCGACCGAAAGAGCAGAATAAAAACAGTAAACCCGCCTAGGTAGAACTTGTCCGTCGAAAGTCAGAACTACAGTTTGAGTGGGCTTCCACTCTGTAATACCAAGAGAAGTCACCTTTCGGCTCATTCTCCTTGCCTTTATAACGGGGCCACATCCATCAGGAACCTTAATATTTTCGATGACCTCATCTTCTGTCCATTCACTTGGTACGTCTCTAACGAGACCCAAACGAGTAATATTAAACTGAGGAATCGTAGCAACAAAGTTATTTTTTATTAATGTTGGACTATCCAAGAAGCTATTCGCATCCTGGTGAGACTTAAACTCAACTGACACCCGGTTCCTTCCTAAACGTTTTACACTACCTAGCAGAATGTTGCTGTAATTATTCTGTGTTAGAAACATTCCAAATTTAACCGGGTGCAGAACAGTACCTGGGGTCTGGCCATCCTTCAGAGAAACATGTACAATATAAGGAGGGTTGTCCCTTAACGTGTACTATTGGTGCCGATTCTCTTGTCACAAAATTCTCTAAACTAGACTAAAAATCACCAAAATTTAGTTTATTCCTGTCAAACGACGATTTCCCATTCTGAAATTGGCTAAAGTGACACAACTTAACTATATTTTAGTTTGACAGCACTAAGATGGCACTGAGATTATAATTTAGTGAAAATGGCAATTTTGCTATTCTGAATTGTACGTTTTTCACCTAAAATTTTGATTGTCTTAACTAAATCTGACTATTTTTAATCGCGATTAAAAAGGTGTGGAATAAAATTAGTTGTCATGAACTAAAATTCACACCAACACCTCGACTTCAGATGCAAAAACGGTACTGTATCTTTTTTTCTTTTCTTTTGCTTATATCTCGAAAACGGTGTGTCGTATCGCAAAAATAATGAAAATTTCGACCCCCTTTGCGACCCGTAAACCTATAAAACTCAACGTGTTGGTAATATTTTTTTATATTTTCCATACAAAAAGTAAAAAATTCCATACAAAACAAGTCGAGGCCGCACATAATGCGCGCCTACGGCTCTAAAAAAAGATCACGTGGTACGGCAAACAAGTACCACGTGGAGTCGCAATAATTGTCAAATTTGATTTTAGATGTGTCAAAATTATTTTTAAATTTAGAGATTATATTTTGCAGAATAGCGTTAAGGCGGGGTGTTATCTCAATATTCCCAAAAATTGGTTTCTTAGAACGTCGAGTATGACGTAATGTAATAAAAATAAGTAACGCGAAAAATACAGTGAACAGAGAAGGGTATAAAGAAGAATTTAAACCGAACAGAATAATAAATAATAGTTTGATATTCCCAATAAAAAATTGGGAAGTTGTAGCACAAAAATAAACTTTGACGTCGAAGATCTCTGTATTTCCAGCGATAACAACAGTTTTTTTTTTAAGAATTTAGTAGGTTTTCCATTTTTTTAAAACTTTAACCAAACCATTATTTAATTTTATGTCTATATTTTAAATAATCTAAAGAAAAGCAGTAAAATAAATGCCCATTCGCAGCTTACGTCACATTTCAACACAAATATCATTTTCAATTTTCAATCTTATTGACGCTCCATAGTGGTGACAATAGCTTACGCGGTCATACTTTAGTCGTCGGGCAGCGCTCGACTTGGATGGTTGGCACCGGACGCTCTGTGCATAATTCGATTGTAGTTTTCAAGTAATTTATGACTGAAAACAGTGTGTGAATTGAACTAAAGTTCTGTGGCGGACTACTAAGGCTACTCACTGCCTAATATTGAAGTGAAAATTCAGTCTCAGTGGAAATATGGGCAATAAAAATAAAATGTTGCGAAAGAGTTTTACAAGAAAAAGACGAAAAACTCGAAAAAATTATGGAATGTTTGGGTAAGTAGGATGATTACGGTATTGTATCATAATAACATTTGAAATTTGTATTTAGTTTAGTATACTTACGAAACTGTATAAATCTATAGAAACGGTATTGACAATTTCTACAAACATTTTGCTAAATCCAAAAACAAATAGGTGCACTCTATTTTGATGTCTATAGAATGCATATTTGAATGCGCCTAGTGCAAACGTCTCTGGTCGAAGCAACCATCGAGGCGATAGCCATATTGCAATAGTAGGTATAAGTAACAAAAACAAACTTGCAGATAAATCAGAGTGCGTTCGTAATTATTATAATAATATAAATATTGCACTAGTTATATAAAAAGCATTTTGATTCTTTTGTAAGATTATTTTTATAATATTTATTGAGTCATTAGACCAGTGCCGATAATTTTTGAAAACGAAAAAAGTCACAGTAGGCTGAAACCCATTGGAAAAGAAAGAGAATATAACAAAAATGAAAGGAAAAATAATTTACGGGCGATCCGAGGTCGGGAAGTGGGGGTTATCTCGATTTCCGGCAAAACTACAAGTCATATGGAAAAAAGTGTAATAGCAAAGTTGTAGGTAATAAAAAGATCTACAACTTTTGTATTCACACTTTTTTCAAGTAACCTCAAAATTTATGTGAAAAATTCAATTCATGTGAAAAATTCAAATTTGACAACAAACAATTTATGTGAAAAATTCAAATTTGCCGGAAATCGAGATAAACCGCTTTTTACCCTTAAACCCCCACTTCCCGACCTCGGATCGCCCGTAAATTATTTTTCCTTTCATTTTTGTTATATTCTCTTTCTTTTCCAATGGGTTTCAGCCTACTGTGACTTTTTTCGTTTTCAAAAATTATCGGCACTGGTCTAATGACTCAATAAATATTATAAAAATAATCTTACAAAAGAATCAAAAGGCTTTATATATAACTAGTGTGCAGTATTTATATTATTATAATAATTACGAACGCACTCTGATTTATCTGCAAGTTTGTTTTTGTTACTTATACCTACTATTGCAATATGGCTATCGCCTCGATGGTTGCTTCGACCAGAGACGTTTGCACTAGGCGCATTCAAATATGCATTCTATAGACATCAAAATAGAGTGCACCTATTTGTTTTTGGATTTAGCAAAATGTTTGTAGAAATTGTCAATGCCGTTTCTATAGATTTATACAGTTTCGTAAGTAAACTAAACTAAATACAAATTTCAAATGTTATGATACAATACCGTAATCATCCTACTTACCCAAACATTCCATCATTTTTTCGAGTTTTTCGTCTTTTTCTTGTAAAACTCTTTCGCAACATTTTATTTTTATTGCCCATATTTCCACTGAGACTGAATTTTCACTTCAATATTAGGCAGTGAGTAGCCTTAGTAGTCCGCCACAGAACTTTAGTTCAATTCACGCACTGTTTTACCAATTTTAGCAAATACCAACTAATATTCAGCCAGCAGCAGCTTCCATTCCCGTGGATGATCCCCCTATCGTCTAAATTTTTCAGAATTCTAGCTTCCGTCCCGGCTCCGCATTTTATTAGAAACATTATGGCATTTGTCACTTTGGAGCTGTGATATTATTGCATTTATTTAGAGTTTATGTGATTTTTAAGTGGTCCGAGGGCCTTTATGTTGGTTTTGTTTTCTATTTTTTTACCGCACCCACTAAGTACCTATCTAAAACACAAACATTAGTTTGAAATGGCATAACTACCCATTTAATTAACCCTTCCATCCCTGATACTGACTTACACCCGAAAAGCATAATTCCCCTTTTAGAGCAGTCGGGTAAAATTCGGAATGTTTATATTTGACCTGTTTATCATGTACTGTAATAAAAATAAACAGTAGTGATGTTTTTTTTTAAATTGTTATGTGTAATTATTTATTGTATCATATTATGAACCGACACTGTAATTACATCGAATTTTAGAACGCACGTCATAAGTAAGTATATTCAACAGAAAACATCTGATTTCCTTACGTATACTATGCAACTTTCCTTGAGCACACAAACGCCCGTGTTAGCGTTTGCGAGTGTGTGCATAATTACCGTAAAACGCGCAGATGCGGTTGTGTGAGTGCGGTAATAGCGATTAAAATCGTAGTCGGTCCGCGTCTTAAGATTCTCATAGCCAAAAGTAAGGAATTTTAGTGATAGTTTAGTTCGGTGTACAACAGAATCGGCACCATTGTCTTCCATATTCTTTTTTTTAATAATTTTTGAGGGTTCGTTATAATAGTCGGAGAAGTAGCTACTCTTTTTCTACTAGCCGATTCGGAGTCCATTGCATTTCTAGCAAATTGTCGTCGGGAAGGGAGACCGTTAACACCGGAGTGTATTCAAAGGGATCAGGAGGGTCAGGAGGTTTTTTGTTATCCATTATGGATACTAAATAAAATCTTTAAAAAATATATAAAGTTAGAGTTAAAACCATAAAACAAACCTTAGGCTAAAACACAGACACAAAGAATAATCTCGATTAAAGATCACACGTTGTAAAATTCACTAAAATCGAAAAAATTCGTAACACAAACAAAAGCTCGTTTATCGCCTTCACCACCCACGAAAGTCTTGTTTAATGTTGAAACTGACTGATGCGGCACAGCGTCCTGAATAAGATTGCCTCCCTGAATAATTTATGCGTTTGCCGCCAATAAACTTTGAAATCACGCTATTGAAAATCTCTGCTATGTTTACTATTTACGTTGTGTATCAACCTTTTTGCGGTATTTACTAATCTCGAAAGAAATTTAATTATAGCGGAAAAAATTAACCCACCCTCTGTACTCTTCATTGCCGGTACAAAATTTTCTTTTGAAGCATTTTCGTTGGAATTTTTGCGGTAGTAGTGTTTGCAACAAGCATGGTTACCAAACATGTGATGTGGACAATTCAACAAATCTTCTTTCAGTTCTAAGACTTTTGGTTCGAAAGTTTTATTTTCTTGACCATTAATGTATTTTACAGCCCCAGTAATGCACGCCTTAATCTCATTAAGTTACTTTCAACCGCTTTTCTATATTTTATTGGGTAGCTCGTATTTCTAGTCAACTCATCCAACTTTGTGCAATCATTTCCCAATAAGTTATTAGTGCACTTAATTTTCTCTACTAATAGTTTTCCATACGGTTTGGCTTTTTCTATATTTCTATGAGTGGTTGAATCACCGTCAGCTATCAGTCTAGAATAAATTAGTCTGTGAGTTTGCACTGAAGATTTGAATCCTCCAACGAGTGCTGCAACTTCCATGCCACTAGAGGATTTCGCATTTCACAGAGCCTTCGTAATTTTTGAAGCAAATGTGCTCAGGTTTCGTCTTTTTTATTTTCTGCTCTAGCACAAACCTTGCATTACTTATTTTTCAACGCCATATATAAAACTTTTTTCGTCCTGTAGCCTATAATAACCGCCGCGCCCGATAATGCACTGTAATTTTTCCTATAACATCTCTTCGACCAGCACGCGTCCGCAACTACAGCTATCATGGGTACTCCATGTAATTGTAAATCAACGTCACCATTGCGCACAGCCATGTCATATTCCTCTTTAGCTGCGTCCGCCATGCTTTGTTCCTTGGCCAACTCCCAAAGCCCACAAACCTTAGTAGGGCACTTTGCATACAATTTATCACTCATACTAGGTACGTCAAGAAAAGCTGCAACCTGTTCCAGGCCAGATAATCCCGAACCTATAGACATAAAACTGCTTACTGCGTGGTCATTGAGATTGAGGTCCACGGAATTTTCTGTAGCTTTGCAATTTTTTACCTCAAGTTTCAAGTACTTTCAAGTTCAAGTTATTATTATATTAGGAATAAAATAAAATCACCTAACAATAAAATAAAAACTACCGGACAAATAATAAATAATTAAACAGGTAGAATAAACAGCGTAATACCTACTGAATTAACTCAGATGTAGAAATAGCTCAGGAAATTGAAAACTTTTTGCTAATATTCTCCTTAAATCTCAATATTTCCAAAAATTGGTTTCTTAGAACGTCGAGTATGACGTAATGTAATAAAAATAAGTAACGCGAAAAATACAGTGAACAGAGAAGGGTATAAAGAAGAATGTAAACCGAACAGAATAATAAATAATAGTTTGATATTCCCAATAAAAAATTGGGAAGTTGTAGCACAAAAATAAACTTTGACGTCGAAGATCTCTGTATTTCCAGCGATAACAACAGTTTTTTTTTTAAGAATTTAGTAGGTTTTCCATTTTTTTAAAACTTTAACCAAACCATTATTTAATTTTATGTCTATATTTTAAATAATCTAAAGAAAAGCAGTAAAATAAATGCCCATTCGCAGCTTACGTCACATTTCAACACAAATATCATTTTCAATTTTCAATCTTATTGACGCTCCATAGTGGTGACAATAGTTTACGCGGTCATACTTTAGTCGTCGGGCAGCGCTCGACTTGGATGGTTGGCACCGGACGCTCTGTGCATAATTCGATTGTAGTTTTCAAGTAATTTATGACTGAAAACAGTGTGTGAATTGAACTAAAGTTCTGTGGCGGACTACTAAGGCTACTCACTGCCTAATATTGAAGTGAAAATTCAGTCTCAGTGGAAATATGGGCAATAAAAATAAAATGTTGCGAAAGAGTTTTACAAGAAAAAGACGAAAAACTCGAAAAAATGATGGAATCTTTGGGTAAGTAGGATGATTACGGTATTATATCATAACATTTGAAATTTGTATTTAGTTTAGTTTACTTACGAAACTGTATAAATCTATAGAAACGGTATTGACAATTTCTACAAACATTTTGCCAAATCCAAAAACAAATAGGTGCACTCTATTTTGATGTCTATAGAATGCATATTTGAATGCGCCTAGTGCAAACGTCTCTGGTCGAAGCAACCATCGAGGCGATAGCCATATTGCAATAGTAGGTATAAGTAACAAAAACAAACTTGCAGATAAATCAGAGTGCGTTCGTAATTATTATAATAATATAAATATTGCACTAGTTATATAAAAAGCATTTTGATTCTTTTGTAAGATTATTTTTATAATATTTATTGAGTCATTAGACCAGTGCCGATAATTTTTGAAAACGAAAAAAGTCACAGTAGGATGAAACCCATTGGAAAAGAAAGAGAATATAACAAAAATGAAAGGAAAAATAATTTACGAGCGATCCGAGGTCGGGAAGTGGGGGTTATCTCGATTTCCGGCAAAACTACAAGTCTTATGGAAAAAAGTGTAATAGCAAAGTTGTAGGTAATAAAAAGATCTACAACTTTTGTATTCACACTTTTTTCAAGTAACCTCAAAATTTATGTGAAAAATTCAAATAACCAAGTTTTTGGTTTTATATTTTTATCTCTTACACAGCATTTTTTTTTCGCGAAATTTGCTGAATACTTACCTTTTTATGTTTCAAGCACACTGTATTTTTATTGATTTAAAATATTTATTTTTTTCACCTTATTTTGACCTAATATCGAAAAAGCACCCTAATTTTCAATCGAAAATTCTCACGTGAAAATATCTGCTTTTTTAAAAACTCGGTAAAAAAAAATAATTGCTGTGTAAAAGATAAAAATAAAAAACCAAGAACTTGGTTATTTGAATTTTTCACATAAATTTGGAGGTTACTTGAAAAAAGTGTGAATACAAAAGTTGTAGATCTTTTTATTACCTACAACTTTGCTATTACACTTTTTTCCATAAGACTTGTAGTTTTGCCGGAAATCGAGATAAACCGCTTTTTACCCTTAAACCCCCACTTCCCGACCTCGGATCGCCCGTAAATTATTTTTCCTTTCATTTTTGTTATATTCTCTTTTCCAATGGGTTTCAGCCTACTGTGACTTTTTTCGTTTTCAAAAATTATCGGCACTGGTCTAATGACTCAAATATTATAAAAATAATCTTACAAAAGAATCAAAATGCTTTATATATAACTAGTGTGCAATATTTATATTATTATAATAATTACGAACGCACTCTGATTTATCTGCAAGTTTGTTTTTGTTACTTATACCTACTATTGCAATATGGCTATCGCCTCGATGGTTGCTTCGACCAGAGACGTTTGCACTAGGCGCATTCAAATATGCATTCTATAGACATCAAAATAGAGTGCACCTATTTGTTTTTGGATTTAGCAAAATGATTGTAGAAATTGTCAATACCGTTTCTATAGATTTATACAGTTTCGTAAGTAAACTAAACTAAATACAAATTTCAAATGTTATGATACAATACCGTAATCATCCTACTTACCCAAAGATTCCATCATTTTTTCGAGTTTTTCGTCTTTTTCTTGTAAAACTCTTTCGCAACATTTTATTTTTATTGCCCATATTTCCACTGAGACTGAATTTTCACTTCAATATTAGGCAGTGAGTAGCCTTAGTAGTCCGCCACAGAACTTTAGTTCAATTCACGCACTGTTTTACCAATTTTAGCAAATACCAACTAATATTCAGCCAGCAGCAGCTTCCATTCCCGTGGATGATCCCTCTATCGTCTAAATTTTTCAGAATTCTAGCTTCCGTCCCGGCTCCGCATTTTCTTAGAAATATTATGGCATTTGTCACTTTGGAGCTGTGATATTATTGCATTTATTTAGAGTTTATGTGATTTTTAAGTGGTCCGAGGGCCTTTATGTTGGTTTTGTTTTCTATTTTTTTACCGCACCCACTAAGTACCTATCTAAAACACAAACATTAGTTTGAAATGGCATAACTACCCATTTAATTAACCCTTCCATCCCTGATACTGACTTACACCCGAAAAGCATAATTCCCCTTCTAGAGCAGTCGGGTAAAATTCGGAATGTTTATATTTGACCTGTATATCATGTACTGTAATAAAAATAAACAGTAGTGATTTAATTGTTTTTTTTAAAATTGTTATGTGTAATTATTTATTGTATCATATTATGAACCGACACTGTAATTACATCGAATTTTAGAACGCACGTCATAAGTAAGTATATTCAACAGAAAACATCTGATTTCCTTACGTATACTATGCAACTTTCCTTGAGCACACAAACGCCCGTGTTAGCGTTTGCGAGTGTGTGCATAATTACCGTAAAACGCGCAGATGCGGTTGTGTGAGTGCGGTAATAGCGATTAAAATCGTAGTCAGTCCGCGCCTTAAAACAACTTACTTAGAAATAATGTTAAGGTATGCTGGTTGGAGTTAAGGTTTCAGCATACAAACCCCAGGCTCTTATAAGGAAAAGGAGAATGGAACCGGCAAGAGATGTCGTGCGGTGTCCCACAGGGATCGGTCCTGGGGTCGCATCTGTGGGACAACGGCTACAACTGTGTGCTGCGCGCCGACCTCCCTAGCGGCGTCTGCGTGGTTTGCTATGCTGACGACACGCTGGTCCTGGGTAGGGGAGGTCGCATCAGGCGGCGGCCGAACTAGCGACACGCGGGGTTGCGACAATCTTCGAGAGGATCCGGCATTTGGGACTCGAGGTGGCCCTGCACAAGTCCGAGGCTATGTGTTTTCATGGTCCTTGGAACGCGCCACCGTCGGGTTCCTAAATAACGGTAGGAGGGTTTCACGTCGGCGTCGAGTCGACGATGAAGTACCTGGGACTCGTCCTCGACAGCCGGTGGAACTTCGTGGAGCATTCCCGACGTTTGGCTCCCAGACTGGAAAGGGCTGGGGCTGCCTTGAAGCGGCTCCTGGCCAATCTAGGAGGTCCAAACGCCTCCTGCCGGTGGCTCTACGCGGGGGTCATGCGGTCCATGGCCCTTTACGGGGCACCGGTGTGGGCGCGTTCATTGAGGCGGCGGCCAGCCCCAAAGGGTCATGGCCACCTGGCTGGTCCGCGGATACCGTACGGTCTCCGGTGAGGCGGCGAGCCTCCTTGCTGGATTACCGCCATGGGATCTGGAGGCAAAGGTCCTCGCGCACATATGGGAGTGGCGCGAGGAGGCGAAACTTCGGGGCGTAACTCCGCTGCCGCGAGAAATCACGGCACAGCGGACAGAGCTCCGGCGGGATCTCATCAGGGCGTCACGGAGAGTGCGATTGTCGCAACCCAGCACTGGGCACGCCACAATTGCGGCGATAAGTCCCTTCTTTGGGTTGACAAGGCGGGAGGAAACGCCCGGGTGTCACCATTGTGTGGATCGCCCGGAGGACACGGTGGAGCATACGGTGGAGGTTTGCCCTGCTTGGGCGGAGCACCGCCGTGTCCTCGCGCGGGCGATTGGCGGTGGCGATCTCTCGCGTCCGGCTCTGGTCCAGGCCATGGTACGGAGCGAGAGGGCATGGGGAGCCGTCACGCGAGGCGGAACGCGGAGGGAGAGGCAAAGTTCGCGCCCTCACGCCCGCCGCCGTAGGAGACGCCCTGGGCGTCGGGAATCCCAAGCTGATTCCCGGCCACCGTAGGCGTGGGCTTGCGGACGGCGAGCTATGGATAGCTCGCCGTGCGATAAGGACCAGGCCCGGGTCGACGGCGCGTTGTGGTCCACGCGCGCCGTAAGATGTCTGGGGAATGTTTGTAATTGTCTGTAGATCTATCATCGAAACCATTGCGCCCTCTTTAGCATTCGTATTTAACACCAGAGTGTAGACCAAGGAGTCTTACTTGATCTCATGAAACACAGTAAAGTAGATCCTTTGCTCAAATCCATTTACTTTTACAATGTTTGTAAATATGTGAGCACTATGTATCACTTAATTAATTTATCTGTTGGTGCTTCATTTTTAATTCTAGGTGCATACATATACATTATATAAGTACATATAGTTAATGTATACAAAATATTTTAAAACAGTGGAGTTTCTTGCCCATTTTTCTTCATACGAAACTATATTTGGACTAGAATCAATTATATTTTCTTGTACATTTTGATGATCAAAAGTGCCTTTTTTTTGCCTTTTTTTTAGTGCCTTTTTTTCTATTTGAAATACATGACTTGACTTTGACTCTATTAGGCATTTGGCAATTTATGATGTAAGTTAACTTTATTTTTCAGGATACATGCTACGAGCAAGGATGCTCAACTAAAAATTTTAAACATACTGTGTATGAATGCTGCATCTTTTTATAACAGTTTACACTCAGAATATGTTTCTGTACTAACAAAGTTAGTTCAGTATTACAAAGACAATCCAAATGACCTGTCAAGAGGACTGTTACTAGAAAACTTTAAATCTGAACAAATTGAAATTCCTAATGTACAACTCAATTTAGAACCTATTTTTGTAAATGTTAAAGATATGCAAACATGCAGAACATTGATAGATTTAACATTGCAGCTTCTCGCAGAGAGTTTACCAGCAAATTCTATTTATATTAATAAACACAAAACAGAGTATTGTAAGTTGTTTAATGAAATTCTATACATGCTCGAACATTACAGTGTGGATTTAAAATTAACCTCACTAAAGTTTTTCATTACTTTGATAAGTAACTATGAACAAATAGGCATATGCAGGTTCCACCAATGTTTTCCACTTGTTTATCTTGACTTACTTTGTTCTATAGAAGCCCTGTTGAAGTCACTAAATGTATACCATGAAAAAGGTGAAATTGATGCAATGTACTTGGATGGTTTTAATAGGCTGATGTGCACTTTCATGAAAATTAATAAAGTAAGTCCTGAAAAAGAGAACAAAGAAATTCTTTTAAATATTTGTACTGTTATTCTAAAGACAAAGAATAATAAAATATTTAATAATGATTTAAAATTGGAATGCTTGTCTTTGAGCAAAAACTTTGATTTTCCAAGAGATTTAATAGATGTCTCGAATATGGATGCAAGTGAAATAGATGTGTTGAAAGAGAACTACTGCAAAAATATACTGGCACATATAAGATCAGAGTTGCAAGGAAATAGCCTCATTGACTTGAAAGGAAGTTGGTATTTCAAGCAAGTACTGAATGTAATAAAGTCAATAAAAAACTGTGAAGATAATAAAATAGATATATTTTTAATAAGTTACCATTTGAAGAGATGTCTGTCTTGCTTGGATATATTGCAACATGCTGCCATACAATGCGAAAAACTGCAAGACAAAAGCAAGATAGTAATGTTGTTTAAAGAAGACATCCATATAATTTGGGGATCATTACTGAAGCTTATTGGATATAATAAGATCATTATTCTAGGAGACAGTAACTGCACTAGATTATTCATGGACATAATGCTGAGTACAGTAATCCTCTATCAAACTCCATCAAGAGATGACAGTAACAGAATTCTTCAACTATTATGTCTACAAGGTTCCCAACAGTTTTCTGAACATAGTTTGGGGTACAGTGATTACATTAAATCAATAATCTTGAAGTATATGATGCTCATTATATGTGTCCTAAAAGGAAAACCAAGTGATACATGGGACAGAATCATTTCTAATTTGGGTAATGGTTTCCTCAAAAATAAAACTGCCAGTATGTATAAAGAAGTAAGTGTCGATTAGAAGCATGATTTCAGCACAAATTAATGTGATATATCTACACAGAAAATAGCAAATAATACATTTTATTGATATTTTTTCCAGATTATACCATTGTGTCCACTTTTGATGTTGAATAAAATAATTTCTGCAAGTAAACTTATAGGAGACTTGCTTATGCCCGCCTTTCTGACAAAAGACTGTGTTATTCAAAGAGAAGTTGCTTCAGTCTTACCAGCTATAGCCTGTATGTCACTGGGAACCTATGAAATCGCCATTAGCATGCCAAAAGACTGTTTTGGACAGTCTATATTTTCAAACAATGCTGTAGATCTTTTACTAATATGTTCTAAATGCCATCATTTAGATAAAAATCAATACTCAGAAGATTTTTTAACTACATTCAATAAAAATAAAGTCGAGGTATATTCTGAGAGAAACACTTATACTCCAAGTCAACATTCCACTATTATAAGCCTCAAGAGTTTATTTGCAAAGTTCTTGAATTGGAAACAGTATGCAGAGTTGGAAAACAGTGGCTACTGGGACATTTTTGCAAGACTCTGTCATCACTATTATGTGCTTAATTATGGAGTTCCTGCAGATCTTTTAAATGAAGACAACAGTCAACATGTGCTAACGTCTTTCAGACCATTCATTGATGATAATTCCGTGAGTATTTAATGTAACATTTAGAAAGATAGGTATATTATTATGAACTTGTTGGTCATAAAATTATGATATTTCAGGTCGAAGAAGATTCTGAATGGAATTCCTATAAGGACTCAGCTTTTAGTTTATGTGTAAATGTACTTGTCCAGTCCACACGAGCCAGTTTAGAGAACAATGACAACACGCAACAGACCAACACATTGAATCTCATAAAGGACTTTGGATTATGTTCCAATGAAAAAGTGATTTTGCCAGTGACAAAGCTTTTCGTTTATTTTATAATGCATCCACAGTGCTCTCTTGGACCGAAAGCTGTAGTCAGTCTAAGAGATGTATGCGAGCTGCATGGGTACACGCCTAATCAAGTCTACCATCGGTATAAGAAGGACTACTGCAAACTTTTTGTTGAATGCAGCTTGTACAGTGGAAAGGACTTTGCTCTATCACTTCTAAAAGTTGTCAGGGCCTTCGGCTTTGTCGGATACAGAGACTTCATTTCAAAGGATGTGCATCACTTCTTACCATACTTGATGCCTTACTCTGTAACCATTAAGGAAGTTCCTTCAATGATTGAAGAAATTGCGTCTCTTGTACAATGCTCAGTTTCAGACTTCTTGATTGAAAGATTCCCTCATATTTACGTTCACGTTTATTTGAACGAGTCCAAGGAAGTTGAGAAGAAATGCCTTGATATTATTGGAAAGCTGACGAAGACCTCTGTATTGAACTTGATAAAGAGGCATTTTCGAGTGATATTGACAGAATTTCTGCTGCAGTATTGCTGTGATTCAGAAAAAGTGTTAAATGCTTGCCGATATCTGGCTTGTCACGATCCTGATGTGTCGACCCCTACTGGAAGTATGAGTATGAGCACATCACAAATAGCGGACTTTTTGAATCCGAAGTTTTTAGGTGTCCTGGCATATTTCGACCACAAGCTGGTAAACGCAAAAGTTGCACTTTCGGTGAAACGAAAAGCATTGAAAAGCTTTCCTGATATAATGCAATTAATGGGAGTAAAATATTTGACACCTCTGAGGTTCAAGGTCTTAGCTACTTTGCGATCTGCTCTGCAATTGGCAAAGGAATTTCCAAAGATATTGGCGGAGGCATGGGGCGCGTTCATCCATAACATCGATACGATATCTCTAGGACCTCTCATGTCGAATTTGGCCGTATCACTGTTGCAACAATTGGACTACGCGCCTCAAGAAATAAACAAAATATTCCAATATCTTGTTTTGAACAATGAGAATTTGTTGAGCTCTCATATATCAGACCTTTTCTTCTTAGAAGATACAAAGATATCTGATAAAATAAAGATGGTCATAAAGAGACATGTTAAGAGGACCCAGCCTGACGGGTTCTTAGACAAGATCAAGTGGTACTTACAGCATTTGAACCATGACATACCCAGCATAAAGGCGTATGCATTTTCCCACTTGGACAAGTTATTAAAAAGTGATAGATCTGAGATACATAAAGCGATATTTGGTGGGAAAAATATAGACCCCGTTATAGTTGAGCTCATAGATTCTTTATTGTTAGGTGAGTAGTTTGTTTTCATAAATTATGGTAAGTACTATTTTTTTTTAAACGCTAAGGTTTAACAAAAAAAGAATACCTACCTAAATTATGGCGAATATTTCTGGTTTGATGTGACGTTTTTCCGATTATTTTAATAGAAGTAACTGCCTTCTGTGTATAGACAACTCAAGCTGCTTTTTTAGTTTCTCATGTAATAATATCGACTTACATTTACTTGAACATCATCAATTGTTTCCCAGGTTGCAAAGACCCAGACTCCAAAGTAAGTCTATCAAGTGGAGCGTGTCTCGGTCAGCTTGGCGCTATCGAAGCGGGCCACTTACCCCGTCAGTACGTACAGCCCGATAGATCGCCGTTTGCTTTCTCTATAGGAGACGACTGCTTCGCTGCTACTGCCTTAGTTGAACTGTCTCGGGCGTTCCAGTATGAGAAGGATACTATGGTAGGTGCTAGAGATAAACTACGATAACATGGCGCGCCCCTCCAAATTACTGTTTCAATGTGTGTAATGACGCCGCCAGTCGAGCAACAAATCCATGGATTTATTTTTGTTTGACGGCCGTGTCAGTACGCACATATGCGTTGTGAGTCTTTGTGGCGCTTTGTAAATACTTTCAAACGTTTTGAATTTTGTAGGGGCGGGACATGTTATCGTAGTTAATCTCTATATCTGTAAAGGGAGTTGTTAAGAGGAATACATTTAAGGCGGATGTTCCGATGGTCGGTATTATACCTACGCATTAAACTACAAGAGATAAGCTTCTCTCAAATTGCGCCAGAACATAGTATTCCGATTACTCACACTACCTTCTAAAGTTAGTCCGTTTAATTAGGAGGCGCCTAACGCTACGTATGTCGATTTACGATCTCTCCATTGAAACCCTCGTTTTATCAAACAGCCCACTTAGCTTGTAAGCAATATCACTAGTTTTTTTTTATCTTTCCTAAAATCTTGCGAGTGTAACTCGCTCCATGATTTAGACTGTCACTGTTTACTGCACAGCATGATACCAACATCGTAAATGACCCAGAAAATATGACCTGTTTCAGAATATGGATTGTTATGCTTTAACAATTCAGGAGATATTGAAAATTTACGACATATCACCAACTGGCACCAAGAAAGATGTATGGGAGAGCTTTCCTGAACACATGCATCAAATCATGCATCCTCTGCTAAGTTCCAGGTTCGTTCAGCAACTGTATTTTCTTGTTGGCCGTCGTCTTGTCCGATGACGAATGAGTTTAACTTGTAAATACACTTTGTGTTGAATTTTTTCTAGATACACCTTGGCGTATCCCTCTCAACCGAAGAAAGCTCATCCATTATTTGGGTCCACCTATGCTACTACGTTTTTAGAATGGGCACACAAGTAAGTTCTTTAATTCATTAATTTTTATTCCATTTATGCATTTAAATAAAATATTTTAACGTCTTTTCCATAATGTTTTATAGTTGGGCAGGTCAACTAATTCCTCTGATAGAATCAGAGAGCGTTCGGGAACTCCTGCGCACAGTGCACCCGAGTATGCGGCGGGACGTCAGAACTCTGTTTCTCTTCCTACCCTACGTGTTGTTGCATGCTGTCAAGTCCAATAAAAATTCACAGTACATACAAGAAGAAATTTTGGCTGTCATAGGTATGATCTCAATCGATAGTGATTTAATATCAACACAACAATTCACAGTTACCAAATAATGAATTGTTATTTATTAAATTCAGGTCTAGAGAACTTTGAAATGGAAAATGCAGTGACAATAGAAAGAAGTAGATATAAAATGCTGCGACACATTAGAATGACTCCTACCATCAACTCAGTTCAATCTGAAGAAGGCAACCAGGTAAGGCATTAATCAATTACTTGGGTTAAATAAGACCTATTACGAACTTGAACCTTATAGTGAGGTTGGCTAGGTTTAACTCAAACTCAAAACTCAAACTCAAACTCAAAGCATTTATTTCAAATAAACCAATTACAGGCACTTTTGAATTGTCAAGGGGTCGGTCAGTCAGAAAGATGAAGCTAGTTGCCCATTCCAAAGCGTAGTAGGTACCTATGGAGAAGAACGGGCAAGAAACTCCATGCACACTCTTTTAAATCAAAATATTGTTACAATAGAGTGGTTACATCATTCATGTTGTAATTATACATGTGAGAACGATGTAGAAAGACGTGCACGTTAAAAGCGTCCGTAATAAAAAGATAAAAACAATTATGGAATTAAAATAAGCCGTGGCAGCTAAGAAATGACCAGTGCCTACTGACGGCGCCCGTTCACGAACATGACGTATGGATCAGCACCATTCAGCTCAACCATTTTGAAGGGAACTCAATGATCCAATACACACGCCACCACCAGCGACACATTTGAGTGAGCATGACATACTCTCAGCCGCCAGGGCACATTCAAGTCAATGAAAGACGAACCCAGTAAGCTTTATAGTGGGTACATAGTGCTCACACATGTGCTATGCAATTATACAATACTATGAGATTGAATTTATACAATGCAAAGATAGGTTGTACAATCTTCATCAGCTCCAACACTATTTTCGAATGCTAATTAATTAGTTTACGCGCCCTTGTGGAGCAGGACCAGCCCTGAGCCAAGCATTTTTGTCAGCGATATAATCCCCCAACTTATAATATGCTTGGCTGTATAGTGTGCGTTTTATACAGGATTTAAAGGAGGTATTTTATTGTAACATTTTAAACAGTACCCCATGAAGGATGAGTCTACTTTAGCCAGTCTGAAACCTGGTTGAACTAATTGGTCCCTATTTCTAGTCCTATAATTGTGTCTTTCACCTCTTTTACTGAAAAGATTTAGATTTTTCCTTACGTACATGATGTTTTCATAAATATATCGACTTATCCGAAGAACAGAGTCCGATGTGATCATGGAGCAAAAACGAGTTAAATAGCTAGACGAGTTAAGGAATACAAACTCTACAGTCGTACGTTTTTAGAATTTTCGTATCTTATTTTGTTTCGGAAATATAGAATCGAATAACGTTCAATCTGACTTATATCCGCGTAAAAACGCACGAAGTGACCAAGAGACGGCGCGCGGGGAGCGGGGGCGGCGCGGGCGCCCCGTCCGTTCGTCAGTCCGGCCACTGTTTGTTGGAAGGAGGACGATTTTGTGTCATGCGCTTAGCTTTTTTTCGGTTTGATGAAACAAATTATTCATCGAGTGTTTTGCATGAAAAAAATTTTTTTTAGACATGTCACGATCACGCAAAATGTTAGATATGCTTAAAGAAGATGCAGAAAGGCCTGAGATTAGTTCATCGCTTTCAAATGTCCCTGCTGTTTATATGGAGAAAAGTGTAAATGCTGGTAAGTTGATGATTTCAGTTGTATTATTTTGTGATACACACTAAAAAGTTCATAAATTAATAAACATTATGTCTTATTGCTTTTTTGGCTCAGTAAACAGTTGTGGGCGATCGATTTTTATAAAGGACGTTTTTTGACGGAGAGGTACAGAAACACATTTTAGAGGGAAAATACTATTGGCGTAATGCATATTCACAGGGTAATCATTCTTTCTGTAATAATAAACAGTAAAAAGTACAGGTCTTATGAAACATTAGGGCAATTTTTTACGAACATTATTAAACTTCTAAGTGTCTAATGTGAATATAGGACGTTTTTCTACGGAATCTTTGAAACGATTTGTGGGTTCGATATTAAGATGGGACGTTGTTACTGGGATGATGAAATCAGTTAGGACGTTGTTCATTTAAAAATATCGTTAAATATAAAGATTTTTTATTTGAGATTTGTTTAATTAATTGCTAGGTATATTTCTCTCAATATAAACAGTATTCTATGAATGCCTATAATAATTTACAGTTGTTTTTTTAATTTCAGTTGTGAATGTTGATGACAACGCCATGATACGACAAACGTCACCTTTGCCTTCTGGTGCAGAAGAAATCAGTCAGGAACTAGCTGACATATGGGAAGAAGTTCTGCATGAGCATGGTGGGACCAAAGAAATTACCTGCGACAGCTCAATACCGAATGTCACGCCTGATCCATCTGCCGAGGATGTTTACAGCAATCAACCTAGTACATTTTCTTTGGATGTGCCTTCTAGTTTCGAAAATTCACCATTAATACAGATTGAAGAGTTAGAAGTTTCTCACCACAGATCTACGCCGGTTAATTTGGAACTGTCAGTGCCAACTCCTATGCCATCTCCTACTAACGTCCATTCGATCTGCGATAGCACATTCTGCCCTAATCATGTAGACAGTTTCTCTGTGATTTCTTCGTCGTCATTTGGCATTACGAATTCGCCTGCTACTTCGCACTCAAGCGATCGCACCGTGACTCCTAAAACGACTAGAAAACGACAGAAGCACCCAAAAGAATGGACAGATATTAAACGCAAATGCCTTAAGAACTTAGGTAAGAAATATGTATCAAAAAAGGGAAAAGCCGTAGATGAAAAAACGATGGGGCTACCATGCAAATGCCGATACAACTGCCCTGATAAAATATCTTACCAGCAGCGGTTGGACTGCTTCACAAAATTTTGGCAATTGGGAGATCGAGCTAGGCAGTGGAATTTCATTATCAAATATTCTGATAAAATGAAGAAGAAAAGATGTCTGAATCAAGATATTCCTAATAATAGGAAACATACTTTTAAGTATTATTTGCCGCTGATCACAGGTTCTAGCGAATCTCACTGCGAGAAAACTGAAGTATGCCAAACTATGTTTATTAATACTCTTGCCGTTTCAACTCGTATCTTAAAGACTGCTTGGAAGAAGTACGATGGAAGTGCTATTTTAGAGGAAGACAGACGGGGTCGCCACGACAATCATAAGATCGTTATAGATGACGCCATAAAACAAAGTGTTTGTGACCATGTTCGGGCATTTGTCCCTGTTGAATCACATTATATACGCAAGAATAGCCAAAAGCTTTACCTACAAGGAGATTTAAGTATTGCCAAAATGTTCAAATTGTATCTTGAATGGTTCGACCCTGAGAAATACACATCTAAGGCTGCAAAAGAACGCCAGTATCGCGACATTGTCAACTCAAACTTCAATCTAGCTTTCCATATTCCTAAAAAGGATCAGTGCGATGAATCGGACCAAGAAAAAGAAAATTTTCAACAACACCAGACCAATAAGAAGGTCGCAAGGGATTTAAAAAACCAAGATAAAAAAGACGCTGAGGAGTCAAATGGAAAAATGGTTACTGCTGTGTTTGATTTTGAAAAAGTATTGCAGTGTCCTCATGGTAGTATAAATGTATTTTACTATAAGAGAAAGCTATCTTCTTTTAACTTCACGGTTTTTGACATGGGTAAAAGGAAGGCCGTTTGCTATATGTGGGATGAATCTGTGGCAAAACGTGGCGCAAATGAGGTTAGCAGTTGCCTCTTAGATTTTATGCAGGCTAATGTTGATCAAGGGGCCAAAGAGTTTCGCTTTTGGTCAGACAATTGTGCTGGCCAAAATCGTAACCGCTTTGTATTTTCATTGTATGTTTATGCTGCAAAAAAGTTTAACATATGCATAACACACCGGTTTTTACAGAAGGGACACACCCAAAATGAAGGGGACAGTGTCCACTCTGTCATTGAGAGAGCTTCTCAAACCAAAACTATCTATACTCTTCATGAATGGCGTTTATTAGTAAGATGGGCTAAAAACGAAGGAGAACCCTATAGTGTCCGTAACGTAACCCAGAATGACGTGTTTGACTTTAAATGTCTTGTTAATAATAAGGTCTGGATGAAAGACATTAAGGGCAAGAAGATTAACTGGAGTAACATTCGAGAAGTTCATGCAGACGGTGGTGACCCTAACAAATTGTTTTTTAAATATGACCTGACTCAACCTGATTATAATATTTTAGTGATACGCGGTAACACGAGGAACTCGGTACAAACTGAACTAAAACCTGCATATTCTGAACCTATTATGGTTCCTGCTGCTAAATATAAAGACTTAATGGATATGTGCCGCTCAGAAGTAATTCCCTTAGAGTATCATCCATACTTTAACTCTTTGCCACATCACACCACTGTTGATGTTTCTGAAGAATCGGATGATGACCTATCGGAATAAGAATTTTCTTGTTTCTTTTTTTTTCTTTTTATGGTTTATAATCAGTAGATTTAGCGTAATAATAAGACTGCTAAGTTAAGTCCGTGCCGTAGTCATGTAGGTTACCTAGTTACCATGCTGTGATACGATATGCCATTTAATTACTATTTTATGTTTTAACTATTAAGCCATCAAGGCAGTTTTAGGTATACGTACAGTTTAATTGTTGTTAAGACGTATACAACCTCGTCTAGGTCACGATGCTTCTGATTGGTAAAATTATAAAGAAAGAATGTTATTTAAAAAAATATATGTTATTGTTTATTTTATAATAATGCGAAGTTTAAATTTCTTCATGCGCGCGTGCATTGTTCTAATAGGTGCATTGATCTGAGAGTTTTAGACTGCTAATTTTAAGTCCGTAAGTACCTAACTGTGATGTGATTGCTGTTCAAAATGATGCTATCTAATGGTATTGCTATCTATTTTCAGATTTAAAAAATTAATAAACGATTTTAAATAATAATTTAATTTTTTATTTAGTTATATTCCAGGGTAGTCATGATTTGGCTAACATTATGTTTAAATATTTTAAGGTGGTTATTCACAAAGGACTTATAAGAGATGGGTATTTCCAACAAAAAATGACCCATGTTATTATAGTACGTCACTCAATTCAGACGTCTCCGTAAAACAACGTATAATGTTCACTACGGACCCCTGCTCTTACGCCATAAAACGTCCTATGTTGATATGGAACTCACTATCTCGTGAAATAAAAGGATAAGAAATGAACATTAACTAGCATTTAACTAGGCTGGGGCGTTGTTACAACATACCAAAATATCTAAATGTTAAGTCTCACCGTTTAAGAGTTACACAAGTTAACAACTTCTCTAACCTCTACTGAAAACTATCAACCCTACAGATCGGACTTTATTCTACGGATGAGTCGATATTGACAAGGTACCGTCATGATGTTAATGTCTTTAAACAGTTCCCTTAGAGAATCGCGCCTGCGGAGGCTGTATACTGCTCTGATAGCTCTTTTCTGCAGAATAAAAATAGACTCAATATCGGCAGCCCGTCCCCATAATAAAATACCGTAAGACATGATACTATGAAAATAGCTGAAATAGACTAGCCTCGCGGTATCTACATTAGTAAATTGACGGATTTTTCTTACAGCATATGCTGCTGAACTTAGCCGTCCTGCAAGAGATGTTAAATGAGGACCCCATTGCAGCCTTGAGTCTAGCGTTATTCCCAGGAAAACAGTTTCATCGACAAATTCTAGTTTCTCGTTATTCAATACTATGTCACAATCACTACTTTTAACATTCGGTAAAGCAAATCTTATGCATTTAGTTTTTTTCCCATTTAATACTAAATTATTAGCAGTGAACCAATTATGTACCTGCAGTAGGGCATTATTTACGTCGTCAAGATTTGATGCACGTCTATTTATCTTAAAGATTAAAGAAGTATCGTCAGCAAATAATACCATTTGTGGTTGGTTTTTAAATAAATGGGGTAGATCATTAATATATCCTAAAAAGAGGAAGGGACCTAATATCGATCCTTGTGGAACACCCATTTGTACTTTTAAATGAAGTGAATTGATACCATTTATTTGCACTTTTTGTTGTCTATCATTTAAATAAGAATGTACTAAACTAAGCGCGAGTTTACCTAGTCCGTAATGCTCAAGTTTTAAGACCAAGGTTTCGTGATCAACGCAGTCAAATGCCTTGGAGAGGTCACAAAAGATCCCTATGGCATCTTGGGCCTCCTCCCACGCTGTAAATATGTGTTTTAATAAAGTGACACCGGCGTCAGTCGTACAACGTCCTTTGGTGAAACCATATTGCTGATCGTGTAAGATTTTGTTGGTGTTAAAATGATTAAGCATTTGATTGAGCATTACCTTTTCGAACACCTTGCTGAATACTGGCAACACAGATACTGGTCTATAATTGTTGGTGTCTTTGCTGTCCCCAGATTTAAAAAGTGGTATAACCTTACTGTATTTCATTAAATCCGGGAAGACTCCTTGATCTACACACAAATTAAATATTAAAGCTAAGTATGGTGCTATAGTCTCGATTATTGCTGTACAAACTTTGATAGACATTCCCCATAGATCTTCGGTCAATTTGATTTTTATTTGCCGAAAAGCTTTTATAACTATCATAGGGTTTATATGTTTAAATTGAAATTCAACCGGGCAGCCTAAAACGTTCGCTCTTAATAAATCAATCGAGACATCAGGTGAGGAATTTAAAGCTTCCGTCGTTTTAACTGGTATATTAGTAAAGAAATTTACAAATTCTTGAGCGACTTCTAAGTTAGAGCTTATGGCACCACGTGAAGTCTCCAATGTATAATCTGTGCTACGTATTTTTTTCCTACTAGTTTCGTTATTTATAACTTTCCAAACCGTTTTTATTTTATTTTCTGCTGATTTAATCTTGTTGCTAATGTACTGGGCTTTAGCTATCTTGCAGGTATTCCTAAAAATTTTTGAATATGTAGCAACATACTTGTTGAAAGTTTCAGTGTTAATGTAGGGCTTAAGGCCGTACAGATCGAACAGTCTCTCCCTACTTATCCTAATACCTCTAGTTGCCCAGTCACTAAAAATAAAATTAGGACAAATATTTTTTGTTTTCTTTTCAAAAGTTTTATTGAATTCATTGTGCACTACTGAAAAGAAATTCTCATACAATTTATTTGCATCGTCCATAATATGACTCAGAACATTTAACTTATTGTTTAGGGTACTATTGAATCTACTTAATTTGCCAGTCGTTATTGGTCTAAATTGTATTTGCACTTTTTGCAAAGGTGTTTTAAACTTAAAAGTTACCGTTTGTCCACTATGATCAGATGGCAAATAATTTACGATGGCTTTCACTAAATAATCACAATCGCAGAAGACATTATCAATACAAGTAGCAGAACTTGGAGTTACTCTAGTTGGTTCAGTAAAAACATTCGATAAATTGAACGATTTAAAAAGGCTTAATAATCTACTGCTATTCGAATTAATTTCCAAAATGTTAATATTAAAATCACCACAAATAATTGCAGCTTTATTACTGGATGCAAGTTTCGCTAGGACATCTTCCATTATTGACTCAAATAAAGAAAAGTTCTGATAATTAGGGGGTTTGTAAACGCACACTACAACATGCTTATCTAGCTCAACACAGGACATTTCGATGCAATGTTCAACTGATAAACCAACTATGTCATTCCGTTGCTTAGATTTTAAACAATTTTTAATTAAGATTAGAGAACCTCCACGCAGCATAGATTTACGGTTAAAACAACTGCCTACACTGTAGTTCTCATAATTAATTAGCATTTGATAATCCTTTAACCAATGTTCAGTAAAACAAACAATGTCAAACTTTGTTTTTTCTAAAAACATTTCAATTTCTAATAATTTGGAAGAAATACCTTGAATATTTTGATGAAATAATTTCAAGACATTTTGCTGATGTTTTTGATAATTAATTAATTTAAAGCAAGAAGATACCTTGTAGTTGTTACGTATAGGAATATTCTTACTGGTACCTTCTGTTGTCTTACAAACTAGTTTAAATGATTATCCGGAGTTATCCCCAATACTTCAATGTCATCACCAGGCAATGAGCTCCTAGTGAGTGAGGGGCATGGAACCTCCTTCGTACAATTTGTAAAAATACTTATAGCATTTGAGCTACCTTTATTCAAGCTCACCACCTTATTATTAGTACTATTACTAACCATTGTGGTGTTAATAACACAAGACTTCGACATACTACTTATGTCTGAGTTTATATAAAAAGCTAATAGCCTTGCTATTATGTGTCTAAAACTAACAGGCAGATACACAGTATCTCTAGTCGATTTTAAAGTTTCCACAAAACTATTGGTGTCAAAATACACAAGCTTGTCACTGTAATGAGTAACTAAAAAGTGCATATGGTTATTAAGCATATGAATATAATTGTTTTGTCTTTTCGTCAAAGTTTCAAAATATGGGAAAGCACACAATATTATTTTACTACAATTTAACATTAACAACTCAGTTACACATTCAGTGATTTCTTCCTTTTTGACCTTAGCACTATTACCTACAAATACAGTAATAGTGGTTCTAGGATTAAATACCTTTCCTGTTACTGATGCCATTATTCGTTTGTAGGTTGACCCTGGCATACAATAATTGTGGGTAGAATAACTCTGCTGGTTACTAATTAATTTACCTAAACCTCTTCCTATACTATCTGAGAACATAACTGAATTGTAACAATCATGATTACTGAAAGCTGGACAAGTACCAATCTCAGGCACTTGGGATAGATGTTGTACTATATCTGGTTTATCTTGGTTGAGAGTACAGTCTTGAGACCAACTCTCAGTCTGGGACGGGTCCTCCGTTACCTCAGGCTGGACAGCATCAGGTTTTGAAACCTTCTGACAAGTGCACTGACACATAACTAACTCATTAGCAGCAAGAATATGTTCTTTTATATATGTTATTTAATTTAGAATGACCAAACCATTGAGACTGACGTAAACTGTATGTTTGTTCTTAACTTTCAGAGCAAATGCAGTAAAACAATTTACACCTTACTGGACTTCTTGAACAGATGGCTTTTGGAGTGGTGTCATTCCAAACAGCGTCCCACGGAAAATGACAATTACAAGTAAGTCAAGATAAGATAGTTTATTATTTTACTAGCATTACAAAGTTTCCTGCGAACCTATCTTAGCTGACCAAGTCAATGACACAACTGTCTGTCGTGAGTCACGAGTTTTTGATTCGCGCGAGGTTCTTTGCATTTACTGAGTTCCTTATCCAGCTGTTATTGCAGTGTTGATTCATTGACTTCAGCTTCGTCAACACCTATATCACAGATATCGGCATCACCTTCATCGTTGATCTCACTTGAAACGGCATTATCTTTGTACTTCAATAGTTGCAGCAAAGTAATAATCGTCTCTTCAATCTCCTCACTGTTTGGTTTACGAAAAGTGTCATCATCGGTTTGTTTGAAGAAATCGTCTGAATCATGCAAATAGTGCAAAACTCCAGCTAACAGCAGACGTCTTAGTTTGATCCGGTTTCTTAAGTTAGTTGCCAGTTTAGTACTCAAGAAACTGTTCTGTTCATCAAGTTTTTTAAGCATAAATCTTAATGCAGTATCAGCAGTGTAGAGAGTAGAGTCGCGTCTACACAAAGACAGAACAGCCAGTTTTACGACATTTAAACTTTTATGAATATTAGTCAGCGTTTGTACTTCCGCTTCTGAGAATGAAATGTCGGACTTCCAATCTATCAAACTTTTGAATATAGAGTCCTTTATTCTGAGAAAAACTCCAATCATATCTGACATGCTCGACCATCGCGTACGACAATCAAGTTGAAGCTGTAGGTCATTTCCATGTTCTTTTATGACATATTCTCTCAGTGAGTCTGCTTTGAGAGGAGATTTTCTTATTGTTTTAACAAGGCGTCGGACTTTTTCTATAACCTCCTTGTATAAGCTTGGATGTGACTGAACTCGGACGTTCTCAATTTCAAAACGACTGTTCAGCTTCTAGACCTTCTTCGTCTTCTATTTCAGATTCAGAATCGTTGGTTAATGCGTGCTGCATGAGGGTCGGTGCTGGTTGAGGTTCTTTGGCATTCTTGTATAGAGTATCAAGCACCGCTAGCTGTATTCCGTAAGCAAGGCATAGCTGGTGATGGTTTTTGCAATAAGTTCCCATTTTGACCATAACGCTGGCACCGTTGTTAGTGTGGCTAACGGCATCTTCATCTTAAGTTACTTCAAATTTAGCCAGATGGTCTCGCAACATATTCAATGCCGTAAGTGCCGGCATCGTTCCTGTTATTTTAACAAGGCCAAGATTTTTGAAGTTGAAACCGCCAGACCCCCTGCTGTGTTAATTTATATTCATATACCGCTTGTTTCGTAACGACGTCCATTCGTCTAGGCTGAGAGCGAATCTATGTCCAGCTAGTTTCGGTTCTATGATTTTGTGTTTCATCTCTGATTTTACTTTTTCGTCTTGAGTGAACACTATTTTTGCTATAGTTTTCGACGAAGCAGGTAGTTCACAGCCACTTTTCTTATATAACTGCTTTAAATCTTGGCTCTCAGTAAAAAATCTGAAAGAACAACCGTCCAGTGCCGCCATGCGAGACACAACTACTTCCATCGGATCACTAGACTTAGAATGGCAAAAATCTGTCATATTTTTTTTTTTTTGTTATATCTGTTTGCTGTGTTGTTGATGTTGAAGTACTGGTACTTGGATTACACGCTGGGCTATTGGAAGTCACAGTAATTGACGTGGTTGTAGAATTCTCCGCTTCATTGTCAGTCAAAGATATATTCGAATGAATTGTGCGGATGTGCGTATGTAGTCCTGTAGTAGCACCACCAGCAGTTTTCAATATTTTTCGACATATCTTACATTTCGCTGACTGGCCATGCGAGAGCGGCGCTGCGCTAGCGCCGCTGATTGATTGGCGAAATGGCGAACGAAACGCAGGCGTCGATGGCGGCGATTTGAATTTAAACTTTGCGCGCGGTACGGTACATTTCGCAAGAGAGTACAAATATGCAAATGTTATTATTGTGGTAACTTATCTTACAAATAATTATATGAGTATCGGATTGCGATATTTACTTCAGTTCCGGAATTGTAATATTGTAAAAAATCATCCGAAATTCCGGATTTACGAAATCTCGGAATTCCGGGATCCATGCCCTAGTCGTGACATCCTCTGCTTTTCATTTTACGAATTGGAACGATACAAAGATGAAAGCGGGACCTGAGGCGCTAAGCGGGCGGGGGATTCCATCCAATTATAACAGTCGTAGGCTGACTTTTAGTAGTAATCCTTTTATATTATCATCATCATCATCTACCTTGCCTTTTCCTAACTATCTTGGGGTCGGCTTCCAGTCTAACCGGATGCAACTGAATACCAGTATTTTACATGGTGCGACTGCCTATCTGACCTCCACAACACAGTTACTTGGTAATACGATACCCCTTGGTAAAACTGGTTGTCAGACTTTCGGGCTTCTGACGACCCGTAACGACTGTCAAAGATCCACGAATGACAGCCGGGACCAACGGCTTAACGAGCTTTCCGAGGCACGGAAGGGTCTTGGTATGTAAAGATGGTCACCCAACTTAACCTGATCGTTCGACCCGTGCGGCAGTTAGTATTACTAAGCCACAAGCCCCCCATTTATTTGTATATCTAATTAAAATATACATTTGTAGAGCAATATCATCATTCTTGGACAAATTCGACAAGCTAACGATAGCTCGCGGGAACTTCGTTTGCGGCGAGTTAGAACGGGCGCTACAGTACATAGAGTTGTACATGGATGAGAGAAAGGACAAGATGCAAGAACAATTGCCATTCTTAGCCGAGATATACGCCTTGTTGGATGAACCAGATTCTGTGGCTGGTAAGTAATTTATTTTATTAGTAGTACCTGCTACTCCCAGCCATCCCAAAAGGTGTGGCTCTGTTTTTTCATGCATTGATACGAGGGGGCGTTTTTAAGTTCGCGGAATGGGGGGGAGGGGGATAACAATAGGTCATTATCGGGATGGCCACAACTTCAGCCACTCAATATTAGTATAAATACCAGGTTTTATCTTAATTGGATCATTAGTCTTTGAACTATCGTCAAGCAAACAACTCAATTGGGAAGAAAGTGTGAATTATGGAAAAAATCGAGTACCGTGCCGTAATAAAGTTCCTTACCAAGCAAGGAAAGTCGTTCAAAATATACTGGAAGAGATGGAATCCGTTTACGGGGACTCTTGCCCGGGTATAACCATGGCTTATAAGTGGCACAGTCTCTTTAAACAAGGCAGGACCTCACTTGAAGACGACCCACGGCCCGGACGGTCGATCGAGGTGACTACTCCGGAAATCGTTAAAAAAGTCGAAAAAATAATATTGGAAGATGCCAGACTAAAGAAGAAACAGCTTGCAGAAATGGTTGGAGTATCGGATACGACAATTTTCAAAAATCTACATGATCATCTTAGCATGACAAAGGTCAGTGCAAGATGGGTGCCAAGAATGCTCACGCCGCCTCAAAAACAACACCGCGTGGAGTGTTCTCGCACGTTTTTGGACCTCTGTAACGAAGATAAGGATGGACTATTAAGTCGAATTGTTACTGGAGATGAAACTTGGGTTCATCATTATGAACCTGAGTCGAAACAAGACTCTATGCAGTGGCACAAAAAAGTCACACCACCACCCAAGAAGTTTAAAGTGTCACAATCGGCTGGAAAAATCATGGCAACAGTGTTTTGGGATTCAGAAGGTATCCTGTTGACCGATTATAAAGATAAAGGCGTTTCTATAACCGGAGAATACTATGCGCCTATCCTCGAGAGGTTGAAAGAAAGCATTAAAGAAAAAAGGAGGGGTAAATTGACTAAAGGTGTCCTTCTTCTTCACGACAACGCGCCTGTTCACAAGAGCCGTGTTGCGTTGGCTGCCCTGCATAAGGTGGGCTTTGATATTTTAGACCATCCACCCTACAGCCCAGACCTGGCTCCCAGTGATTATTACCTCTTCCCAAAACTGAAAAAAGAACTTCGTGGGAAGAAATTTTCAACTGACGAAGAAGTGAAGGACGCGGTTTCAGCTTATTTTTCATTTTCTTTTTTTATGAAGGTATACATAAGCTAATTGAAAGATCTGAAAAATGTATAAGGGTAGCAGGTGAATATATTGAAAGAGAAAAATAATTTAGTATTTTTATTTTCACTTCTCACCCTCCATTCCGCGAACTTAAAAACGCTCCCTCGTACTAATTAAAGCAGTATTTGGATATTCATTTAATTTTACAAAAGTTGTCGGGATACGTCTAAAACTAGGCTGTCCAACCAATTTTGAAGGTGGGCCATCATTTTGATTCCGAATCAGCCGACGGACCGTCTAGAAAGAGTAGAAGCTTGGCTACAGTTAGGTATGGTACCTACTTAGATAGATAATAAAACCATGCTAAACTTTAAAGGGTCCCCGAAACAATCAATTGCAATTATCAATATTCACGAGATTGATAAATATTGATGCGCAAATTGATCGTGTACCAAATGCAATTGAAACTATTGACAATATTACTACAATAGCAATTGATAGTTTCGGGGACCCTTTAGTTACTTATTAGTCAATCACCGTCACTATCAAAAATCACTGAGACCTTTGAAGAGGTTTTTGTGCTGATAATTTGGCGACGAATCTGAGTTAGGTATGGTCTGAAATATGTTTTGAAGCGAGTGGTTTGTTTTTCACAAACTGTGCAAAGCGAGATCAGACATTGCAGGAAAGTCCTCTGCTGTTACCAATTTATAACATTTTATGAAAACTGAAGACTGCTGTTGTTGCGAAGATACTATTTCAGTAAACATCTGTTTCAAGAAAGTGAGTTTTTGGATTTCTGTAATTTCTAGCCGGATATTGGCAGGATATTTCATTCATGGAGATAGGGTAATTGGGAACGGGTTCAGGGGCCTACTCTCTAAGTCCGTCAACGAGGATACAGGCTCGTCCGAAAGTAGTTAAATACTTAAAACTGAACCCTACTCCCGATTAATTAACTTTTCCGGATGGGCAAAAACACATTGGGAGTAAGGACAACTGTCTAAACGTTTTGACATAAATTTTTATTTCGGGCCCCGGACTAATCTTATGTCTACATAAGTATCTGTGTCTGTCTGTGTGTATACTAAAAAGATATTACACTGAAAAAACTAACTTTTTAACAGAAAACTGTCTTACATGCTAAATTACGTGAACAGTATAGAACTGTTTTCAAAGTTACATATGGCGCCCTCAGGCTGGCCTATAGACCTAAATAAATCTAATATTTAAAAACACTATATCTATATTTTTCAGGGCGTGAAGCGCCTCTGAAAGCGTGTTGGTTAAACCAGTTTTACAATATTAACAAATTATTATTGTCACAACTTATCAACTCAATTAGGAGTAGGCTTTTCTTATGGACTAAGTGTCAGAATTTTAGATCTAGGGCTAGGTCTCTGTCTTGGGCACCTGGACGCACAAAACTATACAATACTACTATATAGCCCACTTAATTAAAAAAAAAACCTACATTATAATTTATTTTACAATTACTTCGTAAAATCACTGTTTTGACACAATTCTGATGCTGATTACATTAATTGATCACTATGATATGTATGACTCTAATTTATTATACAATGCTATGCTATTTACTGTTTGGTGACACATTGTCACGAACAGGTTCATCAAAAGCTAAATATTTCCAGTGGCCGGCTTTCGATATCGCTAGCTGACCGCTGTTAGCGGGCAAATTCAAATGCTTTGGCGGAACACTACCCTCTATACCTTAGGCTAACACGGTTAAGTATTAAGTGTATAATTTAACCGTTTAATTATTTAAATAACTAACTTTTCATTTATGCCAAAGCTCAACAATAATCATTTGGCAGTGTGTGCAAACCACTCTGTCCTGAACAGACCATACCTTCGCAGAAGTAGAGATAAATGCAGCACTATCAACGTTATTACAACATATTTTCAGGTATACTGTCAATGAAGAGGTCAGAGCCTTCACTAAAAGAGTTGATCTTGGCTCAAGTAGTGACCGGACGGTTGCAAGACGCTGCACTATGCTACGAACGATTAGCACAGGAAGGCCAATTGGACAGACATAGTTTGCAGGTAAGGTTACATAAGTTAGAAAATAAATATTTTGTTCTAAAATGATTTGTTGAGACGAAGTTTTTAAAGGAGCACTTTGCTTTGTTCTGGCTTGAAGGGTAATAATGCTGGTGTAATTGCAGGTCCATGAGACATTTCAACTTGCAATGCACTGGTATGCCTCTGACGGTGACAACTTAAGTCACCGACACAGTACTGTGTCGTGTTGTGTCTTGACGCGGGATCCACCAATCAAACGAATCTGTCCAGTAGGCCAATTCTCGTACTTAAAAAACGTTCAAATTCAAGTCGCAATCTCATCTCACCGACAATCAATGTCAAAAACCTGTCACAAATGTATGTAAATTGATTGTAATTTTGACAGATTGACACTGAGATTAGAATGCGAACGGTCTTAAAAATACGGGAATTGCCCCTCAGGACTACGTAAACTCTCAACGAGTTTTGATTGACTAACATCGCGTAAGAAGGCGTCACGACACGACACAACACAGTAGTGTGAATCCGGCTTTACCATCAGATGGCCTGTTAGCTTACTTAAAACGAAATTGACTTCATTAAAAACTTTCAGGGCATGATAGACTGCTACCTTGGTCTAGACCAGCCATTCACTGCATATAGGTTACTGAGCGAGCATGAAGAAGAAGACGGTATGATGGAGTTGTCAGCTGAACCGTTATGGCGGCTCGGGCGGTTCGACGATTTGGATGAGCTTTGCAAGAAACCTGTTGTAAGTAAATACAATCAAACAACAAAAAAATATAGAGATTTATCTGGTAATAATAACTTGCCAAAATAACAATTACATATCATTGTGTAATTGCTATGTACTTAAGTTTGTATTGTGCGTATGGAGGGTAGAGGTAAGGAGAACTATCTCTGTGTATAAAAAGTGTCCGTTAAAACGTTTTACATAAAGGTGGCGCTACAGTAGCCACCGGGAAAATTTTAAAAGCAATGATTTTAGGTTATGTTTACAAAATAATGTTGGACTACGTAAATTGTTGAGGTATGGCATACTGGACTGTCACTATATAACTACTCTAGTCACTAAAAATATTAATTATTCTATTATCAATCCGTTAATTTTCTAACTCGGCATACTTCAGTCCGTTAACAACTGTTACATGCATACCACACCACGCTACGCTAGTGCCATTTTAGAGGGTTTTTGAACTATTATTTACTGTTTATGCTGGACATTTTTTCAACTTTCACCCCATAATATATGCGATAGTTCTCCATACGCCTACCCTCCATAATTGTGCGGCAGCGAGACATCGCCAAAAGGAGTGGCGTGACAGACTAGAACCTTGTACTAAAAATTGGCGGCAGGCAGACTGCAAGAAATAAGGATTTGTGTAAGGAAGACAAGTCAAAAGGCCATTGCCCCGCAGTAGACTAAAAGCTTATAAAAAAAACTTGCTACGACAAACGATCTTATTTACTTTATATTACTTATCTATTATATTTTTTTAACTTATATTTGCTGAAAATACTAATACTCGTTATCACTTACACTAGACCACACCTAAATGCCTTAATAAAAGCGTGCTCTTGGATTTTCAACTTTAGGCGCTGAGACGAGCGTTGAAAATCCAGCAGCGCGATTTTATTTAAGCGTTAATTTAGGTGTCGCTTACTGTTATTGAAAGTAGGCTTTAAAGTTGCTAACGTTATGTTCTTATTAAGTAATTTGTTGTATCTTTAGCCACCTTCAAACGAAAACTGGGGTCTGCTCATGGGCCGTACCTTACTCGCATACCGTCAACAAGACCACGACTCGTTTCTCATATCCTGCAAAGATACCACAAGTAGATTGCTTGCTCAAATGGACGGCGAGAGCAAAGGAGAGAATGCATTGAGGAGCGGCTATCAAAGTGTGCTCGGACTTCATATTATTACGGAAACTAGTCATGCTGAGGAGGTGCTGCAAAGGTAAAATATTCTCTATTTCATGCGTAATAAGCTTCATGGGGTCTTTTTGATAAAAATTAAAGGTCATAAACAAATTACGTAGAGGGATGAAAAAATAATATCTATTAATTCGAACGACTATGTTTTAATTTTTAGGCCTTTTAGTTCTGAAGAAGATTTAAGCGTGTATAGCTGCGTCCGGATATGTTCTTTTGTCCGTACCGTTCCTCCGTTCCGTATCCGCGTCGCAATCCAAGAACGCTAGTTTGGACGCCGCCGTTCGGAACGGTACAGCGTTACGGCGCATCAGAATGTCGAGGTACGCCCCGATCCCTTGCGAATCAGTCTCTTCGCTAACTTCAAAAGATGATACGATACGGCGAGGGGGGCAGTGCGCGCCAGTCTGGACGTGGTCGTCGCTCGCGTACTTTCTACTCACGAATTCGAAGTTTGTATTTAGAATCGTGGCGCGAATTTTAAATTTTCTCGTTCGAATATAGGTCGCCATTTGTAATTTGCATGGACCTACTTGGCGCACCACTGAAGGAAAATGCGATGCGAAGATCGCGACGTTGGATCGGATCGGTAGGATATACGGGCTATTTTCAATGCGTCCGTAGTTTGTCGATACGTAACGGAGATCTGAACGGAGGGACGAGACGGGCAAAATAACATACCTGGGCGGAGCTTAACTTGGTTTAACCACAGGTGCATCCAAACACTAATTCGTTATGCTCCTGCTCTTATTCCAATTTATTTACATACTTCTCCATTAGTCGTCATCGGTAGTCACCTCCTTTCCAGCCATATCATAACTATTAAATATTGATAGGCTAAAAGAGCTAAGAGACGGCGATCGTCAAAGCAGCGAGATGGTCAACCAGTTGCTGGACGAGTGGAGACGGCGACTGTCCGTCGTGCAGTCCGACGTTAGAACTATCGAGCCGCTGTTACGACTCAGAAGAATACTGCTGCAACAAACACAGGTAGTGTAAACATTATAAAGAATTAAATCCTCAATCATATTGTTCATTTCACCTTAAACATTAATTAATTTGACGATGCGACTCTCGTTATAATATTTAAAAAAAAAGTGGTGCGGGCAGTGTTTCTTATAGTATTCATTCCCTTTTGTAGACATACAACGTGTTGTTTTGCATCCTCGTCAAATTTCAGGAGGCTGTTATGAAAGACATAAATAATCAAATAAAATTACGATCCTGCTCAATAATTAATACATACTTGTTTTTTTAGATATTTAAGTTTGACAGTGGTGCCGATTCTGTTGTACACCGAACTAAACTAACTAAACTATCACTAAAATTCCTTACTTTTGGCTATGAGAATCTTAACGCTATTCTGCAAAATTTAATCTCTAAATTTAAAAATAATTTTGACACATCTAAAATCAAATTTGACAATTATTGCGACTCCACGTGGTACTTGTTTGCCGTACCACGTGATCTTTTTTTAGAGCCGTAGGCGCGCATTATGTGCGGCCTCGACTTGTTTTGTATGGAATTTTTTACTTTTTGTATGGAAAATATAAAAAAATATTACCAACACGTTGAGTTTTATAGGTTTACGGGTTGCAAAGGGGGTCGAAATTTTCATTATTTTTGCGATAGGACACACCGTTTTCGAGATATAAGCAAAAGAAAAGAAAAAAAGATACAGTACTGTTTTTGCATCTGAAGTCGAGGTGTTGGTGTGAATTTTAGTTCATGACAACTAATTTTATTCCACACCTTTTTAATCGCGATTAAAAATAGTCAGATTTAGTTAAGACAATCAAAATTTTAGGTGAAAAACGTAAAATTCAGAATAGCAAAATTGCCATTTTCACTAAATTATAATCTCAGTGCCATCTTAGTGCTGTCAAACTAAAATATAGTTAAGATGTGTCACTTTAGTCAATTTCAGAATGGGAAATCGTCGTTTGACAGGAATAAACTAAATTTTGGTGATTTTTAGTCTAGTTTAGAGAATTTTGTGACAAGAGAATCGGCACCATTATTTCAGAATACTCTACTTTCAAAGAACAGAATCGCCCCGTTGCGTATGTGGTAGGCAGTGTCGTACGACTATGTCGCTGTGTGCATGCGTTACAGTTACAGCGCAGTTACAGGGCAGTATCACACGGACCCTACACATGCCGATTTCCGAAAATGACAAAATTTAAAAATAAATACCTACTTATTTTATTATTGATTCGTGTCGAGAATCATTAGCATAGTTACCTCCACGAATTTGACGAGGATGCAAAACAACACCTTTTATACATTTCACAACTCATCCATCCTTTCGTTGATCGTCCTCAACTCTTATAGACATCTACTTCCATATTCAATACTTTACCTAACGACATGTCCCTCATTTCTCTGCATAACATGACGTCATTATTAGTCTTATGGTGTCCTAATTTAATACTTACATGTGATTTTAGCAACTCTTGGAGCCAACACATCCTCTTACGGCGAGTCGGTTGAAGGCATGCATAGGCGACCTCTGGTTACAAAGCGCGAAGCATGCTAGAAAAGCTGGAATATTCCAACAGGTACCAATTATTGATTTTTTAGTAATATCTAAATTAATATTATAAAGATGCTTTCACGCTAAAACGGCTGAACGGATTTGGATTAAGTTTGGCACATGGGTTAACCATGACCTGGAGAATGACATAGGCTACTTTTTAACCTGGATCGCAGACGATGTCGCGGGCAAAAGCTATAATTTATATTATGGCCAGCTCTTCACTTGGCGTATCTATCTCATAATCGGCGTTACTTGACCATAACGAAATACACCCTGTTTTAATTGAAATAAAGTTTATTTTGTATTGGCGAAGAACCGCAAATATGGCAAGAAAAGTGCCGCCTTTATAGGTTTAGACTATTCCGGTCTTTTGACAGGAAAACCGTCGTAGGAAGTGAACCCGCATTTTGTTTGGCGACTTATTTGTCATAGGAAGCTAGAGTGTAACGAAACAGCAGTTGCATGTATTTGGGACAGCTATGCTCTGTTTGATCTGATTGTCAATTAAATATCAACCAACGCATTATGTCACTCCATTGTCCTTTCAGTCCTACATGTACGTTCTCAATGCGGAAGAATATCAACCTGAGGAGTTGTTCATAGAGAAGTCCAAGATGTACTGGGCACGCGGTCAGCACGAACATGCGTTTACTACGCTACGACGAGGCTTGGATGATACCTACCCTATGTTGGAGCAACTCAATAATGATCAGAGGTTTGTGAAGTGGTTATTATTCAACACTAGAAACTATTTGAAATCTTTCAGTGATTTGGCTACTTATATTTTTCTTAAAATTTCAGTCTAACAAGTAGTTCTATAATTTAAAGCAAATAATTATCATGGTCATCGACATCATTACTTCAGCCGAAAGATGTCCACTGCTCGGCATAACAATGGAAATATATTTCTTGATTATCTTGTATTTAAAAAGTTTTAAGAACAACGTGTGTTGCCATAATTAGTTTTGGTACTTCATGGTAATTTTAGCTTTCAATGGTTCGGTTTTTTATCCTTATTTCTTTCAACATTACTTTCAGAAAAATATGTGCCAAAGCAAAATTACTTATAGCTAAGTACAATGACGAAACTACAAATGTCGACGTTGACGTCAATATTGGATATTACAAAGACTCTGTTGAAGTCTTCAAACAGTGGGAGAAGAGTTTGGTAAGTTGAACATTGCTAAAGAAAATAATATAGTAATAACCCCACCAGCGTATCACTACGTTGACGTCGTGGTGGGGCTTGCGCGCTCCGAACTCTAGGTCTGTACCGGTAGAGTTTACTTGGCCGGAACGTGTCTAGGGAGAGGAAACACGCAGGGCAGCATGTGGCGAGCTGTTGGGCAGTAGCGACCGCACGAACCATATCTCCCGGGAGTAGTCTTGTTCCTCACCTCTGGTTTGCCTTTATTGGCCGGCTGGAGTGAACACTGATAAGGAACAGAGCTCCTACCCAGTGGCGTAGCTAGCATGGGTGGCACCCGGTGCGTATAGTTGTGGTGTCACCCAAGAATAAAAACGGTTAAATTAATAAGCATCCGATAAACGTAAACTGGGATTTAATTTAATTATTACAAATGAGTCTTTCATAGTTAAAATACAATTTTCTCTCTTCTTCTTTCTCCTGGCTATTATCCCAATTTATTTGGGGTCAGCCCTCCTTGCACTTCTGATGGTCATCATCTCGCCTCATTACATCATGTTCGTACTAGCGCAAGCGGTTTTCGCTAAGTTTTTAGCGTATCTTAACGACTTTTAAAGTACCACGGATATGTTCGTTTCTTATTTTATCCCTTTTCGAAACTCAACCAGACTAGCGTAGCACCTTCGTCTCTGTGGTGAACATTTTCTGTTCATCCGTCTTCCTCATTGGCCAGCACTCAGATCTATATAGTACTTTTGAAGTTCAGCTGTCAGTGTGAGTCCTGCATCGGTAGCCAACTCACCGGCCATTCGGTTTTTACGACGAATTCGTATTTCTATTGGAATGTCGTATAGTCCTCTAGTCCTCCGATTTTTTCACAGAAAGATCTATTGCTTCTTCTACAATATGACTCGGTTTTTCTTCAAATAGACTGTCCCCACTGACCTCTATTAGAATACGCTGGACTGGCTATCGCTATCAATTTCATGTGCCTATTTGAAAATCGCCATTTTGGCGCTGACGGCAGCAGTGTGGGGGAATGGAACTAATACTAGTGATGTATAACAAAAGGTTTGTTATCGATAAAAACTTTTCTGATATCGACCACAATGATAGAAATATTACCAACGCTATTGTTACAGATTTCCTATAAATTAAATTGGTTTAGGTAATTATTAACATGTAACATTCGTGTTGTCTTTTATACGTAATATGTTTTTAAAAACGTGAAATACGTTTTATAACATATTTTAAAATTTACTAAAATTGTAGATAATTGATTTAAAACAATATAGGCATATATTTTGTTAAATGTTACTAAAACACAGATAAAAAGACATGTCTGCACTAGTTGAGTACCTAACTAATGAACTATAGATAGTCGTAATAAGCAGATATTTTACGTAGAAATCGTAACTTGAAATAGCAGTATCTAGTACTGTTTATGGACTTTAATAATAAGTAGCACATGTCCGGTTGACCCCTTCCTTCCTTGTTCTCCTTAATCGGATAACAGTTCACTATAGGATCAATAAATAATAAAATTCTGTAAAATAGTAAATTACTAAGATAGAAATAGTAATTAATAAGATAATCCCTTCCTATAAAGAGTGCACAATAAGATATTATTACTAGTCAGATACCGCATGTTGCCATGTGATAAGAGACACAATAACTCTCTATTAGGTCTGTAATTACGGTAATTAACTTGTAACAACTTAATTACCGCAGGGGAGGGGGACAGGGAAATAAAAAAAGCATTCTCAAATCACATATTTTATTAAGTTAAAAATTACTGTCGAGCCATTTTTTCAACGTAGTCCGTGACTGATGTTTTAAGAAACAGGCTTCCGTGAAGTGTTTAGAACACAGATAATGATACATTGTCGGAGTCCAGTTGACAACCTTCATATTTTTTAACCAAAGTTTGAGAGTGTAATCGGAGGGGAACCTGTAATTAAAGGAAACATTATAGTAGGTATGGGTAAAAAATTATATACATATATCTATAATTATATAGAACACTTAATGAGAATTATGAATCATAAGTGTTAAATTATTTGTTATTGACTGTAATAATAATAAACCTTGAAGTGTTTTGCTATTATTAGAGATCATTAAATGTGCGTATCATTATTTTAACAATGATGAGCATGACTTTTGTTTTACATCATAATATTACGAAAGTATCGATATGAATTTTGACATCCCTAACAAAAGTTATTGGTTATAAAAATGTTTGTAAAATCCCGTAAACTCGAATAGTTTACGTTTATTATTGTAAGAATACACTGTTTTAAGCGGTTTTCTAATAAGCATTTATGTTTTAGATTCACTTACTTGTGAAAACTGACACCACTGCCATTTTCGTATCGTGTTTTACAATATACGCACGATTTCATGTTGGACGAACAATACAAGCTATGATACAATCACTGTCACTATTATAACACTTTAATTTATATCACAATCACAGTAAACACTTTAGAAAACTTTTTATTCCGCAGAGACACTTAGCGTAAAATCAACAAACAACGGCCATTTGCAATCTTATTAGTTCTCAGAACTCTCACGGCTGTCACTGGGGGCGCTTTGAATCGGCATAGCAAATAGCTGTCATTTTGTATGGGATAGCCAGTCCAGCGTATTATATAGAGGTCAGTGACTGTCCCTCATTTAAAAAAAATAAAAATGACAAAGTTTTGAGGTAATCCCCGCCCAATCGAGCCATAGAGCCACGAACATAAAACAACAGACAATGTGAACAGGAAAAAAAATCATGGTCTCATGGTGTAGTCAGTGTGAACAATTTCTTGTTAACATTATTATTTCATAATAATGGTTTCAAGCCTAAGTGATATATCATTGAAAAACGTTATGGTTTGTGTTTTTTTCTTTTCACGGTCGGGTGTCACCCCCATACACGTGGCACCCGGTGCGGACCGCCCCCGACGCCCCTCTCTAGCTACGCCACTGCTCCTACCTCTTTTATGCCTTTATTGGCCGGCTGGAGTGAACACTGATGAGGAACAGAGCTCCTACCTCTTTTATGCCTTTATTGGCCGGCTTGAGTGCCTATTCGCAAGAGCGAATGTGCTCGGAGGAAGGAAGTATTCCAGTAAGTGCTGATAGGGATCTTGACCATTTTCCGGGCTCTGGGACTGTTCTGATAGCCGTGGAATACCTCTCCACTCCTCAAGCACCTCAGGACATGATGCCCCTTTTTCGCTTCGTCACTATGTGCTAGCTACAGTTCCCGGGGCCCAATATTGAGTGTGCAAGTCATCCCCTGCTATTTTATCCATCTATTTAAAAAACATTGATCAGGCAGGAGACATAGTCCTTCCATAGTTCTTGGTAACCAGTCCGCTTGCCACTAGCCACCCAAACCCATAGGCCAATATATATTTTTTCCATATACTGCAATAGACCTACACCAACCGGGGTGGTGTCCTTGGGTGCACTTGCACAGTGCATACATGGATAATCGTCCGTTGGTGCTGCGTTTCATTAAAATTGTCTAAGGGGCCTCTGCGAGTTGGTTTCGCCCTTCGTACGCCTTCCAAAGGACCGGGAACCCATGGTCCCAAGTTATGTGAAAAGCTTAAACATTTAATAATAAAAAAGTGCGAAGTCCTTGGTTGACAAGTATGGAAAGAGTTTCTGACTTCCATAGTTATAAATAAATAAATAAATAAACATCGTCTGACATTGCACACAGCACCATCTAGTTCCAAGTTAAGCACTTAACACTTAAGGCTTGTGTTATGGATACCAGATGGTTGATACACTACTTAAATACATTTTTTTTTTGTAAATACATACATATTATAAATATACATCCATGACTCGGGTACAAATGTCCATATTCATCATACAAACATTTGCCCCTACCGGGATTCGAACCCAGGACCATTTGGTTTCGCTGACTACACTTAGCCACTGTAGCCACTACACCAAACGTGTCGTCAAATAGTTATTGAATAAAATTTGTTTTCCATAATCTAAAGTCCATAATGAAAATAAGTAAACTCTGGCTTGCGCAGGAGTGGAATGGCTCAAGCAAAGAGAGGCGGCAGGTTCAGCAATTGGTAAAGTTGGGCTGTGCTGTGGATGATGATCCAACAACCTGGAGAATGTTCCTAGCTATGTCACCTTGAAATGCTACTGTAATGACAATATACACATCCCACGGTTAGGCAAAACACCATGGAGATGAACACTGGCCCCACAAGTTACTGTCATTTTCTTATCACAGGTCTGTCTTGGAGCATATTACGAGAAGGTGAGCTGTGGCGAAGGCACTAGTACTAGTACAATGTGGTCGCGACGTCTGTACGCACTGAACAGCTACGGCAAGGCGCTGCAGTACGGACACAAGTATCTATACCAAAGCATGCCGCGGATGCTGTCTATTTGGTAAGTCAGTTATCTGTAACGTACTTCTAAAATATTATATCTACATCAATCTGTTCTATTCTACTCTATTACTTCACTGCTCTCGGCACCACGCTAAGACTTTCCAGTTTTCTAGAAATCAACCAATATGGACCGGCTATCTCCTTCGGCCTATCTTGTTGCTGATTGTCGTATCGATAACTCAACCCTTCTCTTCTTTTTTTCTCGTGTTGACACTATACGAGAATAAAATTTATTAAAGAGTAGCAAACAGGCAAGGTTGGCACCGGGGCTAACAGCCCAGGCAGTCAGCCACGCCTCTCGAATTATTTGACGCTACTCGAAAATTTTACATTCTATGGACATTTAAACCGTCTCAATGTTTACAAGTCCCTTTTTTATTTGTAACTTATGTTTCAGGTTGGATGTCGAAGTAACTTCAACAGACACAAGCGCCCACTCAGTGTTAGCTCAAATGACAGAGATCATCAAGACTTATTCGGAGAGATTACCCCTGTACCTTTATCTCACAGCTTTCTCGCAGATCGTATCGAGAATCTGCCATCCAGTGAAAGAGGTAATTTAACATAAAGTATTAACATAAACCACTCATAGACTTATTCCTGCGCATCAAAAAGTCCTAAACGCAATGGTCCTAATAGCAAAACGACCTATAATCAAAACGACACTTTAGCAAAATGTCCTATTAGGTAATCGTCCTACGAGCAGTATGTTCAAAACAAAACGTCATATTTGTAAAGTACAGTAATACTGAAAAATCCTTATTGAAAGGTTTAAAGGAGGGGATGAAACCGTTGATATGAAAAAAAAAACAATTTCATAAAGAGGTATTTCTTATTTCGCCGGTATACGTACCGTATTTGTATTCTGGTATAACTTTCACAAATATGCACTGATTCCATTTATTTGTTTGAAATCGGACTAACCGTTTTATTTATGTTTGGCAGATTTATATAAGTATTGTTGCTTTTGTATGGATCCAATAAGTTTTCCACGTTGTGTTTGAGTTCAGAACTACCCAAATGTTTTGACCATAAAATAGTAGTAATGCACGGCGACTGATTTTACTCTTCGGTCTTCTGTACAACTTGCCGAACAGTATGGTATGGTCTACGGTTCTGAAGCCTTTTAGAAAACCGGCTTGTTCTGGTGGCTGGAACTCGTTAAGTCTCCTTGCGAGTCGGTTCGTAACGACTCTCGAGAACAGTTCGTACGGTGGGCGGGTGGGCGACGGTAAATCCAATCGTCGCGTTCTTCTTCGTCTTTTTGTTTACATGTAAATCAATGTTGTTTATACAGTTTACGCCCAGTAGGTGGTCACAGGCGTTGTTCAGATCATCAAGGCTGCAGGTGACACGGACATTAGCGTCGCGCTAAATTCGCGGGGGCGGAGGCAGCGTTTGAAATGCTTAGAGGCCCGAGTAGCCTGGCCTTCCTTTATAATCTTCGGAGATAGACAATAGAACAATGTGCCGCAGATAATGAGCAACATTTGCTGTAGTCGCTTGTCAATAGCTATGCCTTACAAATACATTAACGTGTCGTGCCTACCTATCGCTCCTACATATCGTTTTTTCTGAACTAAATAACGAAAAAGACAAAATATTTTTAAGATCGGTTTTTATTTTAATACTTAGTGTCTCGAGCAGAAGATAAATAATAAAATATACCTATGAAAATTTCTTAATATGACATTTTGTCACAATAACGGGATGGTATAGTCCACATACATATTATGTATGTGGACTATACCATTCCCGTTATTTTGTTTTATGGACCGTCTTTGCTAATATGACATTTTGCCAAAGTGTCGTTTTGCTATTATGACCATTTGCGTTTAGGACTTTTTGATATGGAGGAGAATTATTTTGGCTTAGCAATCTTATTGGCGAAGACATAGCCATGTAGTGAAAATGTGTGAATCTGTGACGAAATATGGTAATAAATGTGCAAACGTTGTCTGACGACGCGACGTTAGCACGTTATTTATTTAACACGTCGTACTTCGTTCTAACTTTCCAAAATGTTATAACGACATAGCTAATCTCATTATCAAGAAAGCACTCCAAAGTTGACCACTGAACAAAATTACTCAAATTCACGCCTTTTTCCAATCAAGGCAGACAGGAAGTACAGAACGCTACATACTTACTCGTACTCCTTTTGTTTGCTTCGTACACGTTTATGAATTCACAGAACTTGACTGTGCATAATCTTAAAATCACAATATTTGGATTGGTGATCTAAGTCAGAAGTCTCACTAAATACTATTACAAATACTCCTCCTGATATTGTTAAAATATATTTTTCCCCCTTTACAACTCTTCAAGGCAAGCAAAAGAGTGTCGATTCCCAACTTCATTAAAATATTTTATTTTATACTATACATTTATCCAAAAAAGATAGTATATAAGTTAACATTAACAGATTTAAAATAATATTAATAATATGTACATGTATATACAAACAGAAGGAAAATAATCATAGGGAATCAAAAAATTCGTCCGCATCACTGTCAACAGGAAAAGTGTCCAAAAGGCTCGCAGCATTGCCACGTTATATCGCTATGCTGATTCATTGGCCAAAAAATAGGCGATTCCTCTGGTCACGTGAAGAGTCGACCAACCGGTTGGCGATGTCTCGAAAAACCAATAAAATAAATAACTTCAGAACATTAAGTTAATCTTATTTTTCAGGTATACCTCCAACTAAAAGCGATTATAGTGAAGCTAATAATGGCGTACCCCCAACACACTCTATGGATGATAATGAGCGTCATCAAGTCGAGTTACGCACAACGTATCAAGCGCTGTGCCGATGTGTTCGCAGACCCTAGGCTTAAGGAACCGCGCATGTTAAAGCTTATCAGCGACTTTACTCAACTCGCTGAGAAGTTGATTGAGCTGTGTAATAAGCCTATAGTTGGAAGCTCTTCGGTAAGTTGGATTATGCTGAAAAATATTTTTTCATACCACTTGCTCAAAAAAGTGACATTCTATGCCACAAAAAGCGAACACAACAATAGTCATTTTTAATCTGTTAAAAACAGGGAAAGAAAATTGTACTGAATTTCATTCATCCTCTAGTGGGAGAATGCGATTTAAATTTGCAATACTTACCGAAATTTATACTGAACTACATCTGTGTTTACACCATTGAGTTTGTATATAAAGCATTATACATCTTTTTGAAAAAGGAATACACATTTATTATGCAGTTATGATTATTAAATAAAATACGAAAATTGACGAGGCCGTATGAGCTTGATGCCTTTGCTTTTCCGACAAAAAAATATTAGTCTAGGAATTTGCCGCGTTCTTGTTTTCTTCAAATACATAAACGTTAAGTTTATTTTAATTTATTTTTATAAATAAGTTAATGTTCTAAAAATACGTTTAATTGTCATTATTTTTAATAAATGCTTATCTCATATTATTATTGTTCAAATGGTACGAAAAGTAGAGTATTTTCCTCGGTGATATAGCTGTCTTAGTCTTGGGTGAACTTAAATCCCTCGCTACACTCAGGACTCGTCTTATATCCCTCGCTTCGCTCGTGATTTAAGTTTTTAACACCCTCGCTACGCTCGGGAGTAAACCTCGAGTCCTTCATTACGCTCGCGATTTAAATCGTCATCCGCGACAGAAGACACTGCTTTATCCCATCGGTTAATAATCTACTATTCTTTCAACTACGTAATAATGTTATCATTAATCACTACAAAACCGATCGCAAAAGACGTATTTTTTGCTTAGAACCAAAACAGTGCAGAAATGTTATATGAGATCTCATGGTTGCACAGTTTTTCATGAATGCACTGTTTTTTTTAGATATAAATTTACTACAGAGGTTTAATGTCTCCCATTAAGTTTAATATAAAATGTATGCATTAGATCAAGAAATACTGGCTGAAAACAAAATCGGCTGAATAAAATCGACCTGGTCAAAAAAAAAAAAAAATGTCGCGCATTTTGTACCATTGTAAAACTTTGATACTTCAATTTAGCAAGAAAAGTTAAAAAGAATGAAAATAGACAGCAATATGAATTCAACTCCAGAATAATTATTATTTACAAATAAACCAAACAAATACTAGAATAAATGTTCCGAGTAAAAGTGATAATTTCACTTTTAATAGGAGGCACATTTAACAATTGTAAGTTTTAAATGTTTGAGGAGAAAATGAATTAAACTTTGTTTTCATTAACTTAGTTTTTATTTTGACTAGGTATATTTTATCACGGTACGTAGATTGGTAGTTGAAAGAAAAGTCGATTACGCACACTCGTGTTAATTTAGTGCCCTCGCGTGCGCTCGGGCACCAACATAACACTCGTGCATTTATAACTCACTTTGCGCTCGATGCAACAATCTACTATTTTTAAATAGTTCTAAGTACTTATGTAATTTTAAAGTCACGTGTTTGTTGAATAAAATTACAAACAAAACGGACAAACATAATGTATCCATATATCTGGTTCTCCAGTCTTACCGATAGGTATCGCGGTACCCAGTAACTGGGTTGTGGAGGTCAGATAGACCGTCGTCGCTGCATGTAAAATACTGGTATTCAGGACTCGCATCCGGTAAGACTGTTAGCCGACCAGCCACCCTAACGTAGTTGGTAGCTGGGCAGATGATGAGAATTACGTAGAATGAAGAGTTATACATTCCAGAAAACAACACCTGTAGGCCAATTCTCGTACTTAAAAAACGTTCAAATTCTAGTCGCAATCTCATCTCAGCGACAATCAATGTCAAAAACCTGTCAAAAATGTATGGAAATTGATTGTAATTTTGACAGATTGAGACTGAGATTAGAATGCGAACGGTCTTAAAAATACGGGAATTACCCCTCTGGTTAAAATTTTAAGTGATACAAGGTTTTCAGAATGTCTTTGTTATTATTATTATTTCAATAGTACACGGGCATGCTTCGTTTGTCCTTACTGATACAGTCGTTACCACCCAGGGCGGCAAACATGATAAAATATAATCTAATCTAGATTTCAATCTTTCGATCTAAGTAATTAATAGAAGTATGATAAGATTGATAGGATATCAGACACGGGTATTGTAAAAATATTGTGATTGTGTGTTTGTTGTGATGTGATAAAATTCAAGATCAGCCATAGAGATATGTGTCATATCGATCTATTTTCGATATCTTATCGACACTGTTGACGATTTTATTATTAAAAAAATCTGCTCAACATTTCCGCGAATTTACGTGGACCGACTTTGCCGTCTGCAAAACTTCGGATGAAGCTGCATATTAAAGAAACAACCAATCTTATACATGGCTAGCCGGCTCTTCTCTTCTCTCTTCTCTGCCCGCGACGTCGTCCGCGTTCAATTTCTTGTCCCCCGACCCATCCCTACGCATCGCATCACCTGCCCGCGCTATCACTTCGATTTCGCTTAGCGTTCTTTCTGAGTTTTTTTCTTTTTGCTCCGCTCCTAGGGGTCATAGCGCGATGTTAAATAACCTGTATCCTTAGGCTATCGAATGCAAAAAGATTTTTTGAAATTCGACTAGTGGTTCCAGAGATTACCCGCTACATACAAACTGACAAACAAACAAACAAATTGTGTCTCTTTATAATACTTGTCTTATACGTGATGAGACTGGATGGAGGGATGGAGTGGATGGGATGGATCGAGTACATGTAGACTTGGGTAATCGTGTCGTACATATAAAGTTCCCAAACATGCTAACGAGTACATTATGTAATTCCTTATGTTGATCTATGACGAAACCAGGTAGTCGGAATGTCCGTTGTGTTTGGATAACCATGATGGTGTCAAATCAAACCGCAAATATTAAAGTACCTTATTTATACACGGTGCGTGTAAATACACGTTTATATGTTGACGCCTTTTTGTAGTTTAGCGTAATGTGGGTTTAAAGTTTAGAATATAAAATAAATGATTTCCTACAAAATATCTGTTGTCTTTATGGTCGGAACGGCGAAGATTCTACTACGACGGTTCGGTAGGTACTTCTTTGAGAAACAAACACTGAATGTTCTATGGAAGCATTACATTTAATTTAACTTTCAAACCTTGCTTACTTTTTAAGCTCCCTTACAACGACCCTTGCTTACCTTTTAGCTTCCCTATTGGCGCATTCGCAGATGTAGATCAGAATAAGCCAATATGTAGCTCTTCCACGGGTGTCATACTTACATCGAAAAATCACCCATCAGTAAACTGATGACGTCATCATAACCCATTTATCTTCTAACTCTGCAGCTTAATTTCCATTTTCACAGACCACAACAGTATCGACTCTAGTCAGATCGTTACCGCGGCTCCTGGCCGCCGATAACTTCAGCCACGTAATGATACCCTTCCAAGAGTTCTGTAAGATTGTGCTACCATCCAAGGCGGCGCGACAAGAGCGCATAGACTTCAACATACCCACTGAACCACCGGTGTATATCGCGGGAATTGAAGAAAACATTAGTATACTGCCTTCTTTGCAGAAACCTAGGAAGGTTACTTTGAAAGGTAATTGTGGTTTGTAAATTGCTTGCTCCCTGTGTGTGTTGTGAACAGTTCCCTGACCTCATTATCCTGAGCTCCACTGTTATACACTTGTACAGTCGAGGAAAGAAAATGTTAAGCGTTTTAAGGTTTTTTCCCCACTTCGTATTATCAACATTATGCATGAAAATTACAGTTCAAAAAGGTGGCATGCGCCCGCTATGTGAGAACGGATTTTGTTTGAAAATTGCTTAACATTTTCACTCATTGCTATTATATTACCATTTTGCTATGATGATAAAAGGGACGACTTGTTGTCTTTTGTAGGCCCAATTCCGATACACCGGGCTGATATTGTCATTATGTTAAAGTAAAACCCAACTACTGTTGGTACTCAGCACTGTAAGCCAATTAATCGGTACTACCTTTTAGGTTCCGACGGCAAATCCTACATAATAATGCTAAAACCCCGCGACGACCTTCGCAAGGACTACCGTCTGATGGAGTTCAATGGAGTCGTGAACCGATTCCTACAGGACGCGCCCGAGACTCGGCGTCGGCGACTGTACATACGTACTTACAGTGTGCTGCCATTGAACGAGGAGTGTGGGCTCATTGAGTGGGTGCCCAATCTGGTTGGTTTGAGGCCGATTTTGATGCATGTTTATAAGCAGAAAGGTAAGAAAAGAGTTTCAAAGATAGATGAATTAATTCATGAAACGGAGAGTAGAATCTCTAATGATTGTTAGACACAATTATCTCTAGACTTGTTCGCACTGGCAGGCAAAACACACATAAGAAGAAATAATAACCTTTCTGTTCTGCATATGAGTTAGTTTTGGCTTTTCCTTTGCAAATCAATCAAATCAAATTAATTATGTTTGCAGAAAACACTGTTACAATGGTGTTATTGAGTATAGGTACATGTCTCAAGTGATTCGGCCGTAAGGCATGCAAAATTTATCTATCATGGTTTATCAAAATCAAGATTGACATTGAAAAATTAGTTTAAAGTATTTGAAAATATTCAATTAATGGAGTGTCCTTCTTAGGCATATTATTACAGATTAGTTATTCATTTAATAATAATAGTAATTAAATTATTTCAATGTCATTCCTAGAATACATACAAAACATTAACAGATTAATTATTCAGAAATACATGCATAAAAATTGTTCTATTACCTGATGTCACTGTGTGGTCTTGAGTTTGGAAAATTTTTCGTTTAAGTAGGTAGTCATTCAGCTTATAGTAACATTTATTAACTGAAATGCAAACTAATTTCATAGCAATAAAAGTTCTAAATAAAAGTGTTCTTTGGGGCAATTTACTAGATTTTCTTTTTGTCGTAGGTATTCACACAAGCAATCGCGAGTTGAAAGAGATGATGTGCGCGAACAAAGATCCAGTGGAAAAGAAGAGGCGTATTTATGAACAACAGTTACTGCCACGTCACCCGCCTGTCTTTCAAGAGTGGTTCCGAAGAGTGTTCTCCGATCCTTATGGATGGTATAATATCAATACTTTATTGATTTGATCCCTGTTCAAGATTATTCGCTTGGTTTTTAAAACACTTGATTTAAACACAAGTAACACCGGCTCACCGGAGTGTGCTCACACTCCTAAATTATATATTACATATAATTTAGGAGTGTGAGCTCGTGTCTACCTATATTACCTATATATTATATATAATACATAATTATACACACATAATACATACATAATTATTATATTACATTATTATATATAATAATATATAGGTAAGTAATAAAGGTAGACGTCTAAGGGCCTGTGTCCACTGGCCGCACGGCACGGCAAGGGATTTTTATGCGACGAATAGGAATATAACTTATTAGTATAACAATAAAGTTGAAATTTCAATAAAATTAAAAAAGTGCGTCATGGCATGCCTAAGGGTACCGCGGCATCGTTGCTGTCAGAATGCGCTTGCATGTAGTGATGCAGGGAAGCATATAGGGATGCCCCTGCCGTGCCGTGCCGCCAGTAGGCGCAGGCCTTATTCCTCCTTTTTAACTCTAGGAAGTTTAATATTATTTAAACCATATTCCGGGTTTTCAATAGGGTTTATATCCTGCAGGTATCAAGCAAGATCTGCTTACATCAGGACCACTGCTGTAATGTCGATGGTTGGATACATTTTGGGTATGTTTCATAGAGCTACGAACATTTAGTCCTAAACGCATTTCAGATAATTCACGTTGCTAGTCATTGTTCAGAAGTAATTTATATTTCTCCTATTAATATTTCACTAGGTCTAGGTGACCGACACGGTGAGAACATATCCTTCGACTCAACGAACGGCGACACGGTGCACGTAGACTTCAACTGTTTGTTCAACAAGGGAGAAGCGTTCGAGTGGCCTGAACGAGTTCCCTTCCGTCTTACACACAACATGGAAGCAGCGATGGGACCGCTCAGACATGAGGGGATGTTTAGGTAAGAAGTATTTAAAACCACTATGGCTCAGTGCAGCAAAATGCTCGACCATGTTCTTTGCTGTCTCTGAGTGGAAATATGCGCGAGCATGCTCGAGCACACGCCACGGAATCATCTATTACACACATTTTGATCATGATAAGGTTCATTATAAAGTTATCGATAAAAATGCTTTAGCTGCCATCTGCTCTGACCCTAAAACGTAGTATTTACCGCAAAAATACAGTGATAAAGCCATTTTTCTAATAAAGTGTCAATTGGCTGTACCTATGTGGGTTGTACAAACCGAATGCACAGATTATTTAATAGTTACTACGTAACTGATAAATCACTCCATACAAAATCGTCCATACCTACTTTTATAATAGCCTACCATTTTTTGTCGCGCGAAAATGTACTTTAAGGTTTGAACATTACGTTATTATTCCTCTGCAACAGCGGGCGGGCACGTGACTTTGTATTAAAATTAATAAAGTCAGGGTTGCCTCTTTAAATACAAGGATTTTTTATTTGTAGCCCGGTTTGTAGTACAAAAGTTTCAGCCGAAATTACTAGTTATTACACCTGCTTAGTGTCAAGATGATAAGACACTTACCGTGGCGTCTGGTTTTACCGTGGCCCCTGGCAAAGGCAACTGAAGGAACGCTGGTGGGTTTTAGTCAGTAAAAGTCTGACACGCCCTCCCGCTCCGCCCAGAGCGGGAGAAGTTATTTGAGGAATTTACACCAAAAAAAAAAAGGTTGACATGACACCGCGCAACGCAAGTTACCTTTATGATGACGTGGTGGCGGGCGAGGATAGACGACGGCATACGATGGACTTATATAAACTTGTGTACCACCTTAATTGTATAAAACACCTTGATTTTCGGCTGTCTTACGATTTTTTGAAAAACTGATATTGATGAAATAGTCAGAGAGCTCGCCGCTCAATCGTTTACCTTATCTTATTGTAGGAATAAAGTGATTTGGTAAGAAGTATTTAATAACAGTTTTCGGTGGGAAGTTCAATTTTCCTCTCTATCTGCACAAATAACAAATTTCTGGTAAGGCGAAAAGGTAAGAGATTTAGCGGTTTACTTTTGGATAAAAATTTTGAATAGATATCATATAATCATTAATAATTGGGTAGGTAGTATGAAGAACAAAACAATATTGGTTAAGAACATACTAATCATTTTTATTAATGACCAAATGAAAGTACCTAAACTAAATAGTTATAAATGTTTTATATGTTCGCGCCATTGCCGGCAACCTACTGAATTTGTGTCGTGGCCGACACAGCGGCGGGTAGGTAATTAGCGCGCGCAAGTACATGGAGTGACAGAGGCCTGCCGAATGGAAGAATATTCATTGCGCGTCAACCAATACGTGCACCAGAACGTGCCAACAAGACAAATCCGATTGTCAATTATACCTTAATTCGTTTATACCTGCCAGCTTTTCTGTTAATACGATACAACGAAAATACTTAATTATGTAACCCCAAACGTAACCTTTTCTGTTATTTTTAAACGACTTCAAAAAAGGAGGAGGTTCTCAGTTCGGTTGTTTTTTTATGTTTGTTACCTCAGAACTCCGTTCTTTATAAACCGATTTTTTTCTTTATTTATTTGATAGGATTTACTTCCCGATTGGTCCCATATAAATTTGGCCAAGTTCTGATTAGTGATTAGTGGTGTTTGAGTCAGCCTCAATAATACGTATTTTTTCCACATGTGTCATCATCAACAGTGTATGTTGATGATGTTGTAATAACTTCCTGTCACTGTTATTTACATTGCAAGTAGTGGTACACTACTTTGCTTGGGGTAGCTACCACAACAAAAAAGTGAAAAAAAAAAATAGAAACACAACCACAGACTTCAAAAAAAAAAAATGTAAAAATTACTTTATTTTCGGAAGTCGGTGGCATTAAGCGAATACGATAATAAAAGGCACAATAACGAAGACACCGACTTCCGAAATTAAACTTATTTTTCACTTTGTAATGTTTTTTTTGGAAGTCGATGGTATTTTTTTTGTGTAAAAGTTTTTCGACTAGATATCTTTAGCTAGTCAAAAAAAACTATTCACAACTATACATAATTATTTAAATTGTATAATACAATAAGCTGTTTGTGATTCTTAGTATAACGAGCTCTTGGTAACAGTGCAATGTAGAATCGTGGCGGCAATAAGGGTGATAGGCTATCTACTAATTGCGCCTTTTTCAATAAAAGTCTAGATTACGGAGTGTTTTTGTTGTAAGTATTGTGATTGTTATCGATAGTGATTTTTATCTTTTTATATACCAATCCAGTTGTATAATGGATAAATAAATCAATATGATATTTTTTTTATTGTTAGGCGTAATTTTTCTTCAAGTTCATGGTCATTTAATTATGGTTATTTCATTTATATTTCCGATGGCACGGAAGGACTCGCATGGTTACGAAGCGTAACTTATTACTTAGGTAATTTTAATATTTACCTAGCTTTAATATTAAATGTGTTGTTAAATAAAAACCCAAATATTAAACCACACGAGCAATATTATAATTTTAATTAATTAATTAATGAAATTAATTATTATTACATTCCAATAAAAATAATCAAAACTGAATTATCTATTTTCAACATGTGCTATCCCCTTGTTTTCTTTAGCTTGTTTATGAAAACATGTTATATTTTACAGGAAATTGATTATCTACTATTACATTTGTGGATTGTATTCGTAAAATGAATAAGTAAAACTAGATAAAAATAAATATAGTTTATAGTACCTAGTCACAGACCTTTGGGATGGCTCAGCAAAGTACCAACTTGCCGCGCTTGACTCGGTGGAACGCACAGCTAAGAGGCTCATTGGCGACGTAAGCTTCACAGCTTGGCTCATCGCCGCAAGGTCGCCTGCTTGTCGGTCTTTTACAGATTGTGCTTCGGTGATTGTGCCCAAGAACTCCACGACCTCATTCCACCGGCCCCCTTCTTCTATCGGTCATCTAGACGCACTGCAAGTTACCATCCTTACCTAGTTGCTATTCCACCAATTCGCACTAAGCGTTTCCAAATGTCTTTTGTTATGCGCACAGCAAAAGAGTGGAACTCTCTACCTGCGTCTGTGTTTCCGAACGCTTACAACCCTAATCTCTTCAAAGTGAGAGTGAACAGGCTTCTTCTGGGTAAGCTCACTCCACCGTCGACTCTGTCTCTGTCACCACTGACCTAGACTAGAGTCAAGAGCAAACGCATCATAAATAAAAAATAAAAAAGATAAGCTTTTTGATTTGTTGTCACAGTCATTGCATCTAAAAATTGCCGACACTATAAATACAATAGTCATAATATTATCATTATGTAGTTCTCACGAGGTTGCGCACACAACTACGAGTATGTATACATTAGCTACGTTAACACGGAAGTCAAATAGGTTTTTAATATAGTTTTAATTTTAATTGAATTCTGTTTAGATGTCTTTATAAGACCATTACTGTACAGAAAATATGATTGCACGATTGTTACATTATTTAGTATAGTTTTAATTTTAACGGAGTTCTCTTTAGAGGTCTTTATAGGACCATTACTGTAAGTACAGAAAACATGATTGCACGATTGTTACCTATTTTTTATAGTTTTCATTTTAATGGAGTTCTCTTAGAGGTCTAGGACCATTTCTGTACAGATAATATGATTGCACGATTGTTATAATCGCCGGCACGTAACTTGGCAAGACTGGTTAGATGCGTTTTTGCTTTCTTTATCTTTCTTCTAAACAGACATGTTTCAAAATAATATTATGGCAATGAACATAGAATAATGACAAACAGTAAAAGTGTAAATTTTTTGGTTGCACTAAGTGTACATGCGCAAACTTACTCCCAATACGCCAAAACCTTGCCAAGTTACGTGCCAGCAACTATACCTATTTTTTATAGTTTTAATTTTATTGGAGTTCTCTTTACAGGTCTTTATAGGTCCATTACTGTACAGAAAATAAGATTGCGCGATTATTACCTTATTTAGTATAGTTTTAATTTTAACGGAGTTCTCTTTAAAGGTCTTTATAGGACCATTACTGTGTAATGTTTGTATTTTTTTACTTACGTTTTGGCTATTAGATCTTATATTATACGTTCTCTCCAATTATCTGCATCTCTGCATGGCCATTGTCTGTAGTTTAAGCATTCCTAGGCCTCTATATATTAAGGTATTTAGATTTTCTAGTGCTCTCCCAATGTTTGTTTACCTTTTGTAATGTCAGATAATGACAAGCCTAGGTTTTATTTTTAATTTATTGCTAGAGCTGCCAGTAGGTTAGGTTGTATAGGTATTAGACCTTGTTATAAACTATTGTTCTTCTTTTATGTTCTAGAATCATTGTTAAAAATTTTAAATGTCAACCGATCTGAAAAGGAAGGGAGCCGGGGCCGTCAGACCAGATTACTCTTGGTGCTCGCCTTAGCAGGAGGTCCTGAAATTATATAGCGCTCGGTGGGAGGGCTGTATCCTCTGATAGTGTGGGCTGTGCCTGAAAACAAACAAATCTACGCGTCCTTCTACACCGGACATCGAAAGTCGCTAGACCGGCGATGGCTACCCTTGGCGTCAGTTCTGGATACTGACGCAAGAAGATTACGTCGTGGTCTGCAATAAACTAGTGACGCCGACGGCTGGTAGATCTCAGCCCTCTGCCTGCCTTCTCTACCACGGCCTGCCCCTCCGAGGTCGGTGACGTGGTCTGACTCAAAGACCCTCCTTTACAACCTGCGAGCCTCTCTAGAAGAAACGCTTGGACCTTCAACTTTTACCCCGGTTTCCCTGGCCTTATATTTTACATCAATTATATTATTTTACCATTTCTTCTTTTACTTTTTCTTTTAAGCCGGGACTCCTCCAGTTCTGGTGATAGTTTCCTCCTTGACGTTACATTTTCCCCCTCCCGGGAAAATGTAACGTTACAACTGTACAGAAAACATGATTGCACGATTGTTACCTATTTTTGGTAGTTTTCATTGTAATGGAGTTCTCTTAGAGGTCTAGGACCATTTCTGTACAGATAATATGATTGCACGATTGTTACCTATTTTTTATAGTTTTAATTTTATTGGAGTTCTCTTAGAGGTCTTTATAGGACCTTTACTGTACAGAAAACATGATTGCATGATTGTTACCTATTTTTGGTAGTTTTTATTTTAATGGAGTTCTCTTAGAGGTCTAGGACCATTTCTGTACAGAAAATATGATTGTACGATTGTTACCTTATTTAATATGTACATAGTTTTAATTTTAATGGAGTTCTCTTAGAGGTCTAGGGCCATATCTGTACAGAAAATATGATTGTACGGTTGTTACCTTATTTAATATGTAGGTACATAGTTTTAATTTTATTGGAGTTCTCTTTAGAGGTCTAAGGTCCATTACTGTACAGAAAATAGTATTGTACGATTGTTACCTTATTTATACCCGACAAGCCAGTGTGTCCGTTGGTATTTCCCATCGCAAAAATTACGAACTTCCGTACAAACTTTCATCCTGTATTAAACGCCTTTGTAACGTGAATTTTCAAAAATCCTTTCCTAGTGCGCACTTTCGTTATACAATATGTAACATAATTAACGGAAGACCTCATACAATTAGAGTATTGAATTAAAATTATAATACAATTACCAAAACATTTTTTTTATAGCTAACTATTATTATGAAGAAAATCGTGTGTACGCTAGCATTGAATTATGTATTTAAAATGGAGCCTTATTGCCTTGAAATAAGATTTAATTTTGTTTGGCTCAATCGGCCGCTAGCATTATAAAATACCTACATAAAAAAATAAAAACCTATATTAATAGTTACTGAAATCGATTCAGTAGTCAATTATGAGCAAACTACTTTACACCTTGTATAAGAAATCCGAGTGCAACATTTCATGTTTACGCTGTGCGTTGTCTGTCAGAGAAAGAATTTAGGCTTTTTATCCTTATCTATAAAAATCAATGCCACTTTTCGTTGTAATTTTATAACTCAAGAACGAATGGACCGATTTTGCTAATTCTTTTTTTAGAATATTCCTTGAAGTACGAGGATGGTTCATAAGGAGAGAAAAATTCAAAAAAAAAAAATGTTAGGCGGTACGAAGTTCGCGGGGTCAGCTAGTAAAGTATATAAGACATACCTTAATGTTTCTTTAGCCCATCAGCAAATACAGGGTGGCAGGGACATCGACGAGCAAACTGAAACCATGAATTCTACACATGATTCTAGACCCCTTTTTGAGGTTGGAAAGTCATCAAATAACTTCTCCCGCTCTGGGCGGAGCGGGAGGGCGTGTCAGACTCTTACTGACTAAAACCCACCCGTGTTCCTTCAGTTGCCTGTGCCAGGGGCCACGGTAACCCTTTCGCACTTTCCCGCAACCCTGGCAGGCATCGGCCCTAGCGGACCCCGTCGTCGGTGCTGACATCTCTTTTAGATATCACTCCAAAACATGAATGATCATACGAATACCTTATCAAGTTGTCTTAGATGTGTACACGATGTAAAAGAATTCTGTTACCGACCGTACAACATTAGGTAAATATCTAAAAACTATGAAGTGATTCTTTGATTGACAGCGACCTAACAGTCAAGTAGTAACTTTTTAATTGGGAAATCCTTATGGCGATAACAGGAAAATCAATTGTGTGGTATATAACGAACTTTAGCTAGTATGCTGAGCTGTCCATATTTGATTTTCATTATTCTTTCTTCTCGGCATCCTCAAATAATGTCATTGTCCTGAATCCACATAGATAAATATATTTTTAATTGAATTTCTTATTAAAAGCCTGTGGTGTCCCACTATAGGGCAAAGGCCTACTCTCTTTCCACTTCTCTCTATTCAAAGCACAATGAGGGTTTTCTTGAAAATTCACGTCACCAGCTGGCGCCACTTTAACAAGAGGTCTTCCATTTCGGCAAGGAATATATAATACGCGATGACGTTCATCGTTCGTTTCATCGATTCGTTCATCATTTAGTCACGACTAAAGAAAATATAGGCGCTTTGACACTTTTGACAGGTGCCCGGACCGGGCCTGACTCTCAGTGCTGCCACCTAGTGAAAGTCATTTCAGAAAACCCTCATTGCGTAACACACTTTCTTTCACAATCAAATACATTACTTCAATATTCAAAAAAATCGTAGCTTGAAAACGAAAATAGCGAAATAAATGTTAAATTTTCAAAACATACGGCATTGCCTTTGTAATTGTGTTACGCAAACCCCGCAGTTCTTATTGAAGGTCAGCCCATACCGACAAATCAATAAAAAAAAAGGATTAATTTCCATAAATTCTTTAGGAAAAGTTGCGAAGCAGTGATGCGGGCTCTCCGGGCTCAAACCGCAGCGCTGATGTCTGTGATCGAACCGTTTGTGTACGATCCCTTGGTGTCGTGGGGACGCGTTCGACCCGTCGACTGCGGAGAGCGAACAAATGAGCAGGCGTTACAGCATTTACTGCATATCAAGCAACGGCTTAATGGGATGGTAAGAGTGTTATAAAACAATCTTAAGGGCTTTAGGCCCAATATCTGAGAAACTATTACTATTTAATGAATCCCACAGGTGACAGGTGACAGGCGACAATCTGTCAATTTTAAAAGTTTTTTTTCACACATTTTCTGCTTTACGCTATTTTAATTTAATGCTTCATTTTGTGTCACGTTTAACGTTTTTGACAAATATATCTCATTGTCGGTTATATTAAATAGGGCCAAAAATCCTGATCATAATTATTTTATACTTTTTTATTTCTATTTATTTAATAAACTCTTATCGCCACACCTCTTACCTATGTTGTTCCCCTGGAGGCGATGTTATGCTGCGATTATCGAGTTCAAATTATTGAAATCTGTATAAAGGTACATTTAATCTAAATAATGGTTAGGTAAGCTTGTAATGAAGGTTCAAACAAACTTTTTCGGCATCAGTCTGAACCTGTATCAATTTTCGTTTAAAATAAACAATACAATATTTATCGATTGATGAATGGCACCATAATTTCGAGTAGGTACGTGGTCTAAATTAAATTAAATACCGTGTTTAATGTACCTGTGACGTACGTTTATTGTCTATATATATGTGGCATACAAGTCGAAAATACTGCATTGTTTCTTTTAAATAGGTAGGTAACGGTCAATAACTGACTTTTAATTTATTTTCTTTGTTTTTCAAGGTGAGAACAAAGAACAAGCAGCTATCGCTGTCGTTGTCTCCTGAAGGTCAAGTTGAACATCTCATAGTGGAAGCGACCAGCATTCACAATCTCTGCCAAATGTATATCGGGTGGGGGCCATTCTTGTAAAGATTATTACTAAAGTACAACATCCAGTTGATGCATTTCACGCGCGCGCATAAACCATTGCAATTTAAACCTTGTGTCAATGACTTTAAGTACATGGCACGCGCTCGTGATATGCAACCACTATACCAATAATGTGCCTCAATTAACTGTGATTATTAAAGCTATAAGCTTTACATATTTTGTAAGAATACCTAAAGTTTACTTAAGCCAATTGTTAGTTACAGTACCACCTTATCTATTGTTAATAAATATTTACTTTTATGTATTTTGTATGATTTTCTTTAACCGCCTCACCCTCTTGACATTAATAAACAAAAAAAAAGTATTTAAACATTGTTACAATTATTGTTACCTTAAAATTTGTTTAACATAATAATTCTGTCTGTAACTGTTATTGATTTTGTTATTTTATTTATTTACATTTTATACCCTACCATTACAGTCTCCCAATCTGGGAGTGTAGTATGCTATATGCGTATGTGTTATATGCTGTGGGCCCCAAACTACGCCGTGCCGGTATGTTGGGTACCTGAGTTGTGATATAGAATTCTGTTTGTACTGGTGTTGATATGAGAATAGGTAATTCATTGCAAACAATTATAAAAATCTAAATTAAAATTTGAAATGATCATAAAGCATAAAACTTAGTTGTTTAAGGGCTGATTTTTCAATAGTCAGATAACTTTTACCTGAAGAATAAATAAGACAGTTTGACATAAATTTTCTATACAAAAGCTGTCAAACCGCCATATTTATTCCTCAGATAAAAGTTATCTGACTATTGAAAAATCAGCCCTTAAACAAAATACAAAACTTAAATACAACGACAGAGACACCCACACAGTGTGTGTCTGTCATGTTAGTGAGATTCCGAGTGTTAGTAATTATTATATGAGAATGCTTTCGGATTCGTCGTATGAAAGACCTAAGAGCCATATTTTTACCACTTTTGAGTCACAAGGCAAAAATACTGGTGACCTTGTTGTATACAAAAGTGTGTAGGTAGGCGGGACATCGTCTGGCTAGGAGAGAGGTGGTTCTTTGTAGCGGAATGTGGAAGACGCGTTTGGATGTAAATGAGTGGTAGTCTGGTCAGATTTTATTTTTTTTGTGTCTGTGTTTGCATGCATTGAGGATAAACAGTTGGCGGACACGAAGAACTTGAAACTCTTTCTACAGAGAGTTAGTGGGGTTGAAATATTGATTTTTTAAAAGAACTATGACTGCTCTCTGGGCGCTTTCGAGCTCAATCATTGTCGTTATTATAGCTCCGCCCCAAATTGATATGCCATATTGTATCATGGGCTGACATATTGCGAAATAAACGTAAATAGTTCGTAGGCTGTTTTTGGAGTACGGTCTTATAACTTCTTAACTATATGTATTAGTTTCCTTACTCAGCCAGATAGAAGTTGAATGTGCGATTCAGAAAATAGGTTTTCATCAATGAGTACTTAGGCCTTTTTTTTTTTTTTTTGTGGGTGGGGAATCATCAAATAACTTCTCCCGCTCTGGGCAGAGCAGGAGGGCGTGTCAGACTCTTACTGACTAAAACCCACCCGTGTTCCTTCAGTTGCCTGTGCCAGGGGCCACGGTAGCCCTCTTGGACTTTTCCGCAACCCTAGCAGGCATCGGTCCTAGCGGACCCCGTCATTGGTGCTGACATCTCTTTGAGGCGCGCGTGGAACACAACGCGCCGTCGACCCGGGCCTGGTCCTTATCGAACGGCGAGCTGCCCATTGCTCGCCGTTCGCAAGCCCGCGCCTACGGTGGCCGGGAATCGGCCTGCGATTCCCGACGCCCAGGGCGTCTCCTGCGGCGGCTAGGGGCGTGAGGGCGCGAATTTTGCCTCTCACTCACGCGATCCGCCTCCTCCTTCGCGAGCATTACTGCTTTGCAGAAGGAGGTGACGGCTTCCCAAGCCCTGTCACTCCGTACCATGGCCTGGACCAGGGCCGGACACGAGAGATCGTCACCGCCAATCGCCTGCACGAGGACACGGCGGTGCTCAGCCCAAGCCAGGCAGACCTCCACCATATGGTCCACCGTGTCCTCCGGGCTGTCCACACAATGATGACACCCGGGCGTTTCTTCCCGCCTTATTCGGAACAGGAACCTCCCGAAGCAGCCGTGTCCGGTGATGACCTGCGTCAGGCGGAAAGTGAGGACGCCATGGCGCCTCTCTAGCCACTCCTCAAAGAGGGGACTTATCGCCGCAATTGTGACGTGCCCAGCGCTGGGTTGCGACAATCGCACTTTGTTAAAATGTGATTGGTTTAGTTTTCTTTAAACTGAGAGTCAGTAGGTTGTGGTTAAGTGTTTGCGCTACTGCTGCTAAAATTTCTGCGAGACTAGACCTGTTCCCAGGTGCAGGCATAAAACGTGATGACCGTGTCATTTGCGTAGGAAATTCGTTCCGCATTTGAGAGAGTGAGGTTAAATATGTCGTTCATATATATTATAAATAGTGTTGGGCCTAGTAAGCTGCCCTGCGGAACTCCAAAATTAATACGGAGTTGACCACTTGAGTGTTCGCCTGATTTCACGTATTGTCAGCGATTGGTGATATAGCTGTGAAACCGGTCAAGCGGTTTTGAAGATCTGTTGAGATTGTGTCGAAGGCTTTAGCATCGTCCAAGCATCGTCCGCCCTTTTCTATATTTGCTCATATTGAGTTTGTAAGCTGTGAAGCTGCATCTTAGGCTGATTTGCCTTTTCTAAAACCAGATTGTCTGTCGGAAATGAGATAATGTTTTCAAGAATATTTACCAGTTGGGTGTTTACTACTGTTTCCATGATTTTTGGTAAGGTACTGAGAACTGGCATTAGTCTGTAATTTTCAGGTTTATCGTTGGAATTAATTTTATGTATCGGGCTTACTACTGCAACCTTCCACTGTTCGGGAAATACGCCTCTTTCCAGGCTGAGGTTAATCAGGTGGTTTAAAGGTGTTAATCAAGTTTTGTGTTTTTTTTATGAGTCTTACACTGATTTTATCAGGACCTGGGGAGTTGTAATTTTGTAATTGATTGATCAAGTTTGAGAATTCTATTTTGACATTGGTCCAATGCACGACGTGTCAACATTATGGCCATACCAAAAATAGTTGTTTAAGGCCATATAGATGTGTCAGATGTGCTGGTGCTCACAACACAGCAGACTGTCGCAAAAAAACTGCAATTGCCCAGCTAAATGTGCATTGTGTCATGAAAGTCACCTTGCTGAAAACAAAGGATGTGAAGAGTATAATATATGTTCTTAGAAACAAACCACAGGATAAAACTGAGCTAACACAAGTAGTCCAAGAGCTACTTTCAAACAATCTCAAAATATAGACATACTATTACAACAAATGAACAACCCTAAGGGGCTTATGACGAAGCTAGTTGACAAACTCATAAAATGACCACTCTACGTATAGGAACATGGAAAATTAATGGGTTATCGCCTAGCAAAGACGAGGTAGAAATGGTGCTGAATACACAAACATGTCCTACTTATATCAGAGACCCATTTCACTGACAAAAGTGCTATCAAAATACCTCGGCATAATATCTACTGCACAAACCACACTGATGGTATAGCTCATGGAGAAACTGCAATCATCGTTCAATCTTGCCTAAAGCATCACCAAATGCCCTGCTTTAAAACGCAGCATATACAGGCCTGGCCACAACAATATGCATTCAAGATAAAACGGTGATTTTAAAGGATCGTCAGTATACTGTCCTTTTAAACAAAGTTCAAGAAAATCACTTAGCAGAATATTTATAACCCTAGGCAAGCAATTCATAGCTGGTAGTGACTGGAACGCTGAGCACACCCATTGGGGATCCAGGCTTATCAGTACCAATCTTCTTTCTAAACTCCGTGGTACCAACTCAACTCAAACTCAAAGCATTTATTACAAATAAACCAATTACAGGCACTTTTAAATTGTCAAGGGGTCGGTCAGTCAAAAAGATGAAGCTAGTTGCCCATTCCAAAGCATAGTAGGTACCTATGGCGAAAAACGGGCAAGAAACTCCATGGACACTCTTTTAAATCAAACATGTTACAAAAAGTGGTTACATCATTCATATTGTAATTATACATGTGAGAACGATGTAGAAAGACGTGCACGTTAAAAGCGTCCGTAATAAAAATATAAAACAATTATGGAATTAAAATAAGCCGTGGCAGCTAAGAAATGACCAGTGCCTACTGACGGCGCGGCGTCCGTTCACGAACATGACGTATGGATCAGCACCATTCAGCTCAACCATTTTGAAGGGAACTCAATGATCCAATACACACGCCACCACCAGCGACACATTTGAGTGAGCATGACATACTCTCAGCCGCCAGGGCACATTCAAGTCAATGAAAGACGAACCCAGTAAGCTTTATAGTGGGTACATAGTGCTCACACATGTGCTATGCAATTATACAATACTAAGAGATTGAATTTATACAATGCAAAGATAGGTTGTACAATCTTCATCAGCTCCAACATTATTTTCAAATGCTAATTAATTAGTTTACGCGCCCTTGTGGAGCAGGACCAGCCCTGAGCCAAGCATTTTTGTCAGCGATATAATCCCCCAACTTATATTATGCTTGCCTGTATAGTGTGCATTTTATACAAGATTTAAATTTCGTTTTATTCAGTTGGGGTATGTGGGAAGGTATTTTATTGTAACATTTTAAACAGTACCCTATGAAGGATGAGTCTACTTTAGCCAGTCTGAAACCTGGTTGAACTAATTGGTCCCTATTTCTAGTCCAATAGTTGTGTTTTTCACCTCTTTTACTGAAAAGATTAAAACTTTAAATTTTTCAAAAAAAATGACAAGGTACCCTCATGATGTTAATGTCTTAAATTAAACAGTTCCCTTAGAGAATCGCGCCTGCGGAGGCTGTATATTGCTCTGATAGCTCTTTTCTGCAGAATAAAAATAGACTCAATATCGGCAGCACGTCATATTCATATTCATATTTATTTGCATTCCATAATGTTTAAGAGATGTTACAATGGCTTAAAGCTAAGGTACAGTTATGGACCCTGTAGGGCACAGCAAAAAGTATAGGTAATTTTTAAAATAAAAATTAAATTCAAAACATAAATTAACATTAGGCAATTTTTAAACTAATTTATGTTATCAACATTAAATAAGTAAATGTAACATTTTATTTTATTGAGATCAGTCTGTTATAGTTTTAGGTACATTTAATTATTTGGTAAGGTCAATTAAACATATATCTATCTTATTATAATATTTATCTATGTATGTATGAATGTCTATGTCTAGACTACTAACTGTGTGTGGTGTCTGTGTTCAATAGATTTTTTTTGTCATGTATGTATTCGTTTATCGTGTAGTAAGCTTTTTTAATTAATATTTGCTTGAGTTTATTTATAAATGTCGTATCGCTGGTTTCATCCTTTATTGCATCTGGTAGTTTATTAAATATTTTTATGGACATTACGTAGGGGCTATTGGAGTGTAGTTTCATGCGCGAGGAGGGTAACATTAACATATTTTTGTATCTGATAGATCGGTCAGTATGTTTATCGCCGCGGGTTGTAAAAAAGTTCATGTGTTTCCTGACGAATTTGCATACTTCCAGGATATAAATAGATGGTAAAGTGAGTATTTTGTGTTTTATAAAATAGGGTTTACAGCTGTCGGTCTGCTCGATATTGACTATGATCCGAGTTAATTTCTTCTGGAGAATGAAAAGCGTAGGCGCATCTGTGCTATTTCCCCACATCATAATGCCATAGCTGAGCCATGCATGAGCGTAAGCGTAATATGTAGTAAGTGCAGTTTGCAAGTCGGTAGTTTTTTTGACTCGTCCCCATAATAAAATACCGTAAGACATGATACTATGAAAATAGCTGAAAAAAGGCACCACATTGCAGCCTTGATTCGAGCGTTATCCACAGGAAAACAGTTTCATCAACTTATGGGAGTGGCGCGAGGAGGCGAAACGCCGGGTCGTAACTCCGCTGCCGCGAGAAATCATGGCACAGCGGACAGAGCTCCGGCGGGATCTCAGGGCGGCATGTAGAGTGTGATTGTCGCAGCCTAGCGCTGGGCACGTCACAATTGCGGCGATAAGTCCCCTCTTTGAGGAGTGGCTAGAGAGGCGCCATGGCGTCCTCACTTTCCGCCTGACGCAGGTCATCACCGGACACGGCTGCTTCGGGAGGTTCCTGTTCCGAATAAGGCGGGAAGAAACGCCCGGGTGTCATCATTGTGTGGACAGCCCGGAGGACACGGTGGACCATACGGTGGAGGTCTGCCCGGCTTGGGCTGAGCACCGCCGTGTCCTCGTGCAGGCGATTGGCGGTGACGATCTCTCGTGTCCGGCCCTGGTCCAGGCCATGGTACGGAGTGACAGGGCTTGGGAAGCCGTCACCTCCTTCTGCAAAGCAGTAATGCTCGCGAAGGAGGAGGCGGATCGCGTGAGTTAGAGGCAAAATTCGCGCCCTCACGCCCCTAGCCGCCGCAGGAGACGCCCTGGTCGTCGGGAATCCAAGCCGATTCGCGGCCACCGTAGCCGCGGGCTTGCGGACGGCGAGCAACGGACAGCTCGTCGTCCGATAAGGACCAGGCCCGGGTCGATGGCGCGTTGTGTTCCACGCGCGCCTCAAAGAGATGTCATCAACAATGACGGGGTCCGCTAGGGCCGATGCCTGCCGGGGTTGCGAGAAAGTCCGAAAGGGTTACCGTGGCCCCTGGCACAGGCAACTGAAGGAACACGGGTGGGTTTTAGTCAGTAAGAGTCTAACGCGCCCTCCCAGAGCGGGAGAAGTTTTTGATGATTTCCCACCCTCAAAAAAAAAGGAAAGGGGTGTAAATCCAATCTACTTTCACTTTGACTAAGTCAGCGACTAGATCGTCTTCGTTTAATTTAAGTAGGTACCCAGAGATTTTTATTGAGTCTAGTGTAAACATCTTTGAGAGGGATGTGAGCCATTACTATTTCGACATAACATTGGTGATGTTTATCTCTGTACCGACACCGCATCAGCTCTGACGAGAAATGAAGAAACGATGTTACTCTACCTAAAAAGGAAATTAAAAATAGGACAACGCCTGAAAGCTGTTAAATTTTTGTTATAATTATTATCATAATGCGGACCCTGTCTATTGAGATTGCTAAGAAATTTATCTGTGAAGAACTTCACAATAAGACTAATTAGCACAGAGAAATAAGCATTCTTTGACTTTACATAACTTATGGAAAATAATTGGTGTATCGGCAATACATCACGTAAACAATCGAGAACAGTGAAAAGAAAAATACAACATGCATTATTTTCGTACTGTCAAATCCAAACATACCTACTCAAATAATGTATACTACATCTACATGAAAACTTTCTAAACTCTTGAAGTTATGGATAATATCGCAATACACCATAGATACTTAAACGCTAAAACTGCTACTACACATTTTAATTTAAACAATTTTCATAAATAAATAAACACAGTCATGTTTCTTGCACACGTACTTCCGAGTTGAGTAATGAGTTTTCCAACGGCAGATAGGTAAATCACTTGGCAGGTGCGACATATAAAGAGTATTGTTCATTACCTATTGGTACATTCTCGATCGATTGAATATCTGTCGTTATCTTTTTCTTTGCATGTTACACAGTGAATTACTTATTTATTTCGTGGCCACTGCGACCTTGTTTTGTTTCCTAGGTCGTTATGATTGGGATTATCGTTTATTTATTGCTCCTATTATTTTATTATCATGGCTATAAACTTATAAATCTTATCGACCAACGGTACAAGAATTTAATAAAATCTAGATTCAAGTTGCAAAAAGATATTAAATAAGTATTGTATCTTATATCTCTTTGGTATTAACTTTACTGTTATTATGATACCTACTAATTGTTTCAATATCTATGTTTTCAATAAATGTTAATATCAGGAATTAATCATACCGTTTTGTTTCTGCGTGAGGGAGATCACGTTTTATTTAAAACCTATGTAATTTCTGTATGCCTGGTTTTACACCAAAGAAAAATAATTGCTGTTATAGAACAGCAATTATTTTTCTTGTGAATTTGTGTTATAATATAGATTATAACACAAATTCACAAGAAATACAAGGATGAATTAATTCACAAGGATAACATTCTATGTAATAAGTTGTTATTATTATTAAGTTTGCTTCACTATTGCATTGTAATAATAGTTGTAAGTGATTATATAAATAATGACTGACTAAAGAGCTTTTTTTCATCGTCTTTTCGTTAACTAAATAGGTCAAATAATAAAACCCTCGTTAATAAATAAAGATTTAAATAAAAACTACATTGGTAGGTTACATGAAGCCTTCACAAAGCAAATTACCTACCTACTTTATCTTACACTAGCTTGTACCCGCGACTTCAGCCGCATATAATTTATTGTTTTAACATAACATATACTCAGCAATACTGTAGCTTCCCATTAGTGAAAGAATTTTCGAAATCGGATCAGTCGTTCCGAAGATTATCCCCTACATACAAACTCACACATTTTTCCTCTTTATAATATTAGTATAATAATACAGGTAGACCGTACCTACCCTATATCTATCATTATTTGTGTTATGTGCAAATAGATTATGAAGGTGTTGTGTCGAGACTTCCTTTCGATCATCTTGTGATAAGTAGGTAGTTATTACGAGATGGCTAGTAATATAAGCCCCGCTTGGACCGAAGCAGTGAAATAATTTCGCTATACATTTGTAGAGTAGGCACGTATTTGTACGAAGCAATCTAATCGCTGATAGCTGAACGGATGATAAATATTCGAGCTCGTTCATTGAGAATTCTTCACGCGTTTTGGGTGACCCTTCCCTCTAGGATTGTCCTCAACGCTTTGTGGATCATTTATTTTTGTCAACGTTTATAACATCTCGATACCGATACATAAATAAAATATTTTCTAGCCATCGCGCTTTTTTTGGCTTTGACAGAAGCAACATATTTGGTGAGGTCTAAATATCATCAATCATCATCAATATCACACATTAATCATGTATTATTTATGTAAGAGTTTTAATAATGTAGCCATGTGTACACAGATGGCTATTGTAAGCCTCTACCAATCCAAAGAGCAAAAGTCTTCTCTTTATCTACCTCCTGCTCTTGAGTGATTGTATAAAAAATTTATGAAAGGCTGGCCTATTATTTTAAAAGGGAAATAAGGCGGGAGAGTAGGTGCACATCAAACAACTCTTTGTATTACCTTCATGTTTTATGGAAACATTTTACCTCGGTCCGGTCGACCTAGTATCGTTTAGCGCTGCGCGTGTAGGTAGCTCGGTTGACAGGCAATATCCGGATGATCCATTGTTCACCTCATTGCGGATTCTAAACGGCAATGCGGTCTGGCCTCTCTCATTCAGCTCTTGCTTCAGTGCCGAGCAAATAAGAAAAGTGCAAATAAGAGAAACGCATTTTAGATTGAGCCGGATAGAATAACAGAGGTTAAAATCCATTTGTAGAGACTTTCTATATCTCGTAAACTGATCGGGGTCCGGTCAGGCGAATGTGGACCCCTTTTTGCAGTTATTCGATAAAAACAATTTGTGGGTTGCGTGACGCAAATATTGGTTCGTTATATTCCCACGGAGAGACGGCAACCATGATGGTTATTCGCTCTTTTGGGTTAAGTCTTAGAATAATAACTATTATTCTAAGGGTTAATAATCCATTGTTTCAAAAGATCGATAAATTTGTCTGCTCAACAACGTAAAATATTAACGTAATGAATGTTGTTCAACTGTCAAAGTTAAAGCCATTCTTACTGTTAAAAGTGTTACGCAATTAGCTACCACGCTGAATGTTTTGGGGGCCATATTTGCCGATCCAGTTAATTATGAGGTAATACTTATAGGACTTTGTTTACTTTTTTTCATGGCTAATTATTCACTTTACATTCAGAGGCTCATTGGCGACGTAAAACTGGTGGATGCCACCGGTTCCGTGGATGCCACCGGGAGCTTCGCCGCAAGGTCGCCTGCTTTTCGGTCTTCTACAGTTTGTACTTCGGAGAGTGTGCCCAAGAACTTCACGACCTCTTTCCACCGGCCCCCTTCTTCCATGGGTCATCTAGACGTACTGCAAGTTACCATCCTTACCTAGTTGCTATTCCACCAATTCGCACTAAACGTTTCCAAATGTCTTTTGTTATGCGCACAGCAAAAGAGTGGAACTCTCTACCTGCGTCTGTGTTTCCGAACGCTTACAACCCTAATCTCTTCAAAGTGAGAGTGAACAGGCTTCTTCTGGGTAAGCTCATTCCATCGTCGACTCTGTCTCTGTCACACTGACCAGGACTAGAGTCAAGAGCAAACACAGGTAAAAAAAAACATCGTGGAAACTTTGACTTCAAGAGCATAGTAGCCGTATCTTTTCAGGTTACGTGCGCCCTACCTAACTTAGCCCGTTTAGCTGAGCTTGAGAGCAGCTACAATAATATTGTGTGTTTATATTCTTACCTGTCTATTAAGTACCTACAATAAGTTGTAAGTAGAGAGCCATACACAGGAATTGTCCCGTATTTTAGCCGAGCCGGTTGTATGCAGGTGTTAGCTACCTGAACCGGGATCGATGCTGGAGCTTTAATTAAATCAAAGTGCAGGTGGTACAGGCAGCAACTAAAGTACCTAAGTTAACACTATCAAGAGTTACAGAACAGATTTATGTTTGAAAATTTGCTCATCACCTTGAAGGCTAACGTATGTATCTAGGTAGGTATTCGGTGTGAGATATTTGAAACAATGACTAGGCTTTATGATCAATATTCCTAAATTAATTAACTGCCTTCTACTTCTTCCCCACTATTAAATACCTTCAAAGATAGTGTAGAATATAGGTAGGTATTTTGCTGTTCCAAGAATTGTAAAACCGCGATCAGTTAAAATGGTAAGCTAAAGTGTGTAGTTTATTAATCGACGTGTTTGTTGTGAAGCAATTGTTGGGGAAGTACCAGTCTGCTCTACACTGTAACTAGTCATTATATTTATCTACAAACAAAAAATAGTATTGCATGATTTTATCAAGTGGAAGATCTTTTGTTGAGTCATCAACTCATCACGTTTATCATAACAATCAACTTTAAATAAAAACGGTACGGGTAGGATCTACTTGCGTAAGTTGGAGCAGGAACATTAAATATCTGGGGTGCATGTTGAAGAGCCTCCTCGTGGCGCACCCTGGGCAACGTCGGCTCCAATTTCTCCCAGTGCGGTTTTGGGGGACAATTGGGGCTGGCGGCTAATCTTCAACAAGCGGGGAAAGGTCACGGTTCCAATCGCCGATCATGCTTGATGGTCGGTGAAGGGAACCGGGCTACTGAGGGCAGGTACGCCCACTCCTCCTCTGCTTACAGAGGGAGGTGAGTGGGCGTAGACTGGGCAGGGCCGCCGATGCGGAACAGGCGGTCATGTTCCGGAGGGACGCAGCGGCGCGCGCGCGGGGGGATGATTCTCTCGCGTGGCGCCGCTCCGGAGAGGGGAGGGGTCGAGGAAGACGCCGGTCTGGTAGTCACCTCCGGCTCCTCCCGGGTGGAGGCCAGCAGGCGGTGGGTGCGGGGGCGCCCTTTGCCTGTATTGCACGGGCCTCCACCAGTGTCGGACGGGAGTGGCCGGGTGTTCCCGGCCATTCCCGTAGCCCCCCCAGTTAAATGGGGGGCATGCGGGGCCCGCCAACTAGGCGGGCATGCGCCGGGAGGGCTGTGGAAGCAGAGGCTGAGCCAATTTCCCATAGCCCTCCCATCACGGCGTTGTGGGAACACCGCTGAGTTTTAGTGGGTATACTGTCGAGTGCGGTTTTCGACAGGAGTCCCACATACCCCGTCTCGTCCCCCACGAGCGGGGATGCATAAAGCATTTCTCAGCGACAAAAAAAAAAAAAAAAAAAAAAAAAAAAAAAAAAAAAAAAAAAAAAGGAACATTAAATATCTGCCGGCCGTAGTCGAGTCGATGGTCGGCAGCGACGAGTCCTGGGACGCGGTGGTTTCCTTCTGTGAGACAGTCGTCTCGCAGAAGGAGGCTGCGGAAAGGGAGAGGGAGATCTCGTCCTCTCACCCGGCCCGCAGAAGGCGCACCGGGCGTCGGCGGAGGGCGGACAACGCCCTCTTCCAGCCCCCCTAAATGGGTCCAGGGGCGACGGACCCGGGGACGTCCGTCGCCCCCCACACACCAGGACCCGAGGTGGCGGCGCGTAGTGTTCCACGCGCGCCCCTGTTAGACGTCGCGGGGGGAGTCAAACACCTCACTCCCCCCCCAGACCCGAAGAGGCCCGCAGTGGCGGGCCGGCACCAGTCAGGGGTTGTGGAAGGATCGTATGTTCCCGCGACCCCCGGCGTAGGTGTGAGATGGAACACCGGGGTGGTTTTTAGTCAGTAAGAGTCTGACAGACCCCGTCGCCCGCCCCAGGGCGGCGGACATCCATGAGGATTTTCCACCCCGGAAACAAAAAAAAAAAAAAAAAAAAAAAGGAACATTAAATATGCTTGGCTCTCTCAAAAACAGGTAAGTACGGAAAGCTATGATGCTCCTGGTAGGCACATCAAAACTTTCCCGAAGACAGAAACTTATACAAAAGGTCCAGCAGAATAAGGAGGTAGGTACCAACTTGCCACAGCCTTAACTGTCTCAAAAATTAATTAGGACACCTTTCGTTAGCGAACAATATTTTTCGCTCCTCGAGCTTTAGGTACCTACCTACAACTCGTCAGCCTCAGTGTAATTTTTTTATTATTATCCGTTGTGATTTGAATATGAGGAGACTGGCCAATAACCTACATGTAAGAAAGGTTATTTTGTCACTTTAAATTGTAATAGATACTTAACTGTTGACCGAGTGGGCCGATTTTAATGAAATAAAGACTAAATATTACTTCAAGATACGGACTATGAATATTTCCAACCCCTTAAACCTCTTGAAAAGAAGTACACGAAAAGTGCAATTTTACATGTTAATTTTAAAACCTTTTTTTTTATATTTTACTCCCTTGGGGGATAGTTATACAAAAACACAGAAACACTTAATTTTTGACTTCATACCAAAAGCATAAATTCGAATTGTATCATCCCTAAATGAAGAAATGCTAAGTTTCCCATACAAAGTTTCAGTTAGTAATTTTTGAGACAAACCTATGTCTTTTCCACAGGATTCCATCTATCTCCTTGCCAAACTTTATCGAAATCCGTTCAGTGGTTTAGGCGTGAAAACGTAACATACAGACAGGCAGTCAGACAGAGTTACTTTTGAATTTATAATATTAGTATGGACGTGATAAGACTAATCATGATTTTAGGACCTTTTCCTTTACTTTTACTGTGGGACCTCGTTTCTTGCCAAATTTCATGATTCCAGAAGGCCAATTTCCGTAATTAAAAACGTTCAAATTCAAGTCGCAATCTCATCTCAGCGACAGTCTAATGTCAAAAATGTAGGTAAACGCTATACAATTTTTGACAGATTGACACTGAGATTAAAATGCGAACGTTCGAATTGCCCCTCAGGTCAACGGGAAGTAGGTACCCTAAGTATAGGTTTTGATTTATTTGTGAGTAGACATATTTTGTATGTCGCATAAATGGCCATGTTTTTTTAATTGCGTTGACTTAGAAGCTTGATTCTTTAGATCTAAAAGGGACCGTAGACTTATGTATTTGATATTAATTTCAACTTGATACCTGCAGGCGTTCCTGAGAATATCGGTTTTGACAGACAGACGGACAACGAAGTGATCCTATAAGGGTTCCGTTTCTTTTCCTTTTGAGGTAAGGAACCCTAAAAAGTACCTACTCGTGAGACTCGTATTGCATCCTTTTGTTGCAGTCAGTAATCAGTTTGCCTGCCCGAAATAAATAGGGCATCAGCAATAACCGTTGCCCGTTACTTTTAAAGTCTTCAATCTTCCTTCATGCGTTAGGTATGCGATTTGCCCAGTAGCTGACTTTGCTCGAATTATTTGAGGGTCGAGTTGTTTTGCTCCTTTTCGAAGATACCTATCTCATAGAGTGGCTTAGAGGGAGAAGAACTTGCTTTTGTACAGCCAGCCTCAAATCATTGTCAATCCATTGAATTGTTTAGAATCTTTGTTCCATAATATTGTATCAATGCGTACTCATAAAACTAATTACACATTGGGTACCTACTTAATTGTAGCTGCACGATAAGGTATAATATTATGGAACACAGATTGTAGACAATCGAATGCATTCTTGGCGATGTAAACATCTTTTTGAGGCTGACTGTACTATGCTATTGATTTTTCCATAAATGGGATTTGATTCGACTGGATGTACCTAGACTGGTGCAGTACCAACTAAAACAAGGTAAGTACGTATGGGCCAGCTACCTTTAGCAGTTTGCTGAAATAACAGCAGTGGTCTTGCGGTCACGCAGTTGCCCTCAAGCAGTGCGGTGCCGCAGCGGCGCCGCTCAGTTGTTTATACGGCATAGGCAAGAGTGCACGCTCGTTGAGCAGCATTTCTATTGGCTCCACAGGATTCCTCATATTAGTATACATTTTCCGTATATGTGGCTCTAAGGCTTCCAATAAACTTTCGAAAGTGGGCACACTCATTCGAAAAAAACTATAAAACCTCTTTTCGTCTAAGACCAACTCTCGATATTCTTTAAGAAAAAAAAAAAGGCCGTCACTATTCCTTATGGTAATAAAATGGACTGATCCAGTATCTTCGTGTGCTTCTACGTCGATTTCGGCGATGTCGAAGTAATAATAGCAGCAACACACGTCTTTTTCGATCCATTGTTTATTGTAGACTGTCGTCAACTGGGCAAGCCAAGCCACGCCTGTGGCGGTGCCGCAGCGGCGCCGTAAGAACATTGCGACGCCGCACTGCTCGTGTAGCCGCCAGTGCGGTGCGGAGTAATGCGGTGCGGTGTGGTGCCGCACCGTGTGGCCAGGCCCTAATGCTGGTCCACACGATGCGGTGCGGCTACGGCGCGGTGCCGCCCGAAGCGGTGCCGCTGCGGCGTCCTACATACAAATATCCAAGGTACGCCGCACGGTGCGTTCCGGTGACGCGCGTCGCACCTTACGCACACCTAACTTCAACTAGGCGAGACGAGGCGGGTTAAGCGCTGGAGTAGCCAGGTTGCACTCATCATACTACGGCATTCCTCGCCCATTGCGGGCGACGTCGTAGTAACGGTGCCACACCGCATCGTGTGGACCGGTTCTTAAGCATCCTAAGTTTGACTCCTTGACAAAGTGTTGTTTTAGTTCAGACTCAGCGTGCCTAAGTGGTAAAAGATTTATATGAGGTTGTTGTTATATAAACAACAACGCAAGTTCAAAGTCAAAAGTTTATTAGGAAAACGAAAGAAGCTTAATGCTTTAACCAAAAACAGAGTGTTATTTCTATTTAAAGTAACTTTTCTTACGTTAGGTACGTTTTTTCCCCGAACTTTTTGCAGAACGTAAAGCGTTTAGTATTACTGAGGAGCGAGTACGGAATACTGTGACATGGCTTGAGTCATACACTTTAGCACAGTTTGGGCGATAAAGCTGTTTTGTCTTAAATGGTAGCACTGCGGCGTGAGATAATTTCTTGACATGTGACATAACTTTATGACGTTTAGTTGAGACTCATCTTTTACAAAACAAGGTTTTTCTTTGGATATGGTTTAAACCATCAAACCTGTTTTTTAAATGAGAACCTTACTGAAATCATAATACAGTTCCTTTTACAAAAGTGACAACTTAATCCGGTCTTAGGTTGTCAATTTTGTGTTAAGAACTTTCTTAAAGTCGACATAAAGCTCGAAATACAAAAACTGTCTCGAAGGTTTAGGCTCGGGCTAAAGTTAGATCGTATTTTGTAATAAGACGGAGTATGTCTAATTTGCTAATATGGGCTATGGAGGGTAGACACAAGGAGAACTATCTGTTATGGGGAGAACGTTAAAAAAGTGTCCAACTTAAACAGTAAATAATAATTCAAAAACCCTCCAAAATGGCGCTAGCGTAGGCAAATTGTATGGTATGAATGTAGCAGTTGTTATCGGACTGAAGTATGCCGAGTTAGATAATATGGGCGCACCTCAGAACAATAAAATTATTGTTCTGAGGGGCGCACCTATTTTGTCACAAATGTCACATTTTGACAGATGATTATGAAAAGTTTATCACGTCCGTTCGAAGGTGGTGATATGATTTGAAAATTGATAAAAATAATATTTTCCTGCTAATTACTGCACCAAATGGCAATAATATGTGTGTAAACGATTTTATAAGTAAATTGACACGACTAGGAAATCGTCAATAGCGTTGTATATACCGCAAAGATTTCTCGAACTTACTGCTTGTTTTTCCTTATTCACCTCAAAATCTTTAAATTAAACCTATCAATTTATAAATTAATAAACAATTTATTAATGAATAAACAATTTATATTATATAAAAGCTTGTCGCGAGATTTACCTGTGTAAATTTATTTTATGAAATTCATAAGTATTTACATTTTTTTCTTAGATTTACCTGTGTTAAATATTTAATTTATTAATTACAAGTTACATATTGTATTCTTGTTTATTTTAATAATAAAATTATGAAAATTTTAAGTACTGCTAGCAAAAAAAGTCCCTAAACACATTTTTTTTGTAAAATAATAGGTATATATGCAAATATACCTATCACTAGATCACTTAGGTAAGTTAGAACACATTACGTACGTAGGTGCGTATACCTACTGGAAATTAGAGGAACGCGATTTGAACGTAAAGTAAATAAAAGACGTTCGTTATGATCTATTGACATCCAATTATTTTTAGTCCATATTTTTACTACTTGCATATAATTTAAAGTTTCATACCTAATTCTACAGCTCGTCTTAGAATCATTTTAACTTCCCATTCGTTCATATAATTCTATCGTTTTGTAAAACCCTATACCTTATACCTATGAATGAATGTGAGAACTATGTTGGTCATTGCTTTTTTTTTTTTTGTATTTTTACTCTTAGTGTAATCATGATCTGGCAGTTTGAGTAACTTGTGCGGCCTACTCAAATGTCCTTTCTTTGGTATTGTTCGTCGAATCGTTGAGCTCCTTAAGTTCTGAGTTGAGCTGCACGATTGCTGACAATTGCGTGCACTGACTGGACAGGTCCACTCAATCTGTGGGGTTCTTTCCTCAAAAGACCATTTCAGACACCGATCTACATAGCCTTCACATGATCTGACCAAGATTCTGTCTGGACTTTAAAAGAGACTGTGACCTCTGAGTTTGTTTCGGCCTTTCTTCTCAGAGTAGTCAGATAGGAAACGCCGACCTCATCTAGTTTAAAAAAAAAATATGATTGACGTGTAAAAGTGTTTGTAAAAACCTACTTACAGAAATAAAATCATTTATCATTTATCATTTATTTGGATATGTTATCACTGTACGGTATACTTCCAGGACACACACTACCGACTCGTGAAAGGAATTGTTTGGATCACCTCATGTTAAAAACAAATAAGAAAAAGGTTTCCGCGTTTATTGCTATCCTACATACCTCTATCACAGACCACTATACTACATTTTTATCATTATCTAAATTAAAAAATAACAGTACTCCTAAAAAAACTACTACCATTATAGACTACGAAAAAGCATTGAAATATCTACAGGAACAAAATCTAGCTGAATTATTGTTCTGCAGCGACCCAAATCTACTAACTGACCTTCTTATAGAAAAACTAACTGACTCTTTAAAATTTAGTACCACTATCCGCAAAATCCCAAATAATAAATCGATAATTAAACCGTGGATTACGAAAGGAATATTGCGATGTATAAGAAACCGAAATAAATTACAGAAACAAAACAAACTAGACCCATTTAATGATACCCTTAGAATAACATATATTAGGTATAGGAATTACTGCAACAATTTGATAAAAAAACTGAAACGTAAATATGAGAGAGAGCTACTCGTAAAATCACTACCAAATAGTAAGCTTCTCTGGAAAAATATTAAAAATATAACCTACACGAATAACACTAAAAATCATAATACAGAACTTCTTAACATCAAGTCCTCCTCTCTTCATTCTGTAAACTTTATTAATAACCACTTTGCTAACGTCGGTAAACAACTTGCTAATCAAATACAACCTAGTACATATAATCGTAATTCTCAGCATTCAAAAACCCATACGCAGTGTAACTCATTCGTGCTTCTAGACACTGATATAGATGAAGTGAACCGCATTCTAATGAGCCTAAAGACTGATAGTGCCCCTGGTTGGGACAACATACCAACAAGGTTCTTAAAATACAGTCGAAAGGAAATAGTGCCCATTTTAACACATCTTGTAAACCTCTCCTTTAAAAAAGGAATCTTCCCCCTTGCCTTGAAACAATCTGTCATTACTCCAATTCACAAGGGAGGGGACAGGGAAGACGTCAATAACTATAGGCCAATATCCGTCCTACCTGCTGTTTCAAAAATATTTGAAAAATTACTGAACAATAGACTAATTCAATATCTAACCAAATTTAATATTCTATCACACTCGCAATTTGGCTTTAGGCGAAATATATCTACAGAGGACGCCGTAACAGCCTTGAGTTCTCTAGTAACGAAACACCTTGACTCAGGAAACAAATGTCTGACGGCATTTTTAGACCTCAAAAAGGCCTTTGACACCGTCTCTGTCAAAGAAGTCTCACAAGGATGGGGTCCTTGTGAGCAAATTGGAAAATGTTGGAATTAGAGAAGTTTCGTTGAAATTGCTGGAAGATTATCTTTCGTCTAGAAAACAAAGGGTCAAGGTCGGAGATATTATTAGCGAAACTACAGAGGTAACGTACGGCGTGCCGCAAGGTAGTGTACTTGGCCCTACGTTATTCTTAATCTACGTTAATGATTTATGTAATATGAATATTAACAATGCACAAGTCATTTCTTACGCTGATGATACAGCTGTCGTCTTCTCTGGTAAGTCCTGGGATGATGTAAAAATTACCGCTGAAAAGGGTTTGGCTCAAATAGCTACCTGGCTTAACAGTAATATGCTAACTCTAAAACCGTTTATATGTGTTTTAGTATATATCAAACTACCAAACAGACTGACGACCTTGATATTAAAATACATGTTTGCGGTTATACAAGGAACACACAATGTAGCTGCACTTGTATAAAACAAGTTACACAAACTAAATACCTAGGTGTGATAGTTGACCAGCGCTTGAGTTGGTACCCTCATCTCGAGCAGGTAGCAAATAGGATCAGGAGATTGAGCTGGATTTTTAGGACAATAAGACATGTAGTTCCTAAGAGAATTTCTATTGACAATAAACCTCCTAGGAATATTCTGGTTGAGATTTACGTAGCTCTGGTACAGTCAGTACTGACATACTGTATACCTGTATGGGGAGGAGCAGCAAAAACCTACTTCATAAATCTTGAGAGAGCTCAACGCGCACTAATTAAAATAATGTATTTTTTAAACAGAAGATATCCGACTGCTGGCCTCTATAAAACCAGTGACTTACTTTCGGTGAGAAAACTATATATAACTCAAACCATTGTAAAAAAACACAAAGAGCTTCCATTAGAATCATCTAACCTAACAAAAAGAAGGAAAGACATTGTTGCAATCACACCTCACACTAAAACTATATTCGCAAGTAGGCAACTCAAAAAGCAATCAGCTAACCTATACAACAAAATAAACAAAAAATTAAGTATATACACAAAAACGATTTTCGAATGTAGGAAAACTGTAACAAAATGGATAAAATCACTTACATACGACGAAACTGAGGCACTCATGGAATATATAATATAGCACCAATAAAACACAGACATACACACGCAAACATACATACACACACCTACACACACACACACACATCCACATTCATCATACTGCACATAATACACATACACACACTATTCTTTTTAAAAGCTTTTACTTATTATTAAATTACTTACCTTAAATTACTTTTAAAGCAGAAGAAGCACTGTTAAATGTTCTTTAGTTAACTATGCTTTATTATGGAAGAGCGGAACCTCCTAACACAGGCATTATTTGCTTAAAAGGAGGCTCCAAACACAAATGACCCTTTTTGTAAATCTGAAGCATAAATAAATATTTTGTATTTTGTATACCTACAGTGTGGTGGGGACATCAACACGCAAGCTGAAACTATAATTTTTTTGTCGGTTATCAAAAAATAAGTCTGTTGTTTCATAGAAAAGTGCAATACCAAAGTCAAGCCAAGTCAAAATGTATGGAGCAGCAGTTTTTTTTATCACAACCGACGAAAAATTTTAACGCCCTGGGTTTCAGAATCATGTACCTACTGAATCCATGGTAACACTATTACATACTAGTAATATCTACCTAAAGTATTATATATTACATTATATACTATAAGAGGTATTCGCAGCAAAATTTGCGTCTCATAATTAAGAAGTTATTTCTATTGGTGTTTAACGGGTTAAATACACACATCAAAAGTGTCTAGGGATCAACATATATTTTTGCAATAACTTTTCTCCTGATTGATATTAATTAAAATTTTCTTTAAGGATTCATAAAATAAAGTGTTTTCGTTTGTCACAGTAACGATAAACCAAGTCACCTTTGCATTAATAAAGAAATTTGCCATTTTCCTAATAAAGGGATTTTTGACATTTGAACCACTAACACAAAAGTTCGAAAAAAAGACTGAAATAACAGTTTTCTTTAAAATTTTATTGGGTAACTTAAACAATTAATAATCCGTGTTTCTACCGCGAACACTAACAACACAAGAACATCGGTTTGGCATACTCAAAATGAGTTCATCCAAATCACGCTGTGGAATGGCCGCCCATGTTCGTTGCAACAACAAAAAAAGGTCTTCTTGCGACTGGATACCCTCCATATTCGGCAGAGCTCTTCTCTGTAGCATATCCCATGCATGCTCAATCGGGTTCAAGTCTGGCGACTGAGCAGGCCAGGGCAGGACATTGATGTTAGCTGCGGCGAGAGTCTGTCTTACAACTCTTGCGGTGTGCGGTCGTGCATTATCATGCATTAACTGAAATAAGGGACCGATTTGCACTTGTAGAGGAACGATGACGTCTGATACAATCGTCTCAGCATAAATTTGAGCGTTGAGGTTGCCTCTGATCCAAATCAACTCAGTTCTTCCGCCGATCCAAATACCCGCCCATACCATGATGGTTCCACCACTATAAGGATGGACTTCCTGGCAGGATTTTAATCGCTGTTGGCGTCCAGGGGTTCTCCAGTGTCGTATACGTCTTGTATCCGGTCTCATACCAAAACGAGACTCATCAGAAAAGCACACGAAACGCCATTGTTCTTCTGCCCAATTTCTGTGTTCAAGAGCCCATTGATATCGAATCCTACGATTGTGCATTGCTATAGGTGGTACCCGTAGCGGTCTTCGGGAATGAAGGTTCACTTCATGCAAGCGGTTTCTGACTGTTTGGTCGCTAATTAAGTTCCCTGAAGAGTGATGAAGCCTCACGGCTAACATCATGGCGGTTATTGTTGGAGCTCTTCGAGTTAAGATTTGAATGTATCGGTCTTGTCTCCGTGTGGTGCAGCGATACCGTCCTCCATGGCGCTCAGCCACGGTACCAGTGCTTCGGTAACGTGTCCAAAGTCGACTGATAACACTCTGACTTGTATTCAGAGCTAAAGCCACAGTACGTTGCCGGGAACCAGCTTCTATCATTCCCACGGCTCTGAGCATTTCTTCCCTGCTTAAATGACGTCGCCGCTCCATAATAACGTTGGTTTTAATCAGTAGTAGGGAAACAGTAGCACTAATAATGTCTTCAATGCGTTGTATGTTTTTATAGGGAAAATATTGACAGCTGATTTTCATCTTTTACTCGAATTTGATTCACAGTTCCTGATTCAAATTATGAAATGCACCAAAAAGGATCCATATAAATTTATAAAATCATAAATTTATTACAAAGCCACATCTTAATCTCAAGAAATCCGCATAAAAATGCTTGATCCCTAGACACTTTTGATGTGTGTAGTTAAATATCGTATTACGAGATTTTGTCAATAAACGCGAAGTGGCATTTTACGTCGACTGGCATTAAAAATCTAAAAAAAGATAGTTAGAGAATAGAATAGAATAGAATTTTATTTTGCAAATATGGGTAATACTTATAGTTCTTAAGATTAGGTACATTCAGGTCAGCCACGTTTTATCAATCGGCATGCAAACATTAAAAAAAATTTATAACACTATTATTACACTTATTTAGATCAATTTATACTATTATAAAATTTTAAATCATCAACTTAATTAAAAATATATGTTTGTATGAAAAGGAAAAAAAAATATTAGTATCATTAGATTACATTACTATTACAAATATCATACCATTATCATTACATAATTTAACATGTCATTACTATTACTATTTCCTTTATTTCATTAACATACATATAAATTACATTTTTAAATATTTTTATAAATAAAAAGATACCAAAAACATTTAAAAATATAAAAAATAGTAGCCCACCGGTATCGGGAACAGGGTCCAAGCTACCGGCGGTCAGGGCTCCAGAGAGAGAAACTTCCTAACAATGCGGGCCGTGTCCAGAAGTACCGCTTTCTGAATCAAGCCCTTGATCCAGCTGCCTAACGAGAGCCTCCTTAGGTGTTGGTCGAGGCTCTTGGGTATTAGCCCATTGGCTGTCACGACTATCGGCACAATGACCGCTGAGCCCACATCCCAAATGTCGACAACCTCGTGAGCCAAGTCAAGATACTTGATTTGTTTATCTTTCTCGGCTTTCACGAGGTTCTCATCATGCGGGATGGTTATGTCAACAATCATTGCGCGTCGCTCCAATCGATCCACCACCACTATATCAGGCTTATTGGCAACAATAGTCCTGTCAGTGATGATGGATCGATCCCAGTACAATGTGATATTACCATTTTCGAGAACTGGGTCGGGCACATACCTGTAGTACGGTACCTCCGATTCCACAAGGTTGTATTTCAGAGCAAGCTGCTGATGGATTATCCTGGCTACAAGGTTGTGTCTATGCAAGTACTCTCCGTTAGCTAGACGAGAACACCCGGAGATGATATGCCTGATTGATTCTCCCGGCCGGTGGCATGCCCGACAGATGTCAACCGTGCCGTCTTTCACAATAAATCTCCGGTAATTGTTCGTCATCATAACTTCGTCCATAATTGCACAGACAAAACCTTCGGTTTCTCCAAAGAGGTCACCGAAACGCAGCCAGGCAACGGACGCTAGTAGATCTACATCCGGTCCATGTAGGGCCCGGAAAAAGCGTCCGTGGAGCTCCTTACTCTGCCATACCTCCATGCGATCATTAGTGTCAAGCACTACAGGTTTGCGCCAGTTCTCTTTAGCCAAGGAGAGCGGGGTGAGGCCCTTGTCCACCGTGACTACATCTCGATGCATACCCACGTCGGTTTCTAGGAAATATTCCCTGAGACTGCATATCTCGCGATTGTGGAGGGTCTTAGCGTTTAAAAAGCCTCGACCTCCACACTTTCGCGGGATATACAGCCTCATTACCGATGATCGTGGGTGATGCATTCGATTTGCAGTCAGCAGCGTACGGACCCTCCTATCCAGGGCGTCGAGTTCGGTCTGAGTCCATTTGAGTATGCCGAAAGAGTACATCAAAACTGGCATGACCCAACCGTTGAAGGCGCGCACCTTGTTTCCGCCTGATAGAAGACTATTAAGTACTTTTTTCAGGCGGCCAAAGAAGCGTTCCCTCAACGACTGCTTCATGTCAGTAACATTGATGCCTAACGTTTCCGACATACCCAAATACTTATAGGTTTCGGATGCGGAGAGGGCTCTAAGGTTTGTGGAATCCGAGAGTTGGGTTCCCACGGATTCAACAATCTCCCCTCGCTTTACATGCATGACCGCACATTTGTCCACACCAAATTCCATCCTGATGGCGCTACTGAAAGTTTGAGTTACTTTCAGTAGCTCCATCAGTTGCAAATTGTTGGGGGCAAAGAGTTTTAGGTCATCCATGTAGAGGAGGTGCGATATAACCTGACCACCTCTCCTCAACCGATAGCCTAGACCTGAATCCTCCAGCAATGTGCTTAGAGGATTCAAGGCTAAGCAGAACCAAAGCGGACTCAAACTATCGCCCTGAAATATGCCTCGCTCGATCCTTATCGGTTCGCTATTCCCATGAATATTTCGACATCCTGGATAGTGAAGGACCGTCCTCCATTGCCGCATACATGACATTAGGAAGGTGCGAAGAATTGTATCTACTTTATACAACTCTAACACCCTCACGAGCCATGTATGCGGTACCGAGTCATAGGCCTTCTTATAATCTATCCAACATGTCGACAGATCCTTTCGGGAACGACGAACCTGTTGGCTAATGGTCATATCAATGAGGAGTAGCTCCTTAGTACCGCGGGACCTATTCCTACATCCATTTTGAGAGGCAGACATGATGGAGTTGGTGTCTATATGTTTGTTAATTTTAGTTCTCAAAATGGATGTAAGAACTTTATAGACCGTCGGTAAACACGTGATCGGCCTATAATTCTTGGGTTCCGCGGTGCTACCTGATTTATGAAGCAGGTGGGTAATTCCTGTCGTTAGGAATTGGGGTAGCGAACCAGATTCCAAAGTTGTCTGAAACTGAGATGCCAAGCGAGCGTGCGATCTTGTGAACCATTTAATCCAAAAGTTGTGCAGTCCATCCGGCCCTGGAGACTTCCAGTTGGGTAGTGGACGGACTGCACGAGCTACATCTTGGGGGCAGATGGTAATAGCCCCCATTTCTGGTATCAGATCGCAGGCTCGCTCGACTTTCCGAGTCCAATCACCTTCGGTGTGACTGACAGGTACCGACCAGATGCTGCGCCAGAAGGAACACATGGCATCATCATCCGGTAGGCACGTCTCAGTCACACCATGGTCCGGTCGCTCCCAACCCCTATAAACCCACCTTTCATCGCTCTGGAAGGTGCGATTCTGAGTGTATCGTTCTACTCGCCGCCTATACCGACGAATACGGTTTGCCCATGCATACACTTTCTGCTTCAGGAAGTCGATGCGCTCTGTGACACAAGACATATAGTCTTGGGGACTGATATCAGTCCCTGAGAATGCCCGTCTCACAAAGCGCATCACTCTAGGGCGAGTATTGCCCTCCTTGAAGCAGATTAGTTTGCCGATGAGCGTCCTGGCCCCACCAATACGGCGTTCAATTCTGCACTGCCAAGCTGGTACGTTTGGTTTCGGTCGTGTAGCTCTAGTGTCATTTGCAAATTTGACGTGAGCTACACGACATGCTGCTACTGCTGCGCAGTACAGAATTGAATGAATATCGGTGAGGTCTTCGCAGGTATCAAAATAGTTTGATAACTGCGAATCCAGGACCGCCACCAGCGCCCTATTTTTGTTATGCATGGGCAAACGAGGTAAGCGTGGCCTAAGTTCGGGCGGCATGAAGCGATATTCCTGAATCGCATCCTCCAAAGCACTCCTCAATTGCTCATTGCACTGACTACTTACATTTGTAGCCCTATCATTACTCCCTTCGTCAGCATGCGTTATATTGGGTTGCGGATGTACAACAGTCTGCGACTGGGGGGCGATGATATGGCCACTCTGCATTTCATTTCGCAGGCGATCAAGTACAGAGTCATCCAACATATGATTACGCTGGATGACTCGCACCTGATCCGACAGTCGTTGTGCCGAAACGTTGACAGCTGGCTCAAGCACCTGAAAAAGAGAGAGCATCCGAACACGGTACGCGGTCAGATTGTTTCCCCCCTCTGTAGCCCCATAGTATGAGCGCATGACATTTTCATTAATGGATCTCGTCCATCTCATGCGCTGCACACTTCCGCCGGGAGCTGGGACCCTATCAGAGGCCGTTGGGCCTCGAGGTCCTAAGCCATCCGGCGGCCGGCGTCCTCCCCGTCGACGAGCAGGTGGTGGCGACGTGGGCGGAGAGAAATACTCGTCGCTCGAGCTCGACGCAACTGCCGCGGCCGGTGTCGTCACAGCGCTCACAGAGGGGCTGGATACCTGCGGCGGCGAGGCGGAGCTGAGCGAAGAGTCCGGAGGTGGTGGTCGTGCTTGACGTGCGGCTTGTCTCGTCAACATGCTATCTTAATTTTCTTCGTTTTATTATTTTATTCATTGTTGTTCGGATGTGACAACTGTCATGTCACCTCCGAATCGGTAGTTTTTGATATAATTTATTTCCATTTTGCTGTAATATGGTCTCTTTTGTGGTTTTTCAGTGGCTATTTATACTATGGATTAATTTTGAATGAAAAACTTTAGTAAAACTGGGTTATTACGATATATATTAAAATTATAAAAAAACTGGAAAACAAGACGTTTTGTTGACACGGTGTTGCCATTATTTTATATTATTATTTATTAATATTCTATTACTATTATTATTAACCAAAATCAAAATGTCAGAAATCAAAATGTCAAAGTTCAAAATATCAAAAATCAAAATGTCAAAAAGGAGGAGGAGCTATTGGTAGTTCATCGTCGGAAGATCATACGAGTACCATATCAAGTTATCACAAATGACGTAAACTAATTCTGTTACCGACTGTCCTACTTACATACACATATCTATAACATATATATTATATACCTAAATATCTAAAATTTATGAAGTGATTCTTTGATTGACGGCTACCTAATAGCAATAGCTAATAGCAATAGTTAATTGGGCAATCCTTACGACGATAACAGGCAAATCAATTGTCTGGTAAAGACGAAACTACATCTTGAACAAAGTACGTATTTGTCTAACAATTAAGAAGTACTAAAACGGTAGTTTTGTTTCAGTTTCACAAGCTGAATGGCCGTAAAACACATGTGAGCTCGTCAGTAGATACACGTGCCAAATCGGCCCTTCGTGTCCGCACTATACCTACGTATTTTAAATCCTAGTGTTTAAGAATAAATTGTATTTTTACATTTTAGTCCCAAATTATTATATATAAATACTGCCGAATCTATACTAAAAACAAATTTGAATGTAAAAAGATAGCGAGTAAATGGATCATGACTCTTATGTATGAGGAGACAGAAAAGCTGTTAGGAAAGACAATCTAAAAGAACCGACTTATTTATTCTTGCACTCAACATTATAAGTTCACAAAATAGCGCAAACACATACAGTGAGCCCGCGCATACACACACACTCGCACTCACGCATACACACACACCCACACACACACACACACTCAGAGAATGGCTACAGTTAATAGTTTTTATTTTTTATTTTTATACTTTTTTGTATGTTTTTATTCTATTCTTTTGTTTTTGAACGACCTAAATCACTATGTAACTCCGAATTTGTTTATTATCTAGGTAAATGTTTAAAGAGAGAGCCCTGACACCCATAACACAAGTTTAATCTTAGCTTGGGTGCCAGTGGTTTAAACTAACAATCAAATAACAATATTCACAATTACAATTATAATAACAATTGTATTCTAACAATTTTTAGGTTTATTATAGTCTGTTCTATGTACATAGTGCTATTCTGCTAAATTGTAAACTTGGAAATAAAGCATTATTATTATTATTATTATTATTCTTAACATGGCTATTCTAGCGGCTACATCAAAATAGTTAACACTTCCGTATCAGTTACGTATATACAAATACTAAAAATTTATATGTTAGTACCTTACCTACCTAATGAAGCGGCCTTGATGAAAACCCGAGAAATATGAACACTTATGTAAGGCTCTGTCAGAAGTGATTTGTATCTGAAGATTTTAAAGGCTCCTTCAAACAGGCGTGACACGCGACGCGAATCGCACACAACACAGAGGTACCGAATGTCGCGCGCGACGAGCGGTGCCTTTGTCTCGCGAGCGATTCGGGTCCCGTGTCACGCCTTTTAAAAGGAAACTTAAATAATTGTGTGGATTAGTTACACTTGGCGTCTGTAGTCGACGAGGTGAGCGATATGCGTCGGTTTGTAGGTCAAACCGAGGCAGGCTTCTATTTTAAAGAAAAAAAAAATGTAACTTATGAAATTACAACCTCGTCCCCTTTTTTTTTTTTTTTTTTTTTTTTGAGGATGGGAAATCATCAAATGACCCCTCCCGCTCTGGGTGGAGCGGAAGGGAGTGTCAGACTCTTACTGACTAAAACCCACCCGTGTTCCTTCCTTGGCCTTTTATGTTCCGGGTCAGCGGTACCCCTTATGGATGATCCCGCTTTCCCGGCAGGCTTAGGCCCTAGTGGGCCCCCTCTTCGATGCTGACATCTCTTTGAGGCGCGCGTGGAACACGTACGCGCCGTCCGGCACGGGCCTGGTCCTGATCGGACGGTGAGCTACCCATTACTCACCGCCCGCAGGCCCGCGCCTACGGTGGCCGGGAGTCGTCACGCGGCTCCCGACGCCCGGAGCGTCCACCGCGGCGGCTTGGACGGGAGACTCTCTCCCTCTCCCGTCCCGCCGCCTCCTTCGCTAGCATGACTGCTTCGCAGAAGGAGGCGACTGCCTCCCACTCCCCCTCGCCCCGGACCATGGCTTGAACCAAGGCCGGGCGTGAGAGGTCGCCGCCGCTGCCGATCGCCTCTACGAGGACACGGCGGTGCTCCGCCCATGCAGGGCAGGCCCCCACCGTATGCTCCACCGTGTCCTCGGGGCGATCATCGCAGTGGTGACACCCGGGCGTTTCCTCCCGCCTGATGATGTGCAGGAACCTCCCGAAGCTTCCGTGTCCGGTGAGGACCTGCGTCAGGCGGTAGGTGAGGACGCCGTGACGCCTCTCTAGCCACTCTTCAAAGAGGGGTCTTACCGCCGCTATCGTGGCGTGCCCTGCGCTGGGTTGCGACAGTCGCTCTTTCCATGCCGCCATTAGATCGCGCCGGAGGTCCGTCCGCTCCGCCGCGATTTGCCGCGGAAGCGGGGTTTCCCCCCGGCGTAGTGCCTCCGCGCGCCACTCATACAGGCGCGCGAGGACTATCGCCTCCAGATCCCACGGCGGCAGTCCGGCAAGGAGGCTTGCCGCCTCGCCCGAGATCGTGCGGTAGCCCCGGATCAGCCTTACGGCTACCACCTTTTGGGGCGCGTTCAGATAGTGGGCGGCTCTCCGCCGCAGTGAACGCGCCCACACAACCTCGTCCCCTCAGCGAATCTTGTTATACGACTTAATATAACCTGCCAGCAAACATTTAGAGTGCAGGTATCTTATGCTTCACAATAATAAGTAAAAGAAAAACCCAATTGGAGAAATATTAACTGGAAATTAAAATCTTGGCTACCTTTATTTTCCTGTGTCAATTTTACAATGGTCAAGTATCTACACTTTCTGGATTAGAACGAACTGAAATGACACAATATTCGTTTATTGTAGATTATTCACTGAGAGGATAAAGTAGGAAAGCCATTCAATGGACTTAGAACATAAAGAACTGATGACTGAGATGAACTTAGCCGGCTGTGTTGATGATTTTTTACCTGGGACACAGGTATTTCCTAAGCCTACATCAGGCACCAGCTCTCACAGTGTGAATTTATATACACTTGAGAGCAATAAAATCACACACCTTGACTTTTTTTTTGTTAAGGCAGTTTTTTTTCATGAATCTGAATAAATATTTTAAAAAATACCCACACTAATTGAAAGTTAACCTCATTACCTTTCTAATGATATCAAATACAGTGTAAAAAATACCCATAAGAGGTTTTACGGCACAAAACCCAACAAACGGGTAAAATTACCCAATTTCGCTTAAGAAATAATGAAAATCAAACTCAAAATTCTTGATCAAATTGTTTATTAATAAGGTGTATTCCCTCCCCTAGCCTTAATTACAGCTCTTAATCGGTTTTTCATGGACCGTATTAATTTTACCATGAAATCTTGTGGTATAGCGTTCCACTCCTCTTCAATGGCAAGTTGAAGCTCTCGGAGGCGCGTAGGAGCAGGGCTTCTTGCTCGAACTCTTCTTTTTAGCTCATCCCAGACATGCTCAATCGGATTAAGATCAGGACTACTAGGTGGCCACTCCATCGCGGTGATTCCAACGTCTTCCATGTAGTCGCAAACTGTTCTAGCGACATGCGGTCTGGCGTTGTCGTGCATAAGGAGAAAATCTTCTGCCATAAGCCACGCAAGCGGCCTCACACGTCCTTCGAGCACTTCTTCGACGTATCGTGCAGCCGTCAAACCTCTCGATCTCGGGCCGGTATTCGCCCCAGTGATGAATACAATGTCAGTTTTAGTGTCCAACATTATGCCACCCCAAAACATACACGATCCACCGCCAAAAGCCACACGTTCGCTTATGCAGCATTGTGAAAATCGCTCTGATGACCTTCTGTAGACCCTAGAGCGTCCAACATGACCATGTAATGTCATTCTGCACTCATCAGAGAACATAACAGACCGCCATTGGTCATACGTCCAATTTAAATGTTCCCTGGCAAATTGTAGTCGGGCTTGTCGGTGAGCTGTGGTCAATTTGGGACCATTTGCTGGGCGATGTGAAGTCAGTCCTGCTTCACCAAGTCTTCTTCTGACTGCCCACCGACTTTTTTTTTTTTTTTTAAGGATGGAAAATAATCAAATGACCCCGCCCGCTCTGGGTGGAGCGGAAGGGAGTGTCAGACTCTTACTGACTAAAACCCACCCGTGTTCCTTGGCCCTTTATGTTCCGGGTCAGCGGTACCCCTTTTGGATGATCCCGCTTTCCCGGCAGGCTTGGGCCCTAGTGGGCCGGGAGTCGTCACGCGGCCCCCGACGCCCGGAGCGTCCACCGCGGCGGCTTGGTCGGGAGACTCTCCCTCTCCCGTCCCGCCACCTCCTTCGCTAGCATGACTGCTTCGCAGAAGAAGGCGACTGCCTCCCACTCCCCCTCGCCCCGGACCATGGCTTGAACCAGGGCCGGGCGTGAGAGGTCGCCGCCGCTGCCGATCGCCTCTACGAGGACCCGGCGGTGCTCCGCCCATGCAGGGCAGGCCTCCACCGTATGCTCCACCGTGTCCTCGGGGCGATCATCGCAGTGGTGACACCCGGGCGTTTCCTCCCGCCTGATGATGTGCAGGAACCTCCCGAAACATCCGTGTCCGGTGAGGACCTGCGTCAGGCGGTAGGTGAGGACGCCGTAACGCCTCTCTAGCCACTCCTCAAAAAGGGGTCTTACCGCCGCTATCGTGGCGTGCCCTGCGCTGGGTTGCGACAGTCGCTCTTTCCATGCCGCCATGAGATCGCGCCGGAGGTCCGTCCGCTCCGCCGCGATTTGCCGCGGAAGCGGGGTTTCCCCCCGGCGTAGTGCCTCCACGCGCCACTCATACAGGCGCGCGAGGACTATCGCCTCCAGACTGCCCACCGACTTATACTGACATTGCGAACTTCTCGAAGCTCTTGTCCCAGTTGCACCGCATTCAGTTGCCGATTTCTTAAAGACCTCGACACAAGAAAGCAGTCATCACGCTCTGATGTTCTGCGTTGCCGGCCAGATCCTGATCGCCGAATGTAGCCACCGGTCTCTTGAAACCTCTGGTACACACGACGAACAGAGTAGCGGCTCAAATTTAGTCGTCGAGCAACTTCACTTTGATTATGGCCTGCTTGGAGCAAGGCAATAACTTGAGCGGCTACTGCGGGCGTGGTATCCATATTTTTCCGTATGCTTTCAGTAGAGATGTTATCACGTTGACCTTCGGTATGCAACTGATTAAAAATCCAAAAAAACCGACCCGTTTTATACCTGCGAGTAAGGGGTGCAAGTAGTGACAATGCTAACGGGTGAATTTGGCTAATTTGGTGTACGGTTGGTTTCTGTAAGTTACGTGAAGGTCAATGATTTTAATTTTGTGTTTTTTTAAAGCTAAGCTTGTATTCTTTAATTTTGCCTAATGATTTGTACTCAATATCAATAGATTTAAGAAAAAAATCAGTAATAAACCAAATTACAAGGGGTGTGAGATTTTATTGCTATCAAGTGTAGTTAAAAACTTATAAGTGCTGCAAAACCACTGTGAGAGAAAATAATTAAACTTATCATTGTAGGTACTTATTATTTTAATGATAAAATTCTGTAAAAACATACTTGTTACGGTCGCGAACACAGATCATTTATACACAAGGTCGCGAATCATATTTTGTTCAACATACAACCTGACACTGACCTGGTGAATTTCGCGGGCCACCCTGGCGCTTCCGTAATATTTTATAAAGAATAGTTATTTCCTTACGAGGTAGTAACTCGCTTCATTCTATTTTATTATATAATTTTTTTTATCTATATCTAAGACCAGTTAGATAGGCTAGATGAACCGACGACTTTAAACAGGTGGCTGGGGACTGGAAGTAGAAGGCGGAGGACAGCGTGTTGTGGCGCAGCCTAGGAGATGCCTATGTCCAGCAGAGGACTGTGATAGGCTGAGTTGATTGATACTTAAGTACCTAGAATGCATAAGAAATTCAGTGAACCTTCGTTTTTTTTTAAACATAGAGGCAGACCCAAGCAAACGTGGTGAGACGAGCTTGATGCCTACAGACAGGATTAGTCCACATTCGCTTATGACAAAGAGGAGTCTAAGGAAGGCAAAGAGGAGGAAGAAAAAGGCCTCCCGCCTTTGCCCTGCAGTGTAACAACATAGGCTAAAAATAAAATAAATAATAAATAAAAGGCTGAATGATATATTCAAATGCACCAGGGATGCGTTAGGGTCACGATTAGGGTACTAGATATATAGAAAAAAAAAATACCGATAATCCTAAGTCTAAAATGAGGAAGTAGGTACCTACCTACTGATTTATGAAGACGGTCCAAATAGTTCTAAAGCACTGAACTAACACTCTTTGAAATTCAGCGAGGGAGACACTTCTTATACCAACCTACATAGGTATAGCTGACTAACTTTTCGTGACTTGTTTCCAGACTGTGTTCTGAGACCTGAACTTTATCGTGGAACTGCTACTTTAAAGGATCCTTCTACAGGCACACCCTATAACAAAACAGCTGCGGGTAGGTAAAAATACCAAAGCTGGGAAATTTAAGCAATAAAATAATATTGTTAATTGTTAGCCAGGGGTTAGAGGGGCTTGTGGCTAAGTAATAACAGCCGCACGGTCCGATCGATCAGGTTAAGCTACGCTTGCCGCGGTTGGTCCGTGGATGGGTGACCATCTTTACATACCAAGACCCCTCCGTGCCTCGGAAAACACGATAAGCTGTTGGTCCCGGGTATCTTTCATAGATCTGAAGCGTAAAAGGGTTGCGGTAAATAAGCAAACCAACAGCTTACGGAAAGGAAGGTGTATATTGTTCACAAGTTTACATAGTTCACAGGACACAGATAAAAGATAGAAGGCGAAATGAAGAGCACAGAAAGAAGGCACAGTTAATAGTCCAACACTACATAGCACGTCTAGGTACAAGTCTTTCCCAAAAGCACTGGATAAAAGTTTATAATCACATTAGGTACCTATTGATGAATGTTTACCGGATATACGAGCGAGAGCGACTTGCGATTACGACCGGTGAAGATTCTCGACTAATCTCCGCGAGCGCCGCGAGTTATAAAAGGGATAGATAGACAATGCGCGGGCGCCCGCTCAGTTAGCCGGTCCGCATTCCAAATAACTACATAAAAAATATCTATTACCAAAATGATCTGTTTGTTTATACAATATTGACTTAACTAACTGAATACACCTTATAATTTAAATAAACAATATATTGGAGAAGTAGCTACGCTACAGATCTATGGCAGTCGTTATGGGTCGTCAGAAGCCCGAAAGTCTGACAACCAGTCTTACCAAGGGGTATCGTATTACTGAGTAACTGGGCTGTGGAGGTCAGATAGGTAGCCGCTCTATGTAAAATACTGGTATCCAGCTGCATCTGGTTAGACTGGAAGCCGACCCCACAATAGTTGGGAAATGCTAGCCAGATGATGTTACTGTTCCTCAGTATCACCCCACTGCTGGGGAAAGGCTTCTCCCCATGACTTCCAGTGCTTGCGATCCAGGCCTAATGTGGACCACTGGTCGTTTGTCTTGTACAGCTCCTCCCGCCATCTTCTACTGGGTCTGCTGCGACGCCTTCTACCTGTCTCAAGACTAGAGCCTTGAGGCAGGTATGACAATGATGCTGATGTGCTATGTAGACATAGTAACTATTTTGCCCATAATAAAATAATAGCATTCACAAGTAGAAATCTAATTTAACAGTACAAAAGGTTTCGTTATTTGACCGCGAAACAAATGAATTGCAACACAATCACAGTTCCATTCATAATGCCTTACTGAATAGAACTTCTATCATAATAAATACCTAATTGACTTTGAAATAAATTGATTATTACTTCCTTATAACTGGAGCTACAGAATTTTATATCTTTAGATATTATAGGTACCCAATAGAAACGTAGGTACCTACCGGTAGGGAAGCAAATCAAATTAGACATAGTTTCGCGTAAGTCGGCTATGTCCTGCTATGGCAGCTCATACCAACATAACCTGCTACATGGGTAGCAAGGGTATAGCAAGGGCATGGCAATAGAATATTAGTTATTGTTAACAAATAAAGTTGGTAAACATTGAAAATAGTATCTCAAATATTATCATCTATGGTGTACAATAATAAGACAATAATATAAAAGAATATTCTAACACAGATAAACATAAAACTTAACTATGTATGTACAAGAAATATTCTAAGTACATAAAATAAGAAAAATAGAAAAATGAGGTAGGAATATCCATAGATCTAAAGTTGGTAAAATTCTATTTTAGGGAGTCTTCAAAAGTTTTGTATATAAGGTTTTCTTTAGATTGTGTTGAAATTCAGAGGAGTAATTTACCTACCCCTGAGGTTAATAAGCAGCAAATATATATCTTATGAGTCATAGATGATGAAGAGTGACTATCATTATAATTGACGGCACGGTTGGCGCAGTGGTTAAGTGATTGACTGCTGCGTTATGTGTCGCATGTTCAATCCCCGCACGGAACAAATATTTGTATGACCTGCAAGTAGTTGTTCCGGGTCTGGCTGTTTGTGTATGTGAGTTTAATGTTTGTAAACGCACCCACGATACAGGAGAAATTCCTAGTGTGGGACAAAGTTTAAAAAAAAAAAAATAAAACATCACTAGTTCATCAGTAATATTACAGCATTCATAAATAGACGTGTTAGGATGACGAGTGTGTCCACAAGGGATTTCCACAACTGAAAACGATCAGCAATGTTGATATATACTTATTCTAATCATTCCTAGCTACTGTTTTGAATGAATAAGATCAAGTTAAGTATTAATAATAATTATAATTAGCACATCATTTCAGCACTTCATTTGGTGATCAATCTTTTTATGACGCCTTCATTTTGTCACTACGTTAAGTGGAATCACAAACCGTAACAGGGAAATTAACTCATTGCGAGATTGTTGTCAGTGTGCCATCAGGCAGTTTGTATAACGTCGTTGTCGAATGCGCTGGTTAAAAAAGTTTGCGACGCATGCGCGGTTGCCGATAAAAAGGCGGGAAAACTTTGTTTACATGTAGCTTTATTTATTATCTGTAGTGTGAAATTAGAATTAAGAATTTCATTATTATTTCATTATTTGGAATAATTATATGGACAATGGAGTGCAGATTTTAGTGGAGTTCTGTGATAATATAATAATATTAATGAAATATTGTTGTTATTGCATTTAACATACATAAAACAAAGGTGAGTACATAAGATTATGCAGTTCCGTTTCACTTTGTCCTTGTCGCTTCTCTGTTAAAGCATAAATAGGAAAATTTGCGGAAGTTTTAATTTGTTTGTTTGTTTGGTCAGTCAAAGTTCAGAGTGATCATTATTTTCAAATACTTATTATTATTACCATGTTGATTATGAGATAATATATTCTTAATATATACTTACAAAAACATATATTGACACTATACTACTACTATTTATACTGTGTGATTAATCTATTTAAATGGTAAAGACTTTAATTTTTTCTATCATGATATCATTATATTCGTGATTTTTAAATGTTTTTGGTAATTTAAGATTTATTTTTATACAACAAAAAACCGTAACCCTTTAAACGCACTACGCTGCCACGCATCCAGCCGCGGCGCGGCGGCGTAGTGTGTAGGTTCGTAGCGGCGTCGCGCGTCGTGCGTAGGTGCGTAGCGGCGTAGTGTGAAGATTCGTAGAGCCCCCTTAGGAGACATAACATTGCATAAGTTATTTTTACTGACAAAATACAGTTATCACAAAAAATGAAATGCTTTTTTCCAGTTTAAAAATGCTTTAATGCTACTAATTCACGTATTGAGGAAAACCTAAATTTTCACTGTAAGCAGACCAAAAAAAACCTGTACCTAAATTTACTAGTCAATATAATCATTACGAGGCCCTGAACTTAGTTTGCTTCAACTACTAAAACGTGCATAAGAAAATGCCGTATGATGCACTAGTTTTGATCATTTACTTAAAGATATTATTTACGTTTGTTTGGTTAGGCATGTTACAAAAATCTGAATAAAGAACACTCATTAAAAGTACCTATGGACACTTCATGGTTTTGAGTACTTACTTAGAGTCATGTTAAGTAAAAAAATAATTTACCATTGACGTAAATATGAAGTTATGATGATGTTTTTTGTTGGACTACATTGTATGTGTAAAAACCGCTATCGTAAGCAAATATAATACATAATTAGAAAATGTCTTAAGTTAAGGGTGCATCTCTGTTTATTTCATGTACATCGTAAGTACGAAGCATGTCATGTCACCAACATGATGTAACTGTTAAGGCTCTTTCAAATTGGCAGTCGCGCGACGTGCGGTGCCTTTGTGTCGCGTGTGAATCGCGTCGCGTGTCGCGCCTGTTTGTAGGAGCCTTTAACTTTAACAGTTTTGTAGATAACTTAATTGATTATCTGAATGATACTGCTGTGCTTTTATGTGTTAAGTCAAAGCAACGAATACACAAATGACAGCGCGTTGTGGCCACTTTTAAAACTCCTTAATTTTTCTGTTCACTATTTCGCTAAGTTCAAGCTAAGTAGGTATTTCAAACAAGTCATCAAGCATATCGTGGGCTGCGACTCTAGTTGATGTCTTGAGCAACGAGATCAAGCAATCGCCCTAAGGACGATTAAAATACGTCGATTTGGGATTATAATTAACTAACCGTTGCCCGCGACTTCGTATGCGATCCAGAATGAAAAGTAGCCTATGTCCTTCTCCAGGTCATGGTCCATGGTCTACCCTTGAGCCAAATTTAATCCAAATCTGTTCAGCCGTTTTAGTGTGAAAGCGTAACAAAGAAACAAACTGACTTTCGCATTTATAATGTTAAGTTAGGATTACTAATTTACTCGTTAAGTCTAGAAAATCCAACAGATTGTATGTACCGACGTAAGTACCTATTCCTAGTCCTAGTGTACCTATTCTCCACACTTAACTAATATCATAATTATTACAGCGACTGTTACAAATTAATGGTAAAACGCTAAATAATAATAATACTCTTTATTTTTCTCTTCACAAAGGTTCACAATAGAAACAAGTTTAACGTTTAGACAAAAGCATAAAATATGATTCTTTGTGAGAGACTGGCGTCCATACTAGGATACCCTGTGTGACGGATCACCAGGCTCTCACCCCGAACTAACCTAATTAACATTAACATTACAACGGTAAGTTTTTAACTCTAGACATTTTATGAAGGGAAAAAAAAACATACATGTATAAATTCGACAAATACGTTTGGTGTAGTGGCTACAGTGGCTAAGTGTAGTCAGCGAAACCAAATGGTCCTGGGTTCGAATCCCGGTAGGGGCAAATGTTTGTATGATGAATATGGACATTTGTACCCGAGTCATGGATGTATATTTATAATATGTATTTACGAAAAAAAAAAATGTATTTAAGTAGTGTATCAACCATCTGGTATCCATAACACAAGCCTTAATAAGTGCTTAACTTGGAACTAGATGGTGCTGTGTACGTATGTATGTACGTATGTATGTCAGACGATATATTTATAAATTTAATGAGTTAACCAAAAAAAAAAAAACAAGAATAGAAAATAATGTAGATACCAGTAGATTCGTTCTGAAGTAACGTAGTGAAGTAAGTAGAATTTTGGCGAGAAAAATGAGTTTCCTACAATACTCTTTGAACACTGAAGTTGGTTTACCTAATTGATTAATTAATTCGTTACAATCATTTGATAAAAGTCTTTGAAAAATGTCGATAGCCTGAGATTATTCAGTCCATTTTAAACACAATATCAAAACAACATGATATCACATCTAGATCTGATATGATTGCGATTAATTAATATTCTTACTTTCCTTGCTTTTGTCAGTAATTGAAACCGAGTGATTGAACTGAGTACAAATACGTTTGATGTCAGTGATTTTTTTGTGATTTACGTGTAAATATGAGATCTCGTTTTAGACCTAGACGATGCCTGTGAGTTTATTAGATAATTTATACCAGCCCCCTCTAAAAATTGAAAAGACCATAAATTGATTGCACTATACTCTTTCGTAGGAACTTTATAGATACTAAATATATTTTTCAATTCTGTTTTGATAAAATGTCAAAAATACTCAGAGAAACGTATGTTGCAATAAGGTTATAAGTGTATTTAATAAATAAAATACTATATTTACGTTGTGTTCGTGTAGTGAGATGTTATCTTTGTTGCAGTTCGAGAATGAGAATGCTGAAGTTACCGAATCCGAAGAGATTGATTGTCGGTCTCTTCCCTATACTGGGATGGTCGAGGAATTACGACGCGGCAGCAGGGGTAGGGGACTTAATAGCCGGTATCACGATCGCACTTACATTGGTACCGCAGTCGATTGCGTACGCCTCACTTGCCGGACTTGAACCTCAGGTACTGTATCTAGCTAGTACAGTTGACGAAATTCACACTTGATTAGCTGTGGCATCAATCCTTCTACATAGGTGGACACGTTGTAGGTTGTCAAACGGGCTTCGGCGTCGGCTTGACCAAGGTGATGGTCGGATTTATGGAGGGAAACCATGTTTAGACATTTAGGTATATCGTGCGAACGAGTTAGAAAATGTGCAATGAAATTCAGTTAAACTGCAGGAAATATGATGTTTAATTTGAAATACTTTACATTAATTTCTTGGGGAAAATGAGTGGATATTTAATTTTTCCTGAGATATTTCCTGTGGCCTTAAATTATTCATGACCTATCCGGAAGATAGCGATCCGGCCTTTTCCAATGTCACGGCTTGTAAGAGAACTTCGCGAAAATAGTTTTCAATGTTGTTTGCAATGACCATTGTGACCTGATGACCATTGTGAAGTTAGTCGTTTGATATTATAGCCAATTTGTACACAAACAAACATTGGATGGAACGTGACAGGAATTTCAGTACATTTTGATTTAAGTTAGTTAAGCACAGTCGTTGCTTAATATTAGATTTTATTGCTGCAAAATAATTGATCATCATAATTAATAAATGGCCGACGTCGATTAACAAAGAAACATCGATTTGATTAGACCGCAGTTCGACCGCAAAAATGTTTCGGAGTTCACGCGTCATTGCTTACAGCTGGTCAACACACAACTGTTACAATTACCTATTCAAACATTACACAAGAAGCATTCACATTGCGCTAACGCATACTGCGCACTATGGCGGCCCTTCATTCATTGATTATAGCATCCGCTGTTTTATAATGCAGCTATTGGTCAGCTTATTGTCATTTCGGTAAAGGAATATACAAAGGCGCATCTAGAGGCTACTGGTAATAAACTGTTTTACAACGGTAAACGTAAAAGTTATCGAGCAGTGAGAGATTTACTGTGTAGCTCACTTTCTGATCAATTTTAAATGTTTAAAATACTTATAATAAATTGAAAATTGTATCGCTCCATATCGCTCTCCAAATTAACATCCATTTCTAAAATATTGGATAGGTCTGCGTTTAGTTATGAACTCACTAACACGCTGTGAAGTAATAATACAATAAGAAATTGTATTACCTTGCCTTCACCTAGACCTTAAAATTAAACTGTCCACATCTCTACACGTTTGTAGACATTTTCGGCCTTGGCAGATCCCTCTTAAGGGTTGGTACTTACTGCTAGCCCCAGCCATCGGCATCGGTTGCGGTTCACTATCGATGAATATATGTATGTGGGTGGAAAACAGACTAAGGGTAGCTCTGGTAACAGACCGGGATCGCCACTCAATGTGCTAATAGTCAGAATATACTTATACATTTGTTTTTGAACGAGATTGTCGTTTTTAACATTTAAATTAATTCGAATGGTTTTGAATGCGAAACCTGCGATCATTAACAATAGTACTAGATTTCCGATGAGCGCATCAAATACGGCCGGAAAAATAAGACCTCTAATAATGTTGTGGTCTTATTATGCAACAGTTTTTAGCTTAGAAATTATGTTTTATTATTCCAAAAATATTTTTGTTCTTATTTTAAAAATAACATTTACTTTTCAATCGAAGCAGTAAATATATCGCAAACGATAATAAACTTTAGGTTTGAGTTATAAGGTTTATAATCAAGCTAAATGCAATCGTGGATACATGAGCTATGTGTTTTTGTTCCTAAATAAAAATAAATACATTACAACAAACAGGATGAATTTGGGGATCACATATTATGTTGAACAGCACATCAATGTGTGTTAGCCATTTTGGATTTCGACAATAATTATTGATACAAAATTAAATTTTGCTGTCTCCTCCAACAAATTTAAAATATATTTTGGAGGAATTATCCTGTTGCTAGTCTGTAGTTACGCATAATTTGATAATAATGACCATAACCCGAGGTATTTTAACAAAAAAAACGAAAACTATGGTTAATTTCAAGATTATAGTTTGAATTAGTTATGCAGGTGGTGTCAACGTGAATCTTAATCTTAAAATTATACATGCAAGGGGCGCGGGCTGCTAGTGGATATTAATATTTAAATTCCAAGCTGTTGTTTCATAGTGAGCGAGTTTATCTCTAGGTTTAAGTCATGTTTCAATGAGAGCGAGTTGACTTGGGACAGTTTTGCCTGTCAAATATTGTTGTGTTTTTTATATACCTTATTACGTACGTTTGTAAGTAGACAACATAATTCACTTATGTGTTATCGCGTCTAATGTAAAAGTTTTGTTATTACGTCGGTTGGAAAGGGAATACTTCGGCCTACCTACTCAATTCCTTGAGGTAATCTTCTGTACGTTTCAGAGATTAATTACCACTCGACGGGAAATAAGTAAGTATCTCGTAATTTATGATTTACAGAAACGTGTAAATTATTGTAATAATATATTCATAAAAATGTTGTTTTATGTAGGTACAGGGTGGCAGGGACATCGAAGCGCAACCATGGATTCAGTACATGTATGATTCTGCGTTGAATTTTCTTGTCGGTTATTTAAAAAAAAAGCAGCTGTTCCATACATTTTGCACTAGCAACATGCATATAGCACTTTTCTATGAAACAGCTGATTTATTTTTGATAATCGACGAAAAATTTCGGCGCTGGTGTGTCAAAATCATGCTGAATTTATGGAATTTACAGTTTACACGTCGCCGCGTCGATGTCCTGGCCACCCTATATAGTAGAATAGCGGATACGCTGTTGGGGAAAATCTTTAAAAAACCATTGGGTCGTTAAATTGAAAGTTTTTTTCTTACAGATTGACGATAATAATATTTTTTATCGGCACCCATACTATAATTCCTCTATAAAAGTTTCTGAACCAGTTAGCTTATTGCCAACATTAAAACAACCAGTGTCGTAGTAACCATTATATTATCCAAACGAATGCTATAAATATAATGTTGTATTAAATTTCATTATGCAACTCGAACTCGATCCCTTCCTTACTCATCAATCAAACAGCCACATTCTCACTACTCAATTCGTGGTATCTTTATACATTTCATAAAAAGAACATTGACATGCACGCACGTTTCACTAATACAGCTACTCATAAAAAAAAAACGTATAATTTACATAGGGTTCTTACGACACTGTACAACACGCTATGGTTTCAGAATCTTTTATAGAAGATTCATATCATGGGTGTAGATAATATCTTGTATGCAACTGTACATAATTAGGTATTCAAACACTCATGTGATACTATTATCCACAATTGAGTTTTAATACCCCTTCAGTTGCTAACTAATTAACTAATTTGCTTATGTCAATGTGTACCTAGTAAGTTACCTTGAGCATTTGCCTGATCTATCACGACATTCGTTTGTGATCGATCAGGTTAATCTACGCCTGCCGTGGTTGGTCCGTGGATGGGTGACCATCTTTACATATCAAAACCCCTCCGTGCCTCGGAAAACACGTTAAGCCGTTGGTTCCGGCGGTCTTTCGTGAATCTTTGGCAGTCGTTTCGGGTCGTTAGAATCCCGAAAGTCTGACAACCAGTCTTACCAAGGGATATCGTATTACTCAGTAACTGGGTTGTGGAGGTCAGATAGGCAGTCGCTCCATGTAAAATACTGGTATTCAGCTACATGCGGTGAGACTGGAAGCTGACCCAATATTGTTGGAAAAAGGCTAGGTTGATGATAATGATTCGTAAGTGATAGACTACCTACTTTTACTAACACGTGTGGACACACTGTCTCATTGAGAAACAAAATAGATTTGAAGTTAACAAAGGTTTTTCACAACTCATAATCATTGGCGATTTTATATCACTCTCAATGAATTATCTGAGATGAAAGGTGTGTCGCCCATTTTTAGGGTTCCGTACCTCAATAGAAAAAAACGAAACCCTTATGGGATCAGTTCGTTGTCCGTCTGTCTGTCTGTCATGACCCTTTTTCTCAGGAACGCGTTGAGGTATCAAGTTGAAATTAATGCAAATACGAAGGTCTAGGGTCCCCTAGGCTCTAAAAAAATCAAGTTTCTAAGTCAACGGAAAAAAAATTATGGCTTACGACGCGACATTTTGATACTCGCATATCAAAACCTATAGGGAACTTCCCGTTGACATAAAATGATGAAATTTGGCAAGAAGCAAGTTCTCATAGCACAAGTAAAGGAAAAGTTTATGTGCAGTTTTATCCGTTTTTTTTGCTTTTACATACTAAAATTTGCAGTTGCAGAATTGACCGTGACGTATATCGATGTATGGGAGAACATGTTTTAACTGCAACGTTAAGTTTGTTCTTGGAATAAATTCATCCCAACTTCGGAACCCTTCAATGTGCGTGGTCCGACACGCACTTGGCCGGTTTTTTTATTTACTGTGAAGAACACAGCTACGCTACGAGTATCTATTTATCAATAATTTTATCAAACAGTGAGGTATTTTTTCCTGAGTGTACATAAGTAGGCACTGCACACAGCGTCACTAAGTAGGGAGCCTGCTACGACTACGGAACCCTTCAATGTGCGTGGTCCGACACGCACTTGGCCGGTTTTTTTATTTACTGTGAAGAACACAGCTACGCTACGAGTATCTATTTATCATTAATTTTATCAAACAGTGAGGTATTTTTTTCCTGAGTGTACATAAGTAGGTACTGCACACAGCGTCACTAAGTAGGGAGCCTGCTACGCAGCTATGTCGAATTTGAACTTGCGTGTCTTTTCCTGGTGTATGTACCTAACCTATTTCATGTCACTTTATGCAGGTGCGTAATGACACAATCGAATTGTCATGTAAAATATTTGGTCAAATATGTCTTGCTTGCTCAATGAAATGCACAATGGTGCCGATTCACTTGTTTACAATCTAAACCAAATTTAAGTTCAGTGCATGTTTTTCTTTCTATTTCATTAAGAAAAGGACAGAAGATAAATTTTAGTTTAGTCCTGTCAAATTAATCAGCCCCTGACAATACTCCATACAAGTTTAGACGTGATTAAAAAGTTGACTACTAAAATTACATCAAATTACGTCAGGTGCCGACTAATTTGACAGGACTGAAGTAATATTTATCTTCTGTCCTTTTCATAATGAAATAGAAAGAAAAAGATGCACTCAACTTAAATTTAGTTTAGTTTGTGAACAAGGGAATCCGCACCAATGCTGTGTATAGTCTTGGTGAAAGAACATAATATCTAAACATCCTTAGCAACAATTGATGCCATTTGTATTTAACACTCTTATCATTGTAGCTATTGTCGGCGATTTATATTTGAATACGCACAAATCATGATTTTGTGATTGTGCTCATATTATTGATACCTTTGTTCAAGTTTTTGATCGTTTAAACGATTTGATGCGATTTTGTATATATGTGATGTTCTGATTTCCCTCAACTGGCTGTTGCAAATGCTGAAAACAGTGTTTTCTTTCTACATATTACTTTTTAACTGTCAACTACTTTACACCAAATTTTCCTCGAAAACCAATTTAATTATGAAGATAGATTCAATTAAAACGAATTGAGGGTAAACCATTCACTTTCAGATTAAATTAGAGCAACCATTGTTATGTTGGCAGAAACGCTTTTCACAGATCAATGATATTAGTTTGTTATTTATTTTTCAGTATGGCCTGTACTCGTCTTTCATGGGCCCATTCGTGTACGCCATTATGGGTACCAGTCCGCAGGTGAACCTCGGGCCGTCGGCGTTAATATCTCTCCTCACATTTACATATACAAATGGTACCAACCCTGACTTCGCCATCCTTCTGTGTTTCATGGCTGGTATCGTTCAACTTGTGGCCGGTATAGCACAGCTTGGTAAGAGCTCTTGTGTAGTTTATTTATTAATCTCTTTGTTACGCAATATTACAAACTTTATAAGGACAGTTACTGAAATGCAATTTGATGTGTCAATAGGGTTGAAAGTCCATTACAAAGTTTTTTTTTATCTAGTACGACATAAGGGTGAAAATATCCGCATTAAATTTGTCAGTTACTAAAAGTATCTTGTAATATTACGTTAAGATTTTTGATGTCACGTCTCTAAAGGCGTTTATTGTCCCGAACAGTATTAAGTTACTTGGGTGAGTGTATTCAGACAATTTCGATAGTTTAAAAGGATTCCATTGATTCTAGGTTTCCTGGTGGAATTCATATCGCTGCCAGTAGTATCAGGGTTCACATCAGCTGCGGCTATAACGATAGCGTCATCACAAGTCAAAGGGTTGCTCGGTCTGCGGTACAGTGCGGATACGTTTGTGTCGACCTGGGCGAACTTCTTCGAGCATGTGAAGGAAACGCGCCTGGCAGACAGCATGCTCAGCGTGGGGTGTTGCGTTGTGCTCACGGGAATGAAGGTTGGTACTTACTATTTATTTAAAATCGCTAAATACAACAGCGCGCTTTTCTTTAGGAATTTATTTATCAGGGGGCTTGTTGGTAAGTAATAACAGCCGCACGGATCCATTGATTATCGCGCTTTGCTTGCCGCACTTAGTCCGTGGATGGGTGACCATCTTTACATACCAAGACCCCTCCGTGCCTCGGAAAGCACGTTAAGCCGTTGGTCCCGGCTGTCATTCGTGGATCTTTGACAGTCGTTACGGGTCGTCAGAAGCCCGAAAGTTTGACAACCAGTCTTACCAAGGGGTATCAAGGGGTACCCAGTAATTGGGTTGTGGAGGTCAGATAGGCAATCGCTCCATGTAAAATACTGGTATTCAGCTGCATCCGGTTAGACTGGAAGCCGACCCTAACATAGCTGGGAAAATGCTAGCCAGATGATGATTTTTTTGAGATATCGCTCAGTTTAAAGTGGAAACGGACATAACATCCGGTCTCTAGAACGAAAATCAACGAACGTGTCAAAGTTAACTTCCATGTCAAGTGATCTGAAGGCCAATTCCCGTAATTAAAAACGTTCAAATTCAAGTTGCAATCTCATCTCAAGCGACAGTCTAATGTCAAAAATGTAGGTAAACGCTATACAATTTTTGACAGATTGACACTGAGATTAGAATGCGAACGTTCTTAAAAATACGGGAATTGTCCCTCTGATTGGCGGTTGATAATTTAGTCAACCAATTACAGCAGCTGGCAAACGTTTGACAATTTGTTAGCTAATTTTTGAGTTGATTTTTGTTCCAGAGACCGAGTGTTAGTTTGTTCAGGTCATAGAATCACTAAACAAGAGTTTCCTTCGTATACAATATGACCTGCTTCACTGCGAGAAACACTTTAAGATTAAAATCCAATTTCATCTGGAAGATAAGACTATTCCACACGACACGACATTAAAAATAAAATAACAATAAATTGCTGAAACAATCCATCCAACCGCCGACTTTTATAAATGTTAACCTTTTTTAGGCAGAAAACAAATATTTTATTGCTTGTAACAGTTGTAACGCGAAAGCTAACATTTGTAGACGGTTGCCTAACTAAATGTATCCTCTTGTGTTACCCGACCACATGTTTATAAGGTTTTATCGTGGCAGTTAGAAAAGTTGTACTGAGTTCTGGTCTGAATTCAATTAATAGATTAGATCTATTCATTGAATACAGATCTTTTTATGGATGTTTCTTATTTTGTGTGCGTATGCTTAGTAAGGTAGGTTTAGAAGTGTATGCAGAACATTGGTTTGCATTGCTTCTTCTCTTTTCTTATGTTTCAGTTAATTGGTGAAAATATTAAAATTTACTTTCTACTGATTAATGATCATTTTCTCAAACATGTTTGGAAATTTGAGCATTATTTGGCAACCTTCTTCGAGATAAATCGAAATTGCTGTACTGGCCAAATACATGCAAGCAGCGGCCGGCAAAAGTTGTATGTAAATCCATATCTGTCGTGTTTTAGCGGTCAAATAAATTACATAGTAAACTCATATCTATCGTATAATTTAATTAAAAATAGAACGAATTTTTACTCCGAGACATGGCAACCTATCAAAGGTTTTATTTAAATTTGAACTGGCTTGCAAATAGAAAGCTGTTTATTGAGAAAAAACCAAATGAACACTTTAACGCGGGAAAAATTATTGTTGTTCGTCATTGATTTTGAAAAGTAATTGTATTTTAATTTCCGCGCATTATTTGAGAAAAGAACTAACAAGCCTTGGCCACAACTAGGCCTTTACACGTTCGTGCATCAATGCCTCTTTTGCTGGCCGCTGCAGTAATGTACTATTTTCATCTCTCGTGTCCTCAACTAACTCATGAGTCATGACAGGGTTTCCCGGCCGCAAGGGTTAGAATAGATACTAGCAACCCTGGGAGAAGACGTTCCCACCTAAGTTCTTACCAGCAAACGCAGAGGCTCTTTTAAATACCCTTATTAATTAATGAGTCAATAAGACAGTTCACTTGTAGGTGTTAATAATAATTAGCCTTTATCAAGGCTAATTATGATTTTCTTAAAAAGCTGAATTTCACGTGACTTTATGTGAGCACACTCACTTACGACAAGATGTACTGTTTATTTGTTAATTTCGTCGATAATTCAATACGACACGTTTCGTCGCGGTGAACGAGGAGCTACGGACGACGAACCGCAACTTGGCAAACTCCGTGTTACAAAGTAAATACTAAGTCTGATTGTCGTCTCGGCACATACACGGTTTACTAGAAACAGAATTGGGATAGCATCCCTTGTTGCTGGTTATTTGATCTGTTGGACATTGCTACGGAATATTAATCGTCTTAATTTAAGGGACATTATTATCTTAAACTCCAGTGAAAATCAATGTGAACGAGGCACGGGAAAAAACTACATAGGTAATATGGAAATTTCTGTGCTACGCTACGTACTTTATACGAACTATCGCACGTAGCACTTACATTATCAGCCTATAATGTTCCCCCTGCTGGGACACAGGCCTCCTCTCGGTAAGAGGGAGTGGGCCGTATCCACCACGCGGGTCCAGTGCGGGTTGATGGTTGTCACATGTCTAAGAATTTGTTCGTTCTAGAACATGCCGGTTTCCTCACGATGTTTTTCCTTACCGTTTTGAGAGCAGTGGTGATGAAATTAAATACACAAAGTAAAGTACCTGCCTGCTGGGCGGATACCACTGCTCGACGTAGCAGTTACCCAATACCTACAGTATTCTTATATGTATTAGGTAATATTTATTTATTTAAGGTAAAGGTAGTATTGAAAACTGTTACTAACACATTATTAGGTATTTACTCCTATAAGTCGATACAAAGATCTAGCAATAATAATATTATATGAAAACAGCAGGAACATCTGCCGAGTATTTGCATAAGAATTAACAAAACAACTTGTTAGACACGGTCACAATGAACAAAACTGCACTTGAATGGGTTGACGATGCCTCTGTCTTTTTCTATACCAGTCAGCTGTCCACAGATAGACTAGACTACCACTACTCCTACAGTTAAACCAGAAAAGGTATGCGCTTCAATAACCTTCGTGTTTCCGAATTAGCACGAACGTCGCGCCACAGAGTAACTCCCCGCAGAGGAAAATCTTCTATGTATTGTTCTGCCGCGCTTTGTAGTAGTGCACGCTTGATTGACGGTTTCTCTCTGTCAGATTACGTACTCGGGTCGCATTTCGTCATCTGTCACTCAAAAGTTTTTTTTTTAAATGCGTTCTAATCACGGTCCTAATACAAAATAGTCAAGTACTTTCTTTACTTGTCAAGTACTTACTTCGTGACAGATCTATAATAAATCTCCTCATCGCGCGTTCTTATTTCCCAAAATGGACAATGATTGCCGAAGCGCATCTTGTTCCTGGGAGATTTGTACAAGAGCAGACTATTCCGTCAACTATGGACAGTAGACATTTTAATGACAGTACTAAATGAGAGACAAACGATTCATAAACATGTTTTTTTTTACATATCTCTCACTAATAGTCTCCGTGCGTTTATGTGAGGTTCACTGTTGTCATTTTTTTAACCTTCTCAGTGAATCAATTATTTTAGTTACGAAAAATAATAGATATTTGAATAATATCGATAGCGAGTTCACTTTCCCTATAACTTGTCAAGGCCAGACGATGTTGCTATGCAGGGTGGCAGGGACATCGAAAACTGTAACCATGAATTTAGCACATGATTCTAGACCGTTTAGAGTAGACATTTTACAATGGTTATCAAAAATAAATCGGTTGTTTCATAGAAAAGTGCTATATCTACGCTGTCAAAATCTACGGAACAGCAATTTTTTTTTTATTGACGATTAATTTCAGCGTGGGCCGGTTCAGAATCATGTAGGTACTGAATCCGTGTAACAGGTTGCGCGTCGATGTCCCTGCCACCCTGTATACAGGGTCAAATTAAATTAGCTAGCGAAACTCCGGAGACGTGATTGGGTATCGATATCTAATCACGATAAAATTAAACAGATTTGATGTTTGTTTTAGGGGTAAACGACAGCGGGTGTGTATATGAAGTATGAGTTGAAAAAATATGTTTTATCGTGTTTAAATATCAATACCAATCACGCATTTGAAGTTTACACTGAAAAAAACTGATATGTAAAGTGAATAGGTACACTAATTGTGGTCGATGACCCCCACAAAATAAAATTAAGAAATTAGTTTCTTTTTTGTTTTATCATGATTAGATATCGATACCTATCACGTCTGCGGAGCTTCGCTGGCTAATTTAAATTGAGCGTGTATGTATTATTTATACAACGAGGTTATTTAACTTTACTTTCTTTGAACATTTGACAATACACATTTTTTTTTGCGGGCTGTAATATGTACCAATACGAACAGTGCAACAAAAAACTGAGCGTTTTACGATGACCTACGTTTGGGCAGCGCCTTAACCATCTCAGTGAATCAATTAAAGTTACAAAAGTAATAGTACCGTATTTTAATACTGTCGAGTGTCGATAGTTAGTCGCTTTCCCTATAACTTGTCAAGGCTAGACGATGTTGCGATATATATTTATACGACGACGAGATAAAGCGACATAGTACGGTTATCTAATTGAATGCTGGATGGACTGTGCAAATTAAAATGGGCAGTTTTTTTTTATTGTTTATTAATTATAGAACAAAACAAAATATAAACATAAACATCACAAAAACCTCAATAGGTTTGTCCGGATGTTGACACACTGAGCAATCTTACAACTAGCGTAGTACTTAGTTATTATTATACACACAACACATAAAAAAGTTTAAGTTTAGATATTATTAAAAAAGTGTGAGGTAGTTATGTTTGTAGAACTCGTTAAAATGTAGGGACCAGCGGATTTTTTTTTTCGCGATTTCATATTTGGTCCATAGTAAAGTTGTTCATAATGATGAGTACAATGACCCCTTAAGAGGTTGATGGTGTTTTACCAATAACCCTGTATACTATTTAAAAAGTAAATATTTGTCTCTTTGATTTTATGCTTTGTTTGATCTCACGCTGATCGCAATGTATATTTTAAGTGTTTTATTTTAATTTATTTTGGTTAAATTTAGTCTATGTTTTACTGTGCAATAATCACTATTTACTATCCTTCATTCTGAAAATGTCTTGGACAATCTGATTATTATTAAATATATTTGAAATTTGAAACTAGGTAATTAATTATAAATGTTATTTCCAGCATGTGGCTCCTTGAAGTGGGTTCAGTGTGACGGGTCACTTCAGCCAAAGTAAAGAAAAATAACTTACTATTTTCCAAGTATCTAGGCTTTTAAAAGTATTTATATAAATACATAATTATATTATGAAGGATCCCTGCACATCACTTCGACGCTAAGCTTATTTATCTATTCGTAATAGAGAAAAAGAAGTGTTTTTTTTCTAGCTGCTATAATTCAGAGAGAATCGTCTGAAAGTCATCATAGGAGATAGCCTGGCATATTCGTTCGTGCAAATAAAACCGATAAACTTTTATCATAATTAATCACGAAGAAGGCAGACTTTTATATTTTTATTATTTTGGGCGAAGGAGAAACTTCTCCGGAAGATAGACCGACGGCTGATTAAATCCCTTCTAACTTTTCTCTAACTCACCTAAGTTGACCTATTAACGACGAGAGAACTATTCAATCCACGATACAACTACACAGGTTGTATCACCATAATTCACTGTTACGCATTTAAAGGAGTTCCTAAATAAATCAATTATTCGTAGCTGTTCGAATCAAATTAAATCAAAGTCAAATGCAAACATGATTTATTCAAGCTTGGTTGTAACTTACGTACACAGCCGAAATCTTCTATCGACTGAGATTAATACATAATTCTCTTTAGACATACACCGACCGATGTAACTAAAGTTTACTTTGGAACAAATTTTCACAGCTGCCAGAGATTACTCTATTTATAGTAGGTAATCTTGCAACACAGTTTGGGTTATAAAATAGAGCTTCAATATTAAGCCTCTCCTTGAGGTAATCGATATCTTACTTAAATTATATACCTACATCACGCGATCAGGTTGAATTTGGGAATAATGTTATGTTACATACATAATATCAAATATATATTAATAATAATAATATTATATTGTCAATCAGCTGTATGATCCTGTAAAGCCAGGGTCGTTACAAACTTATGTACCTATATCCAATTACCTATATATGAATAGCTAGAGTTGAAGTCGACGCTAGACAATTTACTTACTATTCGTCTTAACATTCTTAATCAGTTCAAAAACATCTTTACTACTGTAATAATTATGGAAATATATTCCGTTTCTTAAGACTTGTAAGTGCAGAAGAAACCTGAAGTTGGAACGATTTTAAATATGAAATGAATTTCTCTAAGGAACGGCGAGGTTATAGAATAATAATTTTGTTTTAATATTAGGGACAATATAGAAAGATTAAAGCTGAGGATTGTGTCAGATGTTTGGAATCTTTTTGTTCTACAGGTCAAAGTTTTCAAACTTAATATCCCGTTGAGGTTTAGGTTTCATTGTATCCAAAATTAAATTGATAACTTCAAATAACTTTCCCGAGTTTCCACAGTTAGGTAAAGATCTAGTTTCTGTAGATTTCAGAGGTCACGCAGATGCGTAGTAAATATGGTACTTACTAAATGATAATTGTGGTACGGTGGATGTAGGTATTGTTGTTAGGAAAACATTTGAGCAGTTTATGTGGTTTTTAAGTTTAATTTTATAAGTTTTCCTTCTGATTTCAGGCTTTAAAAGACGTCAAAATAAAGGATAAGGCAGCGGACGAGAAGGGTTGCCGTAAAGCGAAAATAATGAAGAAAGTGCTGTGGTTCTCCGGCGTGGCTCGAAATGCCGTGGTCGTGTGTCTGGCGTCGGTGATAGCGTTCTTCTTGCATGATGACAAAAACGACCCTTTCCTTCTCACTGGTAAGATTATTTTTCTTAGACTAGACTAGGTATTATGATTATGACACAGATAACTAAAAGAACGCACAATACAACATCAATCTCATTTGGATTATTCCGTTGTCACCACAAAGGACGATTCTAAATCACGACACAATACGTATAGGCAGGACAGGACGAATTTTGTTGCGGTAGTGAACCTCAAATTACTCTACATTCAAGAATCTTGACTCTGCTATCTGATAATTTCTGCTGACTAAACTTTCCAATATTGCACAGAGATACCTGCTGCAAATTTTCATGATTTGAGCGTAAACTTTGGACTACATTACTACGCAAAGTTACTAGTTAACTGTACATTCAGGTAGTTCGGTATTGCTGGAAATAAACGTAAATTCTGTTTGTTTTTGCTAGTTTCTTCTAAAGTTGACGCATTGGTTCGGCCACCGCTTTCGCGACCTTGGCCTTTCAACAGCAAAATAAACGTAGTGATTGTCGTCAGGCCTAGTTGTGCAATTAATTGACATCCAGATACAGGGCATTATTGATGTTTTTGTTTATTTTTGTACTTGAGATAACCGGGCGCCCTTGAATTGTAGAAATATTGCAGGAATAGGTACCTAGTTATATTAAGAACGGTTTGAGTTATTTTTTCATCTTTTTTTACTGTGTCAGCCAGCGACTAAGTGTGTTATTAAGGAAACGTCAAATGTACTAATGGATTTTCCCGGAAGAGCTATAAATGGGTATGACGTCTGAGAGTTATACAATTTTATTGGCACACAGGTGAAGGGTGGCGTTTATGAACGTAGTAAAGATAGTTATCAAGTCTCGAGTCGGTCAAAAATCTGCAGATAGTAGAAAGAGTAAAACTATGGAAGTATTAAAATTATTTCATGTTTTAGTACCTTCTTTGTCAGGCTGTCTTAGCTTGGACGGTAAATGCGCTGAATCTATTCTATGGGCCCATACAATGAACTGTAGACAATTAATCATTTAGAAACCATAATTATTAAGTTTGTAGCAGTTCCTCCTAAATTTAACAGCTGCTTTATTACTCTATTAATTATTCATCCTATTTACTTGTTCTTTAAGATAAACTGGTAGCTACAGTATTACGCTTACTGGTGAAATGTGGGTACCTACTATAGATAGTTAGGTACACCTCTGCCCAATCCTTCGGGGGTTACAGGCGTGATGATAAGTGTCTGACTACATTTACTCTTCTATAATTTTCAGGTAACATAACGGCTGGTTTGCCGCAAGTCCGTCCGCCAGCATTCCACACTACAATAGACAACACCACATATACGGCTGGCGATATGTTGTCGCATCTTGGCTCTGGGTTGGCTGTCGTTCCTCTTGTAGCTATACTATCCAATGTTGCCATTGCCAAGGCTTTTGGTAAGTTCAATCTTAATTTAAAATAATATATTATTCCCGTAAATATGTTTTTAGGGTTCCGTAGCCAAATGGCAAAACACGGAACCCTTATCCATGGATTCGTCATGTCTGTCTGTCTGTGCGTCCGTATGTCACAGCCATTTTTTTCCGAAATTATAAGAACTATGCTATTGAAACTTAGTAAGTAGATGAGAACCGCTTTAAGATTTTCACACAAAAATAGAAAAAAAAAACAATTAATTTTGGGGGTTCCCCATACTTAAAACTGAAACTCAAAAAATTTTTTCATCAAACCCATACGTGCGGGGTATCTATGGACTACTCTGGTCTTCAAAAATGATATTGAGATTTTTAATATAATTTTTTTCTAAACTGAATAGTTTGCGCGAGAGACACTTCCAAAGTGGTAAAATGTGTCCCCCCCCCCCTGTAACTTCTAAAATAAGAGAATGATAAAACTAAAAAAAATATGTGATGTACAATATCATGTATACTTCCACCGAAAATTGGTTTGAACGAGATCTAGTGAGTAGTTTTTTTTAATACGTCATAAATTGTAAACCGCAATTTATCTTTCATTCAATCAACTCACTATTATTAAAATATCGATTAAAGTTACAACGAACTACAAGAACTTTTATATTATGTTACTTGCTGCTACGGAACCCTTCATGGGCGAGTCCGACTCGCACTTGGCCGCTTTTTTAAGGTTTTATAATGTAAACTGTAGAATAACAAAGAGCGCAGTATCCGCTCCTACGAACGTAGAACCTATATTTAATTTTGCAAAATATACCTATGAATGTTTTTGTGCATGTAAAAAATATAAGTAGGTACCTAATAAAATAATGCCGTAGTCTTTCTTACGGCATGCGGCAGAAGATTATGACAAGCACGTTACTTCAATAGACTAATGGTGACAACCTACCAAGGATTACCTAATTAGTAAATACGCACGTCATGCCTGTGTTCTGACGTCAAATTGGCGTATTCTTACACTCTCATTTCGTTGACGAGAGTTCATTCAATGGAGTTTTTATTTAGCGCCATAATACAAAATAGTAGGTATATACCCTCCCGGGTTCGGCCGTCGTGATAATAGCAACAATGACGGCAAACACGCCAGACCGAAAGCAATAATGAATTTTCGTTACCCGTCCTGTCTCTAAGGTGATAATTAAATAGCAATGTTCTCGTTTTGCGTTGTTCTACTGTTATTTGTGTTATCAATCCGGAGTACGTTTATACGCTCCGTTGCGCTTTCATTGTCACATGGACATTCCAATTTCCCACACCAATAAACCGCTAAATGTTTACTTTTATTTCACGTCTCCTTAACTAGAGATTTAATTGTAATTAATTTAGTGAAAAGCCCTAGACTAGGGTACCAGAGACTTTTTAATCAATCTAATTTCACGATCTTTTTTTGAACAACAGAGAACAAAATGTATGCACCTCTAGTTCAGCTTGTAAATTTTTAGACGCTACTCTTAAATTTCCGGTAGTAAAAATCCGGTAGTAGGTATAATAATACTTCAAGCAAATGAATTTCAGTAATTTTACAATACAAGCCACGAAGCGTTTAAATCCATACAGTAAACATATACATGTTGCATGCGTTTGCGATACGGCTTTAACAAAAGGGATATCCGTCGAATCACGTCAGTTAAGCCAATCTGAAATTTATTCAAAAATCCATGCAATTTCAACTGCCAAACAAAAATGTATGCGAGCTTGTTTACTTTGACGTTTCGTTTTTACTGCATATATGTACCGACGACGGAGACCGAGCTGACAGATTTACCAACATTTCAATATGATTGAAGTCAATATTTGCACATTTTTAACGTGATACTAGAATTATAGGAAAGCGTGTTACTCGTTTGTGGTAATTATTTGGTTTGTGTATAGAGCTAAACGCTGGAAGTTTAGCGTGACAGGGATTTTAGATTCTTGCTTTATTTTAAACAATTTCTTTTCGGTTTTAAAGTAAATTATTTAGGTCACCCTATTCAATTAACAGCCCATATCTAAACGTCTTACGTTGCATGTCTTCAAGGTAGAAAGACGCAGTGCCTCTTGGTGGACCTTAAACCTATCTACGTTTGATTATTCTGAAAGGTTCTAGAACGAAAATTCAATGTTGCTAACTAGAAAGCAGAAACAGCTTTCAAGCACGGTTTTGAACTTTAAAGTACCTACTATCAACATCATTATAGCACGAGTTTGATCAGTTTTGATAGTTTTATTGCTTCGACTGTTTAAATTAGTATAAAGATAGTAATAGATTGGTCAGGCCGATAGCAAGTTTTTGCTATAACCATTGCATTAAGTGGAGAATATTGTAAATCAACTCTATCGAACTTGTTCCAGAACTAGTGCTAAAAATTGGATGAGCTAATCGAGTTTATAAACAAATTGCTCCCTTAAATTACAAACTTGACTTGTTTATGTTGAATTGTTCATTAACAATTACTGAATTTATGCTCACACGATGAAAATTATACGTACGGAGGTGTTATTGGATTAGCGTTGTCGGCTTATGAGCACGACTCCTTAGGTGAACCCTGATGTCGCGACATTGTGACAGTCTGCGATAGCTTACACAAACTTTTCTCTAATTTATTCTATTCTTTGAAAACAATTCATTTCTCATATTGTTTTGTTGTTTATGTGAGATATGAATAGAAAATGCTTTTGTGAAATATTTTAACATCACTAGCAAAACCAATTTTTCATGCTTCTTTTATTTTACGAAAAAGCATTGTAAGCTTGTTAAAAAGATTCACAACAATACTTTAATTTATTTTTGACAATTGTTATACCCCAACAGAGTACGTCGATCTTAAACAATTCGCCACAATAATAAACAGTGACACAGTGGTTGCGCCATTAAAACAAGTCCCGATGGTTTAACAAAGTTGATAACTCGATCATATTTCAGCTAAAGGGAAAACTGTGGACGCGACACAAGAGATTATAGCATTGGGGGTGTGCAACATAGTCAGCGCTTTCTTCCAATCCATACCAGTGAACGGCTCGTTTTCAAGAAGCGCTGTAAGCGACGCCTCTGGAGTCAGGACGCCTGGGTCTGGAATCTACACGGGTATGTACATATATTGTAGAAATTGGCGTAATTTGGTATTTGTTAGAATATCATATTACACAAAAGAATTTTGTAAAAGATAACGACTCGTTTGAAAGGATGAATGTGTTCAATGTAATGTAATACATTTATAATATAGATCTGTTGTAGATTCTGTTAGGATTATTAGGGATTCATGTAGTAATTAAGCCGGTTTATACGTCTGATTTATTGGGTTGTACCTACGTACTTGCTATGATTAATTGCCGTTGTGAAAGAGATCTGACTAATAAAGCCTACAAATTAATTCACACATTATGAAAACAAATTGGTAAATTAACGCGTTTGCTGAAAGGTTATCGACACTGATTCCCAAACTAATATGTAGTAGGTACTAGATGTCAATCGAATGATAAAGTCCCTGAGGCATGTTTTAATTAAGACCGCAATTTATATATTTTTTTATTTTGACTGACCGGTCGGTGCAGTTGGTAGCGACCCTGCCTTCTGAGCAGCTGGTCCCGGGTTCGATCCCCGGACAAGTCAAACATTTGTGAGCATGAACATGTATGGTTGACCTGTGTCTGGGTATGTATATGTATCTAAGTATGTATATCAGTCATCAGGTTACCGTAGTACAGGCTCTACCTAATTCGGGACCTGAAGACCTTGTGTGGCTGTTGTCTCATATTCAAATAAAAAAAAAAAAAATAACCCGCTGTAATTCAGCAGCTTGTTGTAATTGCATCTGCAGATCGATCTCTTGCTTCAAGAAACAAAAAACTTACTAAATTTATCGTGAGTTTTTTTCTTATTCGCTATGTAGTTTCGAGTAAAAGAAACAAACAAGTAATAAAGTCGGCATCAATCTTGTTTCCTCGATCTCTGTCTATTTACGACTTTCTTTGTTTCAATTTATTTTGTGACAATTTGTTAGCAGTTAACTTTGTTATGTTTTGTCGACGACTTCGGCTCTTATCATCGTGACGGCTCCTTTCCGTGTTTGGTGACCTCTTGACTACTTGCGACACAGTTTTAAGTGCAATAGTCAACTTTGATTTCCTGAAAACATCGGATAAATTCGTTCGTACTCATTCATTTCCCTCTGGTTTTACAGTAAAGTTGAAGTGGGTACAAACTTTAGTCGTAATACTCTAGGTAGAATTGTAATTTCATGCATCGTGCGCGCGAACGTCGGCGTTCGTCAGTGATTGCATTAGGTCCTGATATGATAGAAGCGAGTCTACCTTTATCGAGCAGTTCCGTCGAGTTATAATTGAACATTTTCTATCAGAAAATCTTAATTACCCTGTTCGACCTAACTAACGAAACCAGGACCACAGGAATGGGGTACGAAACTAGTTCATTCTAGATAAATGAGGCGGTTTTATAACTTTCCTAGAAATGGTTTTAATGAAACCTTCAAAATATAATTTTGGGTTACTAACTTTCATTTTAAAGTTGCCTGGTTGATTCTTAGAATACTAAAAAGCTATGCTAAGATAATAATAATAATCAGTGGACTAAGAGATACAAACATGAGATTTTAGTGGCAATTTTTCAGCTCCTTCTCGATTCTCGTCGTCCTCGCTAAGAGTTAAGATAACACTTGGTTTATCGTTTCCATTTTATATTACATCGCGATCTTTACGCGAATAATTTTTCAACATTGTTTGACGTATGTTGTAACGACAGTGTTTTGTTATGTTCTGATTAGGTACCGTTTGAATACAATGTTATTTTGATTGTGATTGTAATCGAACACTATTGTAATGTAATTTTGTTTACTATGCTTGTTTATGAATCTTTGTTTTGGAGATTTTACTAGGTACTCAGAGTCTCTGTTTCAACTGTCTACAGTTTGCTATTACTGTTCATCCTAAATTTGTCCGTGTTGGATTAATAAGCATAAAACATGGACGACGAAACTAAAATCGTTGGTCTGAATACTAAGCGTTAAATTTTTTGCAGGTTGGCCAAACGTGATAAAACACTATGTCATGGGTCTAACGTAGAAAGCTGTATTTTAGTACCTACACAAGTGGTAGTAGCGTCCATTTAGTTTTTAAACGCTTTGCCATAACTTTCAGTTGCCCAACTCTTTGAACGTACATGTAACTGATATGGATTCATTTGCATTGCTGCTTCACCAACATAAAATATGTTTTCGGTACACACTAGATATGCTAACTAAATTGGCTTGTGAAAATAGAGGAAGTCAAATGCTGAACCCTTTACTATAAGTGTTTGTTGTCTTATCAGAACCCGTGAACTTATTTCGTTCGTTAGCTTTTCTGAGAGTTCCGTGAAATGGGACTATACTTTCTTTGTTTTCAAACAGATCACTGCAGCATAGTCCGTCTGTCTAGCCATCTCCCAACTACGTTGGGGTCGGCTTCTAGTTTAACCGGATACAGCTGAATACCAGTATTTTACATGGAGCGACTGCCTATCGGACCTCCACATCCCAGATGCTGAGTAACACGATACCCTCGGTAGGACTGGTTGTCAGACTTTTGGGGTTTTTACATGAATGACAGCCGAGACCAACGGCTTAACGTGCTTTCCGAGACACGGATGGGTCTCGATATATAACGGATGGTCACCCATCCTCGAACCGACCGCGGCAAGCGTAACTTAACTTACGATCGACCCTTGTAGCTGTTATTATTTAGCCACGAGCCCCGGCAACATATTGATATCCTAAATCCAGCTTTGGACCATCCCGGCTTCGCCGAGGTCAAAGATCGTGTGTCGCATTATGTCAACCTGCAAACTTGCTCTGTTTCGACTCTACATTATTCAGGGTGTTCGCAATGAATATTTACTCGGCCCAATTGAATCTCAATAGAGTTTTGTTAGTCCGACATTAACATTGAGGCTTGGATTATTTGGGGAATAGGAGTAATCTCGACTTGGGTAAATATAGCTCTTTTTTGGATGTTTTCACTAGGTTTGTGAGTGAAGAAAATCCAAAAAAAATCTATTAGTGCTCTTGGCCTGATTTTTTCGATAGGTATCATGCGGCCCTGAAGACAAGAACCTTATGTTAAATTTTGATACAACGATCATTTATTATGTAGGTACTACAAAATGTTATCGTTTGCAAAACGCAAAATGGAATTAACAACAAAACATTGAAGTGTCATGAATTTGCTTATTTACGCTTGAATAATTACCAAATTACGAGAGAGATCCAATAAATGATGCATATTATCGTTAACTTTTGTTTATTGGTTCTAAAATCGCTTCAGAGAAATCCTTCGAGTCTTTGTAGAATCTAGAACAACTCCGCGTGATTTGTGGGTTGTCTCATGTTTGCGAAATCCCGGCTTTTAATCTAAGGATTAGTTTGAGCAGAAATGGGGTGTTTGAAGTAAGACGAATGTAAATCCAAGGACATAAATCATTTTTACCATGTGCGACAACAACGTGGAGTTATGTAGTGGGTACTTCATAAATCTAAAAGTTTGCATCGTGGTTTACTGTCACAGCCAAGTTTCCGTGGTTTTACAATTTCAAATATACGTCTGAAATATCAGGAGGTGCCCTTTATATGTCTGTCAGGTGGATTTGTGGCTCCATTGTGTTGAATGCACTCACCTTTTTAGAGATTTATGCCTATACTCATGATTTCGATTTGAAGCCTTTGCTTTGGTTCATGCCATGACTGGTTGACTTGTATCATCATGGTATGGTAGTCATATTATTATCGTATCTTTTCCTTTTAATTCGTATTTGCCATTAACTTGTTTAATATTTCCAATTCCAATTTATTTTTACTTATTCAGCAGTTTATGCAATGAATGTTGTCCATTTGTTTGTTGTGATTAATTGCCTTTTTTATTACTTACTAATGCACTTTTTCAGTAACATTAAGTCCAGACAAATTACATGCTCGAAGCAATTATCATCAATAGCCTATTCATCTTAAAAGACCACTTTCAGAACTATTTGTATGTAGAAACCAAACCGAGACGTTACTTCTCGTTCAGTGTCGCATCTCTTGGTTGTAATCATAATAATAGTTCTGCAATTAACATTCGTGTTAATCTCTCAATAGATCCCGAATTAATTGGCGGACTATACAGGTGTGTTGAACTAGGGATGCTTGTACTTAGTAGGTACCCGTGAATTATTGATATTAATTGATACAACCATTTGTGGTCTGGTTTAATAGGACCGGACTTCGGTACCTTTGTTAGCTCTGATATGTTCCTTGACATAATACTTAATTAACTGTTTCAAGTAATAGAGACCAAAACGTTACCAAAATGTTTACGTGCCATATACGGGATTCCATCTGATTACGTTACCTTCATTATATTTGTATGAAGCTTGTATGTTTGTTAGGAAATATAAAGAATTGTACACACGGCTATACATCAAGCTATACAATTCCAGTTTACGCTGATCTCTCATTGTAACATAAATCTATACGATACGAGATCAGCTTATACTGGATTTGTATAGCTTGATCTGTAGCCGTGTGTACCAAACAGCAGAGGAAATAAGTTCTCGAAGTCGCCATGATCAATACAGACTTGTACTAGATAAACTCCCTAGGTTAGCAAAACACAATAAAAACCGTCTGGCTATGTGTGTACGTGTTTATAATAAATTATCTAATGTATTAAAAATATTAAATTGAAGGTTATTCAAAATTAAACTATTTATAAGATTGAATGAAAATAATTTCTTTAATATCAAGGATTTTTTTTAACACAAATTAATACCTATGTTTCTAAATTCAAATGTGTTTATTCGTTGTAGTTTCAATGCTTTCATTTTTAAGCAAAATATGTATGATCTCATATGCTTTAATAACACCTATGTATACCATGTTTTATCTTATCTTAACAAAAGACGCACGCAGAATGCTTTCCCACAATTAAATAATTAATGTATGAATGAATGAATCAGTTATTCAATACAGTTCACTTTGAGCATGATTGAATTTCTTTGATGCGAGACTAGTTCGATGCAGTTTCCCCGAAAGTTTGATGATATGAGACTAGGTAATGCACGTGCTTTTATTCCAAGAAATCTCGTGCAGAAGTTATCGTTATGGTTAAAAGATGTAATAACTCACGTCGACTTTTTGGCTCGCGAGACTGCTGAAAATATGTCATTGCTTTCAGGGGATTTATTTAAACGTTACGAGTTTACTTAATATACTGTCGACCAAAAGGTAAGTCCTTTGAAAGGATATTGACTGTCCTTAGGACTATTTTTGGAGGGTTATACCCTTCCAATCGTTGCTAGGTAAAGTTCTAACACGCTTTCAGATGTCTTTTATTTTTATATCACATTACTAACGTTTGTGTAATCATACTTTTGATTCGAGAAAATTGAGCTGTTTGTTCCAAGTACCTTTACGTAATAATAAAATCAATTTATTTAAATATATTAAACTAACTTGTTTATTTCAATGTACAGGTATAATAGTAATACTAACCCTAGTATTGCTGACACCATATTTCTTCTTCATACCGCGCGCCGCCCTCGCATCGGTCATCGTATGCGCTGTTCTACAAATGGTCGATTATGGCATCGTCAAGAAACTCTGGAAAACTAGCAGTGAGTATATAATTTTTTTTTGCATTCTAGAAATATTTTCACACTCGCCATCATTCATGCCTCTTCTCCCATAGAGGATTGTCTGTCTATATACAGGGTGTCCAAGAACCTGGCGTCCAACTGGATTGCCACGATGCCCCAAGTTCTAACAGTACTCAGAAAAATATTTTAAAAAATCCACCCCATGTACTTACAGAATTATACTGATTTCAAAAAAAAGGGGAAATGAGCACCCTGTGACATACTTTTGAATGCTGTGACTGCTAATGCTGATAATTTCGATATTTCTTGGAGGTTTTGTAATCTAGGGTATTGCTGTGTCTAAATAGAATGTAAAAATAAAGTACTTATTGTACCATTTTAAAATAAAATATTATTTTAACTAAAGGTGATATGGAAAACTATTGAATTTCGCAACTTTGACCGACTGTAGTGTAAAAAAAATGTACCAAAATAGTATGGCAAGTGACGTCAAATTTTGACGCGTTTATTCCTCTTTTTAAAAAGGTATAATACTTACACATTAATTTGAAAAAAAAAATTTTGATAATATTTTTACTCAACAACCCAATTTTTACGAAGTGCCTACCTACTAACGGTAACTGTCGGACCCTTTCTTATCTTAGAAACTGTTATGTTACTACTATTATTTACTTCGGTTCCAAGAGTGAGCAAGAAGGAAATACACACAGGTAGATGGGTTCCCAGTAGAATAAAAGCAAAGAATGTTAGTTTAAAGATATTTTATTACAATAAATGTTCAAAATGTTGACCACCCGCGGCAATACAAGCTCTCACTCTCCTTAAAAAGGACCGCTTTATGTTTCGCGAGTAACTTTTTTGACGTATCACCTGCACTGCTTGTGTTATCTTCTCACGAAGGTCAGCGATGTCATTATTATGGGCTTCGCATAAACGAGCTCCTTCATAGTTCCCCAGAAAAAAAAATCCAGCGGATTTAAGTCAGGTGAGCGGGCTGGCCACGGGATTGTTCCTGATCGCCCAATCCACCTGTTCGGGTATTGCTCGTCCAAAAACTCTCTAACGGATACGCGAAAATGTGCTGGACAGCCGTCGTGTTGGAACCACATATCTGGTGGGGTCTCTTCTAGTAAGTTTGGCAAATCATTTTGAAGAAAATTTAAATATGATTCGCCAGTCAAATTCTCGGGCATCTCAAATGGACCAATAATATTCCCACAGAGAATACCGGTCCACATGTTCACTTTGAACCGGTACTGGGATCTATCTTCTCGCATCAAGTGCGGATTTTCCACATGCCACTCGTGCAAGTTGTGTAGGTTCATGTAGCCATCCTTCTTAAATGTTGATTCATCTGACCACAAAATTTTGTCGATAAAGTTTTCGTCTTCTCGATGTTTTTGCAGGATTGTTTCACAAAACGCGACTCGGCTCGGATAGTCTCGAGGTAAAAGACTTTGCACTCGCTGTACGTGGTACGGATGATATTCTTCTTTTTGGAGAATACTGTGTGCTGTGCTCTTCGGTATCCCCGTATCAGCTTCTATTCCTCGCACAGAGATGCTTGGATTTGCCGACACCGCCTCTAAAACTTCATCGCGTATGAAGTCATTTACGGGTCGTCCTTCACCAGCTACTTGATTGGGGAACCGCCCGTCACATAGTGATCTGTGCACATTAATGAAAACTCGATGGTCGGGATATCGCGTAGCCCTCGGATACCTTTCTCTGTAAAGTCTCGCTGCAGCTCGTCCATTACCTCTACATTCTCCATAAATGTAGTGCATATTTGCGTATTCTTGCGGAGTCTAGGTCGCCATGGTAGCACACACAAAACACAAACTGTCCAAACACAGGCAAAGGTCGTCGTAAAGAGTTCGTTTCAAAGTCCAGAGCACAAAGAGTAATCGAGTCCAATAAACAAAGCTTTAAATCGTAGTACGTGATCAATGGTAACAATAAGAGAGAGGTGCGTAGTAACGGCAGGAGGCAGTGACGCGTACTGACCGTACTGTTATCCTAAATAGCACGATCCCAGATAGCGTCACTATCTATCTCACTCGCACCTCTAACCTTTTTCTCCCTCACTCTTACCTGAATAATGGGGTACCATAAAGAAGAACCAGCAAATCGCGAAGATAGTTTCTGTCTTGCTCCCTCCTGTTGTAATAACGAATCACTATGGTGAGATGCATGCACATACCGTCCCTTACGGTCTAACCTGTTTTTTGAGAGGCCTGTTGTTATTTTTATGAGCATACAATAGTAATTCTTTAGAGGTTAGATTCAATTCGTCGTAAATTTTTCTTTCTAAGAATTCTGTAAGACATCGTAAAAATTGGGTTGTTGAGTAAAAATATTATCAAAAATTTTTTTTTTCAAATTAATGTGTAAGTATTATACCTTTTTAAAAAGAGGAATAAACGCGTCAAAATTTGACGTCACTTGCCATACTATTTTGGTACATTTTTTTTACACTACAGTCGGTCAAAGTTGCGAAATTCAATAGTTTTCCATATCACCTTTAGTTAAAATAATATTTTATTTTAAAATGGTACAATAAGTACATTATTTTTACATTCTATTTAGACACAGCAATACCCTAGATTACAAAACCTCCAAGAAATATCGAAATTATCAGCATTAGCAGTCACAGCATTCAAAAGTATGTCACAGGGTGCTCATTTCCCCTTTTTTTTTGAAATCAGTATAATTCTGTAAGTACATGGGATGGATTTTTTAAAATATTTTTCTGAGTACTGTTAGAACTTGGGGCATCGTGGGAATCTAGTTGGACGCCAGGTTCTTGGACACCCTGTATATAATAAAATCGTAGCGAAATCAAAACTGCACATTGTTTTCTTTTTAAAGTAATTTTTGTGGGGTCTGGGAATGATTCTAATGCGGAAAATATTTTTCTTTGAATGTTTGTCTGTTTGTCTGAATGTATGTTCTAGCATCACGCAAAAAATCACGATAGATTTTGTAAAAAAAAAATGCATACTTATTCCCTATAAGTTTGGCTAGTCTGTAGGCTATAGAATACGATCGGTCGCGTACAGTGGAACCTCTTTTTTTCTTACCTCGCTGTTTTTTCGCGATTGTAGTGGTGGCAGAACAAAAAGACCTTAATGTTACTCTAGCTTCGCTTAAGAATACGTCGCTTGAGTCTGAGAACATTACACTCCGCTCAGACATGACTGAACTCACAAGGCGAATGCAAGCCATTGAAAAATTATCACGAAGCCGCAATAATGAAATTAATTTGTCCCAGAAAAGAAAAATGAAAACCTAGTTGCGATTTTTAAGAATCTGTGTAACGAAATTAAAGTGTCAATTCCTGCGAATCTGTCCGTCCAAGATATATACTGGCAACATTACTATCAGAAGGGCAACATGATATGCTTCTCTCAGCCCTCATGCAATTATAACAAAGGCAAAAAGACGACCGCGACGTCTTCAACTCGTCGCACCTGGGCGTTCCTGGAGATAAACAAATAATAAGCATTAAGTCCGCCTCTGTACATTTGTGTGCTTAAAGTGTTAAATAAATAAATAAACGCACGATTTACTTGGCGAAACATCTTTCACCCGAATGCATGAAGCTTCACGCAGTGACAAAACTGGCAGCCAAGGAACACTCTTATAAATTTGTTTGTTTGTGTTTATTTATGAGCAATTTAGAAAAATTGAGCAAGAGCAGGCTATACTTATTAAAGATGCTAGTTGCTTAGCTAAACTTATCTAATTTAAACTCTCACGATTGTTATTTACTAGGATCTATTTACTGTACTTTTTATGTTAACTTATTATCAAAATGTGAATAGAATAAGATCAAAATTGCAGGATTTATATGTTAACTCACTAAATTGTAATTATTATATCATTTGCGTAACGGAGACGAATGTTAATTCTGGTGTTTTAGATAACGAACTATTTGACTAACGCTATAACGTGTTTCGAAGAGACCGCGAAAGTTCATGTCTAACGAAGGTGGACGGAGGAGGTGTCTTAATAGCTATTAAAAAACGTTACAAAGTGATAAGACAGTCCTCATGGGACAGCAGAGTGAAAGATATTTCGCCTAACAACTAGCATGAGGATCGGTGCAACCTTTGTGTATGTTAACTTCCTCCGGATTTGCCAAATAGTGACCCTAAAGCTTTTTTTTACGAAAACACAAAAGAATGTAACGGATTCTCAGGATGATAGTGTCAATCTAATTATTGGCGATTTGAATGTCCCGGTAATTTTTGGCGATTTGAATGTCCCGGGTTTGTTGTGGATACCCACGCCGTCATACAGCAAATTGACGAATGCAGTTGCAGCTAATGATTGTAAGTCCTCTCTCTTGCTGGATTGGATGGCCCTCTGTAATTTGTCACAGTTTAATCATATGCCTAACAAAAACGACAGATTTTTAGACCTTGTCTTTTGTACTTTCGATAGTATCCAAGTAATGTTAAACAATGAGCCAGTCGGGTTGATGATCATCACCCACCTTTAAGTATAAATATAAAAGGCAGCATTCCTACTAAAGAAATGAAACCTAATAACATCGAAAGGCTAAATTTCCACAAGTTTAGCAAGTTTAGTTTGTCAAGTTTGATTATGCCAAGGTAAAGGTGGCTATCGCAGAGGTTGATTGGGCCACCCTTATAGTGTCAAATGATATCGACCGGGCGGTGGATGAGTTTCACATGGCTACAAACTCTATAATCAGCAAGCATGCTCCCACAACCAAATTGGGGGAGTCTGCACAGCCTTTCTGGTACTCACCAGCTCTTAAAAAATTTCTCAATAAGAAAAATAAATATCACTGACGTTTCAAGAAATATAAAAACGCACCCAAAACCCTTATTTTTTGTTATGTATTTTGAGGTGTAAAATAAAGAATAAGTATATAAATTTCCCCGTGATTAAGACACCTTCTCAATGTTGCGTGGTAGGTGCAAGTTTCTTACAAAATAATGCTACTGTTCCTATATAACATCCACAGAGGACTGTTTATATGATAACATCAAATCATTTTGGAAGTTCGTCATTAGCAAAAAAGTACGAATGGCTTGCCACAGACAATGAAGTTCGCTTTAATTTGACAGTCAAGTTATTAGCGAATTATTTTCGGACTTCTTTAGTTCAGTTTTGAGGATACGTCTGGAACTCCCCATAGTGGTGGAGCATGCGCTGGTGTTGAATGTAACTCTTTTTTATCGGAGATTTATATTGAACACGATTATGTTTTGCGTGCATTGAAACAGCAAAATAAATGCGCTGGTCCGGACGGAATATCTTCTCGTTTCCTGGTCAATTGTGCTGAAGAGCTATCGCTGCCGCTCAGTTATGTGTTTAATCGATCGCTGAAACTGGGTACGTATCCAAACTGCTGAGAAAAGTCGCACGTTGTGCCCATTTATAAAGATGGTGACAAGTCAGATTACGCAAATTACAGGCCCATACGTATATTATCTGGTATGGCAAAACTTTTTGAAGCGTCTTTATATCAGCATTTTTATTCTCATTTTAAACCGTATCGTATCTTTCCCAATCCCAGCATGGATTTGTTCGAGGTAAATCAACACTCACAAACTTGCTCGAGTACAAAAACTATATATGTAGTGCTTTTCGAAGGGTGGTCAAGTAGACTCAGTCTATACAGACTTTCGGAAAGCGTTTGATAATGTTAACCATGACATACTGCTTTTGAAGCTGAAATCGTACGGTATGCATGGTTCCCTGTTCCGATGGATACAATCTTACTTAAAAAACAGAAGCCAACTTGTTTCTGTCAGAGGATACTTGTCGTTACCGGTTAATGTTACGTCAGGCATCCCACAAGGATCGCATTTGGAGCCTCTACTTTTCATAATTTTTATTAAAGATCTCGTGACAAAATTGGCATGTCCCTGTCTGTTATTTGCCAACGATCTGAAGGTGTTCACGTCGATAAAAAACACCTCCTACAGTGAATCCCTGCAGCACGATTTAAATATCATTTCTGACTGGTGTACCCTTCATCGAATGAAATTAAAAATAAATAAATGCTGAAATGTTATAATTTTACGAAAAAACGTTTAAAGAACACCTATGACTACAGACTCGAGGGTCAATCGTTAGAACGAAAGCACGCAGGCAGAGATCTCGGAGTGTTGTTTGATGAACAACTATCATTTAGAGATCATTATAATAATACTACGAATAGAGCAATGAAACTCTCGGTTTTATATCTAGGTCTACCAAAGAATTAAAAAAACCTCAAAGCTTCTTATTACTTTATAGAAGCCTAGTAAGATGTATATTAAAATACTGTTCGATTATCTGGGCTCCGTGTTACGCAGTACACTCTGACAGAATTGAGAGTGTGCAAAGAAAAGGTGTCTCGTACCGGTACGGCTTCTCTAGAACGCTACAAAGCTAAGCTATTCAGAAAGCCTTGTCAAATTCAACTTGAACCATTGCATGCTCGTCGCAAACAGCAAGACTTAATAAACCTGCATAAGATCCTACATTCCACCCTGGACTCTTCAGATCTGCTGCAAACGAAGTTTGATCATAATTTGTTTATTAAATAATTAGATTTCTAGAGACTAATATCGAAATCTGTGATTAATCAGATATCCGTTAAAATATACAGTTGGGAAGTTATACTGATTAATATTAGAAGTTAACTGGAAAGTCAAAACACAGACATAGATATATTGTGGTTGTGTTATTGTATTTTATAGGCTCTATCTAGATCATGTATTGTTTATTATGACAAAATTTTACTAACTTTAGTTCGTTATTATTCCAATTATGATCAAACTTCACTTGTATAGAGTAGCTATGTTCGAGGGAAACTCCTGTTCTGTATCGTTTTATTTTCACAGTCAACAAAATCTTTAGGAAAAAGAGCAGACATTAAAGGTAACTGAATTTCATCGAAAATTTTCTACGATTACAACTTAACATCACTAGTTGCGTAACTTGCATATGTGTGTTTATTCTGAGTCCGTAGCTACAGGTGGAAGCGCCGCCCTCTGTTTGCATGTGTCACTAATAGAACACACACACACACACACACAGTTTATTAGTGTTGCTGAAAGATTCTTTGTGTGCGGGAGCGATGTGAGCTCGCGTGCCGTTCTTATAGTTTTTGCTTTTGTGTTAGTGAATTAAGTGGGAGAAACGCGGAGACATTGGAACAGGAATACATTTGTTTACAAAGCATATCTCGTGTGTTTATGTGATCTGAGGCTGCGGGTGTCGACTTCAGGACGAGCTGCTTCTTATACGGACAACTGTACGTCGTTTGCACCCGCGTCACCAGTCCTGACTCTCTTCATATTTTGGCTGCTGAGACCAAAACTACAAACGTGGTTTATAGGAGTGTTTTATAAAAATGTGGCTGTAATTTTAGTAAATTGTGTTGTCTTACGACTTCCTCGCAAACGAAGTCGTGGACACGCGGATAGAAGCTAAAAGCAATACACATCAAGAAGTGCTCTAAGTGCTGATGAAAACCGCATCGAATTCAATCTTGAAGTTTAGAAGATTAAAGCGGTAAGACACACGAAAAGCGACTTCGTTTTATACATATATAAATAAATAAATATGAGACAACATCCACACAAGGTCTTCAGGTCCCTAACTAGGTAGATCCTGCATGTACTACGGTAACCTGATGACTGATTTACATACTTACATACATATACACACCCAGATACAGGTCAAACAGACATGTTCATGCACACAAATGTTTGACTTGTCCGGGGATCGAACCCGGGACCAGCTGCTCAGAAGGCTGGGTCTATACATACTATGTATGGTTTGAATTTGGCTTTACATTTTAAAATATCTCGTAAGCCGTTAAAGCAAAATCTAAGGCCGTGAATACATAATTTCACAGCAACGCCTTTTAGCGTGCAACACTTAAGGAACCTTTGGAATAATTTGAATGAGAGGAAAATCAAATATTTTCCTACTATCGTATTCCATTAAATTCCATTTTCGTATTCAGTCAGGTACTTGGGAGACCCCTTGTAATCCCACTAAAGATTATAATGTTATTCCACTTGGCGGTAGACAAAGTTCAAGTGTTGCCAAGTTTCACTCATTGTCGCTCGTGTTATTTCGCGTCTCTTTACCCTCACTCTGAAAGTGTTGGAAAAATACTTGTGGAGTTGGTAAACTTTGCTGAGTGTGATGGATGGATGGGTGTCGATATGATTAGAAGGTTAATGACTGATTAGTGTCTGTGATTTTTCGCTAAAGTTCCATAAGTATGAAGAGGTAGATAACAAAACGACTATTCTTAGTGTTAATTAAGCCGACTAATATTATTATTTGCTAGACTCCCAAATTATAATTACACGGGAAACGAGCATTAAAAAAAACATGAAGCGCTTTTTCGAAAGTATAATTTTTTCGACGTCAGATTAATCTACGCAGCTTTCCTGACAATTTACCCTAAATACCTCAATTTTCTTTTATCATAACGAAGACAAAGAAGTACCAGTTTAATAAATGTTTTGGGGGTGTTGTGTCTGGGTACCTAAACTAAGCCTTCGTCTAACCGCAAGTTTGTACACGCCACACGTGTTCAACCTAGGAAGCTGCTTACAAAATGAAGAACTGATGGAATTATCTCATTAAGGTCCCGTCAGCGGTACTGAAAGAAGTTTTTAATATAGGAGTATGCGTAAATTCGTTGTCACGCCTACAGGCTTAAGCTGTTTTAATTAAAATGTGGGCTCAAATGAATAGGCACATGTATATTGTTAATGATATTTTTGCATAACGTTTATTACTTTATTATTACGTATATCCATTTTCCAGCAGTAACATTATTATTATTGTATGTTTATGCTGGTGCTCCGGATCTCATTTCCAAGTATTTTTACTCATCAGGGTTATAAACATCATGCCCCTTGCATAGTAGGCACTCGTCAGTTTTTGATAGAATTTTTCGTTATTTGAGATAGAAGGTAGAGACGACAATAAATAAACTTGAATTTTTGTATGCAGTATGTAAAAAATCAACCAACTTTATTTAATAGTTTAGTCACTATAACAAGTCAAAGATTGGCAAAACCCATAGTCATGCCATCGCTAGGTAGTTTGTAAAAAAAAACTACATATTATTTTTAATTTCCATGTTAGGATTTATTTGCTAGTTCCAAAATACTCTTATGCATTAGCATTGTCAATGTTTTCATTTATTGTCGTATTGTCGTTTCCACACATATTTAAATACCTACAACATTTTTTAACACAAAAAAGAGTACCCAAGTATAATAGTTTCGTAATACAATAAGTAGCTGGGCCTTTCTTGGATATATTTCCACAGCTTTTCTATTCAATATTTTATAATTTTCTTTAAGTTGAGATATTTTTCAATGAAACCTTTGTGACACAAAGAAAAAATAATATAGTATAATTGTTTACATTGAGCAGAAAATAGGCAAGTGCATAGTACAATAATTTTGCCTCAGGTTTTCTTAGAACAATTTCCACTATTTAATCAAGTTATTATGTACTCTATATTTATTATTCCTTTTGAGAAGTTTTGGCAAGACATGAAAAATAATAGCTACTTTAGGTTCAGGTCTTTATGAATGGTGACCTTTCGTTGAAGGTTACTTCTCCATTTATCTTTAGTTTCTCTCGTATTGTACGAGTAAAAATAACACGTGCCATGTCGTGGTCAAAACATCAGCCAATCAGCCAAGGCGCGTCCGTTCCTCTCACAGAAAGGAGAACTGTGTCCCAGCAGTAGGAATGTTGTGGGCTGATTAAGCGCCTCTGGGAGGCCTTTCAAAGGCCAATGTCATGTTTTTATCTGTACTTAAAAGCTACAATGAGTATAGGAGTATAAACCTGACGTTACAATAAATTGATTGCAGGAATGGACCTCATCCCTTTGCTTGGCACATGCCTGTGCTGTCTGTTCCTGGGCATCGAGATCGGTCTGTGTTGCGGCGTGGGCATCGACGCGCTACTACTGTTGTACTACCACTCGCGGCCTCCGCTAGACGTGCAGTATGTTGATGTAAGTACACATCGACATCGGTCTGTGCTGCGGCGTGGGCATTGACGCGCTGCTACTGCTGTACTACCACTCGTGACCTCCGCTAGACGTGCAGTATATTGATGTAAGTATACATCGAGATCGGTCTGTGCTGCGGCGTGGGCATTGACGCGCTACTACTGCTGTACTACCACTCGCGGCCTCCGCTAGACGTGCAGTATGTTGATGTAAGTACACATCGACATCGGTCTGTGCTGCGGCGTGGGCATCGACGCACTGCTACTGCTGTACTACCACTCGCGGCCTCCGCTAGACGTGCGGTATGTTGATGTACACATCGAGAACGGGCTGTGTTGCGGCGTGGGCATCGACGCGCTACTACTGCTGTACTACCACTCGTGACCTCCGCTAGACGTGCAGTATATTGATGTAAGTGTACATCGAGATTGGTCTGTGCTGCGGCGTGGGCATCGACGCGCTGCTACTGCTGTACTACCACTCGTGACCTCCGCTAGACGTGCAGTATATTGATGTAAGTGTACATCGAGATTGGTCTGTGCTGCGGCGTGGGCATCGACGCGCTGCTACTGCTGTACTACCACTCGTGACCTCCGCTAGACGTGCAGTATATTGATGTAAGTGTACATCGAGATTGGTCTGTGCTGCGGCGTGGGCATCGACGCGCTGCTACTGCTGTACTACCACTCGCCGCCTACGCTAGACGTGCAGTATGTTGATGTAAGTACACATCGAGATCGGTCTGTGCTGCGGCGTGGTCATCGACGCGCTGTTACTACTGTACTACCACTCGCGGCCTCCGCTAAACGTCCAGTATGTTGATTTAAGTAAAATGATAATGTTCTAGTTGGCGACAGAATATCTATTACGTTCTTTTACAACAGGTCAGAAGTCGTGAGAGTAGATCTAAAGCAGGACAGCAGGTTTACCTGCTGTCGGACTTCTGAACTCTTGTAGGTACTTTAGAATCTCGTTATGTTAACAATTCATCTTTTGTGGAGGTCAATGATAGTCGCTTCATATTAACTATTGCGGTTCAACAACGTCTTGTAGATTAGGAGGCCAACTACTATTACAATGGAATGCTGTACCTAAGTGCAAAATCAATGAATAAGTATTTTTTTCGGCTTCGTAGAGACCTTACTGCTGAATAAAGTCAGCAACTATGCCAGGAGTTTAGTATGTACACTGAATATGTAAGTACATGATGATATAAGTGGGACAGTGTGGCACGTTTTGCTGCGTATCGAGATGCTACTGATTTGCGGCAGACCACACACTCAAATTCTATTCGTCAGCAAGTGATAAATTCACTGCATTAATGACTAAATTACAAGTTTGCCACTAAAATTCACCACCCAGCCGAAAGGTGTCCACTGCTGAACAAAGGCAAGCTCCCTGAAGCATTGACACAAATTCTTGAATAATAAGCTACTCATCATTATTGTTAAGCAAAATCTTCTATTTTATTCCTTAAAGAGTTGCGCTACTAAATAACCTTTAATAAAGCTAAAGCGATTGAACTTAGTTTTGGTGTGAAAGGCATCTCCGTACATAACGTGCAACTTTGCACTAAGTTTGAATAAAATTCTATCAAATGTTAGTCAAGCATGCATACTGAAAGTTTCCTCTCAGCTTCCTATATTACGTGTGTAAATTTTAAGCTACTCTATAGAATTTAAAAGCAGGTAATTTAGTTACGTGTGTAACTACTTTGTGTTTCAATGCGCGGCTTTGATGAAAATATTTTTTCCGTTTTACTGTATAGGAAAAGAGTCAATGAAAGACGTATTTCCCTAATAAAGTATGCTTTTCGATTTCGATCAATTTTACAAACAAGATTTTCCCATATTTTTCACCAAATCGAAAGGGTTCTTCACATTATTACAGTTCGTAACACCTTTAAGGTACAGATTGCTTTTACTGAATTCACAGGCACTACTATTATTTGCCCGCTGCCCTTTTATAATATATTGTTTTGTGGAGGTTGTTAAAGCCTCCTTAAATGTTATGGCTTAGTATATGGATTACTTTAAATTGATCAGTATGATGTTATTCTGTCCATGTATCTCGTATTTTTTCTGAAGCTTTGGTTTCCTAGAAGATCTATGGCCGCCACATATCGGCGGCAGTGACGGCTGTCACGAAAATGATGGCAGCGGGGTGTCCAAAACACTCTTTAGAAAAATACCCCAATTTACTTTCACAAATAACGTTTCAGTGACGTCGTTCGCCGGTAGATTGCAGACGATATGTGGTGGCCACCGCTCGCGTAGCTTTAGCGCTGTCACAAAAAAGCAGTGAGACGTCGCAACGCAAAACTTCGGGCATTTCCTTGAGAGATTCTTCGGGCGACGTCACCGATTTTTGCGATGTGATAGACAACTTAACGCTTTTATAAGTATCGGCCTTAACACAACATTCAAGGTTTTTGTTAACACTACTTATTTAATTTCAACAGAACGGCTCCCTCCCGCCACACTACGCGATCCACCCCGTAGGTGGTCTTCACTTCGCGGGCGCGGAACGCGTTCGGAACAAACTCTTCATGCTACAACAAAAAGCCAAACCCACCTCAGCCACCACAATACGTACCATAAGCAATGTCCCAGAGACTGAAACTCCTAGAAGTGGTCAATGGAACGTGCCCAGTACGAACGGAGCGGCCACGTCAGTTCCTCATAGTGACAGGAGAAAAAATGACGTCGAATCTAGTGGCGTTAAGTCTGCGGACTTACTTGTGGTCTACTGTGACGCGTTATACAGATTGGACTACACTTTTCTACAGGTACGTCTTTTACACTTTTATTTCAAACATTTAAAAAATACTGTTGCTTTTTGTTTTACCACATGATTTATGACAGAAAAAGGAGTAGATGATAGAGTGCTTACAGGGGTAAATGGAAGACCCCAAGTAAAATGGGACAAATCAAATCAAGTCATTTATTTTTCGCCAAGGGCAGGAGGTTGATGACTTTTATGTTTAACCAACGTTGGAACGAAAATGGTTGAAACAGAAAACTTCCACATCGCGAGAAGTACCTACCTGTTTCTGCAGCTGCAAAAGCTATCATACAAGTCACCTAAAATCGTTTTCCTAAAGGGTGCGTCTCTTATCATATAGTCATTTGGTATATTTTCATTTCAATATCGTTCTCATGATGTATAATAAACGTGAGATATACCAACTGTTGATATAGGTAACTTCTTTACATAATATAACATTTATATACTGTAAAACTTATTTCGTATAACGTTTATTTAATCGAAAATCATTAGGTCTATCCTTTAAAATATATATTGATACCATCATTATGGTTAACACCCCTATTCAGAGCAATCCGACTCGGATAGGTTAGGTTAGAAGCCAGATCCCCTCTATTGTTGGTGAATCATTTGGTTTAGGTTAGGTTAGAACAGTGACCATTAACGCGCGAAGGCGAGCGAGCGGAGCGAGCGTGCCGCGGCGCGCGGGAGCGGACGCCTAGCGCCAGATCCCTTATATTGTTGGTGATATCTTGGCAGGTGGTAATCAGTTACTAGATATATCTACACAGGTTACTAACTATGAAATCACAAAACGGTTCAAGGCGTTTTTATCATAATATTAGACTAATAGTAGATTATGCACCGAGGGGCTAAAGTTGTGTCTTATGTCACGGGCGTCATATTGAATCTCGAGCGCAATGAAGGATTCGGGATTTAACTCCCGAGCGCAGCGAGGGAGCTAAGAGTTTAACTCACGAGCGAAGCGAGTGAGTTAATACAAGAATCCTTCATTGCGCTTGAGATTCAAGCTAGCCCAAGGCAAAGACACCTTTAGCCCAGAGGAGGATACTCTACTTTTTGCACCTACTGTGAGAAAATAATAGCCATAGTACGAAAAACAAAGTATTTATTAAATAAACAAACAGTAAGAATAACATATTTGGAACTAGTTAGTTATATGCACTTACATATTAATTGAAGTTAATGGTAAAATTTGAGATATTAGTCCAGTTTATTTATTTAACCATTTATGTACACACTTATATAAACAGACAAGAAGAAAATAACAGAAAAATAGGTACAAAGGTGATGCTTATTTCTAATGAAATCTCTTCCAGCATACCTGCGATAGGATAGTAGATTTAGAGATGTAGACAGCGTGTGTAAGAGTAAAAGAGAAAATAAAATACATAAAATCAAAAACAATTCACTTAATAAAATAAAACAAATAATATGAGAATATACATACATACATACAAACATACATACATACTTCTAAAATAAATAACACTAGAATATTAATATATACGCAACTATGACGAAGTGGAAAGATAGTGTTCTTTCACTCTTCTTTTAAAAACTGCAACAGTTTGGCAGTCCCTAATGTAAAGATGTGTGTGGTGTGTAAAGATAAAGTTAAGTTTTTATTTGGTACGTTTATAGATGTTGATGTGGAATTTATTTGAGTATTGCTCGCCAATGCTTCAGAATTTTGTATTTGCAGAGTATTTTGGGTGGTTTGTTAGTACTATACTGCCAATTTAGCTGAGCATGTGAGATTCCAAATTCAAATCACATTATTGACCAGCGGGTCCTAATGAAATCCAGTACAACATTATTGACCGGCTGTGCCCCCGGCCACTAATGACTCACTTTGGGTTAAGGTTGCTTGACATATAATTTGACATTTTCGAGCAGGTGGTGTGAAAATAGGTTTTATGTCTTTTGAGTGGTATATCTAACGATTTTATATTCAATGGTATTTGGTTGGTATGTTATACATAAAAAAAGTTGTTATTTTAAAATTATATCAATCGTTTATTATATTAACTGATAATATATATAAAATATAATATAATATCAAATAAAATTATAGTTTCAGTGGTTATATCTCGTAAATATTAGAGATTTTGTAATTATAACATATACTTATTAATTATCCTTTCGTAAGACACTAATTTAAGGTGATATATTGAAAAAAAAAATGTTCTTATTATTGTGCCTTTTTGAGTATATTGAATAGGGATTTAACGTTTTGGTGTCTGTTTTTTGACTATATTTTGTCCTAGCATCCTATAAAAGGAATACACGATACAATGAAATTTTCTCGATACTAAAACAAATGCAAAGTTCTGTCTATGTTTATGTTTTTGTGAGTATCAAGGCGTAACGCTTATGAAATATTCAATCAAGTTTACTTTAAAACATAGAGAGTAATCGTATTAAAGCTTTAAAAAAGCAGTTTTAGTTTTAGTAATACTTTTATTTAGAAAAGACGGCAATTCGTTTTGGCACATACATTGTTTTATTCCTAGTGCACAAACATTATCGCCATCCATCGCTTTTGCCTAGCAAAAGTAATTCCATCACTCTCGTTCGTTCATACGAGTATGTCTGTCGCCCGGTGGGGTTCATCGACGATGAATCTATGAATTTTATTTTGCAAATCGGTGCGATCAAAGGAGATGTTTGATTTTGGGCCACCACTATGTACACTACATAGATAAATAGGAAAAAAATAGGGGAATTTCATAAAAATACTAAAAAAATAATTTGAAGTAGGGTACAGTGGTACAAAAATGATAATTTAAAAAGTTTTTTAATAAGATAACCCTAATTTTAGGGCAGCCATGACAGTTGTGTTAGAATGACGTTTGACAGTTTAAAGCACAGCTCACTCCTCTCCTATGAATTATCGAAGTCCAGGGTATATTGAATTGCACTAAAGAATGAAGCAGTAGGACTGTTAATAAACAAAACGTTCAAGCCTTAGTTACGTTTCTTGCTCCTCTTGACACCGATATAACCAATCTCTAACTGCTCGAATAGGTGATAGAAGATGTGCTGACGCAGTCGAGTGGAATACCCTGTAGCCTTATTTTATCGAAACCGAAACCCAACCCAAGATTTTCGAAATTCGTATTGTTTCGTTTTATGGCATCTAATGCACGTCAATCAAATGTCATTGTCAAAATGACATTTTTCGCATGCTGCTAATCTGATCCACCATGTTCAATTTTATGTTGTGTTGCTCTCCTTGGCCAAGTTAATTTGAGTATACTTTGAAACGAAGTGAATTAAAGAAAATTAAGAATAAAAACCGGTTACAGTAATACATAGCGATATTTACATATAGTGTACATAGTGCTGGCCCAGGCTCCATACATTTCTGGAACATCTCCTTTACGTGATTTAAATAATTGTTTACAGAAAACCTTAGTAGCTTAGCAAGTCAAAATAATTATTGAATACAATTAGTGTTGAATAGGCATTTAGACTGTCTGTGTGTGTATTCTTGTGATTGTGAACAACATTATTCTTGTATTATTATTTCGTGACGACTCGACTTTTAAATTATTTATGAAAATGGAAAGAAATAAAAAACCAAAACTCTACAGTACCTGCGACGTTAGAAGTATCTGTACAGGGCAATTTATGAACTCATTCAATAGCAATAAAATGATGATAGTAGTGAGTCCAATTCACCACCTTCACTAAAGTATGACCAGCAACTATCTATTCTCGCCTTGCAAAATAATGTTGGATAAGCATTCTATTTTCTAGAGAAGAACGTCTGTTTTTATGCCTACAACTTATAATTATCATTTATAAAAAGAAATAGCTTAAAACATTATTACCTATTCATTTGTAGGTTTGAAATACTTCAATAATACATCAATATTGGCACGGTTGGCGCAGTGGTTAAGCGATTGACTGTTGCGCTGCGTGTCGCAGGTGTCGATTCTCGCACGAAACAAATATTTGTATGACCTACAAGTAGTTGTTCCGGGTCTGGCTGTTTGTGTATGTGACTTTAAATGTTTGTAAACGCACCCACAATACAGGAGAAATTCCTAGTGTGGGGCAACATTAAAACAAAAAGAAAAAAAAAAAAGAAATATGTCATGTACTTGTCACTTACACTGGAAACAAAACACGCCTATCAAAACAAACTACTATTTATTTTCAAAGGTAAGGCCTTAAAGCTCTTGACTATAACATTGCACCGTTACATCTATCGACACAATGATTACAGAATCCACGTTCCACCACATGCTGATAGCAACGTGTGGTAAATCAAGATTTTCATATTCTACGTAATAAAGAAATATTATAATCAATTTCTCGATATATTTAGTTCACTCCATAATAGAGTAGAGCGAGGAAATTGATTTCCGTCGGTGTGAACCTACGTACCTTTTATTAATAGTTATTTTGCTGTTATAGACACATCAGCCAACGTCAGGCAATCTTTTGATCCTTCAAATCGTGTTACGTAACTATAATATTCTTTCGCGAATATTCTTACTGAATGTTAAACATTACCATCATCTAATGCTTTATAGCCGCGGCTTGACCAGGCTAAAGCACACTTAAGCCAGGTCAAGTATATTTCTCCAATGTGACCTAATTGCGCATTGTTCTCTCCAATTTATCACTCCAGCAGTTCTTAAATCTAGGTCTACGCCATTCAACCATCTGAGTTCTGGTCGCCCTCGATTCCTCCGGCCATCCGGTTTACTATCAAGTAAACGTTTCGTCTCGTCCATTCTTGCGACATATTCGGCCCACCCTATTTTAATGGTTTTAATTACATTAGGCTCGTCATACATACAATTTTACGTATGATGACATTAATTTAAGTAAATTAAATCATTAGTCTACATAAGCCACAAATTTACCCTTTTAGTCTGTGTTAGCAAAACGTGTTAGTAGTAACGATCACATAATGTTCAGTGTCGGGTCACTGGCTAGGCTAGGCATCATTCAACCATTCATTACGGCCAAATGGCTAGCTCATGTTTTACTCCTAATTGTCATCTATTTCACTAACATTTGATTTTCTATTATGCAGGGTTATTGGTAAAACACCATCAACCTCTTAAGGGGTCATTGTACTCATCATTATAAACAACTTTTACTATGGGACCAAATATGAAATCGCGAAAAAAAATTCTGCTGGTCCCTACATTTTGACGAATTCTGCAAACATAAATGTAGGGACCAGCTGATTTTTTTTTCGTGATTTCATATTTGGTCCCATAGTAAAAGTTTTTGATAATGATGAGTACAATGACCCCTTAAGAGGTTGATGGTGTTTTACCAATAACCCTGTATACTTACTTGTTTAATGTAGCAACATCGTTCGGCATCATTGTGATCAGATTCATGTGTGATATCAATTAGACATCCCCAAAGACAGTACACATGATGTGAAGAGGTTCCCAATACAATAAGTAGGTACAGATTATTTTGGATAAATTTCTGTATCAGCTCGATTCAAATGTCTACTTAACACGAAGACAAAGATTGATGCTTGGTTCTTGGTTTAAACTATAACTCTCGTAGATTTGACAATATGCAACATTTTTGTGCGCAGCTAGATTAAGAAGCTTTATTTGAACTGTTAATTTGTCTTAAAAATACATTAATATATTTAGGAGCAAACAACTTCCGTGTAGCGTAATAAGGGCAAAAAAGAAAATTATTATGATTGTTCATATTAATTGTGTTTACTTTAAATTAATGTACTGGCCTGTGGCTGGTGCTTGTCGAATGAATTAAGAATAACATTACATTAAGTGTAATTTGCTTTTGACAAGAAACGAGTCTTGATTATTTTAAAAATCTAATTTAGGTAAGAGAGTCTGGTATGGACACTTTGACAGTAAACGTCCTTTAACCGTGAAAGTGGGTCTTTGAGTCTGTGTTTTGGACAGTTATAAGGTCAAACTATAGAGTCGATTTAGCTAAAAAGTTAGGGTAGATACCTACATAGGTACTTCAAAGATGTAAGTTTTCATACCGAACAAGGTTTTAGGGTATCATTTGGGCTTAGCACGGTACACTGCACACCTGGTGAAATCGCCAAACGAATAATAATAAAATTATATTAGATTATTTATTTATTTATATAATATTCTTTATAGTACCTACATCACAACATACATTACAAAAAAAAATTCAAGATATGTATTTTTTAAATATTACATGTGTTTCTAAGACTTATTTAAAAATGTATTTAATATGGAAGAAAATGAATAGTCGGAATAATAATAATAATAATAAATGGAACATTTCGGACGTTTCATACTCGCACCATGCCGAAACTAATTAGTTAACACAAAGGTATTTAGAACAAATCTAATTAGTAGATTCTCTGGGGATCCCATAGTCCACGTATACGAAGACGTGCGCAATATGAAGGAAAAGAAAATAATATAAATAAGTAAGTACGTGTAAAACTATGAAATACTTATCCAAAGTCTTTAGGGTAAATATTTATGAAACCCATTCCGATCGACGCCATATAAAAATACTTTTGGGAAGGATATGTGAACCCTGCAAGGTTCGCTGGCGATATTACATGTCTATCGTGTGTGGTCAAGCGGACGCACCATATTCTATTTTCGGGAGTGTTATCACGAAATGATCCTTTCCTGGCCCTGCAGACTCGACATAGTTAGCAATCGTTTTCGGTCGCTAAGTCCTAACAATCCAGATGTCAAACCGAAAACGATTGCTAACTATGTCGAGACTGCAGGGCCAGCACAAACTTCAGATGAAAACTTTGCGAAATCACATATTTCTTTTAAACCGAGCTAATATAGAACAAGTTTAGGTAAGCATAATGCATGAAATCATAATGTTAAGAACCCTTCACTTGCAGTGCCACAGAAAATATGTTTTTTGAAAAAAAAGACACCGATATTGAAAGGAAATTGTATCTTGCCAAATTGGTAAAATTAACTCTAGCGGAACAAATAATGAAACTTGCCTAAAAATGTTAGTTAGTAAGCAAAAATAAGCACGATTTTTCTTTTTTCCTACTTATTTTTTTCCAGTAAATCAAAAGCAACTTATCAGAAAATCAATAGGAAATACGAACATCAGTTCTAGAAAAACACAAAATGTTTTTCGTATACCTAAATTGGAATTATCAGAACCCTTTGTGAAAGAAAATAGGGAATAAAAAGGGTCGGTATCACGTACTTACGTAGGTAGGTAATACGGACTTTTTCATGTTATAAAGTTGATCCACAAAGTAGTATTCTTAGAAACTTGAAGTCACCTTTGCCTATAAACTATTTACTTGTTCTGAAAGTAACATTATGCTCCAATAGTTACGTAGATTATGTTCGCAGCGTCTCAGCACGTTTAGAAGCCTACCTATGTAAGTAAGCAGGTCATAAGAGCTTCTAAAAAAGTAGAAGCTTTTATCTGCTTGATGTTGACTATGAATTAGGGCGATTAATATATCTAGTCTACACGAACAAGGCATATTTCAACATTGGAATGAATTATACAATTATCGATATAATGATTTATTAGTATCATTACTCAATATAGATTGCCATCGACACGCTAAGAAGAAGATAGGTAAATCATTGATGTGTCTTATAAATTTATTTATGGTATAAGTATATAAATGTCTCTAAAGAACTTGGTCACATAAAAAAAGGACACAAGGAAACGACCTCAGAAGGTGCGTGTAAAAAGTTAGAAGAACATTTTAAAACGATGGACTGCTGCGTAATGAGTCAATAGATCAACATGTCTTAGAATAGCGGAAATTGTCCAAGACTTGTGAGTTTGGCTTGTTTGGCGTTTGGTGGTTTGGCTTGTCCGTGACCGTGGCGTGTCCGTGTTTCTGGTCCTTACTTTATTAATCACCGGCTGCGCCATGTTAGGTTAACCGGAACATATATCAAACGACATGCTCCAGTAATGACTGCCGTATTGAAAACTTAGTTCATTTTTATACCAGCACCAACATTATCAATGTACCTACTTATGAATATCATCACAAGATACCTATCTAACTACACCAGGGTATATAAAATTAGCATCAATTTAATATTCCATTGACCACAAACCGCAACGTCAAATCACATGCAATGTTGATGTGGTGACCGCAGCGCGAGTTAAAACGTGCAATAGGCGCGCAACTTGCAACGAAAATAATTATAATATTAATTGTTAACTATTCGTTTGTAATTATTTGCCTTTTGGATATTAAAACCGTAGTAGAGAAAGAAATAAATCATTTATTTGCCATGAATGTGGGTACAAAATAAGGTGTAAACATTGTAAAGGCAGTTCCAACACACTCTACCTTATGACATGCAAAATTAAAAACATATTATAATCTACTCAATTATACAAACAAAAAACATTAAAATTACAGTTTTGTGTACTAGCGAATGCTTCGAAGTGCTTGTTTTCATTCAATTTTACCTCTGGCTGAAGTCGATGTTATCCAACAGTACGTGGCGCGGCGTTGTATCCTTTGTATATGTGCATAATTTAATTTTATAATTTTATGTACAAAGTTGTAACAACTTTTATGGATGTTACTTGTTGGTCGGTGGTGTTTTATAGGGTCATTATGCTTGTTCCGTTGGTGAGCGCCGGCTCGATTAAAAGTATCGGACACTGTTCGAATCGAGGAGCGTTACTTACTGTTCTGGTATTATGAGATTGATAATAATAGTTCCACTTTTAGAACTATCAGATCGGTACCGTCTAGCTTAGCTTGGCTTTGGTATCTTAGTTAAAATCCTGAATCTTAACGAAGAGCTTACTAAAGAGTATACAATTGCGGCAAATGTCCCACTGCCGACGAGGATGTGACTAGCTATCGACGATTTTCTCGCTCAAGAAACGTACAAAAGACTGTATATCCCGTGACAGTAAAAGAGATACATATATTATGTTAATAGTTTATTGGCTGACTGTTCACACCGCCGCGCTAAGCCGGTGAGTAGTAATTTGTCGTAGTGACAAGAACTATCAAAGAAAGCACTCGCTCGGCGACGCTCGCTTAGCGGGTAGAACACTCACTCATGCTTTGTACACACTCAAAGGTACCAGAGAATAATCGCTCCTTGCCGTCGCACACTCGCAGCTCGTTGCTCGCCAACTCGATTTTAGTTGCTAACTCTAGTCGCGTCTCGTTAATCGCCGGCGATGGGACAGGTGCCTGAGCGATGAAACATTTAAAAGCTGCTTCAATCATCATCAATATCATGATCTTCTTACCCTTGTCCCATGTTACTGTCATATTTATCATAATATCCAATATAAAGTTTCTTACAATACCTAAATTATACCTAAGTAAAATATTCCATCAATAGAAGGGTGAAACCATTGAATATTCAACATGATAAGCGGGTCCTGGTAAAATCTCATTATTGCATTTTGTATGCTAACATTTTCTTAGCGTTACTTTACATAGGTATTTTATTCAGTAAGCCATTAGCTTGGATTATGAAGACAGAATACAAGATTACCTGCATTATATATTTATGGATTTAACGAAAAATATGCGAGCTTGTTAAAATAACATTTGAGATTTTGTATGAATTTGTGAAGGAAAGCAAAATTATAATAAGAAGTTTAACTTATTTTTGGTCTTTATCAAACGTTTTATAAGTCATAAATAATAATAAAAAAAAAACGATAGGTACCTTAGGAATTATTGATGTTCAAAATGGAGTTTTTACAATTACTAGTTTTAGGATCAAATACTGTCGAATAAAATTTCAAAACGCACGCGTGATTTCACAATGTGCCATAGACAATTTGTCTTGGAGCATACAAATACAAATTTAAATGAATATGACATTTCGATTCCTTGCCGTTACATGAGTTTCTACAAGGCACGATATTGACGTGGTAAATTTACATGTGGTAAGATTACGCAGGGAATAATAATTATCATACAGAATTGGGGCCCAGGTTAGGGATATATAAGGTCAAAGTTCCAACTTTTTTTGACGTTTTTACGAAAAAAAGTTTTAATCATATCTACCCCAAGTAAAAATACTCCCACGATCCCTGCAACGTTGCATGCACTCATAAGCACAATGATTTTCGTGCGTTACATCGTGCAAACAGCGAGTTTTCTCACCAAACATAAAAGTCGATTCCTACCAATTATTTTTGCACAAAGTTATTTGGTTTGATGTATAGAATGCGTAAATGGCGGCTTCTTGATGGGTCTCTTTATATTTTTATTTATTTATTTCTCAGTATATGGTATATTGAGATCTTACATTAAACATTGTTTCTTATACACTACCATTGCTGGTGTAGAAATATTAAATGACAAGCAGGTTGCGGGAAAGTCTGAAAGGGTTACCGTGGCCCCTGGCACAGGCAACTGAAGGGACACGGGTGGGTTTTATTCAGTAAGAGTCTGACACGCCCTCCCGCGCCGCCCAGAGCGGGAGAAGTTATTTGATGATTTCCCACCCACAAAAAAAAAAAAAGGTTTATATACAATTGTAAGTAAGTATATATATATATGTATATATACTTTTATTTATTATTATAGGTATATAAAGCCTATATACCCTGTATATAGGCTGTACTTCCATGGTATTTCCTGAAGGTTTAGGCAGAGGTGTACCTTTATTTGTTTTTAGTAACAAGTAATAGTGCGTTTATCAAAGGCGCGTGAGTCGTTACCCGGAATGTTACGATTCTATAAATATTGTTTATCTATAGACTTAGAACTAGGTATTGTGTATTTATGTGATTTCTTATTGTATTATTTTATCTTAGCGTTTGCTACACCGGTTGATGCTGACCAGTCACCAAACCAGTTCGCCAAACATTCATTCAAAATTTTTTACTTCACAAGCAACGATTAGCAAAAACATTATTTATCATTTCATCATTCTACAACAACAAGTTATGAAAATTTGTCAATGGAGTTTTGGTAAAACTTTAGTGAACCCCGGTTGATGACATCACGTCAGCGCCGGCTGTCGCTGAAAACCAGCGCTGGAGCTCTGTCTCGCATAGGGTCGTAGCATTATACTGAGCGATGGCCGTTTTGCGTGGATGTGACGCATATTTTCCCCAACTTGTTCTTTTTTGTATATGTGTTCGTTCTCTGTGTCATGTTTACCGCAAATAAACGTATTTTCTTTCTTTCTTTCTTCTTTCATACTTCATTATACGTTTTGTTCCAGAGTATGAAAATGTTAGTGTTGGACTGGTCTCGGACGGGTCGTGTGATATGGTGTAACACGCGGCAGTCGGTCAAAGATCAACTCAGTAGCGTCATGACTGAGCCCATCTTCTGTGACAGCGTCCAGCTGAAATCCTTCCTCAGAGGTAAGTGATACTAGTTATAACTATTACTGCTAGTTACTAGTATAAATAGTTAGAACGTAAACTAGTTACTTAACGTTTTCACGAAGATACTAGTTATAAGTACATATTTTCCCTTTACTTAGTTATTTATAACTAAGTTTATTATAAATATGTATCTAAGTATCGCGAAAATACTTCTTCACATACAGAGGGAACGTTTTAGGAACATTATATTGTTGATATAAGTCTGTACGACAGATTTGGCAAGCAGGCTGACCAGACGCTTATTATGCCTGGACAAGGACGGCCTACGCCTGGTGGCGGGGACCATCACGTGACACTGCTCGCTAAACAACATTTCCATACAATAGGAATAACGAACAGTCCTTTGTGCAGAGCATGCATAGAAGCTGAGGAAATCATTGCGCATCTGCTCTTTAAATGCGCATGCGTCACCCAAATTCAAACAAAACCCTTGGGTCACTCAGATTTTTTGCAGATATTCTGAAAAGACTAGGAGACTTAATCTGTTTCTGGAGGGAAGTGGTCTGGTTGGAATGACCAACGACGGCCACCATGGGAAACGTTCAGTAGTCCACTTGAAGGACAAAGTGTGGACAAGTGCCCCAATAACATAGAACAGACATAGAAGTATGTAGGACTGACTATGTGACGTGAAACCAACCCCAATAACATAGAGCAGGACATATAAGTCTGTAGGACTGACTATGTGACGTGAAACCAATCCCAATAACATAGAACAGGACCTAGAAGTCTGTATGACTGACTATGTGACGTGAAACCAATCCCAATAAGATAGAACAGGACAAAGAAGTATGTAGGACTGACTATGTGACGTGAAACCAACCCCAATAACATAGAGCAGGACATAGAAGTCTGTAAGACTTACTATGTGCCGTGAAACCAATCCCAATAACACAGAACATGACATAGAAGTCTGTATGAGTAATATGTGATGTGAAACCAATCCCAATAACATAGAACATGACATAGAAGTCTGTAGGACTGACTATGTGACGTGAAACCAATCCCAATAACACAGAACATGACATAGAAGTCTGTATGAGTAATATGTGATGTGAAACCAATCCCAATAACATAGAACATGACATAGAAGTCTGTATGACTGACTATGTGACGTGAAACCAATCCCAATAAGATAGAACAGGACAAAGAAGTATGTAGGACTGACTATGTGACGTGAAACCAACCCCAATAACATAGAGCAGGACATAGAAGTCTGTAAGACTTACTATGTGCCGTGAAACCAATCCCAATAACACAGAACATGACATAGAAGTCTGTATGAGTAATATGTGATGTGAAACCAATCCCAATAACATAGAACATGACATAGAAGTCTGTAGGACTGACTATGTGACGTGAAACCAATCCCAATAACATAGAACAGGACATAGAAGTCTGTATGACTGACTATGCGACGTGAAACCAATCCCAATAACATAGAACAGGAGATAGAAGTCTGTAGGACTGACCGTGTGACGTGAAACCAATCCCAATAACATAGAACAGGACATAGAAGTCTGTATGACTGACTATGTGACGTGAAACCAATCCCAATAACATAGAACAGGACATAGAAGTCTGTATGACTGACTATGTGACGTAAAACCAATCACAATAACATAGAACAGGACATAGAAGTCTGTTTGACTGACTATGTGACGTAAATACAATCACAATAACATTGAAAATGACAGAAGTCTGTAAGACTGACTATGTGACGTGAAACCAATACCAATAGCATAGAACATGACATAGAGGTCTCTGTATGACTGATTATGTGACGTTGATACTTCAATGTTTCATCATGTTTGTGTGTATCTTATAATGTGACTAGCTGCGCCCCGCGGTTTCACCCGCTTAAATCTCGATCCCGTGAGAGTTTACGGATAAAAAGTATCCTTTGTCCCAATCCAGGCCAGGGTCTATGCATATGCCAAATTTCATCCAAATCCGTTTAGCCGTTTAAGCGTGAAAGCGTAACAAACAAACATACAAAAAATCTAATATTTTCTCTTTTATTATTTATTTTATTAGTTTATATTTAAGTACTTGGGTAACTTTAATGTTTCTGCTTCACAGCGTTTTCTCTTTTCTAACAGAACAGTTTTGCGGTAAATTTAAGAACTTACTTAGTAACTTTCAAGCTTTCAGATAATCATCTTTAAATGTAAGAAACTCTCTTTTGTACACACCTAAATATTGTATAGAAACACAAGCGTAATTATTGATTCTAAATCCCCGATGTTTTATACAATGAACCGTTTCAAATACTAAAATAGTTTAGCATTTCAATAGAACTTCCACTATTAATCAGTTACGCATGAGTTTCATCTAACAAATGAAACGTAGCGTTTCGAAATATTAACGCGTGGAACATGAAAATAAATGAAAGCGCTATGTTATGGAATTGATTTGACTAGGTTCTTCTAAATCCTAACTTATTATTATAAATGCGAAAGTAAGTTTGTTTGTTTGTTACCTTTTCACAACTAAACCACTGAATCCATCATAATGAAATTTTGCATATACGTTGTCAGGTGTGCAGAAACGAACATTAAAAAAGAACTGTTCCCGAGGAAAACAACAATAACGGTCTTATGATAATAGATGGCGCCACGTGTTGTGTAGTGTGCTAAGTTTTTTTTGTAGTTAGTTTTTTTTTTAGTTTTGCGTATACGTTGTCATGGATACAGAAAAGAATACTGTTCTGAGCCCATAAGTGCAACGGCTAAACAACAAACAGAGTACAACCCGAATTTATTGTCAAATTCTAAATTAACGCGAGCGAAGTCGCGGGCAAAAGCTAGTGTTAACTAATTATATTGCAGGAATGTACAAATCCTTGTGCTTGTTAACTTACATCGAGTTTTCGTCGTTAAAATTATGTAATGGTTTTCTCGGAATGAAAATACAGTCAGTGAAATTCATTGTTTAACAAATTGACACGCTGCGTCCATTGGCCGTGCTATAGCCATTTCGTACAACTTACAAAGATTGACGGTTGTGATTTGAATATACAGACAATTTAAGTTGGTTGGCACAGAGTTTTCAATGGTCCCGTCGTGTAATTAAGTGAGAAAACTTATTGTAAGTATCTGTATTGTACTGTACTGTATTGTATGGTAGTGGTATATCTTGTAATTCGTATTTATTGACTTTCAATGGAGGACTGGTAGCTGATGCTATCACGGTGTGTAAAACCAAAGATGCATCATTTTCTTGGGCCAAGATCATCCTTCATGAAATCCTTATCATATTTCTGCTGCGCTAGCGATAAGAGCAGTATGTTTTGCTTAGTTTTGAGTAATAGGCACACAAAGGTTTTGTTACAATTTTTGTTTTTCCGGACTTCTTTTTTTAAGTTAAATTAATTGTGATGATTTTTTTTTATTGTGATAACAGCAATACACAGTTACTGCACATAACTTAAGTAAAAGTAAAACCTAAATGATAGAGCTTTACTTGTAAGCCCGGGGTAACTATACTTACTGTTGTTATGTTAAGGAAGATTTCTCATTTACTGGACTTACTGCAAACTCAAACTCAAAGCATTTATTTCAAATAAGCCAATTACAGGCACTTTTGAATTGTCAAGGGGTCGGTCAGTCAGAAAGATGAAGCTAGTTGCCCATTCCAAAGCGTAGTAGGTACCTATGGAGAAGAACGGGCAAGGTGCCCGTGTTTATACCTTATGAGTGGCAACGTCGCAATTTAGTGTCATATTTCATGGTTTTAAATTTTTATCATTTAATCGGAGCTATATTTAAAAAATCTGTTTAATTAACTTTTTAGAAATACCTGAAAACTGTGTAAAAGGTAAGAAATCGTTGCGTTTATAGTTCTATTTATATGCAAATAATACATTGGAAACTTGCAGGGCGTTATTTTCATTGTAAAATAACTGTAAGCATTACGGTTACTTACTTTTTAAACACTTTCACGTAATTCTAAAAAGTTAATTAAACAGATTTTTAAAATATAGCTCCGATTAAATGATAAACATGGAAAACCACGAAATATGACACTAAATTGCGACGTTGGTTGCCACTCATAAGGTATTAACGCTCTTAACGAAATTTACCAGTTCCCGATAAGCTATTAAAACAGATGTTAGCACATCTGCGGAATCATTAACTCATTTTGTCGAAAATTGCAGTTACTGCTGATATCGGTAGAGCCGCAGGTTTGCTATCAATGATATTAAAATAATTGAGATATTTTATTCGCACGGACCATTTCTGAACAAGTGTCAACACCATTAATTGCGTATTTTTTATAAAAAAAATATCACAAAAAAGTGGCACTCGCATGCCATAACATGAAACTTTTTGAAGCCCAATAAACATTCCTCATTACTTGGTAGTCGAACGTGACATATTGATAGTACCGTATAGTTTATGAAGCATTATTGGAATCACGCCAATCGGTGGTTTAATATGCAATCACAATAATTCGTTTGGCGGACAAATTATTTCGATTGCGTCCCGCAATATAGTGCGATATTCAATTTTCAATTTGACATTATTGTTGCAGGTACGGAGGAAATGCAGGCTACTAGTAATGATACGGCTTTTTAGTTTCTAATGTATTTTACTAAGTATTTTATAGTGTTGTAAATCGTTCAATGCGATCAAAATTAGATAAAATAAGGCATTAAATGCGGTCATGTCATGAACTCATGATAAAGCGTTTTGTGTGTAAAATATTAAGAAAAGCGGTGATTATTATTTCATGTTTTGGAAACAATACACTGTATAAAGATTTTCTGATGCGTGTGATTCGCATATCAATAATATCAAATATATTTTTCAACACATTTGCTCAATAAATGCATTTACGAAGCCTGTACCTATACATTGTTCGAAAGTTAAAAATTACGCACCATACAACGGAACGGGCGGTAAATAGGTACTCTCACCTAAGTACATGTTTTACCGCCCCCTTCGTGTCGTTCGCGCCGTGCGTATTCTTTACGGTTTTTTTTAATTACCATAAACAAATATATAAGAATTCCACCAAGGAGTTTCAAATTACGAGAATAAATAAGCTGAATGATAGAACCTCCTTGGAAGCGCTTTTGCTCAATACGTTTATCTCACTTTAGTATTAAAGAGAAAATGAGACGAAAGATGCTTTTCGACTCGACTATTGCGATTAGACTTTTTGCGATTCTAATTTTCAGCACGCGCACGTAGCGCCAGTTGGAAATGGCGCCATTTTCATATTAGAAACGTCAAAGATTGTTATTGTTGCGACTTTCTGACTGATATTTTTATAAACAAAAGTTTGTTTCATTACCTATTGTACTGTTTTCTCGCAAATGTGTTGAAAAACGTTGTATGACACACGCGTGGATATTGGTATTTACAAACTCGTGACTATGGTAAGCCCTCGACTTCGTCTCGGGCTTACATTTGTCTACTCCTTTGTAAAAACCAACTTACCCGCACTAGTATCATAAATTACTATTACCTATTCTTTTGGTTATTTTATCGTATTTAGTATTAAAAATATTGAATGCAAACTGTGATTGAATTTACAATTTAGATGTAGCAATTTAATTATGAATGTTCATAAAAGTAAATACTTTAAGGCGATTTGTTGTTAGCTTTTAAATAAACATTAAAGAACTCTGTACATACTAATTGTTGTTTTTATTTACTTTAGATATAAGTACGTAAAAGGGGTTTGCAGCTAAGTAATAATAGCCGCGCGGGTCGATCGATCAGGTTAAGCTACGCTTGCCGCGGTTGGTCCATGGATGGACCGAGGTCCGTGGACCATCTTTACATACCAAGACCCTTCCGTTCCTCGGAAAACACGTTAAGCCGTTGGTCCCGGCTATCATTTCTGGATCCTGATTGATAAGTACGTAATATGGGGTACAGTCTGTCTCTTATGATACAGGATACCCTAGTTTATGAGACAGAGTTTAATCTATTGTGTATATATTTCTGATTTATCCATTGTTTAATGTAAATGTTCTCCATCATAAATTCCAAAATTGTAAACTTATAGTACAAATTATGATCTGTATTTTTGGGAAATAAAGATATTTATTATTATATTATTATTATAGTCAAGTAATTTATATCTTCGTCAGTTTTCAAATTCTTTCCTTTATCAAGTCAGGGCACATAATTGTATATTTATATTTGAAGCTACGGCACTGAGTAGACTATTGCATAGAAAACTTTATTTAATTACTTGAAAACCAAGATCAAAATAGCAGACACCGTTAATCAATGTCTAGTTGACATCAACCTAAAACATCTTTAATGGCCTGGTCATGCATATCTGACGGACAGAGCCGTCATCTACCCCGGTCGCGATGGGGAGTGGAACCGGCGAGAGATGTCGTGCGGTGTCCCACAGGGATCGGTTCTAGGGCCGCTCCAGTGGGACATCGGTTACGACTGGGTGCTGCGGGCCGACCTCCCTGATGGCGTCAGCGTGGTGTGCTACGCTGACGACACGCTGGTCCTGGCGCAGGGGAGGTCGCATCAGGCGGCGGCCGACGCGATGACACGCGGGGTTGCGATAGTCGTGGAGAGGATCCGGCAGTTGGGCCTCGAGGTGGCTTTGCACAAGTCCGAGGCCATGTCTTTCCATGGGCCCCGGAACAGGCCACCATCGGGATCCCAACTAACGGCAGGAGGGGTTCACATCGGCGTCGAGTCCACGATGAAGTACTTAGGACTCGTGCTCGATAGCCGGTGGAACTTCGTGGAGCACTTCCGACGTTTGGCCCCCAAACTGGAACGGACTGGGGCCGCCCTCAAGCGGCTCCTGCCCAACCTGAGGGGTCCAAACGCCTCCTGCCGGAGGCTTTACGCGGGGGTCGTGCGGTCCATGGCTACATATGGGGCCCCGGTGTGGGCGCGTTCACTGCGGCGGAGAGCCGCCCACTATCTAAACGCGCCCCAAAAGGTGGTAGCCGTAAGGCTGATCCGGGGCTACCGCACGGTCTCGGGCGAGGCGGCAAGCCTCCTTGCCGGACTGCCGCCGTGGGATCTGGAGGCGATAGTCCTCGCGCGCCTGTATGAGTGGCGCGCGGAGGCACTACGCCGGGGGGAAACCCCGCTTCCGCGGTAAATCGCGGCGGAGCGGACGGACCTCCGGCGTGATCTCATGGCGGCATGGAAAGAGCGACTGTCGCAACCCAGCGCAGGGCACGCCACGATAGCGGCGGTAAGACCCCTCTTTGAGGAGTGGCTAGAGAGGCGTCACGGCGTCCTCACCTACCGTCTGACGCAGGTCCTCACTGGACACGGATGTTTCGGGAGGTTCCTGCACATCATCAGGCGGGAGGAAACGCCCGGGTGTCACCACTGCGATGATCGCCCCGAGGACACGGTGGAGCATACGGTGGGGGCCTGCCCTGCATGGGCGGAGCACCGCCGTGTCCTAGTAGAGGCGATCGGCAGCGGCGGCGACCTCTCACAATTTTTTTTTTTTTTTTTTTTGTTTCCGGGGTGGAAAATCCTCATGGATGTCCGCCGCCCTGGGGCGGGCGGCGGGGTCTGTCAGACTCTTACTGACTAAAAACCACCCCGGTGTTCCATCTCACACCTACGCCGGGGGTCGCGGGAACGTACGATCCTTCCGCAACCCCCGACTGGTGCCGGCCCGCCACTGCGGGCCTCTTCGGGTCTGGGGGGGGAGTGACGTGTTTGACTCCCCCCGTGACGTCTAAAAGGGGCGCGCGTGGAACACTACGCGCCGCCACCTCGGGTCCTGATGTATGGGGGGCGACGGACGTCCCCGAGTCCGTCGCCCCTGGACCCATTTAGGGGGGCTGGAAGAGGGCGTTGTCCGCCCTCCGCCGACGCCCGGTGCGCCTTCTGCGGGCCGGGTGAGTGGACGAGATCTCCCTCTCCCTTTCCGCAGCCTCCTTCTGCGAGACGACTGTCTCGCAGAAGGAAACCACCGCGTCCCAGGACTCGTCGCTGCCGACCATCGACTCGACTACGGCCGGCAGCGACAAGTCACTGCCTACTTCTGAGATGAGGGCACGGCGCGGCTCCTCCCAAGCGGCACACTCTGCCAGCGTATGCCGCGCCGTGTCCTCTCGGCAGTCGACGCAGTGGTGAAACCGGGCGTCCGGCTCCCTGTTTATGCGACACAGGTACTTCCCGAAGCAACCATGCCCCGAGAGCACCTGCGTCGCCCGAAACGACAGGGAGCCGTGCCTCCTCCCGAGCCAGCGCTCGAGTACCGGCCGGACCGCCTCGATGGTGACGAGGCCGGCGGTAGGCCGAGAAAGCCTGTCCCGCCATTCCGCCACCAGGACCTCGCGAAGCTGAGACCGACGCAGCTCCATGTGCCGCTGCATCGGTCCCTCGCCCCGCGCCCTCGCTTCCTCGCGCCACCGATACAATGACGCGAGTACTTTCGCCTCGAGGTCCCAGGGCGGGGATCCGGCCAGTACGCAAGCCGCCTCGTAAGAGATCGTGCGATACCCCCTGATGACTCTGACGGCCATCGCCCTCTGCGGCTTTCGCAAAACAGCGATGCTGCCGCCCGGCCCTGGTTCAAGCCATGGTCCGGGGCGAGGGGGAGTGGGAGGCAGTCACCTCCTTCTGCGAAGCAGTCATGCTAGCGAAGGAGGTGGCGGGACGGGAGAGGGAGAGAGTCTCCCGTCCAAGCCGCCGCGGTGGACGCTCCGGGCGTCGGGAGCCGCGTGACGACTCCCGGCCACCGTAGGGCCTGCGGGCGGTGAGTAATGGGTAGCTCACCGTCCGATCAGGACCAGGCCCATGCTGGACGGCGCGTACGTGTTCCACGCGCGCCTCAAAGAGATGTCAGCATCGAAGAGGGGGTCCACTAGGGCCCAAGCCTGCCGGGAAAGCGGGATCATCCAAAAGGGGTACCGCTGACCCGGAACATAAAGGGCCAAGGAAGGAACACGGGTGGGTTTTAGTCAGTAAGAGTCTGACACTCCCTTCCGCTCCACCCAGAGCGGGCGGAGTCATTTGATGATTTCCCATCCTAAAAAAAAAAAAAAAATGGCCTGGTCATTTTCTGAAATATACATAATTTTTTTAAATATCAATCTGTATCACGTATTTAATTCGGTATGACATGTAAAGAGAGAGACAGAGGCAGAGAGACGTGGCTTATTGACATTCTACGGTATTGAATCAGATGAACTCATTGTGTTATACAAATCTCTGCTATACGGAAGTATAAACAAAACTCTACAACTCGAAAAAACAAATGACGAAAGGATTTCCGCTTTCCCGCCAATTTTCTTTTTTTCTGTGACCGGCTACTAGCTATTCAGCCTTTATTTTTCATTTCTATCATTGAAAAAATGGTACCTAAATATTTTGCCCAAATCTATGTTATTTTAAAGATGTATTTGAAAATAAATCATAATTAAGTCATAAAAAAATCTTTAATTAATACTTAACTTTATGTTATTTCAATTTTACATCGCGCTGTAATTGAGTAGCTGTATAGGAGGCTCATCTCAGAAGTCGGCAGTGACTTGTCGCTGCCAGCCGTAGTCGAGTCGATAGTCGGCAGCGACGAGTCCTGGGACGCGGTGGTTTCCTTCTGCGAGACGACTGTTTCGCAGAAGGAGGCTGCGGAAAGGGAGAGGGAGATCTCGTCCACTCACCCGGCCCGCAGAAGGCGCACCGGGCGTCGGCGGGGAGTGGACAACGCCCTCTTCTAGCCCCCCTAAATGGGTCCAGAGACGACGGACTCGGGGACGTCCGTCGCTACCCACACTTCAGGACCCGAGGTGGCGGCGCGTAGTGTTCCACGCGCGCCCCTCTTAGAGGTCGCGGGGGGAGTCAAACACCTCCCTTCCCACCAGACCAGAAGAGGCCCGCAGTGGCGGAGCCAGTCAACCAGTCGGAGGTTGCGGAAGGATCTTACGTTCCCGCGACCCAAGGCGTAGGTGTGAGATGGAACACCGGGGTGGTTTTTATTCAGTAAGAGTCTGACAGACCCCGCCGCTCGCCCCAGGGCGACGGACATCCATGAGGATTTTCCCCCTCGGAAACAAAAAAAAAAAAAAAAATGGTTCAATAGAAATGTGAAAATAGAACTAGTTTTTTTTAATAATTTGACAACTGTTAGTTGAAAACGATTCTCCCTAGAGCTGAAAAGTATTACTTTCAACCCGCTCCTCAGGCAACTTCAGACCTACTTTCCGAGTATGAGTAATGAAAACTCTTATTTTATTATCGAACCGGAAGAGTTCGCCATTAGACGCAACAGCCGCCGTAGCGCGGCGTAGCGCAGGTCAGGTGACAGCGGTGTAGGGCAGCGTAGTCCGGTGCAGCGCGCCGTAGCTTCGGTGTCGTATTATAGTATTGGCAATAGGGCTTGCAATTACTGTAGATTTTTTTAACCGGTAAAATAAAAGGTACCATATTTTTTTTAAAGACTTTGGTACAGTAAATTAACTGACTCAGTAGCCTAAAATGAGAATAGAAATAAACAAAGTGTGATGTAAACGTAATTATTTATTTAAAAATATGAACTTACAGTTGTGATTCATGTCATAAAAGACAAATAAACAATGATTATAAAATGTTGTTTTTTTAAAACAACCAGTACTAATTACCAATAATAATACGATAATAAAATATTGTATTTTTTCTAAATTAAGGGGGAAGCCCGCTATATAATATTGTATTTTTTTCTAAATTAAGGGGGAAGCCCGCTATATAATATTGTATTTTTTGATGGAAGGCCATGATAGCCCGCGATATTCGAAATTCAAATTTTCTTACGTTGTTTGCAATTTGCTGGGCAGTGTCAGGTTGTATGTTGAACAAAATATTATTCGCGACCGTAACCATTTTTTATTGTGAATAGATTTAACAAGCCCTATCGAGCATAGTAATTCGTTAACTATATTGCAATAAAATAATGTACCGCCAAAATCAATTTTATATCAACCTACCTGAGACTATAAATGTCAACATTTTTAAGTTATGGAGGATAGTGTTGCTTAAGACCTTATAACCATGAAAGCAGGTGTTATATATTTTGGTATTTTATTCGCTATCTTAGCCTACGTGTACGGTGAAGAAAAGATAGTTTACGATGTAAAGGACGCACCCAAATTGTATGTGCAGTATAAGAAAGATTACAATAAAACTTATACAGATGATTTGAATCTGCTTATCCATTATGAAGCTTTTAAAGAGTCGTTGGAGAACATAAACAAATTGAATAATAAAAGCGAAACTGCGACATTCGGTCTTAACAAATTTACAGACTATACGCCTGAAGAAATAAAAAAAATGTTTGGACTCGGTCCGTAAGTATCTTTTTATAAGGAGATAGATTCTAAATTTTGATTCTGTTAGTAATGTTTGTATGTTATGAAATAGGTATATTTTCAATACAGAGTGGCGATTAGGTTATCACATTAAACAGTACAGCGGTCAAGTCAAAGTCACAACAAGTCGTTATCAATCTGTTAAAAATAATATAATAAACAATTTAGCTATAAATAGAAAACTGATTTTTTAAAACAAAATGAATACAAGCGCAGGGCGATGGTACTAACAACTCAGCACAAACTTTATGGCATTGTTAATAGATAATCACAAATATTAGGTATGTATTTCAAATAAATCAATTACAGGCGAACTAATATTTACATAATTTAAAAAGTCTTAAAACTATAATATGTACAAGTATATAAAAAAATAAAAAGTAAATCAAAGGGCATCGAAAAATTCATCCGCATCGCTGTGAACAGCAAAAGTGCCCAAAAGGCTGGCAGCATTGCCACGTTGTATGGCAATGTTGATTCTTTCGCCAAAAAATATGCCAGCCCTCTGGTTACGTGAAGAGTCGACCAACCGCTTGGCGATGTCTCGAAAAACTAAGTGGGCACTCGGCCCTAGTGTTTCAACCCCAAACGGCTCAAACACATAAGTCCCTAAAAGATGTGAGTATTTGCGCCCTTTGAGGTTTTCCGCACCTGCAGCAGCCGCCCCAGCACAGCCCGCTGTACTAGGAAGATGGGAAGGCGCAAGGGTGTCGACACACGTTGCATCCCACACCAAAGGCCTACCTACCTTATAAGGCATTATGGTCATTCCGTCTCGTCTCTTCCCATCGTCGCGTGCCAAGCCTTTGGGTTCTAAGACAGCTGGCACCCGGGGCGGTGACAAGAGCACGACGGATAATTAACCAAGGCAGGCCGGAGATATGCGAGCTTCTCCATCTTGTGTCCAGTTCCTCATAGCACACATTCACAGTAATGCTGGTGTCATTTTGTAAGAAGCTGTGATGAATTATACCGGGACTAGACCACCAAACAGTGACCATGACTTTTTTAGGGGTAAGTTTTCGTTCGGGGCCTAGGCGCTGAACCAGGGTCTAACTAACATGATGACCGCTTACGATTATCAAAAAAAAAAATACCATTTGTCATCGCAGTGACAATGCGGTTCAAAATCCCTTCGTTTATGTGTCTGTTAAGCAACGCAAGGCATACCTCAACGCGTTCGTAGCGCTGGCGATCGTTCAGTTCGTGCGGCACACACTTATCAAGTTTTTTTACCTTGTCAATTTGACGCTAATGGACCAATATTGTTTTGATCACGGGATATCTATGGTTTTGATGTTAACGTTGAAAGCTGCTGCTAACTCGGTCGTAGATGGAGTATCGTCAGCTTCCACTATCGCATTCGTCGTTGTTGACTAGTTTTCGGGCGACCAGGGAGTTAATTTTTTAGATCATTTCCATGTCGAAAGCGTTCAAACCAATAACGAGTCGTGCGTTCGTTTGTAGTGTTCACTCCGTACACGTAACTAATGTTGGGAGCCGTTTGTGCGGCATTGCTACCGCGACGGAACTCGTATTCCATACATACTCGTATTTTTATCGTGTACATATTGATGAAAAATATACAAATGTAGTGAAAACAAAACACTAATCAATAAACAAATCGCTGAATTTGAAAATAGAATTACATATTTTTTTAATAAAATTTATTTGAATTTAGAATTTATTGCCAGCAATAGGTGATAACAGTGAGTGATGACACTTAATAATATTAAAACGAAAAGCCCTAGAATTTAGAAATTATTGAAAAAATTTTCTTTACATGATATTAATAACAAAGAGGAAAATAAAATTACAAGGCGAACAATATTAATTATTTGAATTGTGTGCTTAAAGTACGTAACGTAGAATACGTGGTTTCAATGAATGTGATAACTTAATCGCCACTCTGTATTTAGCAGGTGTTTTTTGTTTTAATAACTAAAGTAGTAGGATAGCACCTGTAGATACCTACTACGTACCACACTAGTAGGAGGATTACAATTAAACAATTATTTTAAAAAAATATTTTCTTTCAGGATTCATAAGGTTGCCGTTAAATAATCTTCTGCAATCATCAATCACGGTGATGCCTGTTTAAGATAACAATGAAAACAAATTTTAGCCACTATCAAAGTACGATTTATATTCTTTAAACAAAGAAATGTTTTAAACGGTGAAATAAAATTTTCTTGTGTACTATTTTGTTCTCGTTTTTATAATTATATCTATTTATTAAAGTATAAGTAAATCACAGATAAATGAAAACGTATACATAAATTATGCTCCGTATTACGTAAACATCACAATCAAAAGGATCCTATATCAAAATGGTCTTGCATCTCCAGCCATGAATTTTGGGGTGCCACAAGGCAGCTGTTGGGTCCAATTTATAACCATAAGAGAAGCTGCTGCCCTTTCGTGTTACCAACTCCAAATATATGAATCCTGCTCTGAAATAATCACCAGTTAGACCTCACAGCGTACCTGTAGAGCAGGATGGGTATAATTGCTGCCAGAAACGATTTTTACAATTTCCAAGGAATATTAAATGCAACAGACGTTCCAGTCGTAAGGATTGCGTACATTTCGTCGACAACTAATAAGAACAAACTTTAGAAAAATTAAGAAGATCCGAATGGTCCAAATAACAGAACTCATATTGCTGAGTAATTTGTTTTTTCATTCATTCATCGGTAAACGATAAATGTTAGTTTACTCCCAACAAACTGCGAGACTGGGTTGTAAGTTTGTAAGTGCGTACCTACCTACATACAATTTATACGTTAAACCTTGATATGTCAAATTAGCATACACAAACAAGCCTAGTACAAAAGCAGTAAATAATGTACACTTTATAAATGCATTCGACTTTAGAAAACGTCTTTATTAATTTAGTTTAGTTACGGTTAAAACGAGTTTCGAAAACCTGAAGATACTTACAAATCAACTGATCGTTTTACTCAATACAGTCACAGCTGTATGGGGCCTTGGTACTGAATATTATAATTTAAATAAAGCACCAGAGATGTTCAAGATGTTTGTGATGGGCTACAATAAAGTTTATATAGACGTCACCGATTAGTTGATGCATTATGAAGTCTTCAAGAACAATTTGGTATCCATAAACGAATATAACAGGCTCTTTAAGGCTTCTCGAAGATTTATATGGATGAATACGCTGATATGACATCAGGAGAACAGCAAGCAATACAAGATAAGCAAGCGTAAGTAGGTATTCGTAGGTCCAGAATTGAGTTTGGTGTAAGCATTTATATTTAGTGCAGATTGTGTGAAGAGGATTCCTTTTAATTCCATTCGATATTTTGTATTAATAGGTAAAAAACGCATAATGATCCGCTTTCAACCATTTGTAATATCCGATTGCTAAATAAATTTACAACACTGACTTACGATGGTGAGAAAATCCTCAAGGAAAGACGGACATCAAATTCACATTCTGAAATGGTTATCACGCAGTGTGCAAGTGTCGTCAATATCGTTACTTCTTTGTGTGAGATGTCAATTGCCCTACATCAGGACAATGTGTAGCTCTTTTTTTACGTTTCAGTTTTTGGATTAAGCATTAGGTACTTTAATTTCAGCTCCGAATATCAAGCTAATTACAGGGCCAGAAACAGTGTGTAATAAAAGATAAAATACATTTTCTCAAACATGCTTGGGAATTTGAGCATTATTTTGACAACCTTCGAGCCGAACCAACATGCGAGCAGCAAAAGTTGTATGAAAATCCATATCTGTCGTGGTTTAGCGGCCAAATTAATTACATAGTAATAAAAATGGAACGATCTATTACTCCGAAACATGGCAATCAAGGTAACTTATCAAAGGTTTTATTTAAATTTCGAACTGGCTTGCAAACAGAAAGCTGTTTATTGAAAAAAAAAACAATTAATGAACACTTTAACGCGGGAAAAATTATTGTTGTTCGTTGTTCGTCATTGATTTTTAAATTAAAATACAATTAGTATTTTAATTTCCGCGCATTATTTGAGAAACGTACTATACATGCCTTGGTCACAACTAGGCATTACGATTTACGATTTACTTATGTGTGCTTCGGCTTCGCCTCGGCCCATATTTACACGTTCGTCCATCAATGCCTCTTTTGCTGGCCGCTGCAGCAGTAATGTTACTATAAGAGAGTTTCAATAACACGAATAAAACATATTAAATGATGCAGTGACGTAACAACAATTATTCGAACAATAGTTTCAAGAAGTTGGATAAAAAAACAATGTAACCAGAGAGCCCAGAAGAGGCTGCCTGTTGAAGTAATTATTACCATTGAGTTAATTTTTATTGAGTTAGTTTGTTACTTTACTATATTCTGTGGTGCTGCGAATTATAAGAATGAATTATATTTAGTTACTGGAAGTATTGTCAATAAGTCTCGAACTGGTGAAAGAGCATCGCACAATAATTATTGTTGATGTAACTGTCCCGCCTGACGTGAACCTCGTGAAAGTCAAGAAAGATAAGGAAAATATAATGTCTTGACTTGGCCCCTGAGGATGTCGACATGTGAGATGTAGGCTCAGAAATTATTATGCTGATAGTAGCTACATCCATTATGATGCTTAAAGAAAATCAAATATTAAACACGGTAGCTACGCGCTCCTTAAAATCCTTCACACACATAAATATTATAATAATAATATGATCACGCCTAACTGCTCAGATTTGTTGTGGTCATAAACGTCACCTTAGATAATTATTTAGTCATAGTCTTCATGGTCGTAATCAGCGAGAAGCCCAGAAAAGCCTTTAAAAGCGAAATTTTAATCAAGTGTCAACAAATAGCAGCTGCATGTGCTTATAAAGATACAGGTTTCTTATCCAAGATGCGTTCCGTCAGTCTAGTGTTGATACTTGTTGTGGTCTTGGTCACAATGGCGAGAGCATCTCGTTCTAATGGAAAAGTGTATTATGACTTGAAAGATGCCCCAGCCTTGTTCGAGCAGTTCATAAGGGACTACAACAGGCATTACAAGGATATCTCGGACAAATACGTACATTACCAGGCCTTCGTCGCAGCTTTGGCAGAGATCAACAGGCTGAATGTTGAGAGCCCTCATGCTACTTTCGGTATCAATCAATTCGCTGATTACACCGAAGCAGAGAAGAAAAACATGTTTGGATTGGGAAGGATATAACAGTGAGTGACATTTTTTTTAGAATTTCAAGTAAAATCGCACCGTTCCCACATTGGTCTAGTGGTCGCAAGCGCTTCTGTTTGGCGACAATAGGCTGGCGAGCCCGTATTATATGGCACTTAAACATAACTGGCAAATTGTGGGTGCACTATAGGTACACCTCTGCCATACCCTTCAGGAAAATAGGCGTGATGTTATGTGTTAATGTGCCATATAAATGCAGTTTCAATAAAAAAATTGAGTCAAAAGATTGTTAAGGACGATTACGAAATATTGTGTCAAATAGTACGTAGCTTCTATAAATGCTTTCCTTTTTTTCAGATAAGTAACATCATTTTAGTGGGAGTATAATATCTGTGTTAAGTGACGTGTTTAGAAACATTTCAAATAAAATTTATAAAAGTATTGTTTTGTACTGCTATAAATTGGTAATAAATGTAGATTGAATGTATTTATTTTTATATTTGCCTTTCTTGATTTACCCACTTTATTGATATTTTCCACTCTGCTCCGTGATATTTTCACTTTCTGTAGATATAACGTCTAATTGGACGATCGATTTTGTCGTCAGTTTTGCCACATGCACTACTGTGATTGACGCATTACCTACCGTCTAATGTGATGCATGTAATTGTACAGTGAGAGGAGATTGTGGAATCCGTGGGAACCTATCACAAACATCTTAAAATCTCAAACGCCTTTGCGGAGAGGCGTCCAAACCTACAAGTACTTAGTACGTAACAATATTGACATACACCGAACTTTGCCTGACTAGACGTTGCTTTACATGATGTTAGTGAAATCGGGCATAAATTGGTGGCCTGAGAAGTAACTCACAGTTTTTTAATAGAAGGAAGCAATATGCACCACTTCAATGGTTCGGTCATACAGGGAAAGTCATGATGTACTCCTTGGGCAGTCTTTATTGGAACCGGGTGGAACTCGAAATCCTAAACAGAGAGTGTAGTACTCTGTTGAGTGCATAAATAAAATCATATTTCCTCGCAACCGAATTTCGGCCACGGCAGCTAATCTCAACGGAGACCTGCCAAGTACGCAGGAGATGTTATAGTGCACATGTGAGTGCGTAAACACTGGTGTGCTCTTTCTTTCCTTGCTCTCATTCGTATAGTCCGATGGAAAGGCAATTCAACACGATCTGGGAGAGATCAAACGCAGGACCAACGGCTTTACGGGTTTGTCGAGGCACGGGGATATCCCACCACAATTTTCTATACTCCGAAAACCGCAATAACAATTTACCCGACCTGAGAAACGAACCCAGGACCCACCTCAGAGTAATCGCCTTTGTAGTCAAACCACGCTCATCGGTAATGGGGCCGTACATCCCGCGAAAGTATAGGGAAGACTTACGTCTACAACCGTGATGTGTAAACATTTGCAGTCTCCAAGAGTTAATATCATAAACATCATCATCACGCCTGTTAGGCAGAGGTGTACCTATAGTACAACCATAATTATTTCACTAGCAATGTTTAACTGACACGTAACAGGGGCGAGCCTATTGCCATCGACTGGGCACAAATCTAGACTCTGGGTTGCTACTGAGCAATTCCAGATAGAAAAACTCAAACTCAAAGCATTTATTTCAAATAAACCAATTACAGGGACTTTTGAATTGTCAAGGGGTCGGTCAGTCAGAAAGATGAAGCTAGTTGCCCATTCCAAAGCGTATTAAGTACCTGTGGAGAAGAACGGGCAAGAAACTCCATGGACAATCTTTTAAATCAAACATGTTACAAAAAAGTGGTTACATCATCTATATACATCATCATTTATACATGTGAGAACGATGTAGAAAGACGTGCACGTTAAAAGCGTCCGCAATAAAAATATAAAAATAATTATGGAATTAAAATAAGCCGTGGCAGCTAAGAAATGACCAGTGCCTGCTGACGGCGCCCATTCACGAACATAACGTATGGATCAGCAGCATTCAGCTCAACCATTTTGAAGGGAACTCAATGATCCAATACACACGCCACCACCAGCGACACATTTAAGTGATCATGACATACTCTCAGCTGCCAGGGCACATTCAAGTCAATGAAAGACGAACCCAGTAAGCTTTCTAGAAGGTACATAGTGCTCACACATCGATGGCCCCACCGATTAACTGTGTAAGAGAAAAATGACCACTTTTCAGCAAAAATAACAACGTTTAAACTTGAATAACGTTCATTTCATTGTAAGTAGGTATAAATAATGTATAATCGAACGATAGGTAAAAAAATAACCTATAGACTTGTATATTTACTTTTTTAATAACATCAACAAGTTTCAGGAATTTCATGAAAAACTATTTAATGTTTTTACTCTTGTGAAATTTGCATGACATGTCACAGTAATATATCATAACACGTTTATTCGTGTAATAATACACAACCAATAAAACGTACTGTAATGTTACACTATTATTCTCCGTAAATCAAGTTTATTTTGGAACCCAGCTATAACTATTGACACGCTTGTTTATAGTACATTGTTATGCTATTTTAAGATTGGAAACATCATATGCATTTATATCAGTGTTAATACAAATGAAAAAAAAACACAAATCGATTTTGCCCACTGCATGAATCGGAGTAAAAATATATATTTTTAATTCCTAACTCAACGTGAGCTTGGATAAATAACCACAAGCAACTCGCTATTTTTATGGCTCCCCTCTTCGCAATCAGACAAGGCCAAACATAACAATATCCTTTTTTCTCTAAAATATAATAAACTGTAAAATTATATACGATATAAACGTAAGTATCCTGTTACGTTTATAATGAAATATTCCTACTTCCCTTTGGGGGATACTTAACACTTTTTCGAGATCAAAACATGCTACAACACTGTCCTTTCTATAATTTTTTTCTTTTTCTTGTTCCTTTAACTGCCTCACCAATTCCTTTTCTCTCAAATGCTTTTCTTAATCAGCTTTTAACTGTTCTTTTCTTGTACTATCAGACGTTTTGTAAATCGAACATGCTTCACATAAATCTTTTTTAGCTTTATGGAAACGGTAAATAAGATTTCGTACTGGCGTTTAGTTGCTTTGCATGTTATATTATACTGCGTGTTTGTGTCCATCCATTCTAAGTACAGTCGATGCATTTTTGATATATTTAATGTTTCACAAAGGTATTCTTTCTGGCTTTCTTTGCGAACGTAGTGTGCTTCAACTCTTTCGAAGAGGCTTATATGGTCGATTGTGCTTTTCTCAGTCTCTTCTGACATCTTCCTTTGCCTATTTTTATGATTTCCTCTATTATCTTTCATACTATTATTACCTCCTAATTTCTCGATGGCTGTATAAACTACTTGCTGCGTAATAGACAAAGTATTTAAAAACATAGTTTTACAAATTTTAATATTCAAATTAGTATCATCCGGAAGTTGGTATATTAATGTTTGAGTACGATTATTTTTGCGTTCTACTGTATTTTTTTAACGTGTTCCTTTTTTACGTAACAATTAATGAAATCCCATTATCTTTCATGGTCACCGATATCTCAAAGTTTCTTAAAGGTGTTCTTCGTCTTAACTTCATTTATCTTTTCATAACATTTCTATTTGCAGTTACAAGGTGGTCCAATATATTTTTCTGGGTTTATTTTGTTAGCTCTGACACTTTCATAGATTTGACCATAATTTTTTGTGCTATGTTTTTGCGGTCTTTCCATAAATCACGATTTATTTTTCTTTTTCTTGTAAGTATTTCGGTAGAAGTCATGATTCTTTTTTCAGGCTCTGTGGGTACAATACCTTTTTTTTTTTTTTTTTTTTTGAGGATGGGAAATCATCAAATGACCCCTCCCGCTCTGGGTGGAGCGGAAGGGAGTGTCAGACTCTTACTGACTAAAACCCACCCGTGTTCCTTCCTTGGCCCTTTATGTTCCGGGTCAGCGGTACCCCTTATGGATGATCCCGCTTTCCCGGCAGGGGGGTGGGTACAATACCTGATGAATTGTTTTGGGTTTCAATTTTACTTAAAATACCCTCTAAATCGGAAATACTTCTCAAATCATAATCCTCTTTTACGTATCGAAGCTATAAAATTATTTTTTTTCAGGTGTGACGGCGTCATTAACATTGGATTATCATTCTGTACATCATTATGATTCAAAGATTGCGATGTAGGAAATTCTATCGCCGGTATTAATGGTTCAATAACATGATTATGAGAAATATCTAAATATTCATTTGTTGGAACATTTGGTGGTGACATATTATTAGTTTCTAGAGATACACTAGTTACCAGTTGGGTCTCAGAAATAAAATCACCAAAGTTAACTCCATTGAACTCTAATATACCATCAATAGGAAAAGAACTTTGTGATAGACATGTGAAACTTTCTGAAACAAATTAAAGAGAATAATTACTACACACATCAAAAGTGTCTAGGGATCAACATATATTTTTGCAATAACTTTTCTCCTGATTGATATTAATTAAAATTTTCTTTAAGGATTCATAAAATAAAGTGTTTTCGTTTGTCACAGTAACGATAAACCAAGTCACCTTTGCATTAATAAAGAAATTTGCCATTTTCCTAATAAAGGGATTTTTGACATTTGAACCACTAACACAAAAGTTCGAAAAAAAGACTGAAATAACAGTTTTCTTTAAAATTTTATTGGGTAACTTAAACAATTAATAATCCGTGTTTCTACCGCGAACACTAACAACACAAGAACATCGGTTTGGCATACTCAAAATGAGTTCATCCAAATCACGCTGTGGAATGGCCGCCCATGTTCGTTGCAACAACAAAAAAAGGTCTTCTTGCGACTGGATACCCTCCATATTCGGCAGAGCTCTTCTCTGTAGCATATCCCATGCATGCTCAATCGGGTTCAAGTCTGGCGACTGAGCAGGCCAGGGCAGGACATTGATGTTAGCTGCGGCGAGAGTCTGTCTTACAACTCTTGCGGTGTGCGGTCGTGCATTATCATGCATTAACTGAAATAAGGGACCGATTTGCACTTGTAGAGGAACGATGACGTCTGATACAATCGTCTCAGCATAAATTTGAGCGTTGAGGTTGCCTCTGATCCAAATCAACTCAGTTCTTCCGCCGATCCAAATACCCGCCCATACCATGATGGTTCCACCACTATAAGGATGGACTTCCTGGCAGGATTTTAATCGCTGTTGGCGTCCAGGGGTTCTCCAGTGTCGTATACGTCTTGTATCTGGTCTCATACCAAAACGAGACTCATCAGAAAAGCACACGAAACGCCATTGTTCTTCTGCCCAATTTCTGTGTTCAAGAGCCCATTGATATCGAATCCTACGATTGTGCATTGCTATAGGTGGTACCCGTAGCGGTCTTCGGGAATGAAGGTTCACTTCATGCAAGCGGTTTCTGACTGTTTGGTCGCTAATTAAGTTCCCTGAAGAGTGATGAAGCCTCACGGCTAACATCATGGCGGTTATTGTTGGAGCTCTTCGAGTTAAGATTTGAATGTATCGGTCTTGTCTCCGTGTGGTGCAGCGATACCGTCCTCCATGGCGCTCAGCCACGGTACCAGTGCTTCGGTAACGTGTCCAAAGTCGACTGATAACACTCTGACTTGTATTCAGAGCTAAAGCCACAGTACGTTGCCGGGAACCAGCTTCTATCATTCCCACGGCTCTGAGCATTTCTTCCCTGCTTAAATGACGTCGCCGCTCCATAATAACGTTGGTTTTAATCAGTAGTAGGGAAACAGTAGCACTAATAATGTCTTCAATGCGTTGTATGTTTTTATAGGGAAAATATTGACAGCTGATTTTCATCTTTTACTCGAATTTGATTCACAGTTCCTGATTCAAATTATGAAATGCACCAAAAAGGATCCATATAAATTTATAAAATCATAAATTTATTACAAAGCCACATCTTAATCTCAAGAAATCCGCATAAAAATGCTTGATCCCTAGACACTTTTGATGTGTGTATTTACTTACTGCAATACATTTCAATACATACAATGACATGAGTATTTACTTTGTAAAGTATTGTATTATTGTGAATGTGAAGATTATGTGGATTATTACTTTTTTATTTTATTTCTTAGTTAGTTTCACGATCTGGCAGCTTGAGTAATTTATGCGGCCTACCCAAATGTCCTTTCTTTGGTATTGTTCGTCGAATTGTTGTGCTCCTTCAAGATTACTGACAAATACGTGCACTGACTGGACAGGTCCGCTCAATCTGTATGGTTTTTCCTCAAAAGACCGTTTCAGACACCAATCTACATGTCATGGTCTTCACATGATCTGACCACGATTATGTCTGGACTTTAAAAGAGACTGTGACCTCTGAGTTTGTTTCGGCCTTTCTTCTCAGAGTAGTCAGATAGGAAACGCCGACCTCATCTAGTTTTTAAAATATGATTGACGTGTAAAAGTGTTTGTAACAAACCTACTTACAGAAATAAAATCCTTTATCATTTATCAATAATCGAATTCCTATAATGTATGAACTGAACAAGGTGTAGCAAACTGATCTTCTCCTTACCGTACCTACTAATCGCGGAGTGAGAGATATTGAAGGTGCTAAAAAGGGGCCTTCCCGTACCACACCCTGAATACCTTTAGGTTCATAACGAAAACTTCCCAAAACGTTCACTCTCCCAAAACGTCCACTTCCATATATGGTAATTCCCTAAATGTCTATTTCCCATTTCGTCCACTTTCCCAAAACGATCACAAAGCTACAATTCCCAAATAGTCCACTTCCCATATCATCAACTCTCAAAACGTCCACTTTCTAAAGAGGTATTTTTTGTCAAAATGTTACGGGTTCCAGTCCCGTGACCAGACAAATAAATAAATAATAATAATAATTCGTGAATATATAGATATATTTTTGTGTATTAATAATAATCCAATGACAATAACTTATTATGTCATGGTAAACTGCAACAGTTACAAACGGTTTTGCAGGTCACAGTGTCCCAATCATGTGTATCAAATTAATGTTTCATAAAATTTAAAATTTTTGAATAAAATTATTTTCTAAAATCATAATTAGATAGTCAATGTTTAACCGGAAACCTATTTTAAGTTCAAGATATTAGTATGAAAGTCAACATTGTTAATATTTGTATACAGTGATGATACAAATATTAACAATGTTGACAATTTGTATAAAATTATGATGTTAGGTTATATTGTACAGAAATAGCATTGAACGCTGTGACTGAACGTTCTTTTGATCATTGTAAGAGTGGCGTCTTCCATTGTCAATAAGTTTGTAGCGCAAAGCATAGTGAGTGACCCCATATCCAACCGCGGGGCGAGACATACAAGTGCATGAAATTACAAATGCGCTGGAGAGGTCCACAGCATTTGTAGTCGTAAGTAGTTTTGGAATATATTTTTCCTGAATAATAGAATCCCATGACTAATTTAGTACGGAACTCAAAAAAGAAAGTAGGTATCAACGAGACGTCATTGATTGATAAAATAATTATGAAGCTTAATTTTTACCTGATGGTGAAGAAGTAATCTGTTCTCCGAATATATTTTCGTTTTGTTCTTCAAATACAATACTATTATCACTCTCATTCTTACTATCTGAAAATAAATAAATTAGAAAACTCTGTAAAACAGGCGACTACCTTGTTTATCTGCTCATTGAAACAGAATTAAAAACCCTATACATGCTTTCTACGAGTAGTTTAGCAGTTAGGCACATTACATGTCATGCTATATTCATTGGCACATCATTATCTCAAGGTCACCATTTTTTTTCTATTTTTATTGGTACAAAAACACAGACACATGCTATTACAGCAGCTGCAATAACAAGTGATTTTTAGTAATCCATTGAAAACTACCGCTGTGTATATCCAGAGATCTCCATCAGATCTTCACTAATGTAAATAGAACCAACCAAAACCTTATTTTTTTGTGTCGTTAAAAACTGCATTCAAATCACATACTACACCGACGAACAGTCACATAAGCTTCAAATTAGCACCAGCACCCGCGGTCTTTATACATCAGTCTTAGCTAAAATATTTGATAATATTAAATTTATACTTACCTAATATTAAAGTTTGTTTTTACCTTTATTTCGTTGACAGTTCGCTAAGTCTAATATCCTTTTGCAGCGACTAGAAGCACCCCGATATCTACTAATTGTTATACTTAATTAAAAAACAACAATTTGACTATTAATAACAATTATAATCGAATGTAATTGCGCGAAACAAAATTACGTAATAGCGCGTGACAGAAGGGGTCTAGCGTAAATAAAAAGACCTAAAAAACTATGAAATGCCATGAGTATTGAGTACGTATTCTTAAAGCTATGGGCGTTAACGACAACGGCACTTAAGTATAAGAAAGCCCTGTGTTAGATCTAAACGAAATAAAATTTCCTAATGAAACCTGGGCACCATACATAACTAACTACAACTAGGTATTATCGGTCGGCGTTTACTAAGACAAATCTCACATACACCTACATACACAAACAGGCAGACCAGAAACAAGTATCTGTTCGAAACAATAATCGTTCTGTGCGGTAAGCGAACCCGCGGCACTCCGCGCAACAGCCAATCGATTAACCACTTTACCAAACGAGCCGTTTATATTCTTATTGTATTTTTAGGTTTATTTTTCACAAATGAATGTGTTTGTTTACTGAGTGATTGTTTAAGACTTTAACATTAGGTTTGTTTACATTTCTATCAAAAGCTTTACCGATCTTTCGAGACGTAATTTATTTAGTTTACGGTTTTGTGACACCGATACTCAGTGTATCAAATTATTCATTGTTTTAAGAATTTAACATCAACATGTTTGTTTACTTTTCTGTCAAAAGTTTTACCGATCTTACGAGACCGAGAGAGATCGTATCTTATTATTTGCCTACTTCAACTACATACAGCAAGGTGACATAATATGTAGATACACGCGCAAATGTCTTTGTGAGTGCGTAGGCATCAGGCGTTATCGTCCTATGCGCACCTTTTTTTTTTTTTTTTTTTTGTGGGTGTGAAATCATCAAATAACTTCTCCCGCTCTGGGCAGAGCAGGAGGGCGTGTCAGACTCTTACTGACTAAAACCCACCCGTGTTCCTTCAGTTGCCTGTGCCAGGGGCCACGGTAACCCTCTTGGACTTTTCCGCAACCCTAGCAGGCATTGGTCCTAGCAAACCCCGTCATTGGTGCTGACATCTCTTTGAGGCGCGCGTGGAACACAACGCGCCGTCGACCCGGGCCTGGTCCTTATCGAACGGCGAGCTGCCCATTGCTCGCCGTTCGCAAGCCCGCGCCTACGGTGGCCGGGAATCGGCCTGCGATTCCCGACGCCCAGGGCGTCTCCTGCGGCGGCTAGGCGCGTGAGGGCGCGAACTTTGCCTCTCCCTCACGCGTTCCGCCTCCTCCTTCGCGAACATTACTGCTTCGCAGAAGGAGGTGACGGCTTCCCAAGCCCTCTCGCTCCGTACCATGGCCTGGACCAAGGCCGGACGCGAGAGATCGCCACCGCCAATCGCCTCCACGAGGACATGGCGGTGCTCCGCCCAAGCCGGGCAGACCTCCATCCTATGCGCACCCTGGAGATGTCTATTGAAATTTATGCTACCGTCTCGCTCACACTTCCATCATGCTCCACCATAGAGCCGAGCCGGTCCGCCGCGCCGCGCCGCCGCCGGCGCCGCCGCGCCACGCCGCGCGCCGGTGGTCCGTGTTGCTCTATCTATGTGCTCCATTCATGCGCGATCGTAGCTTACACCGTTTACTATTTCCTATTTTGGCTATTATTAGTTTTACGCAAGTGCCGTAGGATGTATTCTTTTTCGTGCATTTTAAGGATATTCGGAACTTTACCAGGCAAATATTAGCGTATATGGGTTCTATTCTACTTACACAACACACCATATTGTTTTCCAGACGGTAAACAATGACAAAAAAATATACCACACAAACCATCGCGAGTATAACTGTGATATATTTTTTAGGTTTCATTTTTTGAAATAAGCATTATTTTCATTACAGCTCCAAATATCAAGATAATTACAAGGCCAGAAACAGTGTCTAATAAAAGGTAAAATACTTTAAGAGACTTTTTAATTACACGAATAAAACACATGAAAAGATGCAGTGACGTAACAACAATTATTCGAATAATAGTTTCAAGAAGTTGGATGAAAAATTACTACAACAGTAGCTACATGAGGCTCAAAGTCAGATTGAACAACTAGAGACTACAAATCTTAACATCACTGCCTCGTTGAAACAAAATCTATTCAATTAATTGGTGCCTATTGACCCATCAATGGTTTCTGCAATTAACCCCACTTTACACAATATATTTAACAGGTTATGATGATTCAAAATCAAGTAAATCAGTGAGGGTAGTTACTAGTAAAAATAAACTTAAAAAATACGTTACAAAAACATAGAAAACTAAGAAAATGGTCAAGGAACAGAAGTTCTTCATCAAACATGTAAAACCTAATAGAGAAAGGTTACATCTACTGAAACAATTAGATATGTATTTATTTAAATTAGAAAAAAAGTACTAGGAAATACCAAATTGACACAGAAGACTTGCAGTATGAACTTGACCAACTACAGGAGAAACTTGGTACTTCTATGACCATAAAAACCCATAAAAACCACCAAACCATAAACTACCACCAAAAATATACACCTATAAAATATACAGCCTCTGAAAACCAAATGAGGGAATATGTACTGGCAATGAATGAGCTGGTAAGCTCACAAACAATTGCATGTGATCATTGTCAACCACCACCTATTGAACCCACGCCGGACCATTCATTGATACATGTTTATATGTGATACCACCATACCGCAGTCTTGTGCCAGTTTGCCATTATCAATTTACCGTGTGCTTAAACAGAGTGTAAATAAGAAACTTGTATTATTTTGTGATGAAATTGGAAAGGATCTAGGCCACTTGTTGACAAATAAAGATCCGGGACACTCAATCATGAACTACTGTAGGTAAGCCTGGTTGTTCTTTATTGGACATAATTAAAAAAGTTATAAAATTCAATTTTAACCAGGATACTACATTATTAATATTTATTGGTAATAGAAGTAATGTGAACAAAGGAGAATTACTCCAATATTGTGCAACCTTAAGTTAAGAAAAATTGTGATATTCATATTTCCATACATCCAAAGTTTGCCACAGGAAGAAAACAACTTTAGATATGAAATTAATATGACATTGCATAGTTTGACAAATAATAACAATTTATTCCATTTAATTGACACTAAAATTATGTTGATAATCATGTCATCACTGGTATTTGACAAAACATAGATCTTTTGTGGATGTGTGTAGGTGTGTACCTACTATCTGTCAAAATATTGTAAAAGACAGATAACTGTGTCGCTATCATATTACTTTTGTATTACAGCCAAGAATTTGGCTAAACAAATTGCTTCTATTGAGCAAAGCTATGACATATCAAATAATTCAGCCAATAATTTGGTATCACAAATTGACATTACATTACATTGACATTTAAATTAAGACAATAGAGGAACCTCTAGCAATAATGTACAGAATTGTAAAAATAATTCAAATAAACGTGTAAAATCAGTAAATAGTATCAACCTGGTGCATCAAAACATTCAAGGATTATGAACAAAGATTTAGAAGTAGAATTATTTATGAATTTTAACAGTATTGATATTCTTTGCATAACAGAACATTGGCTCTAAATCCACCAGTTCTTGTTCAATTTTAATAATCACCAGGTTGGTAGTCGTTCAGCAGAGTAAGTGCTATACATGGTGGCTCCTTCATTTTAGTAAGGATCCAGCTTAAATTTAAAGAACCTAAGGATATTGTGAGCCTATCTGTTGAGCAGACAATAGAAAATTAAATAGCCTGTATAGAATTGGAGCAGTTTATTGTATTATGTGTGTAGGTACAAGACCCCCTTCAGGATTGTATGAGTGCTTTGAAAAGGTAAGTTCTTTTAGTAAACTATTAAGTCTGTTTCAGTCCTACAATTTTCTGCTTGGGTTGCGGGAAAGTCCGAGAGGGATACCGTGGCCCTTGGCACAGGCAACTGAAGGAACATGGGTGGGTTTTAGTCAGTAAGAGTCTGACACGCCTTCCGGCTCTGCCCAGACCGGGAGAAGTTATTTGATGATTTCCCATCCTCAAAAAAAAAAAGAAAAAAGTCCCAAAATTTTGTAAACCTATTGTAACATGCCTAGATAATATTTATAGAGATGTTATACGAAGCCACATAGCAATTATAAATTTACTAGATTCTGATCATTGCGGGCAAAGGATAACTATTCAAAACCAAAATAACAAAGTGGCTAAAAAAGATATGACTGTCAACCCCAAAAACTGCAAGTCGCTTGGAAGCTTCTCAAGTTAAACTCATTCATAAATTACCAGTTTTGTCTATTCATTCTGATCGTAATCATCTATATGATGATTTTTTAAAGATATACTGTAAAAAAATAATTCCAACTTTATTCCTAAGACTATTTCGGTTAATTGCAACGCATCATTCAGTGATTGGGCTGCCATTGGTATTCATAAAAGTAGAACACGGCTTTATGAGCTGTACAATGAAAGGACCGTTGTAAACACTGCTGAATTTAATCTAAATGTTAGAAATTATTCAACATTATTTAAAAAAAATGTTGTATGGCCAAGTCCTGTTATTTGAGTTCAAAGATTAAAAACAGTAGTAATGTAATTAAAACGAATTGGAATATTATTAATAGTAAAACGGGAAGGTCTAGTAACCAAAATACTCACTACAGCCTGTCCATTAATGACAACATAATAAAATTTGACTCACAAGTCGCCTTTGAAAATTTATTTTCAGATATTCCTGTTTCAACTACTAAATCCCTAAACTCATCATCTTCTGCTGATGAGTCTTTGCTTAAAGAAAATGTTAATGTTTCCGATTCGGAATTTTATTTGAACATATTACTTGTAGAGATACTTTCACACTTTAAAAGTAAAAAAAGGCTGCAGATCTGTGGGTTACCCCATTTTCTGTAGTTCCACTTTCTGTAGAACTTGCTAAGTCTGTTATTGACACTGTAGCACCAACTGTAGCTCTCATTTTTAATAATTGTATCGACTGTGGAGAGTTTCCTGACCTTATGAAAAATAGTAAAATAATACGCGCTTCTCCGCAAAGGCGTCTGAGGTTTTAAAATGTTTGTGATAGGTTCCCACGGATTCCACAATCTCCTCTCACTGTACAATTACATGCATCACATTAGACGGTAGGTAATGCGTCAATCAGAGCAGTCCATGTGGCAAAACTGACGGCAAAATCGATCGTTCAATTAGACGTTATATCTACAGAAAGTGAAAATATCAATAAAGTGGGTAAATCAAGAAAGGCAAATATAAAAACATTCAGTCTACATTTATTACCAATTTATAACAGAACAAAATCAATACTTGTATAAATTTTATTTGAAATGTTAACACATCACTTATCACTCACTCCCAGTAAAATGATGTTACTTATCTGAAAAAAAGGAAAGCTTATAGAAGTTACGTACTATTTGACACAATATTTCGTAATCGTCCCTAACAATCTTTTGAGTCCATTTTTTTATTGAAACTGCATTTATATGACACATTAGCACATAACATCACGCCTATTTCCCTGAAGGGTATGGCAGAGGTGTCCCTATAGTGCACCCACAATTTGCCAGTTATGTTTACGTCCCATATAATACGGGCTCGCCAGCCTATTGTCGCCAAACAGAAGCGCTTGCGACCGCTAGAAAAATGTGGGAACGGTGCGATTTTATATGAAATTCTAAAAAAAAATCACTCACTGTTATATCCTTCCCAATCCAAACATGTTTTTCTTCTCTTCTTCGGTGTAGTCAGCGAATTGATTGATACCGTAAGTAGCATGAGGGCTCTCAACATTCTGCCTGTTGATGTCTGCCAAAGCTGCGACGAAGGCCTGGTAATGTACGTATTGGTCCGAGATATCCTTGTAATGCCTGTTGTAGTCCCTTATGAACTGCTCGAACAAGGCTGGGGCATCTTTCAAGTCATAATACACTTTTCCATTAGAACGAGATGCTCTCGTCATTGTGACCAAGACCACAACAAGTATCAACACTAGACTGACGGAACGCATCTTGGATAGGAAACCTGTATCTTTATAAGCACAGCTGCTATCTGTTGACACTTGATGAATATTTCGCTTATATAGGCTTTTCTGGGCTTCTCGCTGATTACGACCATAAAGACTATGACTAAATAATTATCTAAGGTGACGTTTATGACCACAACAAATCTAAGCAGTAAGGCGTGATCGTATTATTATTATAATATTTATGTGTGTGAAGGATCCAAGGCGCGCTTAGCTGCTGTGTTTAAAATTTTATTTTCTTGGATGTGTAGCTACTATCAGCAAAATAATAGCTGAGCCTACATCTCACATGTCGACATCCTCAGGAGCCTTGGCTTTGGCATTGTGTTTTCCTTATCTTTCAACAAACAAAAATAAATGGCATGTGTATTTATTTAAATTATATCCTGTATACAGGGTTATTGGTAAATCACCATCAACCTTTTAAGGGGTCCCTACATTTTGACGAGTTCTGCAAACATATATGTAGGGAACAGCTGATTTTTTTTCGCTAATATGTAATCGACGTTTTTGAATGGGCTGGACTGTCTTAACTTTTTGACTAACGGACGGACTCATTGATAATTCAAAAGTGCCTGTAAATGCTTTAATTGAAATATATGCTTTGAATTTGGGCCTAATTTGTTTTTGGGCCTAATTACCGTTCTTTCTATTGAACCTGAATTACAAGAATAAATGTGTCAAAAATATTTCCAGATTGTTTACTTTTTTTGCAATTGGAAATACTGCGGTGAAGGTTATATTTAGATTATATTTGGGTTAACGGTGATATTTGTGCTGTTTTTCTACTTCCAGGTGGACTAAATCCGGGGTAAAAGCTAAATAAAAAAACAAGTTTCTTTTTAAATAATAAAATCTTTAATAGGTGACAGGTTTTGAGTTACGTTCGGGTACGAAGTACTATCGAGGAAGTTCATATCTATTCACCTTTAGGACTATTTTTCCCTGTAGCGCTCGGGCGCTAACAGTAACTAACGTAAAACAGATGCGGTCATCGTGTTCACGGGATTTTGTTCTAAAACTGCTTAGATATGAACTTCCTCGATAGTACATAGGGTGGCCAGTTCACAGCGGTCCAAAACCTATTTTCTGAAACCTCATATCAAGGGTTTTCCGAAATACTCCCATGCATGTTGAATTCTAATGTTCTTGTTCCTCAATTATTAGAAGAACCCTTAGGAAATCTTTTGTCCCACAAAATACGTTCCAGAATTCCAGTATGTGTGCGACTAAAGTATTTTTTTTTTTAGTTTTCAGTCTTTCCAGTAGTTTTACAAAGTTCTTGGACCGTTGGCCGAAACCACCAAAATATCCGGCGGGATTGGAAAGCACATAATAACTTTGAGTCGTGTGCCTGATCACTCCCCGTTCGTGTCAGATTGTTGTCCCATCGGACTGCGACAGTAAAGGAACAGTGACAAACACAGGTGCATATCTGTGTACCGTAATATCTCCTGCGTACTTGGCTAATCTCCGTTGAGATTGACCGCCGCCGTGACTTAAATTTCTCTATAAGTTAGTTCTGGACTGTAAATTTAAAAAAGCATTTTGTCGAACGTAATGTTTCCCTTTGAGCTAAGTTATCTCCCAAACGATAAAAATCACCGAACATAAACAATATTATGGGGGTGGGACTTTTTTTCGTAAAGCCAAAGGGGCAAGTTCCTTTAAAAAAACTCGTTTTGGACAGGCCATCCTGTATTCAAAATTATCCTAACTATTATTATAAATGCGAAAGTGAGTTTGTTTGTTTGTTATTAAATCACGCTAAAACAGCTAGACGGATTTCCTTGATTAAATTTGGCACACAGATAGACTACGACCCGGGTAAGGACATAAGCTATTTTTCATTCTGGGTCACATACTAAGTTGCGGGCAACAGGTAAATACATAAAAGCAAAATATGATTTAGTGTTTTAATTTTTAATGCCGAAAATCAAATTCAACAAAACATGGGCAACACCGCGCAGCGGAATAATCATCACAGTCGTAAATAAATGTAATTATGGTTTTAAAACAACCATAATCTCATCGAGCAGATTGGTTGTGGTCATAAACTTCACCTTAGAAAATTATTTAGTCATAGTCCTTGTGTTCACAGTGGACTATTCTAAACGATATTTTAATCGTCTACTATGTAAATAGCAGCTGTGCTAATAAAGAAACAGGTCTAATTGCGGTCAAGATGCGGTCCATCAGTGTTGTGTTGATACATGCAATGGTCATGGTCGCAATAGCGACAGCTTCTCCTGTTAATGGAAAACCAAATTACTTTATTTTATTTTATTAAATAGGAACAACAAACAGCTACATTATGCAATATTACAAACAAAAAATGAAACATAAGTAACATAAATAATAATGTAGCCCACAGCGCTGTTCACAGATTACCATTAATGATTAAAACTTTAAAGTCTCTAGGGGGTGAATTGTTCGTACAAGAGAGTTATGATCGGTTCACATCTAACGGAAGAGGCGTCGTATACTATCGGTCGCGTAACGCCAGAACAGACAATTATATGAGAAAACATTCAATGCATCGAGCGTACTAATTGGATGTTAACGAAGTTACGCCCGACGCATCTTCCGTCAGATGTGAACCGACCCTAACACTCTATAAAAACAATAAAAATAAAAACTTTAAAAACATTAACAAACAATTAGTCTAAAAGCTCAAATGTCTCATACAAAAGGCTGCGAAACCTCTTCAAAGAGCATGTAAATAATATATCATGTGTTCGAAAGTTTCATTGTGGGTTGCTGCCATGCGCCGAACTGGTGAACGTAGCCCAGTGTTAGATCGGCAGGTACCTACTTACGACTTGAGTAGGGTTGCCATATTTGGCAAGGCTCGTGTCGGGACGTAAAGAGAGAAAAAAAATGTTTTTTTTTTTACTAATTCTAATGTATGGAAGCAGTGCTAGTCGTAGCTTGATAATATTTTACTGAATACTTTACTTTTGAAGTTAACCTGGCGCTGTAATATCGACAGTCTTCGGCAGCAGGCGATTTCTTTCAATGGTCCACTGGCTCGACGTGAATGAAAATATTCTTTCCACAGTGGCGTTGTGGCCAGGTATCGCAAACAAATATGGGCATAATTTGAGCACTTGGCATTTTATTTCAGGATGTTCCGTTTCATTTAAAAAGTAAATCCAGTTCTCTTCTTTCTACAGAATGTATGGCCTTCCACTCTTCCGTGTCAAATATGATCTCCAAAAAGTTTTTAAGTTTTTTAAAAGTTTTTTAGTTTGTTGAAAGCAACTGTCACCCAAAATCTCCACATCCATCGGGACGTAATAGTGCTTTGTCGGGACAGAGGGCCTAATGACGGTGACAGTCCCGATATATCGGGACGAATGGCAACCCTAGACTTGAGTGATGCGCCAGCTTTGTTCGAGAAGTTCATATAGGACTACAACAGACACTACAAAGACGAAGACGATAAATACTTACATTAGAAAGAAAGAAAGAAAATAAATTTATTTGACCCAGGTTAAAGCACACAATATTACACAAAAACAGACAAACAGTACTTAAAATAGTATTGTGTGCCTCACGGCTGCGCCAAATAGGCCCAGTTCAGCATAAATGCCAGACAACTAGTGCCTGACGCTGGTTTTCAACTGGACCTTATGTTACGAGGACGTCTTACGGATGTAAATCAGTTTTATAGTGAAATATTTAAATAAAAATAGACAGATATTTGTAACAATTAGATTACCATTTTTACATATTTTTTACATACGCGTTTTTCACGAATTTGATAAAGATCAACAGTTTGTCAGAGCAGTGGTGGCTCAGTGGTAACGGCCTTGACTTATGAGTTGGGTCGTAGGTTCGAACCCAGACAGGCGCTTTACTTTGTGTAATTTATTTCATCACCACTGCTCTCAAAACGGTGAAGGAAAACATCGTGAGGAAACTCGCATGTCCTAGAACAAAAAAATCGAAGACATGTGACATATACCAACCCGCAGCGGGAACGCGTGGTGGATTACGGCCCACTCCCTCTCACCGAGGCCGGTGTCCCAGCAGTGGGTACTTTATAGGCTGATTATGCGTTATGCAACAGTTTGAATCAGGATGAAGTTTCTGGTAGTGCCTGGTACGATGTTAAACTTTTTGCTGATTTCACTAAAGAAGAATTTAAGCGCATGCCAGGGATCTCTTCAACCCCAGGCGAGTTACATTTTTAGGAAATTCGTATAAAAATAACATAAAAATAAGGACCAAAGAAAAATGGAAGAACTCGGACACAATGTTCCATGTTGTCTATGACGATGACCCCACTTTCATTCATATAATTTTAACATAAAATCAACCATAAGCCATTTATGTTCATGATACCACATACTCGTAGGTAACAGGAGGTGGTACGTGCGTACGTACCACCGGAACTGTACCTACAGTTGATAATAATTATTTATATGCCTGTGCAACTACAAAAACTAAGACAAAACTGATTAGCCACATGATTATCAGGAAAACATTAGCTTTACAAATCCTTATTTAACTCAATGATGGTGCCGATTCCCTTGTCACAAACTAAACTAAATTTAAGTTGAGTGCATCTTTTTCTTTCTATTTCATTATGAAAAGGACAGAAGATAAATATTAGTTTAGTCCTGTCAAATTAGTCAGCACCTGACGTAATTTGATATAATTTTAGTAGTCAACTTTTTAATCACGTCTAAACTTGTATGGAGTAGTGTCAGGCGCTGATTAATTTGACAGGACTAAACTAAAATGTATCTTCTGTCCTTTTCTTAATGAAATAGAAAGAAAAAAATGCAATGAACTTAAATTTGGTTTAGTTAGTGAACAAGGGAATCGGCACCATTGCCTTATTATTATAATTCATCTATAATTGGCATTAGGTAGGTGGGTACTAAAGTAATGTAATACTCGTACCTTCGACAATATTTATATCAAAGCTCAAGTATGTTTAAACGTAAAAAAAATATATGTATTTGTATGTATATATATTATCTATAGATACATTTGTATTGGACTGATGACCTGCTGAAGGCCGCAGGAATCCGCTGGGTGCGGGAAGCAAAGAGCCGGTCAAATGACGTTGCTTGCCTAGCAGTGGACGTCTTTCGGCTAAAATTATGATGTATTTAAATGCTTTTCTTATGTTCAGAAAATTAGCACCTATTCGCTGGGAATGTGATAACGGTGATAAATAAGTGACGTGTATTATAAAACTGTAACATTACGAATAAAATTAATACATTTTGTGTACTGTTTTTGTACATACCTAGCTACAGTTATAATTATTGGTCATAAATGTACACTGAATGCATTTATTTTTAATACTTGTGTTCAGGTATTTAACTAAGGAATATTAACAATTTTATTTATCCTATCACTCTTGTACTACATAATCGTCTTACAATGGTACTGTTAATTATTGAAATACGTGAATATTTTTGAATAAAGTAATTGCTACGAGGTCTGGGGACGATTCTAATGCTGAAAATATAGAGAGCCAAAAGAATAGAATATTGCTGATAGGTATAGATTATTAAACCATTTAAAAGATTATATTCGCGCTATACCATTATGGAGCTAAGCATTCGAGGATGACAAATTCAACAACGGCCATTTTAGTATTCTTTGAACAAAGCAATTGTGAGTCCAATAGTTGTAAGTTCCATTCCCAACTATTGACATTTTGTTATTAAGTATTCTTTTATTATATTTTATTATAGTAATTATGTTGTTCCTAGTACGTTAAGCATAATTAAATATAATAATGGGTACTTATTTATTTGCAAATGTATTATTTGCAGATTCAATTAAACTTTTTTACACCATGAAAAACTTAGGCAATCTAAATTTGAGGTAGGTACAATTATTAAAATGAACACATTATGATAGCTAGTCGTCCAATTATTACTGGGCTGAATAGGGAACAAATATAGCAGATAGTTACAGATTTAATCTTTCCAATTATTATCATCACGCTATACCTTTATGGAGATAAGTAGTCAATCATTAGATATATATCAACGGATATTTTATTCAGTTTCCAACAAAGCAAATAGTTTAGCGGTTTCTCGACTGCTTTGCAAATATGTATGATAATTTCTGTGATTCTTTTTTTTACATTTTGTTAAGAGTGTTTATACCTTATGAGTGGCAACGTCGCAATTTAGTGTCATATTTCGTGGTTTTAAGTTTTTATCATTTAATCGGAGCTATATTTAAAAAAACCGGTTTAATTAACTTTTTAGAATTACGTGAAAGTGTTTAAAAAGTAAGTAACCGTAATGCTTACAGTTATTTTACAATGAAAATAACGCCCTGCAAGTTTCCAATGTATTATTTGCATATAAATAGAACTGTAAACGCAACGATTTCTTACATTTTACACAGTTTTCACATAATTCTAAAAAGTTAATTAACCAGATTTTTAAAATATAGCTCCGATTAAATGATAAAAATTGAAAACCACGAAATATGACACTAAATTGCGACGTTGCCACTCATAAGGTATAAACGCTCTTATGTGTAGATACTATACATAATACATGACAGTTTGTAGAACGTACCCAGAAAAACATAAAGTTTAGGCCTCTTCTGCCATATGGTTGTTATAAAAATAAATATCTATGGTTTTGTGACTGTTAATGAGAAAGCTCGTCTGTTTACAATCAACTGTTATATTATTTTAGTGATAGCCGTTCATCAGGAATAATCTAAAACAATGCATCAGTCAGTGTATTATGACGACACAGTACTATCACCCCATATGGGGCGATGAGCCGCCAACGGGTAAAAATTTCATCACCCCATTTGGGGTGATGCGCCGCCAAGCGGGTATCAGTGTTATGTCATTAGGGAGTATAGTACACGCAGCAGCAGGTCAAGTTACCACAATCTGTCAAATTTTCACATTCGATTTTGAACTTAACTTACAACGTTTTAAGGTTTAAAATCTTTTGGAGAAATTTTACAGTTTCGTATAACCTGATGTGCTGGCGACTGAAATTTTTTATTAAACTAAAGAACAAGAAGTGAAAGAAGAAGAAGTGAAAGAAGAAGAACTGTAGAAGTTAGAAGTTTGTAGCTGTTATTTTAGTCTATTGTGGTGTCTAGCACTTCCGCGCGAAGTCGCGGATATAGTTTATAATATCGCACCTTTAGGACGAAAACGACGTAACTCAATTAAGCAACTTTTAGGGAAATAGCAACACAAGTTTTAACATTTTGACACCTCCGCAATCTTTCGTCTATTATCTCCAGAACTCCAGATTATAAAAAAACACATTAAGCTGTTGTGTCATAGAAAAACTTTAATATTAAAATGAATAGTATATAGAAAAGGAGATATTTTATTTTTGACTGACCAGTTGGCGCAGTTGGTAGCGACCCTGCCTTCTCAGCCGCTGGTCCCGGGTTCGGTCCCCGGACAAGTTAAACATTTGTGTGCATGAACATGTCTGTTTGACCTGTGTCTGGGTGTGTATATGTATATAAGTATGTATAACAGTCATCAGGTTACCGTAGTACAGGCTCTGCCTAGTTCGGGACCTGAAGACCTTGTATGGATGTTGTCTCATATTATATTATAATTAAGATATTATATTTTATCAGTCATTTTTGAACCGAGAAGAATGTCTTAAAAGTGCAAGTTTAAGAGTTACACCTTTTTTGTTTTTATATCATTATGTATTTTTGTATGTTTTTTTTTTTCGAATGTGGTAAATCATCCAATAACTCCTCCCGCTCTGGGCGGAGCGGGAGTGCGCGTCAGACTCTTACTGACTAAAACCCACCCGTGTTCCTTCAGTTGCCTGTGCCAGGGGCCACGGTAACCCTCTCGGACTTTCCCGCAACCCTGGCAGGCATCGGCCCTAGCGGACCCCGTCATTGATGCTGATATCTCTTTGAGGCGCGCGTGGAACACTACGCGCCGTCGCGTCGACCTGGGTCTGGTCCTTATCGAACGGCGAGCTACCCATTGCTCGCCGTCCGCAAGCCGCGCCTATGGTAGCCGGGAATCGGCCTGCGATTCCCGACGCCCAGGGCGTCTCCTGCGGCGGCTAGGGGTGTGAGGGCGCGAATTTTGCCTCTTCCTCACGCGTTCCGCCTCCTCCTTCGCGAACCTTACTGCTTCGCAGAAGGAGGTGACGGCTTCTCAAGCCCTCATGGCCATAAAAATATGTAATAGGTACACCGTTTTGTGGCGGCGGCTATCTTGGATTTACAATGATACTGATTAAATTCAATTGTATTATCATCAGAACTGCTGTTTGTTTATGTGAGTTTAAATGTTTGTAAACGCACCCACGATACAAGAGAACTTCCTAGTGTGGGGCAACGTTTTTATTAAAAAAAAAAAAACTAAAAGTGTGTAGGTACCAAATAATATCAGATCAATCTGTCAAATTTCAATGATTAAATTTGACCCAAAAAACAAACAGGGCAAGGTAAACAAAACCGTTTAAAAAGAAATACTAAGTGAAGATTATTTTTAGTTTTAGTGACTTTTAGTTGTTTGTGTTTTTCGTCTTAAATTTAAAACATGTATATTGATAATATTATAATCAAATAATTACTAGCCTAAACGATTAACACTGTTTTATGTTTACTAAAACTAAACAATTAATTAATTTAATAATTTTCATGGTAGGTACGGTACACCTTAAATACCTGGTGTCCCTTATTTTGTTTTGACTAGTATTATACACATATACAACTAGCGGCCCCAACAGACGTTGACCTACCCGAACGCAGCGCCACCTACCGGGTCCAATTGTAAATCTAAACCATTCTCGAATCTACTTAATAATAATAATCATCAAAATCGCTCCAGCCGTTTAGGAGTTCAGTCACATACACACACACAGAAGACTTACTTATATAGGCATATAAAGATTATAACACACGCACAGAAGAATTTTATAGGCATATAAAGATTATAGAAAATAACTCTGTCTGTCTGTATGTTAGTTTTTCACGCCTAAACCACTGAAAGGATTGCGATAAAATTTGGCGCGAAGAAAGATGACATCCTGAGGAAGGAAATAGGCTACTTTTTGTCTCAAAAATAATGTTAAAGGGTGAATCATACAATGTCGCCCATGCGCATGTGACCGCCCGTAATATTCTGAATATTCATGAAAAAATGTCAAAAATAAACTTCAAAAGGGGGGTCTATCTATAACATTTTTCATGTTAGTCAATTTTTAATTTTTTAGGTAGAGTTTGTAGATTTGCTTTCTATTTTTAGACACATCTCTGAAGTTTATGGGTCGATTTGGATTCTGTTTATTATTTCCAAAAGCTTATGAGTTATTTTAACAGGTTAATTAACATTTTTACAAAAAATCATCGACTACGAAAAAAAGACGGAATCGAAGTAATTTTTTCGGTAAAAAATTGTGTATTTATTTTAAAAAAACTAGTGTAAGTCCATAAATTATCCCCATAGGACGACTTTTTTAATCATTATTTTGTAATCTACTACATAACATAACAGCTAAAAATTCACAGAACATTAATACATATCTCTAAAAAAAAAAACCAGCAAACAACTTGTTGAACATTTGCAACTATTCAAATAAAAAGGGTCGCTCAAGTAGAAACCGGTTCCTAGAAACAGCTTTTTAACAATTGCGTCCCTACCACGTGCACACCCTTGTCGGCTAGCGTTACTTCATTCAGTCGCTTGATTACTGACCCCGTGACGCTACGTGTTTTGTGATTTGTGCACTACTTAATCTTGTGAGGAAAATCCACACGTCATTAGAGAAACAACTTTCCAGACTCAATTTTCCATTAATGTATGGGCTGGAATGATTGACGATGAACTTATTGGCCCCTTCGTGTTACCAAACAGACTAGATCAACACGCATTTTTAGATTTTATAGTCAATACGTTGCCGTTGCTTTTGGAGGAAGTACCGCTGGAAACAAGAAGGCGGATGTATCTGCATCTGCATCTGCTGCTGCGGAAATGAAAGAAAACCGTGAAGAATTACGTCGTACAATAAAAAGTGTTGCCATAAGGGCTTTAGTTTGTTTACAGGGGGGCCATTTCGAAAATCTAATTAATTAAAATTCTTGTATTTTTTATTTTTTTAAGTAAAAATCTGGCTATTGCTTGTTTGTTTTTATTTCCATTATCATCCTCCTTATTAGTTTAACCTTTTAGTACTCACTGCTAAGAGCGGGGACATTTAATTGACTTTCACATTTTCTTTTCCTTTTGACTCTTAGAGCTTTAGAGTTTTACTTTGGATTTAGTTACAGTTTGGTTTAATAATGATCTGTGAATTTTTAGCTGTTATGTAGTAGATTACAAATAATGATTAAAAAAGTCGTCCTATGGTGATAATTTATGGACTTACACTAGTTTTTTTTTAATAAATACACAATTTTTTACCGAAAAAATGACTTCGATTCCGTCTTTTTTTTCGTAGTCGATAATTTTTAGTAAAAATGTTAATTAACCTGTTAAAATAACTCACAAGCTTTTGGAAATAATAAACAGAATCCAAATCGACCTATAAACTTCGGAGATGTGTCAAAAAATAGAAAGCAAATCTACAAACTCTACTTAAAAAATTAAAAATTGAATAACATGAAAAATGTTATAGATAGACCCCCCTTTGAAGTTTATTTTCGAATTTTTTTCATGAATATTCAGAAAATTACGGGCGGTCACATGCGCATGGGCGACATTGTATAGGGGATGAAAGTTGGTATGGGAAACTCAGCATTTTTTAAGTTTGGGGTTGTATGAAGATTCAAATGTATGCTTTTGGTAAGAAATAAAGAATTATGTGTTTAACCGTTTCTGTGAAATTAGTACCCCAAGGAGGTAAATTATGGAATGATTTTAAAATTCACAATAATGTATTATGAACCACTTTTTAGCGATTTAAGAGATTGGACATATAGTCTGTTTGTTTGTTACATTTCATGCCTTAACAGCTGAACTGAATTGAATGAAAGTCATACGGATAGGTCATGACCTGGGGTAGGTCATGACCTGGGGTAGGTCATAGGATACTTTTTTATCCCGGTAGTACGTTCCCACGGGAATAAGCTAGTATACTCGTAAATATAACACATGCAAAACATTGCGCTTTTGGGTGCATGCAACGGTACAGGAGTTGAGAGGGTGTTTAAAGTTAAGTAATAATATTTAAAACTTGTTTTCGTGAGAAAAAGTGAGTAAAAAGTTAGATTTGTATTAGTTTTAAATCTGACTGTAATGTATCACTTTGAACTGACATTTTATTATTATTATACACATTTATTATTATTATTATACATTTTACTATTTTATTACTTTGACATTTTTCAAACATGGCATTTTCTTTATTTGTAACTGCATTTAAAACTTTATTGATAAAATGACTTTAAACCTACCCAATAGATAAATTTGCACACCTAAATAGGTTATAATACAGTGTACCTACTATACTTTTTAACACCTTATAAACATGTATTATGCAAATAAATGATTTGAATTTGAAAAGTTGAAAGATTGACCTGCAATATCTCTGAAGCCGCCAGAAGGTTCCTAGATAAATGGTCCAGTACAAAAAAAAAATGTCACAATTACGGTGAGTACAAGCGACTCTTTGCTTCATTAAGCGTTTTTTTACACCCGTTATATCTATCATGTGAGCACGATATTGTAGAAAGACTTTCACGTTAAAAGCGGCGAAAATTAAAAAAAAAAACATTAAAAAATAATTTAAATAAGCCATAGCATCTCAGAAGTTAGAGATGACCAGTCCCAACGGACGGCGCCCGTTCACGAACTTGACGTATGGATTAGCACCATTCAGCTCAACCATTTTGAAGGGAACTTAATGATCCAAACCACACGCCACCATCAGCGAGATATTTGAGTGAGCATGACACACTATCAACTGCCAGGGCACATTCAAGTCAATGAAAGTCGTGGCCAGTAAATGGCAGTTGTAAATTACATAGTAGGCAGGTACCTACTCTTCTTCCTCTTTTTTTTTTTTTTTTTTATTTTTTTTTTTTTTTCCCTATCTAAGAAAACGGAAGGTGTAGTGAAATTGATGTAGTATGTGTAAAACGGTTTAACGTGCCTACGTGATATCGTTTTACGAACACTTCACGTTTCAACATTTAAAAAAAAACGGACAATTGCCAGTAGGACGCGCAGCCTGAGTTCCATCTCAAAGCTGTGTCCGGCTGCCCGCATTGCCAATTCCGGATTGAAGGACAAACCTAACTTTGCAGTTGACAAAAAAAACTTTTAATTGAGCGCAGAGTGGGCTAATTTGATTGAAATATAGTCTCAATGTTACTTCAAGATACTTTTTTTAGTTAACTTTGCCGTTGTAAAAAATGTTCTCCCATACGTTGTTCTACATCACGGTCGAAGCCCTAACTGCAAATGAAAGTTTGCAATCGTAAAAAAATATATTTTTCTGTGTTCAATTGATAATTATAACGTATTAAATAAGTATCCTAACTAATATTATAAATGCGAAAGTAAGTTTGTTTATTACCTTTGCCTAAGCCCCTTAACCGATAATTATGAAATTTTGCATATACGTTGTCAGGGGTACAGAAAAGGACTATTTATGACACCTTTTATACAGAAAAAAACTAGATACTGTTCCTGAGGGAAAGAACAATAACTTTAGACGATCATAATCGCTTTAGGACGCTAGATGGCGCTACGTATCTTTCGAATCATGATTGTATTAAGGCTCGTTCAGACTGGCGCGACGCGACGGTGGGACGCGCGGACTTGTCGCGTGGCGTTTCTGCGATATTATCGCGTCGCAACACCTTTCACACTGATCGTCGCGCTACCGACGCGACGCGACACAAGAGAGTATAACTGGCGTTGCAATTGAAGCTGAGCTTAGTATTGACTCCCGAGTAAGCCGCATCCAGGTTACACGCGGCTTACTCGACACAACTGAACTCTACAAAACAACATTCATCCCATGCCTTGGTAACTTAGAACAATTTTTTTTTATTGTGAAGAGTGCCATCTGTCCCTCATACATGGATTTTTTTATGGCAGTGTTACCACTTTTGTTTTCTTGAAATATTTGGTACTTTACACTAATTGTTAATTTTGCATTTTTTTAAATTAGTCCCGTTGCACCAAATGCTAGTATTTTTTTTTAAAACGTTGCCCCACATTAGGAGTTTCTCCTGTATCGTGGGTGCGTTTACAAACATTTAAACTCACATACATGAACAGCCAGACCCGAAACAACTACTTGCAGGTCATACAAATATTTGTTCCGTGCGGGAATCGAACATGCGACACGCAATGCAGCAGTCAATCACTTAACCACTGCGCCAACCGTGCCGTGCCATTATTTATTTATAAAATATTTTATTAAAATTTTGTATTGCAAGTGATATTTTACGATGATATAATCTTAAGAGTAGTTTTCTGATACCAAACGTTAGCAACACTAAGTCTGAACGTCACAAGTAATTTTCCCCTGGTGTGTTTACCTCAAACACACTAGGGAAAATTTCTTGTGACGACATGTCGCGCTGCGACTTAGTCGCGGCGCGACATGTTGCTCCTGTGTGTAGTGTCGCACGCGTTTTCATCGAAATTGTTCTACGGATATAATATAGCAGAATTGCGTCGCAGCGTCGCGTCGCGCCAGTCTCCACGAGCCTTTATATTATTAGAAACTTTAGTAGTGTGTTACGAGTTATTAAGAAAAAAAAAAGTACTTAATACATTTTGTGAGTCTAAAGTGAACTCCAACACCGTTTGACCGAACACCATGAAATTGGCAAAAAGGTAGGTAAATAAATAAATATGGTTATTTTAATGGAGAACGATAAAGAATTCTTTTCGACCTCCACACGGGCGAAGCCGCGGGCTAATTAGTATTAACAATTTTCATTATTCACTATTTTTAATCAGTATTTACAACATAGTATCGTTTTATTGAATGCTTAGCGCAAATAAAATTTATAACACGGGCAACACCGCACGGCGGAAGAAACAATCATCCGAATCATCCCACTCAATCTATAAATAGGCATAATATATTCATTCCGTACTGCTCACATTTGTTGTGCTCATTCATAATATCAGCTTATAGGTCCTGTATAATAATAATAATTATTAAGTCGTACTGGACCTATATAAAGCGACATTGTAACCAAGTATCAACAAATACCAGCTGTGCTAACAAAGAAACAAGTTTCCTATCGCGTTAGAGATGCGTTCCGTCAGTGTAGTGTTGATACTTGTACTGATCGCTATGGCGAGCGCGGCTCCTACTTCAGACAAACCAGTCAAACCACATTACGACTTGAGCAATGCGAAATCCTTGTTCGAGGACTTCATAAAGGAGCACAACAGGAATTACAAGGATGCCGCGGATAAAGACGTACACTACCATGCCTTTGTCGCGAATTTGGAAAAGATCAATAAGCTGAATGCCGAGAGCACTAGTGCTACTTTCGGCATTAATAAGTTTGCTGATCACACCGCAGAAGAGAATAGGCATATGTTTGGATTGAAAAGTGAGTAACATTTTGGAAATTCATATAAAAATAAACGCAGTTTCGACAGAAATTATTGACATACTCTGACACAATATTTAATTCTGTTAATGACGTCACTTTTATGATTCTTCATTATGCACCGTATCACAGGAATTTAGAGTTGTTATTTGTCTGTACGTCCACAGTAACAAAGACGTAATTGATTGCATTATCATCAGGAAACCATTCGGTTTGCAACATTAACGATTAAAACTAACCTCAACGTTCGATTGCTTGACATTTCGTACAATGGGGTCAACTCTTACATTTTAATCGAGCGGTGGCGTTGGAATCTGGTCTTTTAATCCAAATAGAATAAAATAAAAATCAGGGTTAGGTGTAATAAAGTTTATTTTCTGGAATTATAAATCTAATTATTGTATGAAAATAAATATTATTTTAATAACTTGGGCATTTTGATACCTGCGGCAATATACAGTGTGTCTTTATAATGTGTACATATCTAAATGAGTCAATCTATGCTTAATTTTATCGACGGAAAAAGTTTATAGAAAAATCTATATAATTTTTAAAAACTTTCAAAAAGGCTATCTATCTGCTAAACAATAGTGCGTTAACGTGCGCTAGGCCTTTCTTTATCAGTCGATAAGAAATGATGGGATTGAGTTAAAAACACGGAGTTTTTACCATTAGGTGGCTAATTTGGTGTAAAATAACTTGAAGTAATAAAAACAGTAGGTCATGGGGGCGTCTTGTTTAGAAATTTTACGATTATTGTATTATTTGATGAAATAAAAACAGATTTTTGCTAAAAAAAACATGTTTATTTTCAATTAAGCCTAGTTTTTTTCCACAATTTTCAATTTATGAGGACGCCTAATTACTGCCACCATTATGGAGTTTGTTTCATCGCGATAGATCATTTAGTTTAAAAGTTATACTGTTATGTTTACACTGGGGGCACAGTGGAGAACAATTAAAAAAAAATACATAAAAATTAATACAAATATTTAGTTTTTTTTAAATATTTTTTCCGTCGATAAAATGAAGCATAGATTCCCTCATTTTGATATGTGCACATTATAAAGACACACTGTATATCAATAATGAGCACATGTGTTTTGTAGTTTTATGTTTCAATTAGGAACAATAATAGTAATAATGTTAAAAATGCTTTCTTTCTTTTCAGGACCAGAGAACTAAATTCGCTGGAAGTGCGATAACTTGATATGTAACGCGTTTATAAATGTATAATTTCGAATAAAATTAATATATTAGGTACACACGGCTACAGATCAAGCTATACATTTCCAGTATAAGCTGATCTCGCATTGTATAGGATTTCCTTACAATAAGAGGTCAGTGTAAACTGGAAATGTATAGCTTGATGTGTAGCCGTGTGTATCTATTGTTTTTGTACTCTTTTAAATTGATATTAAATGTAAATATTCATACTTGCATGTGTTTATTTGCCTACCCAAAGAAAGTGTAATAAATCTATCTATCTAAATTAAATGCTGTTTGTTGGTAAGCACATCATTGAGAGCGGCTGGACCGATGCGGCTATTTTTGTTTTATAATGTTCGCGATAGTCCACACTAGGTTTTAATGGAAAGAGTTTTGAAAAAGTTTCCTGACATATTTTTAAATTCGGGAATAACTTAACATCCTTTTAGCTATGGGATTTTTGTATGAATTATTTAAAATTTGACAAGACAACGTCTGTAGGGTCAGCTAGTAACAATAATTAAATTAGATGTATTGTTAAATTTGATGTATTGTTATATTAGATGTATTATTAAATTAGAAGTACCTATTATTAAATTAGATGTATTATTAAATAATATGTATATTAAATTAGATGTATTGTTAAATTAGATGTATTATTAGAAGCTGACTGCCTCGTTGGTCTAGTGACCACTAGCGCTACTGCTGAGCATGAGGTCCTGAGTTCGATTCCCGGATCGGGCAAAGTGTTTTTGGGTTTTTCCATCTGGAATTTCTCAGTGGCAGCCTGGACTCTGGATTTGTGACCGGTTGATGGCAATAGGCTCGCCCCCTGTTGCATGGGACTTGAACATAACGGGCGAAATGTGTGTGTATGTGGGTGTGTGTGGGTGTGTGTAGGTGCACCCCTGCCTCACCCTTCAGGGCAGTAAGGCGTGATGTTATGTAATGTTATTAAGCTGAACAGTTCAGAAAAATCGGAAGTAATTATATTTATACTTTAACCTTTTATAATCTTTAATCATGAATAATATACAATACAAAATAATCTATAATTATATTAATTATAGTACTGTCAAATTATTGATTAATTAGTAGTAATGACTCGGAAGTCATTATCATTTTAATATTTACCTATTCCTTGTTTCAAAAATATCTGTATATCTAGAATCTACATGCATTGCGTCATACTCACACCGCACGAATATGGGTTATGAATTTAAGATGTAGGTAACCAAAATTATTTTAGACAGATACATGGGTCACGAGGGTACAGGGTTGCCCCTTTGAATACCACAAAAAGTTATACCTGCGTATAATACAATATTTTGATTCAGGGACACGCGTCCTTACTTGGGATATTCGTCATGATCACCCTCCTGCCTAGGTTTGTTCTCGGAGGCCCGCTGTCTTTAGCACGGACCTGGTTGTGAACTGTAGGCTTAGATAGGCAGTCAGTTAGTTGTTATCGAAGCCAGAGAGTGATGCTCATGTTACAACAGGATTATCAGTGGCAGCAAACCATTTTTTTTATTTTTTTATGGTAACCAAACCCGCCTCGTGTTCTCTCGCACACTTGCACCGGGGGCTACGGGGGCACTTAAGCACTCTTCAACGCAGCCCTCGACTGGTGCCGGCCAGGTGCGGCCGACCGGTGCGGGCTCCGTCTGGTCAAGCAGGGGCGACGACGCAGGGGCAGGGGTGACGTATTTGACCCCCCCGCAACGTTTAAGTGGGCGCGCATGGAACACTACACTCCACCACCTCCAGTATAAAAAAACGTCGCCGAATCCGCTGTCCCTGGACCCATTTAGATGAGCCGGAAGAGGGCATTGTCTGCCCTCTGCCGACGCCTGGTACTACTGTTGCGAGCCGAGAGAGCACTCGAAAAGTGGCCGTAACCCATCAGCAACCTTATTGTAGAAATAATAAAGACCACTGTGATTTGACAGTGATGCAATATCAGAGGTGAAATGACTGTAGGATGGTACTCAACGTCAAATCGTTACTAAACCCAGTGGAAGAGATATGGTGGTTTATTCTTACACTGCACCAAAAAAATATACCAAGGTCATCGTCATCTAGGTACTTAGCCTATTCTCAATTATGTTGGGGTCAGCTTCCAGTCTAACCGGAATACCGGTATTTTACCTGGAACGCCTGCCTATCTGACCTCCACAAACCAGCTACTGGCTAAAACGAAACCCATTTGTAAGACTGGTTGTCAGATTTTCGGGTCAATAAGGATACCAAGGTATTTTAATAAATAGATAACAAAGTTTTATCCTCAAAAAGCAAAACTAACTGGTCTTGATGAACGTCGTGAAGACAGGAGGGTTATTCGAGAGGTAGCCATAAAACATAAAAATATCTTAGGGGAAATATATTTTGCGAAAAAGCGGGATTGAAAGGCCTAGACAAAAAAAGTAACATCCCTATTGCGACTTTGTTGTAAGGAATAGGAAATTACGTGAGGTGTTTTTGTTTTGGAACCAGCTATGACCGCGACTACGCTCGCATAAAAAGCTGTTAGTTTTACGTTGAAGAAACCAAAACTACATCTCATAAGATTTATGAAGATTTATTTTATTGAAGACGAATAAGCTTTCATATTTCTAACGACATACTCATTTTTCAACCATAAGACGTCTCGGTCCACAAGTTACATATAAATAACACGCCATGCTTAGCTTAACCGTTAGATATGCTAATTAACTTAGAGAAACCGGTCATGAATACTTACGTAACATCGATCAGGCAATAATTGATTAAATCATGAACCTATGAATAAATAGTCAATTAATTTCTGATTAACCCAAGCGATAGTCAGCTGTTTCGTCCTGCGTGCACTAAGCGCCAATGAGCGGGGTTCGATGCGTTCTCCCCATTTGGCAAACACTGGCTAAGATTGAAATTAGATTAGAAAATCAAAGAGAAGAATAGCTGTCGTAATCACGTCGTAATGATCACTTATGAACAGAAGAACATTAAGTGTGAAGTGAAAAATGAAGTCGGAAACTAAACGATTGTCAGAATTCCTTATACCGCTACTTGGATACGCATCTATCTATTGCCAATTTGTAGTTACGAGCTTGCAGAGCCCCGCGGGAATACTGCTCACGAACTCGTCTTCATTCTCATAATAAACTAGTACCTATACTATCTCATTTCTTACAAACTATGTTGCTCCTTTAAATAAATTACAAATTGTATGAAGTTATAAAAATATAGTTCGTTTTGAACGGCTCCTAGCTAGAATGATATGAATAGGTACGCAGACTCACAATAGGAGGATAACGATGTTTGGACATAATTTAATCAAATTCGCTTATCTAGTACCACTTCACTTCACTCGAACAAAAGATGATCGTGTTTAACCAACTAAAAAAAAAGAGGCTATATTTTCGATGATGACTTACCCACATTCTGAACCACAATTTGAAGATTGAGAGCCGCTGGCGCAGTACAAATACGCCGCTATTCTGCTTATAAGTTATAGCCTGATTTATTTATCTTTCATTATGTTATCATTATTTATACTCATAAAAGGAGATTATTTATAATGTGCTTTTAATAATTTCTTGGCAGTTTTATACTTATTTGTGTGGGTGGCATTATTTTTACCCGACTGCCCCAGAAGGAGGGTAATATTTTTCGAGAGTATGTATGTATGGCTATGTTTCTTTGGCACGCTCTGTACTCTAAACAGGATGACGGATTTTAACATAATATGAGGTGTAGTTAGATTCGTCTTAATTGTGGGAGTGACAGGCTACATAATATTTATATATTGCATCTGTGAATACAAAAAAAAGGGAGGGAAAGGTGTTTATTTAAATAAACTACAACAATATTGGTATCAAATAAAAGCTAGTAATGAGTCAATTAATAAATAGTAATACTTATTATACTTATTAATTAATATGTAGGTATATGTATGTATAAATCGCCGACAAATATACCGCCACATACGAACAGAGTTAATAAAACTAAAAAGCATAAATGAAGCAAATTATAAAAAAAAACAGGACTGTATTACAAATAACTGTAAGTAAAGAGAAAAGGAAGCATTATTAACTTTTGAACTTTGTATTTTTGTAAGATATCGCAGGCGGGGATAAACCAATAACCTGAAATGTGGCCTATCTTATGTCTGTATCTGCTATATCTTAGAAAAAACAAAGTTTTAATAGATAATAATGCTTTTTTTCTCTTTTCAGTTATGTGTTTTTGCAGTCGGATATTTGTTTTTTTACTTCTTCTTCTTGAAATGGGATTGGGCGAGTCACGTCAGCCGCATGCATATTGACCCCTGGGCAACAGTCTTCACACGGTGAGTGCTGAGAATGGACAGCGATGGACTTTAAAAGAGACTGTGACCTCTGAGTTTGTTTCGGCCTTTCTTCTCAGAGTAGTCCGATACGAAACGCCGACATCATCTAGTTTTTAAAATATGATTGACGTGTAAAAGTGTTTGTACAAATCTACTTACAGAAATAAAATCATTTATCATTTAGCGCCGCCGAAGCCGCCACAGGAAGAGGCTGTAAGACGACCTAGACGAGTACCGCCAGGGTTGGATCGAGATAGCTTTGTAAAAAAATGTCTGTAAGAATTTGGGGAGGCCTTTTGCTTAGCAGTGGAGCAGTGTAGGTTAACGAAACAAAAAAACTTCTAGAACAGTATCGAAGAAAAATTGAAGGGCACGAATAATATGAAATAGCAAGAATATTGTGGTTTTATTGACCATGAATCAATAGTTATTGCATGTTGCTTATCTGTGTGTGAGTAAGGTTAGGTGCTTACTGCATGTAATGGATAACTCGTTTTTTGTGTAGGTACCTAAGTGCGTTTATCCACCGCACCCGTCACCGGGACATCGCGTCACCGAGAACGAAATGATGGCGCCGAAGTAACGATACAAAAATTTACCATGTATATTTTATTAGAGAAATAAAGCTTTGTAATACGAGAGCACTTAGCAAAGCACCCACTGCATCTCAGGTCTTGTCTCTGCCAACAGCTTCCTCGAATTCTCCGCAGATACACTTCCCTACGCCTTTACAGGTAGAGTTTCTTGCCTATTGTTCTCCATACGAAACTACCTTTTGGAAGGGCCGACTAGATTAAATTCTATATTTTTGTAGGCGTTCAAAAGTGCCTTTTGAAATAAATTATTTGACTTTGACTTTGGTGCGCGACCGCACGTTAGGTTCGTTGCGGATCGCAAAGGAACGATTTACGAAAAGTCACTCTAATGCCGAAGAGTTCTATTCGAACTTACGAGTGTCGCGATCGTATCGACTGGGCCAGTTATATTTCGGCGATCGAAAATTTAGTTAAAAAAAACTTTATTACAATTATTATTTTAATTACCGAAAAACAGTGTATTAAGCTGAAGGCTGATCTTTAACTTAACAAATAAAGATTATGGAATAAAATGTAATTGATCTAATTGCTAGGTTGCTCTTTAATACATAGGTTAGTGGCTTCGTACTCAGCGCAAACGGTTGTTACGCTGAGTTAATTTCTGCCAACCCTGTTTCCTAACCATGTGACCCCAACATGGTTGGGAAACAGGGTTCGCTTCCAGTCTAACCGGATGCAGGTGAGTACACGTATTTTCCATGGAGCCGACGGCGACTGTCTATCTGACCTCCACAACCCAGTTACTGAGTAATACGATTCCCCTTGGTGAGACTGGTTGTCTGACTTGGCTTCTGACGACAACTTCTTCGACTTCTTCTTCTTTCGGCTTCTTCGTGGATCTTTGACAGTCGTTACGGGTAACGACTGTCAAATATCCACGAATGACAGCCGGGACCAACAAAGGCTTAACGTGATTTCCGAGGCACGGAGATGTCTTGGTAGATGAAGATGGTAACCCATCCACGGACCAACCGCGGCAAGCGTAGCGTAACCTGATTGATTGACCCGTGTTGCTGTTATAACGTTGTCACAAGCCTAATGCACACAAAGTAAAGCCCTGTAACTGGTACATACATTGTACATACTTTCATTAATAATCGCATCTGAAATTAAGTGACACCAGAACTGCCATTCTTCTTAATTGTTTCTAGATTCTTTTCAGAATCAGAATCAGAGAATCAGAGCATTTATTTTTTAATAGGTTTTAAAATTATAGCCTGAAATAGGTTATTATACTTTAATTACACATCATTAAACGTTTTAGACAATATAAATTGGAAATAACTTTTTAATGAGGTAGGTACCTACTAATAATTCAATGAACACCGATTAATTTCATGAATTTATTATTTTGATGACCAGTGTATGAAAACAGTCGAATAATAATAATAATAATTTTTATTTCATAACTAGATTGTTTTACAAATTAAACATAGGCTAGTTTTGAGTATAAATGAGTTAAGCATCTGTAGCCGAACTAGGCAAAACCTGTATTTCGGCTATCAGCGCCAAGCCCCTCGGATAATTTTACATTTATCATCGCCAGTAACATTAGTTTTTACAAGATAATTATTAACAGTAGTGTTACCAGTGAGGCAGCAAGCTGCTTCGCTCCAATTCGTCGGCTGGCGGTGAGTCAGACAACGCACGACGCCCCAAAACGCTACCATATATATAATTATGGTCACAAACTCCAACACAGCTTGATCGTAGCGACACACCCACTAGTGGAATACATCGGCAATTTTCGTCTCAACATCGTGAGATATCGTAGCAGTATAAGTCTTCTTTCGGACTTTCGAGTGGCGAGTTGTGGGTTCGATTCCAAGGTTGCGCATTTGGTTTTTCATTTCCACTTTTTGTGATTGTTTGTACTTTTTCTCACAAAAAAGGAGCTATTATTGTTAATTTGTTTTACTAAGTCCTACAAAAAGATATAACAATGCCACTTCAACGATCTCCTTTAAAGACGCACACTCTCTCTGAGTCAGTAGCTGAATCGAGCACAGGCTCTCAAACTCAGACCCTTATGAAAGATCTTACCCCTACCCCTACCGCTACCCCTTCTCCGGCCGTTCCTGAAAACGAACATATAACTACCCGTAAACGTAAACATGTTAATGACTATGCCACCTTTATGAAAGAGATCCATGATATGTTGAAATCTCATACAGCTCAGATGGACAGCAAGTTAGAGTCTATTCAGATAACGAAGGATAATGAAGGAGATAATTTCACAGAACACTGAAATAAAAGAAAAATTAACCACTGTGACTAAGCAATATGATGATTTTGTCATTAGAACAGAGAAGTTGGAAGCTGAGAGGAGATCTGATTTTAACTATATTATTCAGCTAGAAGATCGAATCGACAACTTGGAAAGGATGTCATGCCTGTCGAAAATGGAAATAAGAAATATTCCGAAACCGCCGGGAGAGTCTAAGGAGTACCTGCACAAAATTGTCTCAGAAACGGCTACGGTTCTCGGTGTATCCATCCAACGGCATGAAATTAAGGATTTGTTCCGGCTAAACAGGAAGGAGGGCGTATCACCAATAATAGTGGATTTTACGAACATGCATATTAAAGGCGATTTCATTAAAAATGCACGGAACTTTAATAAGACCAATAAAGAAGATAAGTTAAACACGTCACATATAAAATTAGAGGGCCCTCCTAAGCCGATATTCCTGTCAGAGTGCCTAACACCAAAAGCTCAGCATCTATTCTACCTTGCTAGAAAATTTGCCAAAGAGAATAGCTATGTGTTCTGCTGGACTTCCCTAGGCAAAGTATTTCTAAGAAAAAGTTTGGGAGAAAAGCAAATCCCTATTAAAAACGAAACAGACATAAATCTCCTACATCAAACTAAATGACTAGCTGAGTATTTTTGCACCTATTATCCTACAAACCCGTATTACTATCATAAGTTTTTTATTTTTACATTTTGCATGCTTTGTATTCAATCAAAATTATCTCAAATGTTCACACTGTTAGTAATTAAGTATTTCTGTCATTGCTCTTTCTACTCTTCAAATACTTACATTCACCCTTTGTTTCTGCTCCGTGCATTCACCACACACCGAAATATAACACTCACACATTATTTTTACTAAAACACAAAACACTCTCGTGCATTTCATTGTGTGCCTTTAATACAGCATATTCTGCAGCTTTTGATGTTCCGACGATTTGTCTCTGCTATACCATTGCTTCTAATTTTGTTTCGGTTTCTACCTACAAAGAATATGGTTGATATACAAGATATCGCGAATGACATTGACGATGTAGTCAGTGTCGGCGATGCTATAGCTATTGACATTCCGGAACACTGCAAGGCTGCCTTTAAATCAAGTGCAAAAGCGTTTTCAGTTCTAAATCAAAATATCAGAAGTCTAAACCGTAATTATGAAGGGCTTGCTGTTCTCCTCGAGAGACTAGACATCAATTACGATCTATGCTTTACTTATTATGCTTACAGAATCTTGGCTATCCAAAAATTCGATCATACCTGAAATGGCAAACTACACAACTCACAGTACTAAATCACACCTTAATCAAAATGATGGTATCGTATTATACCTGAAAGATAGCATACACGCGAAGGTCTATGAACCAAATTATTGTGAAGAAGTAAATTGCCTTGTGAAAACAATCAACAACGATTTAGCTGTTGTAACAATGTACAGACCTCCAGCATTCAAAAACCTAGATCCCTTTTTAAAGTCTTTAGATAAAATCTTGTCCAGTATTAAACAATATAAAAACATAGTTTTAATGGGCGATTTAAATATTAATATTAAACTTGAACAGCTGAATCCTAAACTTACAGAATACTTAAATCTGCTGGCGTCCCACGGCCTTCTTACCACCCACATTCTACCGACTAGAGAATCAAACTGTCTTGACCACTGCTTCGTCAAAACAAAACTAAAACCGTTGACTATAGTTTGTAATTCAACCCTAACTGACCACTCGAGTGTTATGTTATCACTACCTCTGAAAATGAATAATAGACCCAAAAAAAACCCTTCCATACAAAAACCGACTACGATGCTGCCATTAGAGACCAGAAACAGATTGACTGGGAAGAAAGATTTCACAATGATGACCCAAACGCAATGATGAACATCTTCTTGAAAACCATCACAGACATCCTTTCGAATCACACAAACACTGTCAAACAGCCTAGGCGACAAATAATCGTTAAGCCCTGGATTACACCAGGTCTATGTAGATGTATGAGGAATCGCGATCAACTACACCAAAAACTAAGAAAGGACCCAGAAAACCCAACCCTTACCATAACTTACAAGCGCTACCGAAATACATGTAATAATCTACTAAAAAACCTTAAAAACAAACATTTTAAATTAGAATTAGATAAGTCTAGTAACAATATAAAAAAACAATGGGGATTGGTAAAAGAAATGGCTAATTTAAACAGCTACCCAAAAATGCCAACAGACCTTTTTTCCACTTATTCAACACACCAGGACGCGTTAAATAACATAAATAGCTACTTTGTCAATGTCGGTAGAAATTTGGCAAACACCATCCTGTCCAGGACCCTCACAAATGAGACAGATCTGAGCAGGCTGTGTAGACCAAAACCGAATTGCGGAACCCTAAACTCTTTCATGCTTCTCCCAACAGACAAATTTGAAATTAAAGATATAATTGCTAACATAAAAGCTAAGAATTCCTCGGGATGGGACGGTGTCTCTACGCTTTTTATTAAAAGAGCAGTGGATTTCCTTATTGCACCACTAGCTCACATATGTAATGCTTGTTTTTCAAAAGGAGTCTTTCCAGATGCCCTTAAAAAGTCTGTCACCATTCCTATATATAAAGCAGGAGACAAAACTCTGGTGTCAAATTATAGACCGGTCTCATTGCTACCTAGTTTTTAAAAAATTCTAGAGAAACTAATAAATAAGAGGCTAAAACACTATCTAGAAACTCATAATCTTATCTCGGGTAATCAGTTCGGGTTCCGGGAAAAAATTTCAACCGCTGACGCTCTTCACAAACTAACTTCGTATGTAGTCGAAAACATGGATAGGGGACAGAAGTCTCTAGGCATATTCCTAGACCTAGCAAAGGCCTTCGACACCGTCTCTATACCCATCCTCCTGAACAAACTCGATACCTTAGGAATTCGAGGAATACCTCTCCAACTTTTCCAAGATTACTTGACAAACAGGAAACAGGTTATAAAAATTGATAACAGTATAAGCTATGAGGAAAATGTCACCTTCGGAGTGCCTCAAGGCAGTGTACTGGGTCCTACGCTGTTTTTAATATATATTAATGACCTCTGCAATTTGCTTCTAGAAAATGGTCAAATAATAACATTTGCAGATGACAAAGTATTATTATTCAGCTCTAACTCGTGGAAAGATGTAACCGAAGAAGCAAATAAAGGTTTTGCTCTAGTAACATCGTGGCTGGACAATCATCTTTTGACACTTAATCTTGACAAAACGAAATATATTACATTCACAATTAACAATAGAACTCAACCGCCTCCTAACGCAATAACTATACAAACTCACCATTGCAACAATCGAAGTACTTGTCATTGTAACCCAATCACCAGAACCAATTCCATAAGATATCTCGGTGTTATAGTAGACCAAAACTTAAACTGGAAAGAACACGTCATTAAGATAAATAATCGCGTAAGAAAGCTAATTTATTATTTACGGTGAGTGCTGAGAATGGACAGCGATGGACTTTAAAAGAGACTGTGACCTCTGAGTTTGTTTCGGCCTTTCTTCTCAGAGTAGTCCGATACGAAACGCCGACATCATCTAGTTTTTAAAATATGATTGACGTGTAAAAGTGTTTATCATTTAGCGCCGCGCCGCCGAAGCCGCCACAGGAAGAGGCTGTAAGACGACCTAGACGAGTACCGCCAGAGTTGGATCGAGATAGCTTTGTAAAAAAAATTCTGTAAGAATTTGGGGAGGCCTTTTGCTTAGCAGTGGAGCAGTGTAGGTTAACGAAATAAAAAAACTTCTAGAACAGTATCGAAGAAAAATTGAAGGGCACGAATAATATGAAATAGCAAGAATATTGTGGTTTTATTGACCATGAATCAATAGTTATTGCATGTTGCTTATCTGTGTGTGAGTAAGGTTAGGTGCTTACTGCATGTAATGGATAACTCGTTTTTTGTGTAGGTACCTAAGTGCGTTTATCCACCGCACCCGTCACCGGGACATCGCGTCACCGAGAACGAAATGATGGCGCCGAAGTAACGATACAAAAATTTACCATGTATATTTTATTAGAGAAATAAAGCTTTGTAATACGAGAGCACTTAGCAAAGCACCCACTGCATCTCAGGTCTTGTCTCTGCCAACAGCTTCCTCCAATTCTCCGCAGATACACTTCCCTACGCCTTTACAGGTAGAGTTTCTTGCCTATTGTTCTCCATACGAAACTACCTTTTGGAAGGACCGACTAGATTCAATTCTATATTTTTGTAGGCGTTCAAAAGTGCCTTTTGAAATAAATTATTTGACTTTGACTTTGGTGCGCGACCGCACGTTAGGTTCGTTGCGGATCGCAAAGGAACGATTTACGAAAAGTCACTCTAATGCCGAAGAGTTCTATTCGAACTTACGAGTGTCGCGATCGTATCGACTGGGCCAGTTATATTTCGGCGATCGAAAATTTAGTTAAAAAAAACTTTATTACAATTATTATTTTAATTACCGAAAAACAGTATATTAAGCTGAAGGCTGATCTTTAACTTAACAAATAAAGATTATGGAATAAAATGTAATTGATCTAATTGCTAGGTTGCTCTTTAATACATAGGTTAGTGGCTTCGTACTCAGCGCAAACGCTTGTTACGCTGAGTTAATTTCTGCCAACCCTATTTCCTAACCATGTGACCCCAACATGGTTGGGAAACAGGGTTGGCTTCCAGTCTAACCGGATGCAGGTGAGTACACGTATTTTCCATGGAGCCGACGGCGACTGTCTATCTGACCTCCACAACCCAGTTACTGAGTAATACGATTCCCCTTGGTGAGACTGGTTGTCTGACTTGGCTTCTGACGACAACTTCTTCGACTTCTTCTTCTTTCGGCTTCTTCGTGGATCTTTGACAGTCGTTACGGGTAACGACTGTCAAATATCCACGAATGACAGCCGGGACCAACAAAGGCTTAACGTGATTTCCGAGGCACGGAGATGTCTTGGTAGATGAAGATGGTAACCCATCCACGGACCAACCGCGGCAAGCGTAGCGTAACCTGATTGATTGACCCGTGTTGCTGTTATAACGTTGTCACAAGCCTAATGCACACAAAGTAAAGCCCTGTAACTGGTACATACATTGTACATACTTTCATTAATAATCGCATCTGAAATTAAGTGACACCAGAACTGCCATTCTTCTTAATTGTTTCCAGATTCTTTTCAGAATCAGAATCAGAGAATCAGAGCATTTATTTTTTAATAGGTTTTAAAATTATAGCCTGAAATAGGTTATTATACTTTAATTACACATCATTAAACGTTTTAGACAATATAAATTGGAAATAACTTTTTAATGAGGTAGGTACCTACTAATAATTCAATGAACACCGATTAATTTCATGAATTTATTATTTTGATGACCAGTGTATGAAAACAGTCGAATAATAATAATAATAATTTTTATTTCATAACTAGATTGTTTTACAAATTAAATATGTATTATAAATGAGTTAAGCATCTGTAGCCGAACTAGGCAAAACCTGTATTTCGGCTATCAGCGCCAAGCCCCTCGGATAATTTTACATTTATCATCGCCAGTAACATTAGTTTTTACAAGATAATTATTTACAGTAGTGTTACCAGTGAGGCAGCAAGCTGCTTCGCTCCAATTCGTCGGCTGGCGGTGAGTCAGACAACGCACGACGACCCAAAACGCTACCATATATATATGGTCACAAACTCCAACACAGCTTGATCGTAGCGACACACCCACTAGTGGAATACATCGGCAATTTTCGTCTCAACATCGTGAGATATCGTAGCAGTATAATGCCCGTTTTCACCAATAGCCCCTAAACAGTAACTTATGTAAGGTTCTCCTATTTTAGGGGACCCTTCAAATCATCCCCTTACCTAAATTCTGTTTCACCATCCTATGGGCTACTTACGTAAGAGTCCCCTAGATAAGTGACGTATAGTGCGGAGGTACTGCGGAAACGTTTATCGATAAATTATTCGAGTTGACGATTTTATTGATATTTAGCTGAAAAAACAAGAAAAAACACGTAATTTCACTCAGATTATTTGAAAAAGTAGGATCTGCACCGTTTAAATATTAGATAAATAATAAAAAGTTAACATTTTCTTTTTTTGGCTGTATGGCGAACGCCATTGCCTAATAAAGTCGCAGTGAAATTTTGAAGTCACGTGACTTGACTAGACATAAGTGATGAATGATGATGTGACTTTTCGTTAGTTTGTTGTGTTTGTGTGATTGCGTGTTCTTTTTCTAGTATTTTGTTACTTATATATATAATGGCAGAAAAGAGGAAACGTGGACAAAATTTTTCATTAGAAGATAAAGATAAGTTGATAAAGCTCCAGCACAAAGAAACTATTTTAAATTAAATTAAATTAAATTTATTTATTTGATTCAGACACATAGTCCATACTGCAATACAATTTCATTTAAAATAAAAAGACAGATGGGGCCACAAATGAGGCGAAAAACAGTGCGTGGATAGCCATCACAAATTCTTTTAATTCTACTTCAAACACACACAGGTATGAGAAATATACGTTCCTTAAGAGCGTTTATAAAATTATAATTATTATTATTATTTATTTATCAATTATATATTTTTTTAGAAATACTGATGCCGTTTAGATCTGCTATTGATAATAATTGATTGCCTGTCGCATAAAATCTAAGGGAACACAGTAGTTGGTTCATCGGTGCCACACATTTATTTCTGTAAATAAGATACAAGTAATTATGTACAAAGTTCCATAAATACAAAATTAAGCAAGTAGCTACCTACACGTAAGTAGTAAGTAGTAGGCACTTTACCCAATTCACTAGAGAGGTATCTAGGTACTTACCTGTCATCGTGGAATTCTAATAAATGTTAAATTTTTTGCAATATAAATAAAACACTCTCCTTAGATAACCTATATCTAATGAAAAAGTCTTTGTCATCATATTTGCTAAAATCCTTCGATCTTTCGCGGTAAATACGAGGTTGGCATAACAAGCTTCGGTTACTTAAAAACTCTGTCTTCAATTATTTTGCTTCTAAAGCTTCATATACATCGTTGTCACTATCCATTTTATCTCGTTAATTATGAGTAATCTTGGTCGGTCACAAAATAACCTAAAAATATGTGTCACCTAAGTGTTACGGGGTCGTCAATCCATCCCCTAAATTAAAAGGCCCCCTTAATGCTTTAGGTGTCACTTAAACGTTGGTGAAATTAAAACTTGCGTTAGGTGCCCCTTATATTTGTTTAGGGGACACTTAAATTTTAGGGGCTATTGGTGAAAACGGGCATTAGTCTTCTTTCGGACTTTCCAGTGGCGAGTTGTGGGTTCGATTCCAAGGTTGCGCATTTGGTTTTACATTTCCACTTTTTGTGATTGTTTGTACTTTTTCTCACAAAAAAGGAGCTATTATTGTTAATTTGTTTTACTAAGTCCACGGAGCAGAAACAAAGAGGAGGTGTTGTAAAGTCATTCTCCATACAAACGTAGTGTCGCAGCCTCGCGGGGTGCGGGGGGAGCCCAAACAGCTGAAAGCCATCTAGTGGCTAGTAGCAAAATCAACTCATAGGCAAATTAGACAGATGTCCTAAGATGTCGTAAGAGTTCTGCTATGTTTCATTAAGTGTCGCTTTTATTGTAAGGAGCCGGATTCAGGTTTAATAGTTTTATAATATACAGATATAGTTTTATTTCTATTATGTCCGACCGAAATACATTTTTTGACTGAAACCGAAAACGAATTTCGGCAGCGGTTTCAGATTCGGCCGAAACCGAAACTTCCAGAAATTAACAAGTGTGAGGGAAAAATAAAGAAAACGTTTTTATAATCATAGTTTTATTTTTTATCTTTAAATCTTCTCCTCTTCTAAATTTTTCTTCTGAACTTAGTTACCGAAACTAAACCGAATTCCGTTTTTTGCCGAAACTCGGCATCTATTTGACTTCACTTTTCATATAGCATATATTATGTAGGTATGTGCTTATCAAAAAAGTCTGAGTACGGACCTGCAATTTGTCACTACTTCCGCTACTTGCCGATAGGGGGCGGCAATTACCGAACATTCGAGAAGAAATAAATTACAAATTTAATTTTAATTTTACTTACGAGTGGAAAGATATCTTTATTCCGTTTGAATTTGATTGATCCGTATAACTTCTGCAAGATAAAACAGCATTTCATGTTAATGCAATGAGTATGGGTCGGGAATACTTTTTAATCGTATAAAAGACTAAACAAATACATGACAACCTATCCGCTTCACAACGACAGTTGTACTGACGAAAGCGCCGCCTGGTCGCAAGTAGTGCAACTACCGTGTGACGTAACGACTACATTGGTGGCTGATGGACTACTTTGATTGCAACACCTCCTCTTTGTTTCTGCTCCGTGACTAAGTCCTACAAAAAGATATAACAATGCCACTTCAACGATCTCCTTTAAAGACGCACACTCTCTCTGAGTCAGTAGCTGAATCGAGCACAGGCTCTCAAACTCAGACCCTTATGAAAGATCTTACCCCTACCCCTACCGCTACCCCTTCTCCGGCCGTTCCTGAAAACGAACATATAACTACCCGTAAACGTAAACATGTTAATGACTATGCCACCTTTATGAAAGAGATCCATGATATGTTGAAATCTCATACAGCTCAGATGGACAGCAAGTTAGAGTCTATTCAGATAACGAAGGATAATGAAGGAGATAATTTCACAGAACACTGAAATAAAAGAAAAATTAACCACTGTGACTAAGCAATATGATGATTTTGTCATTAGAACAGAGAAGTTGGAAGCTGAGAGGAGATCTGATTTTAACTATATTATTCAGCTAGAAGATCGAATCGACAACTTGGAAAGGATGTCATGCCTGTCGAAAATGGAAATAAGAAATATTCCGAAACCGCCGGGAGAGTCTAAGGAGTACCTGCACAAAATTGTCTCAGAAACGGCTACGGTTCTCGGTGTATCCATCCAACGGCATGAAATTAAGGATTTGTTCCGGCTAAACAGGAAGGAGGGCGTATCACCAATAATAGTGGATTTTACGAACATGCATATTAAAGGCGATTTCATTAAAAATGCACGGAACTTTAATAAGACCAATAAAGAAGATAAGTTAAACACGTCACATATAAAATTAGAGGGCCCTCCTAAGCCGATATTCCTGTCAGAGTGCCTAACACCAAAAGCTCAGCATCTATTCTACCTTGCTAGAAAATTTGCCAAAGAGAATAGCTATGTGTTCTGCTGGACTTCCCTAGGCAAAGTATTTCTAAGAAAAAGTTCGGGAGAAAAGCAAATCCCTATTAAAAACGAAACAGACATAAATCTCCTACATCAAACTAAATGACTAGCTGAGTATTTATGGCACCTATTATCCTACAAACCCGTATTACTATCATAAGTTTTTTATTTTTACATTTTGCATGCTTTGTATTCAATCAAAATTATCTCAAATGTTCACACTGTTAGTAATTAAGTATTTCTGTCATTGTTCTTTCTACTCTTCAAATACTTACATTCACCCTTTGTTTCTGCTCCGTGCATTCACCACACACCGAAATATAACACTCACACATTATTTTTACTAAAACACAAAACACTCTCGTGCATTTCATTGTGTGCCTTTAATACAGCATATTCTGCAGCTTTTGATGTTCCGACGATTTGTCTCTGCTATACCATTGCTTCTAATTTTGTTTCGGTTTCTACCTACAAAGAATATGGTTGATATACAAGATATCGCGAATGACATTGACGATGTAGTCAGTGTCGGCGATGCTATAGCTATTGACATTCCGGAACACTGCAAGGCTGCCTTTAAATCAGGTGCAAAAGCGTTTTCAGTTCTAAATCAAAATATCAGAAGTCTAAACCGTAATTATGAAGGGCTTGCTGTTCTCCTCGAGAGACTAGACATCAATTACGATCTATGCTTTACTTATTATGCTTACAGAATCTTGGCTATCCAAAAATTCGATCATACCTGAAATGGCAAACTACACAACTCACAGTACTAAATCACACCTTAATCAAAATGATGGTATCGTATTATACCTGAAAGATAGCATACACGCGAAGGTCTATGAACCAAATTATTGTGAAGAAGTAAATTGCCTTGTGACAACAATCAACAACGATTTAGCTGTTGTAACAATGTACAGACCTCCAGCATTCAAAAACCTAGATCCCTTTTTAAAGTCTTTAGATAAAATCTTGTCCAGTATTAAACAATATAAAAACATAGTTTTAATGGGCGATTTAAATATTAATATTAAACTTGAACAGCTGAATCCTAAACTTACAGAATACTTAAATCTGCTGGCGTCCCACGGCCTTCTTACCACCCACACTCTACCGACTAGAGAATCAAACTGTCTTGACCACTGCTTCGTCAAAACAAAACTAAAACCGTTGACTATAGTTTGTAATTCAACCCTAACTGACCACTCGAGTGTTATGTTATCACTACCTCTGAAAATGAATAATAGACCCAAAAAAAAACCCTTCCTACAAAAACCGACTACGATGCTGCCATTAGAGACCTGAAACAGATTGACTGGGAAGAAAGATTTCACAATGATGACCCAAACGCAATGATGAACATCTTCTTGAAAACCATCACAGACATCCTTTCGAATCACAAAAACACTGTCAAACAGCCTAGGCGACAAATAATCGTTAAGCCCTGGATTACACCAGGTCTATGTAGATGTATGAGGAATCGCGATCAACTACACCAAAAACTAAGAAAGGACCCAGAAAACCCAACCCTTACAATAACTTACAAGCGCTACCGAAATACATGTAATAATCTACTAAAAAACCTTAAAAACAAATATTTTAAATTAGAATTAGATAAGTCTAGTAACAATATAAAAAAAACAATGGGGATTGGTAAAAGAAATGGCTAATTTAAACAGCTACCCAAAAATGCCAACAGACCTTTTTTCCACTTATTCAACACACCAGGACGCGTTAAATAACATAAATAGCTACTTTGTCAATGTCGGTAGAAATTTGGCAAACACCATCCTGTCCAGGACCCTCACAAATGAGACAGATCTGAGCAGGCTGTGTAGACCAAAACCGAATTGCGGAACCCTAAACTCTTTCATGCTTGTCCCAACAGACAAATTTGAAATTAAAGATATAATTGCTAACATAAAAGCTAAGAATTCCTCGGGATAGGACGGTGTCTCTACGCTTTTTATTAAAAGAGCAGTGGATTTCCTTATTGCACCACTAGCACACATATGTAATGCTTGTTTTTCAAAAGGAGTCTTTCCAGATGCCCTTAAAAAGTCTGTCACCATTCCTATATATAAAGCAGGAGACAAAACTCTGGTGTCAAATTATAGACCGGTCTCATTGCTACCTAGTTTTTCAAAAATTCTAGAGAAACTAATAAATAAGAGGCTAAAACACTATCTAGAAACTCATAATCTTATCTCGGGTAATCAGTTCGGGTTCCGGGAAAAAATTTCAACCGCTGACGCTCTTCACAAACTAACTTCGTATGTAGTCGAAAACATGGATAGGGGACAGAAGTCTCTAGGCATATTCCTAGACCTAGCAAAGGCCTTCGACACCGTCTCTATACCCATCCTCCTGAACAAACTCGATACCTTAGGAATTCGAGGAATACCTCTCCAACTTTTCCAAGATTACTTGACAAACAGGAAACAGGTTATAAAAATTTATAACAGTATAAGCTATGAGAAAAATGTCACCTTCGGAGTGCCTCAAGGCAGTGTACTGGGTCCTACGCTGTTTTTAATATATATTAATGACCTCTGCAATTTGCTTCTAGAAAATGGTCAAATAATAACATTTGCAGATGACAAAGTATTATTATTCAGCTCTAACTCGTGGAAAGATGTAACCGAAGCAGCAAATAAAGGTTTTGCTCTAGTAACATCGTGGCTGGACAATCATCTTTTGACACTTAATCTTGACAAAACGAAATATATTACATTCACAATTAACAATAGAACTCAACCGCCTCCTAACGCAATAACTATACAAACTCACCATTGCAACAATCGAAGTACTTGTCATTGTAACCCAATCACCAGAACCAATTCCATAAGATATCTCGGTGTTATAGTAGACCAAAACTTAAACTGGAAAGAACACGTCATTAAGATAAATAATCGCGTAAGAAAGCTAATTTATATTTTTAAAACGATTAGAAATGCATGTGACATTAAGCTATTAATAAAAATCTATTTAGCATTATGCCAATCCATACTGGTGTACGGCCTGAATGTGTGGGGTGGAACCTCAAAAACAACCATGTTGTCTGTCGAAAGAGCCCAACGCATAGTACTTAAAGTAAATTCTCGCAAAAAGGACACTTATCCGACACACCTACTTTACTCAGAACTAGGAGTCCTTACGGTGAGAAAATTATTCATTAAGCAACAGATCATGGCACAGCATAAAATAAAACCGCACTTTGCTAAGAGGCGGCGATTAGATATAGTTTATACCATACCCAAATTTAGAACATCTTTTGCACATAAATTTCACAATTATCTCGGTCCTAGCCTTTACAACAAAATAAGCAAAGATCTAAAATTGAAGAATCTCGATAGCCATACAAGCAAAAAAGCTATTGAAAGATATTTGAAAGCACTAGACTACGACAGCACTGAAAAACTACTTTAGAACGTTGTTATAATCAGGGCACATAAATAAATAAATAATAAAGCACTCTTAACTGTACACATACAGAAATACACACATACATAAAACATATACACATATACATACACCTAAACACAGACAATTATTATCGTTTGTAACTTAATTAATATAATTACCTATACAGTACGTAATCAAACTGCTGCTATGTGACTAACTGGAACCTTGTGGGAATCTGTTGTTCTAGGGTTGAGGAAGACTATCCCCTCGTGATACAGTTTATACTAGTACGAGTGGATAGGGCGAATCAGTCTAAAGACAGCCAAACCAACATATTTACAGTGTACCATTTCACATTCAACGATCTGTTTATTTTGTGTCTATTATTAAGTTACTCTGTATGGTTGTCTCAAATTTGTGATTAAATATATTATTATTATTATTATTTTACGCATCTTATTTTTATTAAATATAATAGAGCAGAGTATGAATGCGTGACCTCTCATCATGTGGAATGAAGTGTGAGTGTGTGAATTGAGAGAGGGTGTGTCGGGGTGTGTAAGTGTGTGTAGTCCATGATAAAGTTAAACATTTGGAAGTTTATGAGTGTGATCTGTGTGAATTTTGTAAGTATCAATCCAACAATATTACTATACTCTTTGGTTAATGCTAACATAACGTGATCATTATGCGATAATTATTCCATTACTTCACTCAATAGGCTGAATAGAAAACGAATACAGCAGATCGTAACCTTTTTTTTTGGTAGATTACCTTTTAAATTATCATAATTACGATATACCTTTGTGGAGCTAAGCAGTCAATCATCATGACATTTTTAAGAACGATTATTTTATTCAATTTAAAAAAAAAAGTAAATACGAGTAGCTTAGCGGTTTACGTGTTTTGCTAATCTAAGTTGTAAGTTTGATTCCACAATTGAGGCGATAAGTCCTCTCTTTGAGGAGTGGCTAGAGAGGCACCACAGCATCCTCACCTTCCGCCTGACGCAGGTACTCACCAGACACGGTTGATTCGGAAGGTTCCTGTTCCGGATAAGGCGGGAGGAAACGCCCGGGTGTCACCATTATGTGGATCGCTCAGAGGACACGGTGGAGCATACGGTGAAGGTCTGCCCTGCTTGGGCGGAGCACCGCCGTGTCCTCGTGGAGGCGATCGGCGGTGGCGATTTCTCGCGTCCAGCCCTGGCCCAGGCCATGGTACTGAGCGAGAGGGCTTGGGAAGCCGTCACCTCCTTCTGCGAAGCAGTAATGCTCGCGAAGGAGGAGGCGGAATGCGTGAGGGAGAGGAAAAATTCGCGCCCTCACGCCCCTAGCCGCTGCAGGAGACGCCCTGGGCGTAGGGAATCACAAGCCTATTACCGGTCACCGCAAGAGTCTGACACGCCCTCCCGCTCTGCCTAGAGCGGGAGAAGTTATTTGATGATTTACTACCCTCAAAAAAAAAATGTGACAGTTAATGAGAAATCCCGTGAGTTTACAATCTAATATTATATTATTTTTGTGATAGCCGTTCTTTAGTAATAGTCTGTAAGAATACATCAGGCAGTATATTAATGTTGCGCCCGCGCACATAAGGTAGTAGTAAGTAGGGGGCGTTCATGAATTCACTACAAACGAAAAACTTCGAAAGCAATGGGAAATTGCTACTGAACGCTGCGGGGTCGACCTCAGGACAAGCTGCTTTTCACACGGACAACCGCCGTCGGTGTCGCTCCCGCGTCACCAGTCCTGACACTCTGTATTTTGCTGCTGAGACCAAAACTACAAATGTAGTATACAGTGAACCTTTATAAAAATGCGGCTGTCATTTTAGTATATGGTGGAATCTACTTTCAGGCGAACGAAGTCGCGGGAAAAAACTCGTCGTTTGATAATACTTAGCGTAAATAAAATTTATAACATGGGCAACATCGCACGGCAGCAAAAATCAATTTTCTGAATCATCCACTCATACTATTATATATTGGCGTAATAATAACCTATTCATTCCTTAATGCTCACATTATGTGTGGTCATAAATGTCAACATATATAATAATAATTATTAAGTCATAAAGGACCTATATAAGCGACAGCAAATAGCACTGTGGCAACAATTATACAAAAGATTCCTATCGCGTTAGAGATGCGTTCCTTCAGTGTAGTGTTGATACTAGTAGTGGTCGCAATGGCGAGCGCAGCTCCTACTTCAGATAAACCACATTACGACTTGAGCAATGCGAAAGCCTTGTTTCAGGACTTCATAAAGGAGTACAACAGGAATTACAAAGATGCCGCGGATAAAGACGCACACTACCATGCCTTTGTCGCGAGTTTGGAACAGATCAATAAGTTGAATGAATTGAGCTCTAGTGCTACTTTTGACATTAACAAATTCGCTGATTACACCGAAGATGAGAGGAAGAACATGTTTGGATTAAAAAGTGAGTAAAATTTTGGAAATTCATATTTTAATAAACGCAGTTTCGATAAAAATATTGACACAATTTTCAATATTAGATGTATACAGGGTTATTGGTAAAACACTATCAACCGCTTAAGGGGTCATTGTACTCATCACTATGAACAACTTTTATAACTAAATAGCCAACTTTTATAACGAAAATAGTAACGACGTCAAATAGCAATTACTTGTTTTTATATATCCAATGTAGTAATTGTATATTTAAATAAAAAGTAGTTGCTAGGAGGTCTGGGAACGATTCTGATCAATGATATTGTAAATCAAAATAGGTAGATGGTTATAGACGCTCCGCAAGTGGCACGCAAAACTTGGCTAACTGCGTATCGTCTTGTCGCTGTTTCGCTCACGATAATTACGACATGTAGTTCTACTTCCACCTGTCATCTAATAGTATGACATTGTGCTGTTTTTTTCAGATCGAATGTTGGGTAGGTAACCCATCTACCACTGTTTACTTATTTTTTTTTTTTTTATTTATTGAGCAAGGCACACCAACGATATATTTACAAGGATATAAACTCAAACTCAAAGCATTTATTTCAAATAAACCAATTACAGGCACTTTTGAATTGTCAAGGTGTCGGTCAGTCAGAAAGATGAAGCTAGTTGCCCATTCCAAAGCGTAGTAGGTACCTATGGAGAAGAACGGGCAAGAAACTCCATGGACACTCTTTTAAATCAAAATATTGTTACAAAAAAAGTGGTTACATCATTCATGTTGTAATTATACCTACATGTGAGAACGATGTAGAAACACGTGCACGTTAAAAGCGTCCGTAATAAAAAGATAATTAAACAATTATGGAATTAAAATAAGCCGTGGCAGCTAAGAAATGACCAGTGCCCACTGACGGCGCCCGTTCACGAACATGACGAATGCTATCAATAGATAATCACGAGTCTTCAATACTGTGTAAATACATCACTTATAGGCATGCACAACATTCTTACTTATAAGTGAAGTGTAATTATATTATTATCATTGATTCTGTTGCCGTAATAATAGTTTTTAGAATTTTTGTCCATCTGTCTGTGTGTCTGGATGTATTTTCCGGATTGGCGCAAAAACGGCTGAACGGATTTGGATGCAATTTGGCACACAGATAGTTTATAACCTGGATTAAAAGTTTTAGTATTGGTGTAAAGTTCTCTTATACCTCCATAGAAAAGGGAGGATCCTCCGGCCAGACGGGTGTCGTGTCTGGTGGGCAACTGTTGATGATTGATGTCGGGAAGTTGTATACAATGCTAGTCGCACGATAAACTCTGCTTGCGCGATGCAGGATTTGCGTGACGTCAGTATGACGCGCAGCTCGCATGTGGCGATGTAGATACTGCTACAAACACATAGGGTACTTTCGATCCCGGTAGTAAGTTCCCGTGGGATATATTTCGACGTTCACGCGGGCGAAGCCGTGGGCGTGCGCTAGTATATTATACACCCAGACGTGCATGATCAATGCTTTTGGTACCAAATCCATAGTCTGTCCCTACCTGTAGTCATTTATTTTCCAAAAAAGATTCTCGTATCATTAGTTTATTGAAACATTGTATCCTGCCGTAACAACGACGTCAATAATTACAATATTGTACTGTACTGTCTCTCCTTAATACAAGTTGCTCAGCTACCTAGCTAGGAGAACAGTAGTTCACCCCGTACAAATATTTGTTAGTATAAGTACTACGCTTACAAAATAATGCTGCGAATTGCGATCCTATGCGAGACAGAGCCCCAGCGCTGGTTTTCAGCGACACCCGGCGTTGTTGTGATTTGATTCGATAAAATGAAGCATAGATTCCCTCATTTTGATATGTGCACATTATAAAGACACACTGTATATCAATAATGAGCACATGTGTTTTGTAGTTTTATGTTTCAATTACAATAATAGTAATAATGTTAAAAATGCTTTCTTTCTTTTCAGGACCAGAGAACTAAATTCGCTGGAAGTGCGATAACTTGATATGTAACGCGTTTATAAATGTATAATTTCGAATAAAATTAATATATTAGGTACGCACGGCTACAGATCAAGCTATACAATTCCAGTATAAGCTGATCTCGCATTGTATAGGATTTCCTTACAATAAGAGGTCAATGTAAACTTGAAATGTATAGCTTGATGTGTAGCCGTGTGTAGGTACCTATTGTTTTTGTACTCTTTTAAATTGTTATTAAATGTAAATATTCATACTTGCATGTGTTTATTTGCCTACCCAAAGAAAGTGTAATACATCTATCTATCTAAATTAAATGCTGTTTGTTGGTGAGCACATCATTGAGAGCGGCTGGACCGATGCGGCTATTTTTGTTTTATAATGTTCGCGATAGTCCACTAGGTTTTAATGGAAAGAGTTTTGAAAAAGTTTCCTGACATATTTTTAAATTCGGGAATAACTTAACATCCTTTTAGCTATGGGATTTTTGTATGAATTATTTAAAATTTGACAAGACAACGTCTGTAGGGTCAGCTAGTAACAATAATTAAATTAGATGTATTGTTAAATTTGATGTATTGTTATATTAGATGTATTATTAAATTAGAAGTACCTATTATTAAATTAGATGTATTATTAAATAATATGTATATTAAATTACATGTATTGTTAAATTAGATGTATTATTAAAAGCTGACTGCCTCGTTGGTCTAGTGACCACTAGCGCTACTGCTGAGCATGAGGTCCTGAGTTCGATTCCCGGATCGGGCAAAGTGTTTTTGGGTTTTTCCATCTGGAATTTCTCAGTGGCAGCCTGGACTCTGGATTTGTGACCGGTTGATGGCAATAGACTCGCCCCTATTGCATGGGACTTGAACATAACGGGCGAAATGTGTGTGTATGTGGGTGTGTGTAGGTGCACCCCTGCCTCACCCTTCAGGGCAGTAAGGCGTGATGTTATGTAATGTTATTAAGCTGAACAGTTCAGAAAAATCGGAAGTCATTATATTTATACTATAACCTTTTATAATCTTTAATCATGAATAATATACAATACAAAATAATCTATAATTATATGAATTATAGTACTGTCAAATTATTGATTACTTAGTAGTAATGACTCGGAAGTCATTATCATTTTAATATTTACCTATTCCTTGTTTCAAAAATATCTGTAATTCTAGAATCTACATGCATTGCGTCATACTCACACCGCACGAATATGGGTTATGAATTTAAGATGTAGGTAACCAAAATTATTTTAGACAGATACATGGGTCACGAGGGTACAGGGTTGCCCCTGTGAATACCACAAAAAGTTATACCTGCGTATAATACAATATTTTGATTCAGGGACACCCGTCCTTACTTGGGATATTCGTCATGATCACCCTGCTGCCTAGGTTTGTTCTCGGAGGCCCGCTGTCTTTAGCACGGACCTGGTTGTGAACTGTAGGCTTAGATAGGCAGTCAGTTAGTTGTTATCGAAGCCAGAGAGTGATGCTCATGTTACAACAGGATTATCAGTGGCAGCAAACCATTGTTTTTATTTTTTTTATGGTAACCAAACCCGCCTCGTGTTCTCTCGCACACTTGAGCCGGGGGCTACGGGGGCACTTAAGCACTCTTCAACGCAGCCCTCGACTGGCCAGGTGCGGCCGCCCGGTGCGGGCTCCGTCTGGTCAAGCAGGGGCGACGACGCAGGGGCAGGGGTGACGTATTTGACCCCCCCGCAACGTTTAAGTGGGCGCGCATGGAACACTACACTCCACCACCTCCAGTATAAAAAAACGTCGCTGAATCCGCTGTCCCTGGACCCATTTAGATGAGCCGGAAGAGGGCATTGTCTGCCCTCTGCCGACGCCCGGTACTACAGTTGCGAGCCGAGAGAGCACTCGAAAAGTGGCCGTAACCCATCAGCAACCTTATTGTAGAAATAATAAATACCACTGTGATTTGACAGTGATGCAATATCAGAGGTGAAATGACTATAGGATGGTACTCAACGTCAAATCGTTACTAAACCCAGTGGAAGAGATATGGTGGTTTATTCTTACACTGCACCAAAAAAATATACCAAGGTCATCGTCATCTAGGTACTTAGCCTATTCTCAATTATGTTGGGGTCAGCTTCCAGTCTAACCGGAATACCGGTATTTTACCTGGAACGCCTGCCTATCTGACCTCCACAAACCAGCCACTGGCTAAAACGAAACCCATTTGTAAGACTGGTTGTCAGATTTTCGGGTCAATAAAGATACCAAGGTATTTTAATAAATTGATAACAAAGTTTTATCCTCAAAAAGCAAAACTAACTTGTCTTGATTAACGTCGTGAAGACAGGAGGGTTATTCGAGAGGTAGCCATAAAACATAAAAATATCTTAGGGGAAATATATTTTGCGAATAAGCGGGATTGAAAGGCCTAGACAAAAAAATTAACATCCCTATTGCGACTTTGTTGTAAGGAATAGGAAATTACGTGAGGTGTTTTTGTTTTGGAACCAGCTATGACCGTGACTACGCTCGCATAAAAAGCTGTTAGTTTTACGTTGAAGAAACCAAAACTGAATCTCATAAGATTTATGAAGATTTATTTTATTGAAGACGAACAAGCTATTCGCTTTCATATTTCTAACGACATACTCATTTTTCAATCATAAGACGTCTCAGTCCACTAGTTACTTATAAATAACACGCCGTGCTTAGCTTAACCGTTAGATAGACTAATTAACTTAGAGAAACCGGTCATGAATACTTACGTAACATCGATCAGGCAATAATTGATTAAATCATGAACCTATGAATAAATAGTCAATTAATTTCTGATTAACCAAAGCGATAGTCAGCTGTTTCGTCCTGCGTGCACTAAGCGCCAATGAGCGGGGTTCGATGCGTTCTCCCCATTTGGCAAACACTGGCTAAGATTGAAATTAGATTAGAAAATCAAAGAGAAGAATAGCTGTCGTAATCACGTCGTAATGATCACTTCTGAACAGAAGAACATTAAGTGTGAAGTGAAAAATGAAGTCTGAAACTAAACGATTGTCAGAATTCCTTATACCGCTACTTGGATACGCATCTATCTATTGCCAATTTGTAGTTACGAGCTTGCAGAGCCCCGCGGGAATACTGCTCACGAACTCGTCTTCATTCTCATAATAAACTAGTATACTATCTCATTTCTTACAAACTATGTTGCTCCTTTAAATAAATTACAAATTGTATGAAGTTATAAAAATATAGTTCGTTTTGAACGGCTCCTAGCTAGAATGATATGAATAGGTACGCAGACTCACAATAGGAGGATAACGATGTTTGGACATAATTGAATCAAATTCGCTTATCTAGTACCACTTCACTTCACTCGAACAAAAGATGATCGTGTTTAACCAACTAAAAAAAAAGAGGCTATATTTTCGATGATGACTTACCAACATTCTGAACCACAATTTGAAGATTGAGAGCCGCTGGCGCAGTACAAATACGCCGCTATTCTGCTTATAAGTTATAGCCTGATTTATTTATCTTTCATTATGTTATCATTATTTATACTCATAAAAGGAGTTTATTTATAATGTGCTTTTAATAATTTGTTGGCAGTTTTATACTTATTTGTGTGGGTGGCATTATTTTTACCCGTAATATTTTTCGAGAGTATGTTATGTATGGCTATTTTTCTTTGGCACGCTCTGTACTCTAAACAGGATGACGGATTTTAACATAATATGAGGTGTAGTTAGATTCGTCTTAATTGTAGGAGTGACAGGCTATATAATATTTATATATTGCATCTGTGAATACAAAAAAAAGGGAGGGGAAGGTGTTAAAAGTTATAGCCTGATTTATTTATCTTTCATTATGTTATCATTATTTATACTCATAAAAGGAGTTTATTTATAATGTGCTTTTAATAATTTGTTGGCAGTTTTATACTTATTTGTGTGGGTGGCATTATTTTTACCCGTAATATTTTTCGAGAGTATGTTATGTATGGCTATTTTTCTTTGGCACGCTCTGTACTCTAAACAGGATGACGGATTTTAACATAATATGAGGTGTAGTTAGATTCGTCTTAATTGTAGGAGTGACAGGCTATATAATATTTATATATTGCATCTGTGAATACAAAAAAAAGGGAGGGGAAGGTGTTTATTTAAATAAACTACAACCATATTGGTATCAAATAAAAGCTAGTAATGAGTCAATTAATAAATAGTAATACTTATTATAATTATTAATTAATATGTAGGTATATGTTTGTATAAATCGCCGACATCTATACCGCCACATACGAACAGAGTTAATAAAACTTAAAAGCATAAATGAAGCAAATTATAAAAAAAAAACAGGACGGTATTACAAGTAACTGTAAGTAAAGAGAAAAGGAAGCATTATTAACTTTTGAACTTTGTTTTTTTGTAAGATATCGCGGGCGGGGATAAACCAATAACCTGAAATGTGGCGTATCTTATGTCTGTATCTGCTATATCTTAGAAAAAACAAAGTTTTAATAGATAATAATGCTTTTTTTCTCTTTTCAGTTATGTGTTTTGCAGTCGGATATTTGTTTTTTTACTTCTTCTTCTTGAAAGGGGATTGGGCGAGTCACGTCAGCCGCATGCATATTGACCCCTGGGCAACAGTCTTCACACGGTGAGTGCTGAGAATGGACAGCGATGGACTTTAAAAGAGACTGTGACCTCTGAGTTTGTTTCGGCCTTTCTTCTCAGAGTAGTCCGATACGAAACGCCGACATCATCTAGTTTTTAAAATATGATTGACGTGTAAAAGTGTTTGTACAAATCTACTTACAGAAATAAAATCATTTATCATTTAGCGCCGCCGAAGCCGCCACAGGAAGAGGCTGTAAGACGACCTAGACGAGTACCGCCAGGGTTGGATCGAGATGGCTTTGTAAAAAAATGTCTGTAAGAATTTGGGGAGGCCTTTTGCTTAGCAGTGGAGCAGTGTAGGTTAACGAAACAAAAAAACTTCTAGAACAGTATCGAAGAAAAATTGAAGGTCACGAATAATATGAAATAGCAAGAATATTGTGGTTTTATTGACCATGAATCAATAGTTATTGCATGTTGCTTATCTGTGTGTGAGTAAGGTTAGGTGCTTACTGCATGTAATGGATAACTCGTTTTTTGTGTAGGTACCTAAGTGCGTTTATCCACCGCACCCGTCACCGGGACATCGCGTCACCGAGAACGAAATGATGGCGCCGAAGTAACGATACAAAAATTTACCATGTATATTTTATTAGAGAAATAAAGCTTTGTAATACGAGAGCACTTAGCAAAGCACCCACTGCATCTCAGGTCTTGTCTCTGCCAACAGCTTCCTCGAATTCTCCGCAGATACACTTCCCTACGCCTTTACAGGTAGAGTTTCTTGCCTATTGTTCTCCATACGAAACTACCTTTTGGAAGGGCCGACTAGATTAAATTCTATATTTTTGTAGGCGTTCAAAAGTGCCTTTTGAAATAAATTATTTGACTTTGACTTTGGTGCGCGACCGCACGTTAGGTTCGTTGCGGAACGCAAAGGAACGATTTACGAAAAGTCACTCTAATGCCGAAGAGTTCTATTCGAACTTACGAGTGTCGCGATCGTATCGACTGGGCCAGTTATATTTCGGCGATCGAAAATTTAGTTAAAAAAAACTTTATTACAATTATTATTTTATTTACCGAAAAACAGTGTATTAAGCTGAAGGCTGATCTTTAACTTAACAAATAAAGATTATGGAATAAAATGTAATTGATCTAATTGCTAGGTTGCTCTTTAATACATAGGTTAGTGGCTTCGTAGTCAGCGCAAACGGTTGTTACGCTGAGTTAATTTCTGCCAACCCTGTTTCCTAACCATGTGACCCCAACATGGTTGGGAAACAGGGTTGGCTTCCAGTCTAACCGGATGCAGGTGAGTACACGTATTTTCCATGGAGCCGACGGCGACTGTCTATCTGACCTCCACAACCCAGTTACTGAGTAATACGATTCCCCTTGGTGAGACTGGTTGTCTGACTTGGCTTCTGACGACAACTTCTTCGACTTCTTCTTCTTTCGGCTTCTTCGTGGATCTTTGACAGTCGTTACGGGTAACGACTGTCAAATATCCACGAATGACAGCCGGGACCAACAAAGGCTTAACGTGCTTTCCGAGGCACGGAGATGTCTTGGTAGATGAAGATGGTAACCCATCCACGGACCAACCGCGGCAAGCGTAGCGTAACCTGATTGATTGACCCGTGTTGCTGTTATAACGTTGCCACAAGCCTAATGCACACAAAGTAAAGCCCTGTAACTGGTACATACATTGTACATACTTTCATTAATAATCGCATCTGAAATTAAGTGACACCAGAACTGCCATTCTTCTTAATTGTTTCCAGATTCTTTTCAGAATCAGAATCAGAGAATCAGAGCATTTATTTTTTAATAGGTTTTAAAATTATAGCCTGAAATAGGTTATTATACTTTAATTACACATCATTAAACGTTTTAGACAATATAAATTGGAAATAACTTTTTAATGAGGTAGGTACCTACTAATAATTCAATGAACACCGATTAATTTCATGAATTTATTATTTTGATGACCAGTGTATGAAAACAGTCGAATAATAATAATAATAGTTTTTTGTCAACACTTCATATCAGGTCAACACTTCATATCATTTTTATCATATATTATTCGGATAAATAATTTTTCCTTTTTTTTGATGCAGTTTTTATACTTATATAGTGTAAAACCCAACCTAACCAAAACCCAAATAAATATAATCAGCATCTAAAAATGGACCATTATTCATAAAAAAACTGCCGAACGGGAGGTGACATCTGTCATGTCACCTCCGATATTACATAACTCAATAATAAATTATTGAAAAATGAGAAGATGTTGACGAGACAAGCCGCACGTCAAGCACGACTACCACCTCCGGACTCTTCGCTCAGCTCCGCCTCGCCGCCGCCGGTATCCAGCCCCTCTGTGAGCGCTGTGACGACACCGGCCGCGGCAGTTGCGTCGAGCTCGAGCGACGAGTATTTCTCTCCGCCCACGTCGCCACCACCTGCTCGTCGACGGGGAGGACGCCGGCCGCCGGACGGCTTAGGACCTCGAGGCCCAACGGCCTCTGATAGGGTCCCAGCTCCCGGCGGAAGTGTGCAGCGCATGAGATGGACGAGATCCATTAATGAAAATGTCATGCGCTCATACTATGGGGCTACAGAGGGGGGAAACAATCTGACCGCGTACCGTGTTCGGATGCTCTCTCTTTTTCAGGTGCTTGAGCCAGCTGTCAACGTTTCGGCACAATGACTGTCGGATCAGGTGCGAGTCATCCAGCGTAATCATATGTTGGATGACTCTGTACTTGATCGCCTGCGAAGTGAAATGCAGAGTGGCCATATCATCGCACCCCAGTCGCAGACTGTTGTACATCCGCAGCCCAATACAACGCATGCTGACGAAGGGAGTAATGAAAGGGCTACAAATGTAAGTAGCCAGTGCAATGAGCAATTGAGGAGTGCTTTGGAGGATGCGATTCAGGAATATCGCTTCATGCCGCCCGAACTTAGGCCACGCTTACCTCGTTTGCCCATGCATAACAAAAATAGGGCGCTGGTGGCGGTCCTGGATTCGCAGCTATCAAACTATTTTGATACCTGCGAAGACCTCACCGATATTCATTCAATTCTGTACTGCGCGGCAGTAGCAGCATGTCGTGTAGCTCACGTCAAATTTGCAAATGACACTAGAGCTACACGACCGAAACCAAACGTACCAGCTTGGCAGTGCAGAATTGAACGCCGTATTGGTGGGGCCAGGACGCTCATCGGCAAACTAATCTGCTTCAAGGAGGGCAATACTCGCCCTAGAGTGATGCGCTTTGTGAGACGGGCATTCTCAGGGACTGATATCAGTCCCCAAGACTATATGTCTTGTGTCACAGAGCGCATCGACTTCCTGAAGCAGAAAGTGTATGCATGGGCAAACCGTATTCGTCGGTATAGGCGGCGAGTAGAGCGATACACTCAGAATCGCACCTTCCAGAGCGATGAAAGGTGGGTTTATAGGGGTTGGGAGCGACCGGACCATGGTGTGACTGAGACGTGCCTACCGGATGATGATGCCATGTGTTCCTTCTGGCGCAGCATCTGGTCGGTACCTGTCAGTCACACCGAAGGTGATTGGACTCGGGAAGTCGAGCGAGCCTGCGATCCGATACCAGAAATGGGGGCTATTACCATCTGCCCCCAAGATGTAGCTCGTGCAGTCCGTCCACTACCCAACTGGAAGTCTCCAGGGCCGGATGGACTGCACAACTTTTGGATTAAATGGTTCACAAGATCGCACGCTCGCTTGGCATCTCAGTTTCAGACTACTTTGGAATCTGGTTCGCTACCCCAATTCCTAACGACAGGAATTACCCACCTGCTCCATAAATCAGGTAGCACCGCGGAACCCAAGAACTATAGGCCGATCACGTGTTTACCGACGGTCTATAAAGTTCTTACATCCATTTTGAGAGCTAAAATTAACAAACATATAGACACCAACTCCATCATGTCTGCCTCTCAAAATGGATGTAGGAATAGGTCCCGCGGTACTAAGGAGCTACTCCTCATTGATATGACCATTAGCCAACAGGTTCGTCGTTCCCGAAAGGATCTGTCGACATGTTGGATAGATTATAAGAAGGCCTATGACTCGGTGCCGCATACATGGCTCGTGAGGGTGTTAGAGTTGTATAAAGTAGATACAACTCTTCGCACCTTCCTAATGTCATGTATGCGGCAATGGAGGACGGTCCTTCACTATCCAGGATGTCGAAATATTCATGGGAATAGCGAACCGATAAGGATCGAGCGAGGCATATTTCAGGGCGATAGTTTAAGTCCGCTTTGGTTCTGCTTAGCCTTGAATCCTCTAAGCACATTGCTGGAGGATTCAGGTCTAGGCTATCGGTTGAGGAGAGGTGGTCAGGTTATATCGCACCTCCTCTACATGGATGACCTAAAACTCTTTGCCCCCAACAATTTGCAACTGATGGAGCTACTGAAAGTAACTCAAAATTTCAGTAGCGCCATCAGGATGGAATTTGGTGTGGACAAATGTGCGGTCATGCATGTAAAGCGAGGGGAGATTGTTGAATCCGTGGGGACCCAACTCTCGGATTCCACAAACCTTAGAGCCCTCTCCGCATCCGAAACCTATAAGTATTTGGGTATGTCGGAAGCGTTAGGCATCAATGTTACTGACATGAAGCAGTCGTTGAGGGAACGCTTCTTTGGCCGCCTGAAAAAAGTACTTAATAGTCTTCTATCAGGCGGAAACAAGGTGCGCGCCTTCAACGGTTGGGTCATGCCAGTTTTGATGTACTCTTTCGGCATACTCAAATGGACTCAGACCGAACTCGACGCCCTGGATAGGAGGGTCCGTACGCTGCTGACTGCAAATCGAATGCATCACCCACGATCATCGGTAATGAGGCTGTATATCCCGCGAAAGTGTGGAGGTCGAGGCTTTTTAAACGCTAAGACCCTCCACAATCGCGAGATATGCAGTCTCAGGGAATATTTCCTAGAAACCGACGTGGGTATGCATCGAGATGTAGTCACGGTGGACAAGGGCCTCACCCCGCTCTCCTTGGCTAAAGAGAACTGGCGCAAACCTGTAGTGCTTGACACTAATGATCGCATGGAGGTATGGCAGAGTAAGGAGCTCCACGGACGCTTTTTCCGGGCCCTACATGGACCGGATGTAGATCTACTAGCGTCCGTTGCCTGGCTGCGTTTCGGTGACCTCTTTGGAGAAACCGAAGGTTTTGTCTGTGCAATTATGGACGAAGTTATGATGACGAACAATTACCGGAGATTTATTGTGAAAGACGGCACGGTTGACATCTGTCGGGCATGCCACCGGCCGGGAGAATCAATCAGGCATATCATCTCCGGGTGTTCTCGTCTAGCTAACGGAGAGTACTTGCATAGACACAACCTTGTAGCCAGGATAATCCATCAGCAGCTTGCTCTGAAATACAACCTTGTGGAATCGGAGGTACCGTACTACAGGTATGTGCCCGACCCAGTTCTCGAAAATGGTAATATCACATTGTACTGGGATCGATCCATCATCACTGATAGGACTATTGTTGCCAATAAGCCTGATATAGTGGTGGTGGATCGATTGGAGCGACGCGCAATGATTGTTGACATAACCATCCCGCATGATGAGAACCTCGTGAAAGCCGAGAAAGATAAACAAATCAAGTATCTTGACTTGGCTCGCGAGGTTGTCGACATTTGGGATGTGGACTCAGCGGTCATTGTGCCGATAGTCGTGACAGCCAATGGGCTAATACCCAAGAGCCTCGACCAACACCTAAGGAGGCTCTCGTTAGGCAGCTGGATCAAGGGCTTGATTCAGAAAGCGGTACTTCTGGACACGGCCCGCATTGTTAGGAAGTTTCTCTCTCTGGAGCCCTGACCGCCGGTAGCTTGGACCCTGTTCCCGATACCGGTGGGCTACTATTTTTTATATTTTTAAATGTTTTTGGTATCTCTTTGTTTATAAAAATATTTAAAAATGTAATTCATATGTATGTAAATGAAATAAAGGAAATAATAATTTTTATTTCATAACTAGATTGTTTTACAAATTATTATTATTATACAAATTAAACATAGGCTAGTTTTGAGTATAAATGAGTTAAGCATCTGTAGCCGAACTAGGCAAAACCTGTATTTCGGCTATCAGCGCCAAGCCCCTCGGATAATTTTACATTTATCATCGCCAGTAACATTAGTTTTTACAAGATAATTATTAACAGTAGTGTTATTTTACACATCTTATTTTTACGGCACTGTCTGGACAGGTCCACTCAATCTGTGTGGTTCTTTTCTCAAAAGTCCATTTCAGACACCAATCTGCATGGTCCTCAATGATTATGTCCGGATTTTTATATATACATTGACATTAATGAATTTTATATACATATACTATGACAAGAGTATTTACTTTGTAAAGTATTATGCTATTATTTTAACTATTGTGAATGTGAGAACTATGTTGGTCATTGCTTTTTTTTTTGTATTTTTACTCTTAGTGTACCTAATCATGATCTGGCAGTTTGAGTAACTTGTGCGGCCTACTCAAATATCCTTTCTTTGGTATTGTTCGTCGAATCGTTGAGCTCCTTAAGTTCTGAGTTGAGCTGCACGATTGCTGACAATTGCGTGCACTGACTGGACAGGTCCACTCAATCTGTGTGGTTCTTTCCTCAAAAGACCATTTCAGACACCGATCTACATAGCCTTCACATGATCTGACCAAGATTCTGTCTGGACTTTAAAAGAGACTGTGACCTCTGAGTTTGTTTCGGCCTTTCTTCTCAGAGTAGTCAGATAGGAAACGCCGATCTCATCTAGTTTAAAAAAAATATGATATATGTGTAAAAGTGATTGTAAAAACCTACTTACAGAAATAAAATCATTTATTAAATATAATAGAGCAGAGTATGAATGCGTGACCTCTCATCATGTGGAATGAAGTGTGAGTGTGTGAATTGAGAGAGGGTGTGTCGGGGTGTGTAAGTGTGTGTAGTCCATGATAAAGTTAAACATTTGGAAGTTTATGAGTCTGATCTGTGAATTTTGTAAATATCAATCCAACAAGTTAATGCTAACATAACGTGATCATTATGCGATAATTATTCCATTACTTCACTCACTAGGCTGAATAGAAAACGAATACTGCAGATCGTAACCTTTTTTTTTGTTTTTTTTTTGATAGATTACCTTTCAAATTATCATAATTACGCTATACCTTTGTGGAGCTAAGCAGTCAATCATCATGACATTTTTAAGAACGATTATTTTATTCAATTTAAAAAAAAAGTAAATACGAGTAGCTTAGCGGCTTTACGTGTTTTGCTAATCTAAGTTGTAAGTTTGATTCCACAATTGAGGCGATAAGTGCTCTCTTTGAGGAGTGGCTAGAGAGGCACCACAGCATCCTCACCTTCCGCCTGACGCAGGTACTCACCAGACACGGTTGCTTCCGAAGGTTCCTGTTCCGGATAAGGCGGGAGGAAACGCCCGGGTGTCACCATTGTGTGGATCGCTCAGAGGACACTGTGGAGCATACGGTGAAGGTCTGCCCTGCTTGGGCGGAGCACCGCCGTGTCCTCGTGGAAGCGATCGGCGGTGGCGATTTCTCGCGTCCGCCCAGGCCATGGTACTGAGCGAGAGGGCTTGGGAAGCCGTCACCTCCTTCTGCGAAGCAGTAATGCTCGCGAAGGAGGAGGCGGAATGCGTGAGGGAGAGGAAAAATTCGCGCCCTCACGCCCCTAGCCGCTGCAGGAGACGCCCTGGGCGTAGGGAATCACAAGCCTATTACCGGCCACCGTAGGCGCGGGCTTGCGGACGGCGAGCAATGGGCAGCTCGACATCCGATAAGGACCAGGCCCGGGTCGACGGCGCATTGTGTTCCACGCGCGCCCCAAAGATATGTCAGCAACAATGACGGGGTCCGCTAGGGCCGAACCTGCCAGGGTTGCGGGAAAGTCCGAAAGGGTTACCGTGGCCTCTGGCACAGGCGACTGAAGGAACACGGGTGGGTTTTAGTCAGCAAGAGTCTGACACGCCCTCCCGCTCTGCCTAGAGCGGGAGAAGTTATTTGATGATTTACTACCCTCAAAAAAAAAATGTGACAGTTAATGAGAAATCCCGTGAGTTTACAATCTAATATTATATTATTTTTGTGATAGCCGTTCTTTAGTAATAGTCTGTAAGAATACATCAGGCAGTATATTAATGTTGCGCTCGCGCACATAAGGTAGTAGTAAGTAGGGGGCGTTCATGAATTCACTACAAACGAAAAACTTCGAAAGCAATGGGAAATTACTACTGAACGCTGCGGGGTCGACCTCAGGACAAGCTGCTTTTCACACGGACAACCGCCGTCGGCGTCGCTCCCGCGTCACCAGTCCTGACACTCTGTATATTTTGCTGCTGAGACCAAAACTACAAACGTAGTATACAGTGAACCTTTATAAAAATGCGGCTGTCATTTTAGTATATGGTGGAATCTACTTTCAGGCGAACGAAGTCGCGGGAAAAAACTCGTCGTTTGATAATACTTAGCGTAAATAAAATTTATAACATGGGCAACATCGCACGGCAGCAAAAATCAATTTTCTGAATCATCCACCCATACTATATTAAATTGGCGTAACAATAACCTATTCATTCCTTAATGCTCACATTATGTGTGGTCATAAATGTCAACATATATAATAATAATTATTAAGTCATAAAGGACCTATATAAGCGACAGCAAATAGCACTGTGGCAACAAATAAACAAAAGATTCCTATCGCGTTAGAGATGCGTTCCTTCAGTGTAGTGTTGATACTAGTAGTGGTCGCAATGGCGAGCGCAGCTCCTACTTCAGATAAACCACATTACGACTTGAGCAATGCGAAAGCCTTGTTTGAGGACTTCATAAAGGAGTACAACAGGAATTACAAAGACGCCGCGGATAAAGACGCACACTACCATGCCTTTGTCGCGAGTTTGGAACTGATCAATAAGTCGAATGAATTGAGCCCTAGTGCTACTTTTGACATTAACGAATTCGCTGATTACACCGAAGATGAGAGGAAGAACATGTTTGGATTCAAAAGTGAGTAAAATTTTGGAAATTCGTATTTTAAAAAACGCAGTTTCGATAAAAATATTGACACAATTTTCAATATTAGATGTATACAGGGTTATTGGTAAAACACTATCAACCGCTTAAGGGGTCATTGTACTCATCATTATGAACAACTTTTACTATGGGGCCAAATATGAAATCGCGAAAAAAATATCTGCTGGTCCCTACATTTTGACGAGTTCTGCAAACATAAATGTAGGGAACAGCTGTTAACAATAGATAATCATGAGTCTTCAATACTGTGTAAATACATCACTTATAGGCATGCACAACATTCTTACTTATAAGTGAAGTGTAATTATATTATTATCATTGATTCCGTTGCCGTAATAATAGTTTTTAGAATTTTTGTCCATCTGTCTGTGTGTCTGGATGTATTTTCCGGATTGGCGCAAAAACGGCTGATCGGATTTGGATGCAATTTGGCACACAGATAGTTTATAACCTGGATTAACCTATATAGTCACGAGGAACAGGGTGTAAAGTTCTCTCATACCTCTATAGAAAAGGGAGGAGCCTCTGGCCAGACGGGTATCGTGTCTGGTGGGCAACTGCCCGATGATTGATGTCGGGAAGTTGTATGCAATGCTAGTCGCGTGGTAACTCTGCTTGCGCGATGCAGGATTTGCGTGATGTCAGTATGACGCGCAGCTCGTATGTGGCGATGTAGATACCGCTACAAACACATAGGGTACTTTCGATCCCGGTAGTAAGTTCCCGTGGGATATATTTCGACAGTCACGCGGGTGAAGCCGTGGGCATTAGCTAGTATATTATACACCCTGACGTGCATGATCAATACCTATGACACCAAATCCATAGTCTGTAGGGACAGACTGGAAATGGACTGAATCTTTTTTGGAAAAAAAAATGACTACTGGTAGGGGGACCTGTAGGCCAATTCTCGTACTTAAAAAACGTTCAAATTCAAGTCGCAATCTCATCTCAGCGACAATCAATGTCAAAAACCTGTCAAAAATCTATGTAAATTGATTGTAATTTTGACAGATTGAGACTGAGATTAGAATGCGAACAGTCTTAAAAATACGGGAATTGCCCCTCTGTAGTCATTTTTTTTTCCAAATAAGATTCTCACATCATTAATTTATTGTAACATTGTATCCTGCCGCATGCCGTAACAACGACGTCAATAATTTCAATATTGTGCTGTACTGTCTCTCCTTAATACAAGTTGCTCAGCTACCTAGCTAGGAGAACAGTAGTTCACCTCGTACAAATATTTGTTAGTATAAGTACTACGCTTACAAAATAATGCTGCGATCCTATGCGAGACCTCTGTCTCAGCGACACCCGGCGTTGTTGTGATGTCGTCCACTGGTGCAGCATTCAATGAGATTAAAAAATATATATCAGGAAACCATTAGTTTTGCGGCAGTATGTATCAATAAAGAGCATAAATGCGATTTGTAGTTTTATGTTTCAATTACAATAATAGTAATAATGTTAAAAAAAATTTAAAAAAGTTTGTTTTTTCATTTCAGAAACGGAGAACTAAAGTCGCCCGAAGTGTTACGGACTTGTTATGTAACGTATAATAAAAATGTATAATTTCGAATTAAATTAATAATCTAGTACCTATTGAAAATGTATAATTTTGAATTAAATTAAAAAATCTAGTACCTATTGGAAACGTATAATTTCAAATTAAATTAATAATCTAGTACCTATTGGTTTTGTACTCTTTTAAATTGGTATTAAATGAAAAGATTTAAACATGCATTTGTTTATTTGCCTACCCAAACCAAGAGTAATAAATAAATAATAATAGTTGAATTAGAAGTAATATTAAAAGCTGACAACAGTTTTGATAAAGTCGGAAGTGTTTGATTCTAATATTTACCATTTCTTTGTTTCAAAAATATTTGTAATTGTAGAATGTCCATTGCGTCATACCGCTCAAATATGGAGTATACTGTAGGTAACCAAAATTATTTTAGGCAGCTAATGGTACATGGGTCTCGAGGTCAATATCCCGATGAAAATAAGATGTACGTAGGTATGTTACACGGCTTTGGTACAGGGACACTTGTTTTACTAGGCATATTCCTCATGATCCTCCGCCGTAGATTTCTTCTCGGAGGCCCTCTGGCTTAAGGGGCTGACAACATCTAAAGCGCAGTCACTATCAGTCTGCATAGAAAAGAAAGAGAAGCGCGATTACAAAGCTGGTATTATTTTTTGCAAAATATGATACAATTTACATAAAATGTATTGATTGGACTAAAAAATTAAAACACTATCACGTTAATATGTTGCTTGAAGAACAATCTGAAAACGAAACATAGGTTGTGATTGTATGTAGGTATATTAGTATGGTTTTTAATCGTTAAAAGAATTTTTAGAGGTATGTTCGTGACTTTTTTCTATCGTACTAAATTAGTTGTATTATGTTTTCAACACACTATCTAATTAGCATATATATATATATTTTATTTAAGATGGGTTTGCTCTTGACTCTAGTCTAGGTCAGTGGTGACAGAGACAGAGTCGACGGTGGAGTGAGCTTACCCAGAAGAAGCCTGTTCACTCTCACTTTGATTAGGGTTGTAAGCGTTCGGGAACTCAGACGCAAGTAGAGAGTTCCATTCTTTTGCTGTGCGCATTACAAAAGACATTTGGAAACGCTTAGTGCGAACTGGTTAGTATCCTGAAGAATATCATTTATTTTTTTGATTTTGTTTACTGCAGTGGATCATATGCATTTAGGCATTATAAAACTTGCGTTTAGGTCATGTAGTTCCCTTAAGCAGGGGCCTGATTGTGAGCAGACGGCTTAGGAAGGAAGACAGTAAGTTGTTAGCGCAGCCATATAGTGATGCTGCAACTAACACGCTACAACAGACTTGTCAGTGGCAACAACCCAACAGCAAGTCTATTGTAGCAATAATAATAACCGCTGTGATTTTGACAATGATGCAAAATCAGATATACTTAAAATAATTGTAAAATTAAACTTTTTTTTGCAAAAAAACACAACCGTCTTCAAAACTAAAACCACTACAAAGTGAAACATAACTTTCATTTCGGAAGTCGGTGTCTTTGGTTTTGTATTTTCGTTAGTAAGTTATTTTTCACGTGTTTTTTTTTGTGATTTGGAAAATAGTTCTTTTTTTTCACTTTTTAGTGGTGGTATCAACCCTACACAAACTCGTATACCACTACTTCCCATGCTAATAACAGTGGCATGAAGTTATTATAACATCATCAGTACCTATACACTACAAAAATGCTCATAAAATAAAAACCACTGGGCCAAACTGAATAAAAATTTTATGCGACCAAAAGAATCACGTAAATCGGATCAGAAATCTCGGCGTAATCGGTGTACATACATAAAAAAAATACCAACTGAATTGAGAACCTCCTCCTTTTTGAAGTCGGTTAATGTCTGAAGGATGCTACTGAAAGCTAAACTCAGTGGACGAGGTCAGTCTATAAATCAACTCAACCTATCGGAAATCAGTGCTCGACCTAGGCTTTTCCCAGGCTGCGACGGAACACTCCCTGTCCTCTTCCTTCCGCAACTAGTCTGCCTCAGCCACCTTTAAGGTCGTCACTCCATCTAGCTGGGGGGTGTCGTACACTACGCTTTAGGATACGCGGTCTCTACTCCAGGACTCGTCTGCTCCATCGGCCATCGGCCCGACAAACATGGCTCGCCACTTCAGCTTCGAGAGTGTGAGGTGCGGTGGTTTGTTCTTGAACTCTACCAAAAATATACCTAAGTATTCTAATAAATAAGTTTTATACTCACAAAGCAAAACAAACTTGTCCAGATTAACGTCGCGTAGACAGGAGATTTATTCTAAAGGCAGCCAGAAATAATAAAAATAATATGTTTGGGAAAATTTTATGTCATTAGATTTTTTTGTTGAAGATAACAATTTTATTGCAGACTAACAAGCTACTCGCTTTCATATTTCTAACGATATACGCATTTTATTTATTATTCATAAGCCATCTCAGTCCCCACCACTAGCGGGCAGGGCGGCACCGGGGCCGAGGGTGGCCTCGTATGCGGCCGCTGCGGGAGCCGCCACCCCTAAACCCGGGCCGTCTGGCCGGGCCCAGCCGCCGGCCAAACCGGCGTCGGCAGGCGGAGCCCAGGCGTCGGTAGGCGGAGCCCAGGCAAAACCGGCGTCGGCCGGTGGAGCCCCGGCGCCGGCAACGCAGACGCCGGCCAGCAAAACACCAGCTGGGGCTAGGAAAAGGAAGGGCAGGACGGCACGGGAGGCGCAGGCCCCAGAGCCTGCTTCCCGGCCTCAGGAATCTCCCACGACTGACGCCGGGTGGCAGGTGGTCGGGGAGAAAAAGGCGGCCAAGGTGGCCAGAAAAAAGGAGCAAAGGCGGCGCCGGAAGGAGCGAGCCGTCGCGGCAAGGCTCCGCGCCCCAATGACCGCGGCTGTAGTGATCACGCTACAGCCGGACGCGGTTAAGAGGGGCGTGACGTACCGTGACGTGTTCACCAAGGCGAGGGAGACGGTGGACCTCCGGGAGCTGGGGATCACCGAGGGCCTCCGGCACAGGGTGACCGCAACCGGCGCCCGCATGCTGGAGATCCTCGGTGCGACGAGTGGCCCCACCGCTGACGCCCTAGCTGAGAAGCTAAGGGCGTCCCTCAATGCGGACGAGGCTCGAGTCTCCAGGCCCGTCAAGTGCGCAGACATGCGAGTCTTGGGCCTGGATGACTCCGTAACGGAGGGAGAGGTGGTGGCCGCCGTCGTCAGGATGGGCGGGTGTCTGGCCGACCAGGTGAAGGCGGGCACCATACGTCCGGACCCCGCGGGTATGCGAACCGTAACGGTAAGCTGCCCCGTGACGGCGGCCAAAAAGATTGTGGAGGGCCGAAGGCTTCTGGTGGGCTGGGTTTCGGCGCAGGTTAAACTGCTGGAACCCAGACCTCTGAGGTGCTTCCGATGCCATGTGGGGCACCACGTTGGCGTCCAGTGCACCTCGGAGGTGGACCGCAGCACTTTGTGCTTCCGCTGCGGTCAGCCCGGACATAAGGCTGGCTCGTGCGAAGCCGCGCCGCACTGCGCAGCATGTGCGGGTGCTGGCAAGCCGGCCGATCACCGGGCGGGCAGTAAGTCCTGCGCTCCACCCACTGGAACCAGGAGGAGAGGCAGGCCCTCAGCCGCCGTTGCCACAACCACCGTCACCGCGGCCAGTGCCACTGCCACCGTTGCCGCCGCCGCCACTGCCGCCACCCGGGAGGAGACTGAAATGGAGGAGTAACGGCTCCATTAAGACTCCTCCAGGCGAACATCAACCACTGCGCCTGCGCTCAGGATCTGTTGCTCCCGAGCATGGCGCAGTGGTCGATTAACATTGCCATAGTCGCTGAGCCGTATTTTGTCCTGCCCAGGGATGACTGGGTTGAGGACCTGAGCGGCTCAGTGACCATAATTTCGTCGGCCGCCGCCGGCACCCCATCCCTCGAAGGTGTCACGAAGGGACAGGGGTGCGTAGCAGCACGGTTCGGGGAGATAGTAGTAGTGGGAGTGTACTTCTCTCCGAGCCGAACTCTCGCCGAGTTCCAGAACTCTTTGACAGAGTTAAGTGTCGTCGTCGCCGGGTACCATCGCTTCCCCGTGCTAGTGCTCGGGGACTTCAACGCCAAAAATCCGGCTTGGGGTTCCCGTTACACTGATGTGCGGGGCAGGATGGTGGAGGACTGGGCTCTGGAAACAGGCGTAGTCGTCCTAAATCGGGGTTCTGTTCCCACGTGTGTGCGGATGCGGGGGGAGTCTGTGGTGGACATCTCGTTTGCCAGCCCCGCTCTGTCACAGCGTGTCATTGACTGGCGCGTCATGGAGGAGGTGGAGACCTACTCCGACCACCGGTATATCCGGTTCGACGTCTCCGCCCAGACCTCTAGTGCGCCGGTCCAACAGGCCCCGAGTGGTCCGCGGTGGGCGCTGAAGCAGATGGACCGGGAGCTCCTCCTGGAAGCCTCGATCGTGCAGGCCTGGGTGTCATCACCGGACAGGCCTGCCGATATTGACGATGAGGCGGAGTGGTTCCGGGAGGCCATGTCCGAGATTTGCGACGTGGCAATGCCCCGAGTCCGTCCAGGAAGCGCCCGACGCCAGGTGTACTGGTGGTCACAGGAGCTGGAGACGCTACGTAAGGCGTGCGTCGCAGTGCGACACCTGTACTCCAGGCACCGTAGGCTCCGCATCCGCCCTCCGGATGCGGAAGCGACGGAGGCGGAGCTGTACGAGGGATACAGAGCGGCGAAGACCGCCCTCCAAGAGGCTGTCCAGCGGGCCAAATATACGGCCCGCGAGGAGTTGGTGGAGACTCTGAACGGAGATCCATGGGGGCGCCCTTACAAAATGGTGCGGAATAAACTCCGCACCTGGGCCCCCCCGCTGACGCAGAGTCTCCGCCCCCAGCTGGTGGAGGAGGTGGTGAGCGCTCTGTTCCCTTCACGGGGGGAGCATACCCCCCCGCCCATGGCTCCGCCGCTCGCGGTGCCTGAAGCGGACCACGCGGACGACGACGACACCCCTGAAGTGACCGGGGAAGATCTGAGAGTGGCGGTAGGTAGGCTGAAGGCCAAAAATACCGCCCCAGGACCCGACGGCCTGCCAGGGAAAGCCTGGGTCCTGGCCTCGACGGCTCTTGGGCCTCGACTGGAGGCGCTCTTAAGCGCATGTATGGAGAGAGGCCAGTTCCCACTCCATTGGAAGACGGGGAAGCTGGTCCTCATTCGGAAGCCAGGGCGCCCTGCGGACTCTCCGTCCGCATACCGGCCCATTGCGCTGCTCGACGAGGTCGGCAAGCTCTTTGAGAGAGTAATTGCAGGCCGCCTCGTCGGGCACCTGGTGAGGACGGGGCCGGATCTTGCGGAAAGTCAGTTCGGCTTCCGCAAGGGGCGCTCGACGGTGGACGCCATCATGCGCGTTAGAGCCCTCACGACGGGGGACGCGGTGTCTCGGGGCGGGGTTGTCGTGGCGGTGTCACTCGACATCGCTAACGCATTTAACACCCTGCCCTGGAGTTGCATTGGGGAGGCACTCCGGTATCACCGGGTGCCAACCTACCTCCGTCGAATAGTCGAGGCATATCTGACGGACAGAGCCGTCATCTACCCCGGTCGCGACGGGGATGGGAACCGGCGAGAGATGTCGTGCGGTGTCCCACAGGGATCGGTTCTAGGGCCGCTCCTGTGGGACATCGGTTACGACTGGGTGCTGCGGGCTGACCTCCCTGATGGCGTCAGCGTGGTGTGCTACGCTGACAACACGCTGGTCCTGGCGCAGGGGAGGTCGCATCAGGCGGCGGCCGACGCGATGACACGCGGGGTTGCGATAGTCGTGGAGAGGATCCGGCAGTTGGGTCTCGAGGTGGCTTTGCACAAGTCCGAGGCCATGTCTTTCCATGGGCCCCGGAACAGGCCACCATCGGGATCCCAACTAACGGTAGGAGGGGTTCACATCGGCGTCGAGTCCACGATGAAGTACTTAGGACTCGTGCTCGATAGCCGGTGGAACTTCGTGGAGCACTTCCGACGTTTGGCCCCCAAACTGGAACGGACTGGGGCCGCCCTCAAGCGGCTCCTGCCCAACCTGAGGGGTCCAAACGCCTCCTGCCGGAGGCTTTACGCGGGGGTCGTGCGGTCCATGGCTACATATGGGGCCCCGGTGTGGGCGCGTTCACTGCGGAGGAGAACCGCCCACTATCTGAACGCGCCCCAAAAGGTGGTAGCCGTAAGGCTGATCCGGGGCTACCGCACGATCTCGGGCGAGGCGGCAAGTCTCCTTGCCGGACTGCCGCCGTGGGATCTGGAGGCGATAGTCCTCGCGCGCCTGTATGAGTGGCGCGCGGAGGCACTACGCCGGGGGGAAACCCCGCTTCCGCGGCAAATCGCGGCGGAGCGGACGGACCTCCGGCGCGATCTCATGGCGGCATGGAAGGAGCGACTGTCGCAACCCAGCGCAGGGCACGCCACGATAGCGGCGGTAAGACCCTTCTTTGAGGAGTGGCTAGAGAGGCGTCACGGCGTCCTCACCTACCGCCTGACGCAGGTCCTCACCGGACACGGATGTTTCGGGAGGTTCCTGCACATCATCAGGCGGGAGGAAACGCCCGGGTGTCACCACTGCGATGATCGCCCCGAGGACACGGTGGAGCATACGGTGGGGGCCTGCCCTGCATGGGCGGAGCACCGCCGTGTCCTCGTAGAGGCGATCGGCAGCGGCGGCGACCTCTCACGCCCAGCCCTGGTTCAAGCCATGGACCGGGGCGAGGGGGAGTGGGAGGCAGTCGCCTCCTTCTGCGAAGCAGTCATGCTAGCTAAGGAGGTGGCGGGACGGGAGAGGGAGAGAGTCTCCCGTCCAAGCCGCCGCGGTGGACGCTCCGGGCGTCGGGAGCCGCGTGACGACTCCCGGCCACCGTAGGCGCGGGCCTGCGGGCGGTTAGCAATGGGTAGCTCACCGTCCGATCAGGACCAGGCCCGTGCTGGACGGCGCGTACGTGTTCCACGCGCGCCTCAAAGAGATGTCAGCATCGAAGAGGGGGCCCACTAGGGCCCAAGCCTGCCGGGAAAGCGGGATCATCCAAAAGGGGTACCGCTGACCCGGAACATAAAGGGCCAAGGAAGGAATACGGGTGGGTTTTAGTCAGTAAGAGTCTGACACTCCCTTCCGCTCCACCCAGAGCGGGAGGGGTCATTTGATGATTTCCCATCCTCAAAAAAAAAAAAATGCCATCTCAGTCAATTACCTACCTACAGCACGCCATACATATCTTAATCGTTAGGTACTGGCGCCTAATACACCGAAACCCGCTTACCAGTCAAGGTAAGTAGACCTTTCCGGTCGCGGGCGCACAGAGTGGGTACTCTGTTCCCACCGAGTGACCCTAGGGAAGACGGTGGCACAGTGGTCACGTGCTGCCGTGCATAACGAGGCTCAGAAGAGACCCCTTTACAGCCTCCCCAGGGAAGTGCCTTACAGGCGTTGCACAGGAGGGCGCCGGAATTGGTCTTTTAAGAGAAACCGGGACCCCCTCTATGTGCTGATGGTGATAACCGGGGTGGTTTTAGCGAGGTGAAAATTCCACCCTCCCCGGACATCGGGGGCCTTTTGAAGGTTTCTCCCCGAAAACAAAAAATTACGTAATATCGATCAGGGATATAATTGATTATTTTATGAACCTATAGAGAGATAGTCAATTACTTTCTGATAAGCTCACGCGATAATCAGATGTTTCGTGCTGTGTGCACAAGCACAAACCGCCAATGAGCGGGGTTCGATGGAATTTCCCCATTTGGCAAACGCTGGCTAAGATTGAAATTAGATTCGACTAACGCTGGTGAACATTCTATGACGAATTCTATAAAGAATAGCTGTTATAATCACGTCGTAATGATAACGTTCAACATTCCATAAGTGCTTCGATGAGGTTTTATAAAAGCAGAATATATATTTGTCCAGGGATCTTTTGGCACGCCCGTGGCCAAAATCATAACTAACGGCGCATAATGTTTTAAAAAAATATCCGTTTTTCAAAACATTTACCAACAGAGATCCTTGCAGCACCGTATCTTAAAATCACAAGTGAAACCACAACCAAAGCTATTGATTGTATATTAAAGTACTTATGAACAAAATAAGTGTTAAAATGAAGTCGGAAACTAAACGATTTTCAGCATTCCTTACACCGCTACTTGGATACGCATCTATCTATTGCCAATTTGTTGTTACGAGCTTGCAGAGCCCCGCGGGAATACTGCTCATGAACTAGTCTTCATTCTAATATTAAACTAGTATACTATCGCATTTCTTACAAACTATGTTGCTCCTATAAATATTAGGAACATCAAATTGTATGAAGTTATAAAAAAATACTTCGCTTTGAACGACTCCTAGCTGATATGAATAGGTACGCAGACGCACAATAGGAGCAAAACGTTTGTATGGACATAAATGTATTTAAAGCAAATTCGTATATCGAGTATCTCGCTCGATGCTCTCCAAAACAAAAGATGATTGTTTTTTAACCTACTTTAAAAAATGAGTAAGTTATGCTTTCGATGATTACTCACTTAGTCATTCTTTACCACAGTTTGAAGATTGAGGAGTGATGACCGTTGGCACAACACAGATATGGCACTATGCTGCTGTTATCTAGCTTGAATGCTTTAATCTGATAATTTAAATGTTCATTCTAATATCGTTAATTACTTTTAAAAGGACAATAGATTGAATCACAACAAATGTAATTTTTTTATTTATTTTATTTTAGTGTGTCAGCTGTAATTGTGTTTTTGTGTTTAAATTCAGATACAAAATTATTTGTTTATGAATAAATGACTATGACTTTGACTAAATGTTCTTTTACTGAATTCTTGGTAGACTTGTACTTATATGTATGGCATTTTTCTATTTCTAGAACAGTATCGAAGATAAATTGTAATGAATAATATGGAATAGCAAGCATGTGGCTTTATTGACCATGAATCATTAGTTATGTTATTATCATTAGCATGTTGCTTGTCTATGTATGAGTAATGTTAGGTCCCTGCTGCATGTGGTTGATAACCAGTTGTTGCTGTAGGTACATATTTGTAGTTGATTACTAACTAATTAGAACATATATATAACTGCCTCGCTCCCTCGTCTCTGCCTCGTTGGAGTACTAATTAATTATGACATGTATACAGGGTTACTTGTAATTCGACGTCAGGAGCTGATAGGGGGGCCAAAATGCAACAAATTGACCCCCCCTTATTTCTGGTCTATTTTCAATAGTTTTCGAGATATTTGAATTTTGAGGGTTTTTCGATATTTACCCGAAACTTGACATGTAATTCCAAATGAAAAAAAAAACTACATATTGAATGGGTACCACTAAAAGTGATATTGTAGCTGGCACTTTAATTAAGCTATGAACATAATTAAAAGTACTTAATTGAACCAAATAATTAACATGATGAAAAAAAGTCTTTTTAGTTATTTGTACCATTAATGTCATAGTAATTTTCTTAACGAGGCAACATATTTTGAAGCGTAAAATGAAAATATTGGTATGATATTATTCTTAAATCGCTCATCATTTTAATTATTTTGTTGACTTAAGTACTTGTAATTATGTTCATAGCTTAATTGAAGCTACGATATAATTTAAATGATACCCATTCAATATGTACCTACTTAGATTTTTTTTTATTTGGAATAATATGTATAATTTTGGATAAATATCAAAAAACCCTTAAAATTCAAATGTCTCGAAAACTATTGAATTTCGGCCATACAGATAGGGGGTTCAATTCATTGCATTTTGGCCCCCCTATCCGCTCCTGACGGATATACGTCGAATTACAAGTAACCCTGTATAAGTGCCTCGTTCCCACATCTCTGCCTTGTTGGTATACTGGACGCAAGCATTACTGCTGAGCGGCCCTGGATTAGATTCCCGAGTAGGGCATAGTTGTATTGGGGTTTTCGGTCTAGAATTTCTCAGTAGCAGCTTGGAGTCTAGATTTGTGCCCGGTTGATAGCAATAGGCTCGCCCCCTATTATATGGGTCTTAAACATGGCTGGCGAAATGTGGATGTACTCTAAGTGCACCTGTGCCTACCTCTTCCGGGTATGCAGGCGTGATGTTATGTGTTGTATACACGGTGACATTTGAATCACAGTTTTGCTAGAACAAATGTTGTTCAGACCATGGTCTACTATTATTCTACAGCATCAAATATGTTATTAAAACAAACTACCTAATCTAGGAGTTCTCAAATTAGTCAAACCTGTTATAATGTTTGAAACATTAACCGTAACATCAAAGTACTCATCACGGTAACGATATTGCATTCAAGCCGTAACGATAATCCCGACATTTTTAACATTGCCTTTTTTCTGTTTTTTTCGAAAACCAATGACGTTTTTTTTTCTATTAGATGCTATAGAATGGTTGTAGACCATGGTCTGAACGTTTGTTCTAGCAAAACTGTGATTCAAATGTCACCGTGTATAACTATTTGATGACCTTCCTCAAGGAAGAGTTTTGCTCGAAAGGTGTGCTGTATCGGCGTTTCCGCGGCCGGCTACACGACACCTCGCAGTGTAACTCGACGCCGTCACTTCGTATGCAGTAGTCTTTACTTTTGATATGTATTAGTTTATAGTTATTGTTATATGCTTATATATGTATTGAGTTTTATGGGCCTTAGTTATAGCTAAAATAAAGGATTATTATTATAACTGATTCTTACTGTAATTTAGAATCAACGAGACAGTGTTGCACTGCTGTATAGGTACAGGGTCAAATTAGAAGTTATACCTGTCACGATCTAAATTAACATTATCAAACAAAAAAATTATTAATTGGATGATTTTTTTTTTGTGGGGTCTTCGACCTCTTTTAGTGTATTCACTTAAAATATCAGTTTAAATAATCTGTTTGTTTTGTGTATACTTCACAGACGTGATTGGTATCAATATCTAAACACGATAAAACATATTTTTTCATCTCATACTTCATGTAACATCACTACCAGTGGTCGTTGACCCCTAAAAAATACATCAAAACTTTTTATCTTATAGTGTTCAGATATCTATACTTACCTATGATTCTGCGGAGTTTCGCTAGCAAATTTAATATGACCCTGTATTGCATTGATAGCGAGCATGACTTCTAATAATTGTAGACTTCTTTACCGATTTCAGACGAAGTGTAATCAAGTCTTTCAAATTACATATTTTTGCTTTATTGCCATAAGCGTATTTTTTACTATCGAGTTACAAATAGAAGCACAAGGATTGAGTTGTATAACATAGTGGACATCTAACATAAACTCTCAAAAAGAAACTGTCAAGTGTTTTAACGCCAAAAAACATGAAAACTTTCCATTTATTTCTTATATTACACCAAAAAGTAATGTTCCCGTCGAGTATACAACGTAAGCCATAAAAATAACAACCAAGGACCTAGTTGATTGTTGAAAAACAAAATGCTGCGTTTTATTTGGGCCGACAACTGTACGCGGGGTAAATTGAAACGCGGGTTGGGGGACAGGAATTGGCAAGTTTGAGCACCACGCTGAACCATTCCGGGGATTTGTCGGACCCTCGTAAAATGCTTTTCGGAAACGGGCGGAGTTCCCAGAGGTTTATCTTATTTTGAAGAGCCTCTGCAAGGAAAGATGACGCAGCGGTTACGAGAGCGCCAGGCGGTCGTTCAAAATACGTTATGGAAAATTCTCGTGATATGAACACTCTATTAACTCCTTGGTAAGTCTGCAATGGTTTCTGTCTGACGCGGTTATTGACGGAGACTTGATCCTATTTAACAATTTGCGTGATGAAATGTTCCAAAGGGAATGATTAGGTTGACTTCCTCGGTGTAAGGTCTTGATCTCAAGAGAGATGAAAAAAACTTTAGCTTCAACTTCATATCTAGAAAATAAACGGGCTTTAAAATACTGGAGATTTTTATTCAGAATATCATACACCTAAGTACTAACTTACTTGTTATGTATGTCAACTCTATAGTTTAAGGACCTAAGAGGGACTTACTTGGCACCTTAAACAATCTATGACTGTTATCCAATTTAACCAATTATTAATTATTTGGGTGGGAAGTCATTGACTTGCAATCTTCTCCCGCTCTGGGCGGAGCGGGAGGGCGTGTCAGACTCTTACTGACTAAAACCCACCCGTGTTCCTCAGTTGCCTGTGCCAGGGGCCACGGTAACCCTTCGGACTTTCCAGCGACCCTAACAGGCATCGGCCCTAGCGGACCCTATTACTTGGTGCTGACATCAATTTGAGGCGCGCCTGGAACACAACGGACTTATTGGACGGCGAGCTACGCATTGCTCGCCGTCCGTCCAATTTAACATAGTGTTGTAATTTCAAGAATTTTATTTTTCGAGTACTGTTTTACACTGAATTTGGGAAATGGGATTAGGCAGTGCGTCTCGACGTCATGACGGCTTGCCACGAGAAATTGCCCCGAAAACAACAACTTTCGTTTGAAAATAGAAATATTGTACTGTTTTAGAATAGAAATATCGAAAACCTGACAATACTCAGCTATTATTAAACAACACAACAGTATGGTTTGGTGCTTACACAAATTAGCCTCCCTCTGTTTATTTCATTTAGATATAAATTGCTGAGTAAATAACATCGTAATTTAATGTTGTCAGAAGGTTTGAGAAATGTAAATAAACATTGAGAGAACGCTTTTTATAATGGCATAATGTAAGCATAATTTCTGGTTAAAGACAATTAATTCTCATAATGAAATTTACATTTCACTTACATGAGAACAAATTTAAACATAAAGTATAACAACTTATCATTGTCCTTCGACACTCGGACTTACAATTAACCTGACGTATTTGACTATATATTTCATATAATGATCTATGGGCTATATACATAGCACTAGATATAGGATTAGGGACAAAAACACATAGCTCAAGTGGCCGCAATTCCATTTAACTTAACACTGAATCATAAGGGTTATTATCGTTTGCAATATATTTACCTTTTCGATTGAAAGTAAACGTAGTTTTGAAATAAGTAAGTACAAAATTTTATGGAAAAATAAAACATAAATCTTAAATATTTCGTGGCGCGCTCAGGTCAATGAGGTGAGTCGAAAGGTACATTTCTCATTTTATTCTCTGAAATGTCTTTGAAGACTAAAATTTCTTTGGCACAGACACTTATTCATCCCATTATGCCGACGCCTGCTATTTGGATGCTACTGAGGAGCTATTAAACAAGCTTGAGCGCTTGCAAAACTTGTGCTTTCGCTTCGTTTTCGGTCTGCGAAAGTATGACCATGTTTCTCACCTTCGCAAGGAGCTCAAGTGGCTCCCGGTTCGCCTTCGCAGAAACACGCGGATTTTGTCTCCTCTTCAACATCTGACACATCCCGTCTTATCCTTCCTACCTGTGTGAGCGATTTTCTTACGCTCGCACTAGCGTGTAGATGACACCCTATGACACCTTAGAATAGAACCCTCCTTAAATCCCATCCTCATGAAACAAGCTACTATTCTTATTCCTTCTCTATTCTTGCTGTAAGATTGTGGAACTCACTTCTGCCTAGCATTCGATATTTAAAATCTAATTCTCAATTCAAATATCGATTAAAAGAGATTACCTTTCCTTTTAACTGTGAGAATTTATATATTTTTATACAGGGTTTTCGGCAGAACGTTGAACATACGAAAATGGCAGATAGATAGATATTATATAATATATATATATATATTATTTATAGGATAGATATTTAAAAAAAAAACAAAATAAAAAAATCTATGAGGCCTAGGTCAAATCATTTGGGCTAGGTAGATAGCAGACGACCCCACCTATCTGCCATTTTCGTATGTTCAACGTTCTGCCGTCACCCTGTATATTTGTTTTTCATTTTAGCATTATTTATTTATTTAAGTACGTATATGTAATATTTATTATTTGTATTATGTGTAGGTTAATTAATAATATATATATTTAATATTCTATTTTAAAACGTCACAAAACCAATTTCTTCTCTTCTTGTTCTCACACACTATTGTCTACATTTCTTTTTCATTTCTCCTTTCGCAGGTCTGCTGGAAGATATTTCTTAAGCAATAAGCAGTACCTTTGTACTCAATATTAATATGTCGTATCTGTATCTGTTTTACTGTGTGTACATAAATAATAAAATAAATAAATTCTAAGCAATAAGGTTGAAAAAACTATGTTACAAAATAAGACTAAATTATCTGTGGTTTTATTTTTCCGGCCGTTTTTGATGCGCTCATCGGAAATATAGTACTATTGTTGATCGAAAATGGCGAAATGTGGATGTACTATAGGTAATAACCACCCGCAGCCTCACCATTCGGACATAGGCGTGGAGTTATGTTTAACCCTGACTCTATATTCAGAGTCCCTATTACTAAGCTTCACGCATCATTGTCACGGGCAGCCAGCGGGGACGTGTTCTCCTAACGAGGGTACCACAGCGATCTCCAAGTCATGTAGAGAAGTACATATGGCCGCGGGGATAGCGTGTTCAAGTGCGATCCAAGTTACTGAGTAGCCTTTGTGTTATCGTCAAATGTAGCACATGAACTATAGGTGTATGTAAATGTGCTTGGGACTTAAACACAAAGGATCAAGGTGGCCAAAAGACAGGCGCGACGCGAATTTTGTATAACAATTTCCATGAAGAATTCATAGAAATTGTTCTACGAGAGTCGCTTCACACTGTCGCGTCGCGCCTGTCTGCGGGAGCTTTCAAGGAAAAAAATGTTTTAATATACCTACTTAAATAGAGAATGAGAGGAGGTAATTGCACGGTAAGGAAGGCTTGAATGACGTAATCAATAACGATTATTAGTGAAATAACTCTCTTTGGGCTTATGTTATTATAATATACTAGCGGACCTGACAGACCGTGTCGTGCCCGAACAACGCCACTTACCGGGTCCGATTGTGAATCTAAACCATCCAGAGACACACAGCACATGTACACAAAAATACATCAAAATTGGTCCAGCCGTTTAGGAGGAATTCAGTGACATACATTATCATAAAGTGTACATTTGTCAACTCAAACACTAATTAATCATATTATGTGAGTCATACTAAGACTTGCACATACCTACCTACTTATTAAACAATGCTCATAAAACAATTACTTATTTTTCTTAACGCATTTTTTTTAAATAAAAACGTGTTTTATTTAATGTTTGTAAATGCGATATAATATACCTATGTAACAAATAATTCACGATTTATATACAAATATAATAAGATCGTTTGTAAACAGCACTGTAACAACGTAAGATGTGTTAATAAATACCTTGAACAAATTAAATAAGCTAAGTGCATGCAAATCGTAGACATTACAATAAAGTTATATTAAATTAATAAAATTGTTTTGAATTGATATTTTTAATTTGATACAATAATATTGATTTAGATTAATTGAATATGATTATTTGTAATGTCAAAATATTATTTATTATGTCAAAAATAAAATACAATACACAAATAAAAAATTTAAAAATGTCATCTCAAAAATATAAGTTCTAGTGTCAATATAATTATTTATAATGTCAAAATACTAATAGCATAAAATATTAAATTACAATGTCAAAAAGTATGATTTTAAAATTCATTATCGGAATAAAAACATATGTCTAAGAGCCAAGTAAACATTTTACATTTGAATTTATTAATTGGTAACATTCTCTCTCTCGTAAATTAGAAAACTAATGCAGCACACAAGAAAGTACGCCACAATTCGCTGGTTGGCAACGTTTGTCGAAACGTGAAGACGTGCAGCCTGGCTATAATGAAGACGCCTTTTAATTAACTTCAGAGATGCCGCGGCCCTCGAACTTGCCCGTTTGCTGAAGAAATAATAATGAGCCGACAGCCGCCACGCTCTGCACGCCTAGTGTGAAAACTGCGAACTACTCTTATTTTCTTAGGAAATTAATGGACTTTTTGGCTTGACGCTCGACGCTCGCAGAATTTTCAGTTTTTATCACTCATTCCTCTATTTTATGCCTCTCATGCAGAGGCTGTTCAAATCCGTGCAAGTGCTAAGGTGACTTTTTCAACTCATTTGTACCTTCATTATCCATAACACGTTTGCTATAAACTTCAATAACCATAATGTTTGAAAATTCGAAATTTTGTTTTACATAATTATCTTTACTTCTAAAACTATTCTGTCATAATATCGAGTAGGTACTATAAGAATTGAATCTCCTAATTTTGCATGATATAAAGTCCTATATACTAAGTATTGTATTATACAGGGTGGCCGGAACATTGACGTCCAAAAATAAAATTTCGGTCCCTCGTATCGTGGGGTATTCGAATCACCCCCATGTATGTTCCGCGACTTTTCATAGTTTTCGAGTTATGAATTTTTTTCTGAATGTTTGAAAATTTTCGACCTGACCAACCTAAAAAAATTCTAAAAAAAAAAGTAGAGGGTTTTATCGAGTTTCTTTTTTTGCAACTGAATTTTCATAAGTAGTACTTTTATGCATAAAATAATCAGCTTCGTAACTGTGATGAAAGTTATGAAAATGTTGATCTAAAGTGAAAAATTTACGTTCGGTAAATTATGACTCAAATTTTCAACTTTCAATTAAAAATCTTAACAGGTGACTTCATAATTCCTAAGTAGGCTTCAAGAATGCGCCAGACTCTCAGTTTTCATAATCATAAAAAAAATGAAGTACTTAATAGGGCTACTTTGTTTAAAATCGGCCTTCAAAGACAGCGAGGTGGAAAAATTCTTAAAATTACCCATCTGAGTAATTATTTTTTTTTGGCTATTTTCTCGTTCCTAAGGTTAATTAATGATAAGAATACTGAAAACTAACCAACAAATAGTTTCAGAGTTGGGTAAGAAAAGTTTTACGTAAAAAGTGGTTTTGAATAAAACACAGATGATAATGTGAAAAAAGTACTTAATTTATTTTTAACATTTAGAAAAGGTTTTCAAAGTGGCCACCACCAGCAGCAATACACATTCTACACCTACGTAAGAAATTGTCTGGCAATCGTCTAAAAGCGTCTCTGTTCTCTCTCACAACACGTTCAGCTTCTGCAATCAACTGCCTCAGCTCTTGTTCACTTGAACAGTCTCGGGCGTATGCTATTTCCTTGTAATAGCCCCAAATAAAGAAATCGATGGGGTTGAGATCAGGTGAGCGTGGAGGCCACCTAATTGGTCCGCTGCGTCCGATCCATCTGTTGGGGTATGTTTCATCTAAGTAATTTCGGACCTGGGTTGCATAGTGACACGGGGCGCCGTCATTTTGCAACACCATGGTTCGTCTGAGTTCGAGATTCACATCTGCCAGCAACAATGGAAGTTCATTTTCCAAAAAGTTTTTGTATGTTTCTCCATCAAGTCTGGACGGCAGTTCAAACGGACCAATTAGTTCGCCATTGAGAATACCAGACCACAAGTTAACGCTGAAGCGATGTTGAAATGTCGAAGCTCTCACTTCGAGTGGATTTTCATTCGCCCACGTGTGGTAATTATGAATATTGAATATTCCGGATCGCTCAAATCGTGACTCATCTGACCATAAAACTTTATTGAAAAATCCAGGATCCTCTTGCTCTTTTCGTAACATGGTTTGGCAAAAATCAACGCGCAATTGGTGATCTGTAGGCAGTAAAGCTTGGACTCGTCGGATGTGGAACGCGTGGTATTCTTCATCGTGAAGAATGTCTTGGATAGAAGTCCTTGGGATGTTCAGAGCACGAGCCATACTTCTCGTACTCGTAGACGGATTTCGCTGAACTTCTTCCAGCACCATTTCTCTGCGATCCGGGTTAGCTCTAGGGATTCCTTCATGACTGCCGCGTCGACCAGGAATGCGGCCTGCCATCAAAGTGTTGTGCGTGTTAATAAAAACACGATGGTCGGGATATCGCTCAGGTTGCGGCCCACCACGACGTTGAAGTTGTTCGCGATACAGTCGCGCTGCTTCATGGCCGTTTCCTTGTGCAACTCCATAAAAATAATGCATTTCTGCATATTCACTTAACGTGTAACTCATTTTTTACACTTCCACGTAAAAAAAGTCCAAATCAGAATGCAAAACACAGTCCAATAAACGAGCAAAGTAGTCAAACAAGTAGGCAGCGGAGTCCGTGGGCAAAGCGAGTGTGGTAAAGACAAAATGGCGACACGCGTATAGCAGTAAACACAATGTGAGTACGACTGAGGTACTTGTTTTGCGTTGGCTTCGGTTGCGCGCCTTGCGTGAGAGAGATAGCAATAATTCGGTCTCTTTTCCTCTCGGTCCATTGTTATTGCAGGTAAAAGAGTTGCACCCTCGTTTACAACCCATAGTCCACGAGAACGGATCGCGCAAAATTCATTAAACTAACATTTAAAAAATCTCCGTGTTTAAATCTTAGCTTTCCTGCAGTAATTTTTGGTTAGCAAACTAAATAACCTTAGGAGCGAGAAAATGGAAAAAAAAAATTTATTAATCAGATAGCTAATTTTAAGAATTTTCCACTTCGCAGTCTTTGAAGGCCGATTAAGGCCAAAGTTAGCCCCATTAAGTCCTACGTTTTTTAATGATTATGAAAGCTGAGAGTCTGGCGCATTCTTGAAGCCTACTTGAGAACCATGAAGTCACCTGTTTAGATTTTTAATTTGAAGTTGAAAATTTAAGTCATAATTTACCGAACGTAAATTTTTCACTTTAGATCAACATTTTCATAACTTTCACCACAGTTACGAAGCTGATTATTTTATGCATAAAAGTACTACTTATGAAAATTCAGTTGCAAAAAAAGAAACTCGATAAAACCCTCTACTTTTTTTTTTGAATTTTTTTAGGTTGGTCAGGTCGAAAATTTTCAAACATTCAGAAAAAAATTCATAACTCGAAAACTATGAAAAGTCGCGGAACATACATGGGGGTGATGCGAATACCCCACGATACGAGGGACCGAAATTTTATTTTTGGACGTCAATGTTCCGGCCACCCTGTATAATGTGTATTATTCCGAATGTTCATTTATAATAAAATTGTTTGCTGCGTTTGCTAAAACTTAGGTTTTAGTAACAGAAACGAATCGCTGTAAATCCGACTCTACGCAGTCTTGTATGCCCTACCCCTAGAGAGTAATTTAGAATCGCGTAGCCGCGGAGGGGCGAGGCGGCCCGCGAGTTGAGGAGTTGAGCGTTGTAACGCTTGCCGCCGCGGCTGAGGCTGGCCGGCTAAGCCGACCAGCAAGACGTATTAGCGTGCTAGTACATCTCGCTTTGCTTATGCCTTGGTGTCACAATCAGCGGAGTGTGGCAGTGTCCAAAGTTACGGGCCATATCCGTAGTTCCGGGCCATCGCCTTCCAGCTTTCCAGCGAGCGCCGCGCTGGGTACCTATTTTATCCGCGCGGCCGCGTCGAGCTCGCCACCACGGGTCTGGCATTCCCATCCGCCGTCTGAAATCGCCAACCCGCCTTGAGCAAGCATGGTGATCAATGGTCATACCTTCTCTCTATGAGCAGAGGCCCTTTCCCTGCAGTGACAGGGCAATAATTGGCTGGAATTATTATACTCAACTACTCAACCGTCGCTAATGAGACACATTTACTTTTCTATTCTTACCGAAGTTAATCAGTTCGATTGACACATACACTTTATACATTTAAGTTGGTGCCAACATAAACTCATTAGAGTTTTACCGTGCACCAGAATCGTCGACTACCTACATAATTTAAACAACTTTAAGAAGGTACTTGGTTAAAAAACCAAAACAAATAAAATTAAAACAGGGTTGTAAGCGGAACAGTAATAGTTATCTATTACTAACGAGCGAACATCGGTGACCATGACCGTTGGTGGGGGAATGTTTTTGAATTGATACAGGTTGTTCCTAAAAGTATACCTAAATGTTTTGAGTCATTTCAAATTGTCCTAATTTAATTTTTTATGTTGAGTATGTTATGAAAAATGAAATGATGATATGTAAATGATTGAAAGTTTCCTAAAATTTATATCGAATAAATTTTCAGATAGAAGTGCTATTATTGACAACTTGAAGACTATTCGTTTGTGGCATCCTTACAGATTTGTTTAAAACATTGTTGGCCCGATGTCTACACATGAACCATATCTAATAGACGCTTTGAAATGTTGCCATAAAGCGTAAAACGTTTATTGAGGATGATATTCTCGTAGCATGTCTATTTCTTTTTACATGTCTGTTTAGTATATTCTATAACATTTATATTATTTTTATTTAAGTGCAACGTTCGTAAGTACGCTGTACTGGTACAGCGTCCTAACTATTGTTTGCCTCACCGGACGACGTCACTACGTCAGCGCCGGCTGTCGCTGAAAACCAGCGCTGGGGCTCTGTCTTGCATAGGGTCGCGGCATAATGCTGAGCGATAGCCGTTTTGCGTGGATGTGACGCATGTTTCTCCCAACCTTTTCATATTTTCTGTGTTTGTGTTATTTTTTGAGTCATGTTTACCGCAAATAAACGCATTTTCTTTCTTCTTTCTTTCTAATAGATTCGTGTACAGTGACGATGCTCGTCATGTCGTTCATGTACGTTACACTTACGCAACATTCAAAAGAGATTTTCTCCTAAAGTATTGATAGAAATATTATGGTGTTACGGACATAATATTTTAGAAACCAAGAACTCCACGACCTTATTCCACCGGCGCACAGACAGGTATTTGACCCTAAAAGCTGGCCAAAATCGTTTTTTTTTATATTAGTTCTACTCCCTCTAAGCCATTGTTTCCTAAAACAAGGATAACCGCTCCAAACAATAGCAAAAAACACAAAGTGCTAGCCCCTTCCAGTACGTCGTGGGCTCAGTCGAAAGTTACCGTTCGCCAAAAGTGTTCGTGTGATTGTTCGATGCGCTCAGATTTCGTTGTTTTAAAATATTTGCCATCTTGTAACTGAACGATTTTGTGTTGGTTTTCATTATGGATTGTGCACAACCAGGTATGTATTTTATTTGGCACTTACTTTTAACAAGTAATCTATAGCTTTTCTTAATTTATACCCTTGAGAAGTAAGCCCCAAGAAACTGCTTTTAAAAAACACATTTTGGAAGATCAAAGGGAGTTTTAATATATTTCTCATCATTTCTAAGCCAAAATTGTAATGATTAGCTTTAGAATAGACCTTTAAGGATGTAATTAAGTACGAAATAGCCGCCCCAAAGTGCCCCTCTATTTTTGGTGATTTTTTTCCCTAGACACGCTCGATACTCAGTAATTGAAGTTTTACTTATATTTGGTGTATTTTTGTTATAGGCTCTTCTGGAATGCGAGTTATGACTCGAAATGATTTGTTTAATATAATGGAACGCTCAAATACCTCAACTTTTGATGAAAAGTTGCAATGTATGGAGCGGGAACTGCTCAATCAATATGCAGAAAATGACCAAAATATTGCTGATGTAAAGCAAAAACTATCGATCATCAGACATCAATTTAAACAAAAATGGTTAGCTGCTCGCAAAACAAAGGCGAGATTCCTAGAAAACAATGCCCCGTGGCTTAAAGGATGCATATCGCTACCGAAAGCAGGTAGGTGATCCTCAAATTCCATTACTTCTATTGTATTGTTATGCTTTGAAGTATTTTGTTTACCCGCACAATAAGTAGTTTTTAACTTAAATTTTAATTTTAGAGTTAGTAATATAAAGTATTTGTTTGAGTACATCTATTGTTTTTTGTTGTAGGAGAAAGTCCCGGTCGACCTCAAAAATCGTTCTTAGAGTTGAGTGAAAGAAGCAAAAGACGTAAAACTAAAGAACTAAGATCATCTGACACTGATGAATTGACGTATGCAACACAGATGAAATTACGGGAGACGGGCAAAGTAGATGCATCAAAAATCGTAAAAGATTTAACAAAAAGTCCCAGAAGAGCAAGGAAATATGCGGTAGCTATGAAAAAAAGCACCTACGAAGAAGATCAGGAGAAATCAAAAAGATTAGCACATTCACGTGCATTGTTTATGTTTGTTGAAGCGGGACTAACACAGGCCCAATATGAAGTAGTACGAGATACTAATCCAAGTTTTTATCCGTGCTATTCGATTTTGAAAAAGTTAAAAAAAGATTGCTATCCTGAAATCCACAGAGTAACTGAAACGTGCGCTGAAGTACAGGTTCAAAATCTCATGGATCACACGGCACGACGACTGATTTTACATCTTGGTGAGGCAGTGGAACAATTGAGTGAAGCAGAAAAACAATCATTAGTATTAATAAGTAAATGGGGCTGCGATGGATCTCAACAGATGCAGTACAAAATGAAATTTGAAAATGAAGCCGATTCGGACGCAAACATATTCCAAAGTTCCATGGTACCGCTTCAGTTGATTTTCGGACCGGAAAGAAAAATACTGTGGCAAAATCCTACCCCATCTTCACCACGGTATTGTCGGCCAATAAGAATAAGATTCATAAAAGAAACTACAGATGTGACAAATGAAGAGATTGACTATATTAAATCGCAAATAACAGCGCTCACTAAAAGCGAAGTCGACAGCTTTTCCATCAAGCATAAAATGCTTTTCACCATGATTGATGGAAAAGTATGCAATGCTGCTACGCATACTAAATCAACCATGAGGTGCTACATATGCGGCGCCACGTCATTACAGTTTAATGATTTGGAGAAGGAGAGACCATGCAAAAAAGAAAACCTAGAATTCGGCTTATCTTTGTTGCATGCTCGGATAAGATTTTTTGAGAGCATTTTACATGTGGCCTATAGATTGCCCGTAAAAAAATGGAACGTTCGCCTTACTGCCGAGGAAAAGCAAGCAGTGGAAAATAAAAAAAAAGAAATCCAAGATAAGTTCCGGGAGAAACTCGGTCTGTTGGTGGATATACCAAAAGCCAACTTTGGAAATACCAATGACGGAAACACTAGCAGACGTTTTTTTGAAAATTTCGAAGTATCAGCGACAATTACGGGGATAGACGTAAATTTAATTTATAGATTAAAAGTGATTTTGGACACATTATGCTGTGGTTTAAAAATAAACTGCGAGATGTTTGAAAGATATTGCCAAGAAACGGCAAAGTTGTACGTTTCTTTGTATAAGTTTTACCCTATGTCTCCGACATTGCATAAAGTGTTGCGTCATGGGGCTTCAGTGGTAAGGGAAGCAATTCTTCCCATTGGACAACTGTCCGAAGAAGCGGCAGAAGCCCGCAACAAACACATTAGGATGTTCCGGCTCAACTACGCCCGAAAGTTTTCCCGGGTTGATTGCAACGCAGATGTTTTTAACAGGCTCCTCTTAACTTCCGACCCTGTCCTGACGGGCATGAGGAAGAGGAAGAATAAAAAAAATCTGTCACTTTCGCCTGATGTTTTAAATCTGTTACTAGAAAGTGACATTTTAAATTTAAGTTTTGATGAAGACGACGAAAATGAAGAATAAATGCTTGTATATATTACATACGCTTTTTTTTTACCTTTTCCAAGCTAAAACTAAAATAAAACATCGTTTGACAGCCATTAGGCGTACCAAATATTTTTGGCCAACTTTTAGGACCAAATACCTGTCTGTGCGGCGCCCTTCTTCTTTCAAAGTTGTTATTGTGATTCTCGAGAAAAGGTTTTTGTCTTTTGCATAAGTGTTTTATTTATTTAGTTATCACAAACACTGCTATCATTACAGGAAATTCCTAATGCGGAAGCGTGGTTCTTAATTAAACTAACATAAATACACAAACAATATTATTTTTGTGAATTCATTTAGAGAGCAGGAAAATAAATCGATCCTATCACAGCGTCATTGAGTGCGTGCAAGGCGCGCGTCAGTGGCGCTTTGCTGCGCAAGTTTGTTTGTTTCTTGTATGTATGGTACGACGTTTTCCTACTTCCGTAGCTGCCTAATATAAATCGGATAAAAATCTAAAATAATTAAAGCCTTTTAAGTAAGGTGGTTACTTACCCATAAGCACCTACCTTACTTTAGCGATATTATTAATAATCATACAATGGGAGTTCATTTACCAAACATCATCAAACGAGGCGTTTGTTCCCTTTGTTATGGCTTCATTATTACATAAAGAGTTCGTAACGCTTTGTTACTTTGAAATAATATTCACAAGTAAGATTTTAAGCTTCATTAGACCGTGGTACCAGTGATGTAATTTGTAAGTAGTAATATGTTAATTAAGCCCAAACTCGAGTGTACGACTAAACGCCAACAGACACTACGCCGACAGACTGAACACCCATAAGACTACTTCGACGGGGTTCTTCGCCGACAGGTCAACATTTCTGTGAGCAACTTGGAAAGTTGGAAGGTTGGTCACAGTTCTAAAATAACCGAACCAATTTCGCATAATCGATTTCCAAAGTAATTAACTGATTATGTATGTATACAATGTGGCGCTTCAATGGTGACTTTAATTTAATACACGGGTAGGGCTAGTGCCCATTAACCATATAAATATTGATAGGTTAAAATAATACGTAAACTGAAAAAAAAATTTTTTCAAACAAACTAAATAATAAAAAAGTCATTAAAATTGGGATCACCCTTGCAAAAATTCATTCATGAAATTACTTACCTAGCTCGCTTACGTTAACTCGGAGCGGCAGCGACGCGGCGCATCGCGTCTTGTACCTACTCGTGATCGGTCCGATTCTTTGACGGCATATTATCAAAGAAACCGAGCGGCGCAAGTGGTACAAACACTTATCACATCACCCTCTCTTGTTACTATTAGTAATAACTGTCATCACTAATCACTGCCATCACGATCATAAGTTTACACAAGCACTAATAGCACAAATAAATGCGTCCGTATCGCAAGAGGTGTAAACGTACCTACTAGATAAGAAAACGAAAACCAATCAAAGTGTCTTTATCGCAGTACCATGATCTAATTACTATCCTAATTACACAAAAAGAAATAAATAAAACAATAGCTAAGAGTCTTTTTCGCGACGTAATTATGCGCACTAGAGTAAATAAGTGCGTCAAGGACACGGGTTCGACTAGCACTAGAAAAGCAAAAAAAGAATTCGTGTTCGGTGCGGCGGGTGGGTGGAAGGGAGAGCGCGCGTCGCCTGCGCTGCTCGCCAACAAAGGAAATTTCCTTAAATTCGCCTACTCTATGCATTTGTTTCATCCTAATAGTATTGCTTATTCGCTTTAATTTCATTGATGCGAAGTTATGATCCGTGACCGAGGGAAATGACCGCTGCGCGACAGTTCTTTAAGTACAGGTTGCTCTAAGATGCTATTTCCTAAATTCTTTAATAAATCTGTAAATAATAACGTTTAATGGAAATAAAAAATTGTCATGAAACGAAAATGTGAAAACGTATATGTGTGTTAAATTAAGGTCACCATAGCAGCGCCACGCTGTATTATATTATGCCCTGTCGGCGAAGTGTCCTGTCGGCGAAGAGTCCAGTCGAAGTAAAGTCTTGTCGGTGTTCAGCCTGTCGGCGCGGCGCCGCGGCGTAGTGTCTGTCGGCGTTTAGTCGTACACTGCCAATCTCTTTGGAGACCAGCTTCTGAAACACCTAGGCTTTGGAATTAATAGCAGGCGAGTGCCAATGCGATTAACATTTATCTTAACTTGGCCACAATATTACTTTGAAAGAAGACATCGTACTGAGCACAAACCCGTATTGAACAGAAAGGTGGTGAAATCTTGAGTCTACCTGGTCTGAATGAGAAGTGGCCTTTGACCTGCAGTAGAGGTATTTTATCAAGTAATACATTCATTATAATTTATTTATTTATTTAAAACTCTTATACTATCATTACAGGTTTTCAATCTGCATGGGCCTCAATGATTATGTCCGGATTTTATATACACATTGACATTAATGATTTTTATATACATATACTATGACAAGAGTATTTACTTTGTAAAGTATTATGCTATTATTTTAACTATTGTGAATGTGAGAACTATGTTGGTCATTGCTTTTTTTTGTATTTTTACTCTTAGTGTAATCATGATCTGGCAGTTTGAGTAACTTGTGCGGCCTACTCAAATGTCCTTTCTTTGGTATTGTTCGTCGAATCGTTGAGCTCCTTAAGTTCTGAGTTGAGCTGCACGATTGCTGACAATTGCGTGCACTGACTGGACAGGTCCACTCAATCTGTGTGGTTCTTTCCTCAAAAGACCATTTCAGACACCGATCTACATAGCCTTCACATGATCTGACCAAGATTCTGTCTGGACTTTAAAAGAGACTGTGACCTCTGAGTTTGATTCGGCCTTTCTTCTCAGAGTAGTCAGATAGGAAACGCCGACCTCATCTAGTTAAAAAAAAAATATGATTGACGTGTAAAAGTGTTTGTAAAAACCTACTTACAGAAATAAAATCATTTATCATTTAACCTAATGCGATAGATAGAACTACTTATAATATGAACTATTTTAAATAACATCTATTAGGTACTAACAATTACCCTATACATTAATACAAATTTACTTATAACTAAAACGATACAACCTTATAATTACAATTACAACAATGTAATCTTAATTACAATAATTACTCAAAAATTATAGCAAATAAAAGTTCAATAAACTGTTTTGTAAAATGTTTACCAATTATGCAAATCACTGACACCGATGGTGACTCAGTGTATGAATAATACTTTTGTTTAACACCGATAAGCGCGGATGACAACAACACATTGCTTAAATAACTAAATAAATACCGGTTAAATATGTATGTACCTACTTGTACAACAGTTGCGATAAAGTAAATAGCCAGAATATTTAAACAATGCAACAACTGTTCTGCGACACATGTTACAGGTGATTCATATTGTGTTCTATAATTAACATGAAGTAGGTAGTTTATTTCATTACTACCTACTTTTTACCCGACTACGGAAGCAAAGCCCGATTTGCTTATCCCGAAGCAAAAAGGAGGGTTAAGATTTTGACCGGTATGTATACGTATCTTGTATGTTCATCACTTCATCTGTTCCCTCATAACTTCTGAACTACTTATCATAATTTGACAAATGACATATCGTTGAAAGCGTCTCGATCGTCGATATGTTTTTAATATTTCTGTGGTCTCGATCGTCCACTGGTTATGGGCTATGGCTATGTGACGTCACAAAATGGCGGTTTATAGGTTTATGCGGATGAAAAGTTGCCGTAATATTAATACATCGTGTTTGGTATCTAGTGAAAGGTCTTAAGGAGTACTTTCTGAAAATATATTGGCTATCTATAATTATTTAAATATAAACCCCAAATTTCACTGTTGAATTTTCGCAAACCAAAGAAGTGGGTAGGTAGGTATCTATCCTCAATGATCCCAAACCCCAAACTCGAAAGTCAAACTTAAAGCATTTATTTCAAATAAACCAATTACAGGCACTTTTGAAATGTTAAGGGGTCGGTCAGTCAGAAAGATGAAGCTAGTTGCCCATTCTAAAGCGTAGTAGGTACCTATGAAGAAAAACGGACAAGAAAGTCCATGGACACTCTTTAAAATTATAGTATTGTTACAAAAAAGTGGTTACATTACGCATGTTGAAATTACTACACATGTGAAAACGATGTACAAAGAATAGAATAATCGAAAGTTAAAAACAATCGAGTATGGTTGATGTAAAAACAGAAAATGACAAATTTTGGCCTTATCATGTATAAATGTCGCAGCCAGATTGTATGATTCGTCATACATACGGCGCGCGACGGCGGCGGCGTCCGTTTTCTTACTGTCGCAGTTACGAGTATGTTTAATGCCTAAGGCAAATTGATGACGATTCTGATCGCATCGATTTCGTCAAGAGTCATATGTTAAGGTAACTATGATTATTAATATGTTCGGCAGTAAAAACTGACTGACCAGTTGGCACAGTTGGTAGCGACCCTGCCTTCTGAGCCGCTGGTCCCGGGTTTGATCCCCGGACAAGTCAAACAAATGTGTGCATGAACATGTCTGTTTGACCTGTGTCTGGGTGTGTATATGTATGTATATCAGTCATCAGGTTACCGTAGTACAGGCTCTGCCTAGTTCGGGAACTAAAGACCTTGTGTGGATGTTGTCTCATATTATTATTATTTCCTTTATTTCATTTACATACATATGAATTACATTTTTAAATATTTTTATAAACAAAAAGATACCAAAAACATTTAAAAATATAAAAAATAGTAGCCCACCGGTATCGGGAACAGGGTCCAAGCTACCGGCGGTCAGGGCTCCAGAGAGAGAAACTTCCTAACAATGCGGGCCGTGTCCAGAAGTACCGCTTTCTGAATCAAGCCCTTGATCCAGCTGCCTAACGACAGCCTCCTTAGGTGTTGGTCGAGGCTCTTGGGTATTAGCCCATTGGCTGTCACGACTATCGGCACAATGACCGCTGAGTCCACATCCCAAATGTCGACAACCTCGTGAGCCAAGTCAAGATACTTGATTTGTTTATCTTTCTCGGCTTTCACGAGGTTCTCATCATGCGGGATGGTTATGTCAACAATCATTGCGCGTCGCTCCAATCGATCCACCACCACTATATCAGGCTTATTGGCAACAATAGTCCTGTCAGTGATGATGGATCGATCCCAGTACAATGTGATATTACCATTTTCGAGAACTGGGTCGGGCACATACCTGTAGTACGGTACCTCCGATTCCACAAGGTTGTATTTCAGAGCAAGCTGCTGATGGATTATCCTGGCTACAAGGTTGTGTCTATGCAAGTACTCTCCGTTAGCTAGACGAGAACACCCGGAGATGATATGCCTGATTGATTCTCCCGGCCGGTGGCATGCCCGGCAGATGTCAACCGTGCCGTCTTTCACAATAAATCTCCGGTAATTGTTCGTCATCATAACTTTGTCCATAATTGCACAGACAAAACCTTCGGTTTCTCCAAAGAGGTCACCGAAACGCAGCCAGGCAACGGACGCTAGTAGATCTACATCCGGTCCATGTAGGGCCCGGAAAAAGCGTCCGTGGAGCTCCTTACTCTGCCATACCTCCATGCGATCATTAGTGTCAAGCACTACAGGTTTGCGCCAGTTCTCTTTAGCCAAGGAGAGCGGGGTGAGGCCCTTGTCCACCGTGACTACATCTCGATGCATACCCACGTCGGTTTCTAGGAAATATTCCCTGAGACTGCGTATCTCGCGATTGTGGAGGGTCTTAGCGTTTAAAAAGCCTCGACCTCCACACTTTCGCGGGATATACAGCCTCATTACCGATGATCGTGGGTGATGCATTCGATTTGCAGTCAGCAGCGTACGGACCCTCCTATCCAGGGCGTCGAGTTCGGTCTGAGTCCATTTGAGTATGCCGAAAGAGTACATCAAAACTGGCATGACCCAACCGTTGAAGGCGCGCACCTTGTTTCCGCCTGATAGAAGACTATTAAGTACTTTTTTCAGGCGGCCAAAGAAGCGTTCCCTCAACGACTGCTTCATGTCAGTAACATTGATGCCTAACGTTTCCGACATACCCAAATACTTATAGGTTTCGGATGCGGAGAGGGCTCTAAGGTTTGTGGAATCCGAGAGTTGGGTTCCCACGGATTCAACAATCTCCCCTCGCTTTACATGCATGACCGCACATTTGTCCACACCAAATTCCATCCTGATGGCGCTACTGAAAGTTTGAGTTACTTTCAGTAGCTCCATCAGTTGCAAATTGTTGGGGGCAAAGAGTTTTAGGTCATCCATGTAGAGGAGGTGCGATATAACCTGACCACCTCTCCTCAACCGATAGCCTAGACCTGAATCCTCCAGCAATGTGCTTAGAGGATTTAAGGCTAAGCAGAACCAAAGCGGACTCAAACTATCGCCCTGAAATATGCCTCGCTCGATCCTTATCGGTTCGCTATTCCCATGAATATTTCGACATCCTGGATAGTGAAGGACCGTCCTCCATTGCCGCATACATGACATTAGGAAGGTGCGAAGAGTTGTATCTACTTTATACAACTCTAACACCCTCACGAGCCATGTATGCGGCACCGAGTCATAGGCCTTCTTATAATCTATCCAACATGTCGACAGATCCTTTCGGGAACGACGAACCTGTTGGCTAATGGTCATATCAATGAGGAGTAGCTCCTTAGTACCGCGGGACCTATTCCTACATCCATTTTGAGAGGCAGACATGATGGAGTTGGTGTCTATATGTTTGTTAATTTTAGCTCTCAAAATGGATGTAAGAACTTTATAGACCGTCGGTAAACACGTGATCGGCCTATAGTTCTTGGGTTCCGCGGTGCTACCTGATTTATGGAGCAGGTGGGTAATTCCTGTCGTTAGGAATTGGGGTAGCGAACCAGATTCCAAAGTAGTCTGAAACTGAGATGCCAAGTGAGCGTGCGATCTTGTGAACCATTTAATCCAAAAGTTGTGCAGTCCATCCGGCCCTGGAGACTTCCAGTTGGGTAGTGGACGGACTGCACGAGCTACATCTTGGGGGCAGATGGTAATAGCCCCCATTTCTGGTATCGAATCGCAGGCTCGCTCGACTTCCCGAGTCCAATCACCTTTGGTGTGACTGACAGGTACCGACCAGATGCTGCGCCAGAAGGAACACATGGCATCATTATCCGGTAGGCACGTCTCAGTCACACCATGGTCCGGTCGCTCCCAACCCCTATAAACCCACCTTTCATCGCTCTGGAAGGTGCGATTCTGAGTGTATCGGTCTACTCGCCGCCTATACCGACGAATACGGTTTGCCCATGCATACACTTTCTGCTTCAGGAAGTCGATGCGCTCTGTGACACAAGACATATAGTCTTGGGGACTGATATCAGTCCCTGAGAATGCCCGTCTCACAAAGCGCATCACTCTAGGGCGAGTATTGCCCTCCTTGAAGCAGATTAGTTTGCCGATGAGCGTCCTGGCCCCACCAATACGGCGTTCAATTCTGCACTGCCAAGCTGGTACGTTTGGTTTCGGTCGTGTAGCTCTAGTGTCATTTGCAAATTTGACGTGAGCTACACGACATGCTGCTACTGCCGCGCAGTACAGAATTGAATGAATATCGGTGAGGTGTTCGCAGGTATCAAAATAGTTTGATAGCTGCGAATCCAGGACCGCCACCAGCGCCCTATTTTTGTTATGCATGGGCAAACGAGGTAAGCGTGGCCTAAGTTCGGGCGGCATGAAGCGATATTCCTGAATCGCATCCTCCAAAGCACTCCTCAATTGCTCATTGCACTGGCTACTTACATTTGTAGCCCTATCATTACTCCCTTCGTCAGCATGCGTTGTATTGGGCTGCGGATGTACAACAGTCTGCGACTGGGGTGCGATGATATGGCCACTCTGCATTTCACTTCGCAGGCGATCAAGTACAGAGTCATCCAACATATGATTACGCTGGATGACTCGCACCTGATCCGATAGTCGTTGTGCCGAAACGTTGACAGCTGGTTCAAGCACCTGAAAAAGAGAGAGCATCCGAACACGGTACGCGGTCAGATTGTTTCCCCCTCTGTAGCCCCATAGTATGAGCGCATGACATTTTCATTAATGGATCTCGTCCATCTCATGCGCTGCACACTTCCGCCGGGAGCTGGGACCCTATCAGAGGCCGTTGGGCCTCGAGGTCCTAAGCCGTCCGGCGGCCGGCGTCCTCCCCGTCGACGAGCAGGTGGTGGCGACGTGGGCGGAGAGAAATACTCGTCGCTCGAGCTCGACGCAACTGCCGCGGCCGGTGTCGTCACAGCGCTCACAGAGGGGCTGGATACCGGCGGCGGCGAGGCGGAGCTGAGCGAAGAGTCCGGAGGTGGTAGTCGTGCTTGACGTGCGGCTTGTCTCGTCGTCTCGTGTGATGTTAGATAATACGCAATTTTAAATACAATTAACTGAAAATAATACCTATATTAATAACTATTGATAGATTAAGAAAACAAATGGAAATATAAAATACCTACTTATTATGATATGAAACATCTCGAACTGAAAAATTATAAAGCGCTCTTCCTCTCTACATATTTATGAAATTTGCTGTGCCCGACAGGGTCCATAATTGTTTCTATTTTTTATTTACCACCTATAAATGTACATTATGGATTTAGCAATAAACGATTTGACTTTGACTTTGACTTTGACATCTTCTCATTTTTCAATAATTTATTATTGAATTATGTAAAATATCGGAGGTGACATGACAGATGTCACCTCCCGTTCGGCAGTTTTTTATGAATAATGGTCCATTTTAGATGCTGATTATATTTATTTGGGTTTTGGTTGGGTTGGGTTTTACACTATATAAGTATAAAAACTGCATCAAAAAAAAAGGAAAAATTATTTATCTGAATAATAATGATAAAAATGATATGAAGTGTTGACGTCGGTGTTGCCAGTTTATTATAATAATAATAATAATTATTATAATAATAATAATTATTATTATAATAATATAAGTTTACCGACGGTCTATAAAGTTCTTACATCCATTTTGAGAACTAAAATTAACAAACATATAGACACCAACTCCATCATGTCTGCCTCTCAAAATGGATGTAGGAATAGGTCCCGCGGTACTAAGGAGCTACTCCTCATTGATATGACCATTAGCCAACAGGTTCGTCGTTCCCGAAAGGATCTGTCGACATGTTGGATAGATTATAAGAAGGCCTATGACTCGGTACCGCATACATGGCTCGTGAGGGTGTTAGAGTTGTATAAAGTAGATACAATTCTTCGCACCTTCCTAATGTCATGTATGCGGCAATGGAGGACGGTCCTTCACTATCCAGGATGTCGAAATATTCATGGGAATAGCGAACCGATAAGGATCGAGCGAGGCATATTTCAGGGCGATAGTTTGAGTCCGCTTTGGTTCTGCTTAGCCTTGAATCCTCTAAGCACATTGCTGGAGGATTCAGGTCTAGGCTATCGGTTGAGGAGAGGTGGTCAGGTTATATCGCACCTCCTCTACATGGATGACCTAAAACTCTTTGCCCCCAACAATTTGCAACTGATGGAGCTACTGAAAGTAACTCAAACTTTCAGTAGCGCCATCAGGATGGAATTTGGTGTGGACAAATGTGCGGTCATGCATGTAAAGCGAGGGGAGATTGTTGAATCCGTGGGAACCCAACTCTCGGATTCCACAAACCTTAGAGCCCTCTCCGCATCTGAAACCTATAAGTATTTGGGTATGTCGGAAACGTTAGGCATCAATGTTACTGACATGAAGCAGTCGTTGAGGGAACGCTTCTTTGGCCGCCTGAAAAAAGTACTTAATAGTCTTCTATCAGGCGGAAACAAGGTGCGCGCCTTCAACGGTTGGGTCATGCCAGTTTTGATGTACTCTTTCGGCATACTCAAATGGACTCAGGCCGAACTCGACGCCCTGGATAGGAGGGTCCGTACGCTGCTGACTGCAAATCGAATGCATCACCCACGATCATCGGTAATGAGGCTGTATATCCCGCGAAAGTGTGGAGGTCGAGGCTTTTTAAACGCTAAGACCCTCCACAATCGCGAGATATGCAGTCTCAGGGAATATTTCCTAGAAACCGACGTGGGTATGCATCGAGATGTAGTCACGGTGGACAAGGGCCTCACCCCGCTCTCCTTGGCTAAAGAGAACTGGCGCAAACCTGTAGTGCTTGACACTAATGATCGCATGGAGGTATGGCAGAGTAAGGAGCTCCACGGACGCTTTTTCCGGGCCCTACATGGACCGGATGTAGATCTACTAGCGTCCGTTGCCTGGCTGCGTTTCGGTGACCTCTTTGGAGAAACCGAAGGTTTTGTCTGTGCAATTATGGACGAAGTTATGATGACGAACAATTACCGGAGATTTATTGTGAAAGACGGCACGGTTGACATCTGTCGGGCATGCCACCGGCCGGGAGAATCAATCAGGCATATCATCTCCGGGTGTTCTCGTCTAGCTAACGGAGAGTACTTGCATAGACACAACCTTGTAGCCAGGATAATCCATCAGCAGCTTGCTCTGAAATACAACCTTGTGGAATCGGAGGTACCGTACTACAGGTATGTGCCCGACCCAGTTCTCGAAAATGGTAATATCACATTGTACTGGGATCGATCCATCATCACTGACAGGACTATTGTTGCCAATAAGCCTGATATAGTGGTGGTGGATCGATTGGAGCGACGCGCAATGATTGTTGACATAACCATCCCGCATGATGAGAACCTCGTGAAAGCCGAGAAAGATAAACAAATCAAGTATCTTGACTTGGCTCACGAGGTTGTCGACATTTGGGATGTGGGCTCAGCGGTCATTGTGCCGATAGTCGTGACAGCCAATGGGCTAATACCCAAGAGCCTCGACCAACACCTAAGGAGGCTCTCGTTAGGCAGCTGGATCAAGGGCTTGATTCAGAAAGCGGTACTTCTGGACACGGCCCGCATTGTTAGGAAGTTTCTCTCTCTGGAGCCCTGACCGCCGGTAGCTTGGACCCTGTTCCCGATACCGGTGGGCTACTATTTTTTATATTTTTAAATGTTTTTGGTATCTTTTTATTTATAAAAATATTTAAAAATGTAATTTATATGTATGTTAATGAAATAAAGGAAATAATAATAATAAATTATTATTATTATTATTATCACTGAGCAGTAAACTAATAAAAATGAGACAGTAGCAAATATTTAAATGGTTAATTAAATAAATAAGCAGTAAAATGGCATAACGGGCAGTTACGTGTTGGGCAGTTAACAAATCGGAATTAGTCGCTAAGAAACCTAACTTGGAAGTAGCGCTTGCCGAGCGTTGCCGCGGCACCTCTCGCTTCGCTCGCTCGGCTCGCGCGCGGTTGATCACAATAAAATTCTTGCCTGACCTAACCGATTTGGTCGGGGAACCCTAGCTTAGTTACTGCGACCGATTCGGTTCGCGCGTGGTTGGTCACAGTTCCAACCGAACCTATGAACTGCCGAACAGTAACTATTTACCCAACTGCCCATTCCAACATGTTTACTGCCCATTCATTACATACATGCTGCCGCCATAACGACGACAGTATGCAAACGGACGGCACCGTATGTATAATGACGAGTTATACAATCAGAATTCGACATATATACCAAACATCACAGACATCTGTGGTGTTTGGTACATGTTTTAATACATTTTTTTTAAACGTTAGGAACTAGGAATTTCTCCTGTATTGTGGGTGCGTTTACAAACATTTAAACTCACATATACAAACAGCCAGACCCGGAACAACTACTTGTAGGTCATACAAATTTTTGTTCCGTGCGGGAATTGAACCCGCGACACGCAACACAGCAGTCAATCGCTTAACCACTGCGCCAACCATGCCGTCAAAATACAAAATCAATACATGCAATGTATTGATTTTACCGGCCGCAAAAACTTAGTTTATATTTTCGATAAAACCATGTAAAATGAACTTATTTCTGCGGTTGTTACCGAGAATATCCCATATTTCAAAAAACTATTGACTCATGTAACAAAGGAAATATCTATAACCTTTCTGATTATGATATCCAATAATACTCCGCACTGCATACATGCATACCTGCATTCTTTTTTATTTTTCATTACCTATGTTGGGGAGTGCCACACTTAATGATTTTTTATTATAGTTTCGCTACATCATTGTACCAAAATACACCTTCTTTCCAATTTTCATTCGATTTAGTGTAAGTAGTCTCCGGGTAAAATGGCTGTGTCACATCCGGACAGACTGACATACAGATAGACGGACATGACGAAATTACAAGGGTCGCTTTTTGTCATTTGGCTACGGAACCCTAAAAAGTAAGTTTTACATTTCACAGAATTAATTTCCATCTTTCTTAACACTAAAACCACCTTAGTGATTTCATTTCATTTTTTTGTTAGTATTAAGTGGGTAAAGTGAGCGTCAAAAGTGAACTTACATTTTGGACTTCCAACCGTTACTTTTTTTCACGGCATGTTAAAAATAGTACCTGCATTGTGTCTACTACCTACCTATAAGTTCTGTTATTAATTACCAAATTATCTTTCAAAACTTTGTACAATTATTACTGAATACTAACTTTTGAAGCTGACGGTACCTTTAATGGTTATAAAGTGCACTGAAATTATTATTTTCTTTAAGAACTTTGAACTTTCTAAAAGTGTAATGAGAGATGTCTACGTTTATTTTATTATAATTATTAAAACGTTGCAAATGTTTTACTTTGATGAACAAAGAAAAGTCAAGAAGTACTTTGGATTTGGCAAAGTAAGTATGCACAGGTACATATCTACATAAGAAATGTTGTGTTTACATACATACATAAACTCACGCTATCTTCCCATGGGGGAAGGCAGAAACAGCAGAACGTCTCCTGTAAAAAAATGGTCATTTTTAATACAGATACCTACTAATAATATTACAAATTTGAAAGTAACTCTGTTTGTCTGTCTGTGTGTTACCTTTTCACGCCTTAACCACTAAACGAATTCTGAAAAAAAATGACTAGGTGATGGATGGCATCCTGGATCAGGACTTAGACTACTTTTTGTCTCAAAAATAATCATACAAGGGGCGAAGTAGAGGGATGAAAGTTTGTATGTGAAACCCAGCATTTGTTAAGCTAGGCATATGACAATAATTCAAATGTATGTTTTTGGTAAGAAATAAGGAATTACGTCTTACAGCGTTTCTATAAAATCACCCCCCAAGAGGGTAAATAAGGGGATTATTTTAAAATTCGCACTTAATATTGATATTTTTGTGAATTTCTTTTAAAAACTCAAACCCAAAACATTTATTTCAATTAATTAAACCATTTACAGGCACTTTTGAATTGTCAAGTGGTCGGTCAGGCAGAAATATGAAGCTAGTTGTCCATTCCAAATGCTATGTAATACAATAAAATTTAAAGACAGACAAATCATTAGGCTAACAGTAAGTGAGTACGACAAGAGCGTGACCATCAAACATTAATTTTAATTTTCGAAACCTTGTTACTCTCAAACTACTGTATGGATTTCGATAAAATTTGACAAGGAAATAGGTAATATCCTAGGAAAGGACAAAGTTACAATGTCTTTGTAATTTTTTTTTTTTTTTAAACGTTGCCCCACACTAGGAATTTCTCCTGTATCGTGGGTGCGTTTACAAACATTTAAGCTCACATACACAAACAGCCAGACCCGGAACAACTACTTGCAGGTCATACAAATATTTGTTCCGTGCGGGGATCGAACCCGCGACACGTAACGCAGCAGTCAATCGCTTAACCACTGCGCCAACCATGCCGTCGTTTTGTAATTCATTCCCTATGACGCAAAAAAGGGGGTGATGTTAAGATTTCTCGTGTAGGTAATACTTATACAATTATACAGGGTGGCAGGGACATCAACGCACAACTAAAACCTACTTTTGTTTTTGTTCGTATATCAGCGTTGAAGTATTTCGTAGGTTATCGAAATAAAATATTAACTGGTAATTTTTAATTTTAACGTAGGTATTGAACTTTTCTATGAATCAGCTGTTCTTTTATTATTTCCGACGACATATGTCTACTGTAAGGGGTTTTAGAGTCATGTGCTGAATTCATGGTTACTGTTTGCGGATCGATGTCCCGTCACCCTGTATAATTGTTTTGCGTAGTACCTCGTTTAAGAGATGTAAGGGATTGGAAATGTAATCATGGTCCGTATTTTAAGATAACATTTAGTCTTTATTTAAGAGATGTAAGGGATTGGAAATGCAGTCATAGACCGTATCTTAAGATAACATTTAGTCTTTATTTAAGAGATGTAAGGGATTAAATGATAAATGATTTTATTTCTGTAAGTAGGTTTGTTACAAACACTTTTGCACGTCAATCATATTTTAAAAACTAGATGAGGTCGGCGTTTCCTATCTGACTACTCTGAGAAGAAAGGCCGAAACAAACTCAGAGGTCACAGTCTCTTTTAAAGTCCAGACATAATCCTGGTCAGATCATGTGAAGACCATGTAGATTGGTGTCTGAGACGGTCTTTTGAGGAAAAACCATACAGATTGAGCGGAACTGTCCAGTCAGTGCACGCATTTGTCAGTAATTTTGTCTTGATTGGAAATGTAGTCATGGTCCGTATCTTAAGATAACATTTAGTCTTTATTTCATTCAAATCGGTCCACTGGGTAAGCTGCGAGCATAAGCTAGTTATTTGATATAAATGCTTCTTTATATGGGTAACAATTTGTTTTTGAACGCGGTTTTCCTGTTAGGTTAAGTTTTAGTGAATAACCGGGGCTATCATTGTGGTATTACTAGAAATTAATAATAAACACAGTACCAATGTTTATTATTATTTCTTTGTAATTCCACAACGATCCGTACAAGGCAGCAGTAATAACCTCGGTCGATGACTGCCTACTCAGTAAAACATAGTCATTTGTGTAAACACATTTTTGGGTAGGCACCTGATGATGACCAGAAATCTGATAACTCTGTGCAAAGTAAATTCTTCACTCAATTTGTTTTAAAATACTTTCAAACTTTAATAAAGCCGAGTGAAGTAGTCTCAAGTATTTTCTTTACTCGGCAAGGATCCCGCAGACAGGCGCGACGCAAGAGCGCTACGCGACTCTTGTGGAACACTTTCCATGAAGTTTTCATAGAAATTGTTCTACCAGAGTCGCGTCGCACTGTCGCATCGCAGCAGCTTGCGGGAGCCTTAACTGATATCTTATCCAAAAATCACTACTGTCTACTTTAATTAAGGACAAGAACTTTAATGAGGATTATCTGTGCCAAAAAAAAAACCTTTGCTAAATATTCAAACATTTCATGAAATCCTGCTGAGAAGCTGATAGTGTTGCCAAAAGTTCGTCGCTGTTAAAACTTTATGATAATTAGTGAGTCGCTGGAGCTAATTCAAAGATCAAGCCGCAGATAGGAGTTTGTCGCCAGATGTAATATTGTAGCCTCGTGTAACACTAGAGAGTTTCCACGATTGTAACTGAACAAATAACTTTCAAACTTAATTGTAGATTCTCTGGAACCCGTTTAGTTTTAGTCAATATTGTCGTGATATAGACTGGGTTAGTCGACACTACACATTCTAATTAAACTAAGAACCTTTTTAAATTGAGGTTCGTTGACGCTACACTTAAGAGCGATAGTTTGTTATTAAATTGCAGTGCTACAACGTTAATGACGAACCTACATTATCAACATTATGTGGATAGTCTCAAAAACCGTAATTTTTCCACGATTACGCTGCCACTAAATCTTCGGAACTCGTTAATCGAAGTTTCTGCAAGTACTTGGTGGCTGACGCCAACTGCCTTTGGCACAGCCCCGCCTCTGCGCGACGCCAATTTAAATGATAAAACTCAGATCCCTCAAAGGATAAAATTCAGATTATTCCGCCCTAAACTAAATGAAAAATCTCTTTAAAAAAAAGTGAGGCCGACCATCGTACTAGATACACTCGGCCTTTATGAGCTAAACATTTTTAATTACGAAACGGTATTTGCTTCTATAAACACCGTTTTCGATTTGATTTTGAGTTTGTTTAATAAATAAAAGCATATAGTATAAAATAATTTAACTGTAGGTACCCCTGAAATGTAGGATATTACCGCTTCATCTACTTCAAACGTACAAGTAATTAGTTAGATAAAACATGTATAATCAGTTAATGTTATGAATCAGATTTCCATTCTGATATTAATTCTGTTATATCTTTCTCTTGTTACTGTGATGATATCAATCAATCAATTAAAAGTAATTTATTCAAACTAGGCTGAGAATCAGCACTTTAAGAACGTGAAAAAGACGATATCACCTTTTGTTAGGAATGGTCTCGGTCTACATACAGCTTTGTCTTTTTTACCGTTTTGTTAATAAAGCTAAGCCACCGGTGCAAAATAAATGTTAAAGGGAATATTTTAAAAGTCACAGCAAATGTATTTCAGTTTAGGGGTTCATTATAAATGTATTGGACCTCTTGCAAAAGTGCATGTAACTAACGTGAATGGTATTTACTCGTAGTTAGACGAATATTAGAAATAATTTTAAATTTTAAGTTTAGGTACATTTTTTTATCTGTAGATACAGGAATAATGTAAAATTAAATTGCAATCTTATTCAGATCCATACAAACGATTTATTATTGCAATTTAAATATCAAAATGTATTAATTCATCTATCTTATTCAAATCCATACAAAAGCGAGCTCAAACTTCAAAATCTACATGTGTTCTTGGCACCTTCATTTCAACAGTTTCTATTCACGCTACCATACCATCTGTAAAACTGTTGAATTCAAATATTACTGTTTTCAGAATAAGTTCACGTAGAATTTTAGAATTCATACAGACAGACGAATGCTGGAGTATATAAAGTAGGTATTGATCTTGGTACATAGGTACTCTACGCGCGTGGAGTTTTAAAACCTCGTTTTGCTGCAGAGGTAGTTAAGGAACCTCTCTATAAAAAAGATGGATCCGACACGCTTCAACCCGATAAACGTAAAAAGTTTGAAGTACTTATTATGGTTTTTCTCGAATTGAAAAGTTGATATGCTTAATTGAAATAAGTATACCTACTTCTTTTTAAAGTTATCGTGTTTTATCGTTGTTTTAAAGTTAGCGATATTGTCGATTTTAATAGAACAAGTGATGGCTCTTTTGATTCTTCATTGTTCCTAATTGGTTCCTGTGCTAACTGCCGCACTCAAGGACGTCACTTGAAATTAATTAACCATGAACTATGACATACCACCATATCTTGGCACATGTCACCAAGATTGAAACGTCTTCAATATGACATACTTTTGACTGACAGCGTTCCAATTTATACTGGTCATATAAAGTAAATGACTACAGTACAGACTATGACTCTGAGTACCGGGGTAAGAGTGATATTTATCGCCTTTTTAGTGTGGTCTCTACAGATGGCTATTTTAAGTAATGCAGTCTTTTGTTTAACATAGATACAATCACAATGATAATTTTTCGTTGGTAAGCGCATCGCTTTAGAACGGCTGGACGAATTTGGCTATTTTTTATTTCAAAATGTTCGTAACTTACAGTCCGAATTAGGTTTTTGGAAAGAAACATTGCATAAGTTTCCCGGAAAAAAATCAAATTCGGTAAAAACTGAAGGTCCTCCTTCTATGAGATTTTTGTATGAATATTATTGAAAATTGGACAGGACAACGTCTGTCGGATCAGCTAGTTGTATAAAGTAGTGCTCGAGAGATATGCCAGAGGGCGTAAAAATGTTTGTAATTTAATATGATATTTCCTTTCTAGCTTTATATATATTATATAACTCTGCTCTTGTTAAACAAAGCTCTCTTTGTCTCTTGTTCTTGTTGTCTTGTTTGTTGTTGTTGTGAATAGTAAATGAGGCAGGCTAAAGTGAAAAACATTACACTTCTTGTATAGTTTGTGCTGACACTGTATTTCATATACCAAATGTAGTTACTTGAAACCAATAGATCAGTAAACAATTACAATAATCAAATATTTAATGTAAATTGCGTAGTAGATATTGTGCAATGAATTAACCGTCGAATAGCCATAATTGGTGTATCATTAATTGGTCATCAATTGTAGGTGGAGGTACCTACCCATAAATGTGTTATATTGGTAGAGGGAGACATTGATTTTATCATTGCATTGTGTGATTTAGTAGGCGCACTTGCATCGCCCCGTTCTTTACAAAGGTATTAAAAAGAAATATCGTTAGGTATCTACGAGAGTGATCGATTTAGTAGGTATCGAGAATCAATCGGTATCTCCAAAGATTTAGGTTTAAAGACAATTCATAAAAAATAGAGTTCACTTGAAAATGAGTTTAGCATAAGCATAATCAGCCTATAATGTTCCCACTGTTGGAACACAGGCCTCCTTTCTGTGAGAGGGAGTAGGCTATAATCTACTACACGGGCCCAGTGCGGGTTGGACGATGTCACATGTCTTCGAATTTTTGGTTCTAGGACATGCTGGTTTCTTCACGATGTTTTCCTTCACTGTTTTGAGAGCAGTAGTGATGACATTATTTACAAAGTAAAGCGCCTGCCTGGGTTTGAAACCACGACCTACAACTCGTAAGTCGGAGCCATTACCACTAGGTCACCACTGCTCATTGGGCCACCACTGCTCACTGGGCCACCACTGCTCGCTGGGCCACCACTACTCGCTGGGCCACCACTGCTCACTGAGCCACCAGCGCTCACTGAGCCACCAGTGCTTGCTGGACCACCGCTGCTCGCTGGGACACCAGTGCTCGCTGGGCCACCAATGCTCGCTGGGCCACCACTGCTCGCTGGGCCACCACTACTCGCTGGGCCACCACTGCTCACTGAGCCACCAGTGCTTGCTGGACCACCGCTGCTCGCTGGGACACCAGTGCTCGCTGGGCCACCAGTGCTCGCTGGGACACCACTGCTCACTGGGCCACCACTGCTCGCTGGGCCACCACTACTCACTGGGCCACCAGCGCTCGCTGGGCCACCACTACTCATTGGGCCACCAGCGCTCGCTGGGCCACCACTACTCACTGGGCCACCAGCGCACGCTGGGCCACCACTACTCACTGGGACACCAGTGCTCGCTGGGCCACCACTGCTCGCTGGGCCACCAGTGCTCGCTGGGCCACCACTACTCACTGGGCCACCAGCGCTCGCTGGGCCACCACTACTCACTGGGCCACCAGCGCTCGCTGGGCCACCACTACTCACTGGGCCACCAGCGCTCGCTGGGCCACCACTACTCACTGGGCCACCAGCGCTCGCTGGGCCACCACTACTCACTGGGCCACCAGCGCTCGCTGGGCCACCACTACTCACTGGGCCACCAGCGCTCGCTGGGCCACCAGTGCTCGCTGGGCCACCACTACTCACTGGGCCACCAGCGCTCGCTGGGCCACCACTACTCACTGGGCCACCAGCGCTCGCTGGGCCACCAGTGCTCGCTGGGCCACCACTGCTCACTAAAAATGAGTTTAGGTACATTATTAACTAATATCTAAAGTGTAACCATTTAGTATCAGATTGGTTTTTTCAAATTAATCACGTATACAAATAGCAAAAGTTTGTTATCTTTGCCAATCTTTCAACCTAGAAAGGCCTAGTTTTGTTATTCAATAAAGTAGTTGAAGGTTTTTATTTCAAGACCTGCATTGCAGATGTCAGTGAATGAACGATCCCCGCATCGGAAATGGCTTTGGGAGCATTAAAAGCGAGTGAATTACACATTGTTCTTCCGTCACATATATTTAATTTGTCACACGCATTTATTTTGCCTTGGGTTTTCTGCAGGATTTATGTAATTGTTAAATGGAGAACTATTTATCGTGTAATGAGATATAGGTACTGGCGTTATTCATACCTTGTTATCATAAGTCTGTAGCCGTCTACCTACTGATAGATAGATAGGGCTATTGTCGCAAGCGAAATTGCTGAACGTGAAGTACTGGGATTGATCTCTAGAATTTTTCTCTAAATGAGGTTGCATATAATCAATATTGTTGAATTTCATGATATTAATTTATTGCAACTTCAATTTCATTAAGCAACTAGGATGCACGATGCTCATTACATACATATTTAGAGCAAAGATGCATTATTTTACAACCGATCAGTGTACCCAGGTTTCACTCAACCATTTCCAATCATTTTACACCGATCTAAAACCAACACTGGAACCGCCATGCCAAATAACACGTTCAGCTAAAGGATCTAAATATTGTACGAACTGTAACAGGTTGCCGGTCCATCGGAGTACATCGAAACAATCTGTTTCGACCGGACGCTCACTGCTTCCGCAGCTTTGTAAAGTAATAGATACATCTGTGTTTATTTTTTCCAGGATATGTGGGAGAATCAATATGGTTACAATGTTTTAAGTAATTAATTTCTAACAATAATTTATTTAATCCCTTTTAACACAACTAACTATTTACACTAGGTACTAAATTAAATGACTAACAACTATACAAATAAGTACATAAACAAAAGGATACTTAGGCGTCGAAGTTCTCGTCCGCATCGCTGTCATCCAGAAACGTGCCCAGAAGACTGGCAGCATTGCCACGTTGAATGGCAATGCTAGTTCTTTGGCCATGAACAACCCAGCAATTAATGAAGTGAGCATCTTTTTAGGAAAATAAATGACCAAAGACAGGGACAGACTATAAGTATATGGCTTTGGTGCCATAAGTATTGATCACGCACGTATGGGTGTATTAATAATACACTTTTTCCCGCGGCTTCGCTTGGGTCGGAAAATGGCCCGCGGGAACGTACTACCGCGATTAAAAGTGCTCTATGTGTTAATCCAGTTTATAAACTACCTGTGTGCAAAATTTCATCCAAATCCGTTCAGCCGTTTTTGCGACAATTCGGAACATACATCCAAACAAACAGAGAAATACTATTTTATATAATGTATAGATTCATCATTATCATCTGCCTTTTCCCAACGATGTTGGGGTCAGCTTCCAGTCTAACCGGATGCAGCTGAATACCAGTATCATACATGAAGCGACTGCCTATCTGACCTCTACAACCCTATTTCTGGGTATTTATAATACCCCCTGGCAAGACTGGTTGTCAGACTTTCGGGCTTCTGACGACCCGTAATGACTATCAAAGATCCACGAATGACAGCCGAAGCCATCGGCTTAACGTTCTTTCCGAGGCTCGGAGAGGTCTTGGTATGTAAAGATGGTCATTCATCCACGAACCAACCCCGACGACCCCACCACCCTCCTCTAGGAAAGCAGTAGGGCCACCAGTACAGTATACAAACACAGGCACAAATCGAAGTTCCGACCTCGCCGCCGAGGTCCTTCACTTCCGCGTCCGCGTTCCTCCCCGATAAATTCCTCTTCCCCTCCCTTGATCGGATCCACAGAGCCAGCTGGTGGCGTAGCTGAGCCAGTAGTTTTAAACCCCCTTAATAATAACGAATCCATTCAGATCCAGCCTGTCCCCAACTTGCTGTCCCCCCCCAGCGACGCCCTAAGCCGAGGTTCGTACCCCACAGGGGGTGCCCTTAGGTGATGGTCGCTTAGTTTATAATTAATATTATGTCCCTGGCTGGAGGCTTTGAGTTAGCTCGAAGGCACCACAGGATTGACCGGTTAAGCAGTCACGGCCTCCAAAGGCCAACTGCGAGATGCCATACAAAAAAAAAAAACGAACCAACGGCGGCAAGCGTAGCTTAACCTGATCGATCAACTCATGCGGCATTTATTATTTAGCCACTAGCCCCCAAGATTATGTTCAACAGAAAATGTACATTGGACGTACTACTTAAAGTACAAAAGTAGGTAATGCAGGAACGTGTTTGATTTAAAATTATTTGCGTACACAAATACCTAACTTACTTACCTAAGCACGAAATAATTATTCCGCGAATAGTTTATAGTTTAATTAACAGATGATGTTATTAAATCTTACTAACCGAACAAATTATTCCCATTACCTCTCAAATACCAACCCAACTAAATTCTATGTACGAGAGTAAATTCGAATATAAATTCTATTTGCTAAAACTCTCTACACATAATGATGACGTGTTTGTGCCAACAAAGGAGGCATTCAAATAGGTTTGGATTCAATCATAATTCGGATCAGTGTCAGACCTTACAAATAGAAGGCGGGTAGTATTTGAACAGTTCACACACATCATAATGAAGATGTAGAAGGTACAGTAACAAGCATAAATACCTTACATTTACGTAAGATTCAAAAGCGATTTTCTTCTGAATTTTTGACCTGGTTTTTTAAGTATTTTTGATACAACAATATTATGATATAGGTCTGCAGCTCTCGCGAGACTTTTAAATTTTGCGTGTGTAAGGTATTTATGCTCGTGACTATATTATATTATATACTATATTCAATTGATCTCAGAATAACAAAAGAAAAATGATGTAAAAGGTGAATAAACAATATTTCGTCTCGGTCTGCATCACGAATTGATTGCCACACTATCGTAATTTTATGTTTTAACGGTTTTTACTTTATTTTTATGTTTTTATTCCAATGCACACGTGTTTCTAGGACCAATACAACATTGATTTTCTTTGTTCTTCTTTTGGATGCCAGCTCTTCTAGCAAATCCGGTAAGAGATCTCCGCCCAGATGTCCAGCGCGCCGGCCCGACAGGCCCCGAGTGGTCCGTGGTGGGCATTGAAGCAGCTGGACCGAGTGCTCCTCCTGGAAGCCTCGATCGTGCAGGCTTGGGTGTCATCACCGGACAGGCCTGCTGACATTAACGTCGAGGTGGAGTGGTTCCGGGAGGCTATGTCCGAAATATGTGACGTGGTAATGCCCCGTGCCCAGTCCAAACGTTCCCAGCGTCAGGTGTGCTGGTGGTCGCCGGAGCTGACAGCACCGCAAGCTCCGTATTCGCCCCCCGGATACGGAAGCCATTCAGGCGGAGCTGTACGTGGCGTACAGAGCGGCGAATACTGCCTTCCAAGCGAAGATCCTGCGGGCCAGAGGACTGGCCCGCGAGGAGTCGTTGGAGACTCTGAATAGGGACCCGTGGGGACGCTCCTAAAAAATGGTGCGAGAGATAGTTTGCCCATGGGCTACCCCGGTGACGCAGAGTCTCCGGCCCCAGCTCGTGGAGGACGTAGTGAGCGCTCTGTTCCTTTCTAGAGGGAAAAATATCTCCCCGCCCATGGCTCCGCCCACTGCGGTGCTCGATGCGGCTCACACCGCCAACGACGATGACGATGCTCCAGAGGTGACCGAGGTAGAGCTACAAGTGGCGGTAGGTAGACTGAATGCCAAAAATACTGCCCCAGGAGCCAACGGCTTACCTGGGAAAGCCCGGGTCCTGGCCTCGATGGCTCTCAGGCCTCGACTAAGGGGTCTCCTAAGCGCATGCTTGGAGTGGGGCCAGTTCCCACTTCGTTGGAAGATGGGGAAACTGGTCCTCATTAAGAAGCCAGGGCGCCCTGCGGACTCTCCGACCGCTTAGCGGCCCATCGTGCTGCTCGAAGAGGTGGGCAAGGTCTTTGAAGAGCTAGTTTGGTTTCCGCAGGGGGCGCTCTACGGTGGACATCATTATGCGCGTGCGGGCCCTCGGGGCGTCGAGGAATGCTGTGGCCCGGGGTGGGGTCGTCATGGCGGTGTCTCTAGACATCGCCAATGTTTTCAATACCCTGCCCTGGAGTTGCATCAGGGATGCACTCTGGTTATCGAAAGTACCCGCGTCATTGTATCGGTGGCGCAAGGGACCGATGCAGTGATATTTGGAGCTGCATCGTTCTCAGCTTCGCGAGGTCCTGGTAGCTGAATGCCGGGACAGGCTCTCGCGCCTTACCGCCGCCGGCCTCGTCACCATCGAGGCGGTCCGGCCGGTGCTCGAGCGCTGGCTCGGGAGGAGGCATGGCTCCCTGTCGTTTCGGACGACGCAGGTGCTCTCAGGGCATGGTTGCTTCGAGAAGTACCTGTGTCGCATAAACAGGGAGCCAGACGCTTGGTGTCACCACTGCACCGACTGCCGGGAGGACACGGTGCGGCATACGCTGGTAGAGTGTGCCACTTGAGAGGAGCCGCGCCGTGCCCTCATCTCAGAAGTAGTCGAGATAGTAGTAGTCGAGTCGATGGTCGGCAGTGAAAAGTCCTGGGACGCGGTGGTTTTCTTCTGGCCACCAGCTGCGGAAAGGAAGAAGGAGATCTCGTCCACTTATCCGGCTTGCAGCAGCGCACCGGGCGCCGGCGGAGGGTGTCCAACGCCCTCTTCCAGCCCCCCTAAATGGGTCCTGGGGCGACGGACTCGGGGACGTCCGTCGCTACCCACACTTCAGGACCCGAGGTGGTGGCGTGTAGTGCGCGGGCGCGTCGGGTCCCTGACAAAGAAGCCACGCTGTATGAGGTGTACCGCGCGGCAAAGGAGGCTCTGTGGCTGGCCATCCGCGAGGCGAAAGTGCGAGCCAGGGAGGAGATGTTGGAGACTCTAGACGGGGATCCGTGGGAGCGCCCTTATCGTGCGGTCCGAGGGAAACTTCGAGCCGCGGCGCCCCCACTTACGGAGAGTCTTCAACCCGAGCTGCTGGAGGAAGCAGTCGCAGCCCTCTTCCCGGCGAGAGCGAAGCACAGTCCGCCGCCGACGGCTGTGCCCACAGCCGCAGAGCCTACAAGAGAGAATGCCATCAGCATCCCAGAGGTGACACAGGCAGAGATGGGGGCAGCCGTGATGAGGCTCCGGGCCAAGGACGCGGCCCCGGGGTCCGACGGGATCCACGGCTGCGTGTTAGCCCTCGCTCTGAAGGAGCTTGAGCCCCAACTGAGAGGACTCTACACAGCGTGTCTTGAGCGGGGCCAGTTTCCCACTTTGTGGAAATCTGGTCATCTGGTCCTGCTCAGGAAGGCGGCCGCCCTGCCAAATCGCCGTCCGCGTACCGACCGGTACTGCTGCTAGACGAGATGGGCATGCTGTTTGAGCGTATTGTCGCAGCCCGCCTCGTCGGCCACTTGTGCAGAGAGGGGCCGGACCTGGCGCTGGGCTCTCGCGCTGGCTCTGGAGGAGGCACGGCTTCCTGTCGTTTCGGGCGACGCAGGTGCTCTCGGGGCATGGTTGCATCGGGAAGTACCTGTGTCGCAGAAGGAGGCTGCGGAAAGGGAGAGGGAGATCTCATCTACTCACCCGGCCCACAGAAGGCGTACCGGGCGTCGGCCCAGGGCGGATAACGCCCTCTTCCAGCTTCCCTAAATGGGTCCAGAGGCGCGAATTCGGGGACGTCCGTCACCCCTCACACATCAGGACCCGAGGTGGCGGCGCGTAGTGTTCCACGCGCGCCCCTCTTAGACGTCGCGGGGAGAGTCAAACACCTCACTCCAGACCCGAAGACCAGTCGGGGGTTGCGGAAGGATCGTACGTTCCCGCGACCCCCGGCGTAGGTGTGAGATGGAACACCGGGGTGGTTTTTAGTCAGTAAGAGTCTGACAGACCCCGCCGCCCGCCTCAGGGCGGCGGACATCCATGAGGATTTTCCACCCCGGAAAAAATAAAAAAGGATCGTACGTTCCAGCGACCCCCGCCGTAGGTGTGAGATGGAACACCGGGGTGGTTTTTAGTCAGCAAGAGTCTGACAGACCCCGCTGCCCGCCTTATGATAATTTACCACCCCAAAAACAAAAAAAAGGGAGGCACTTCGGTATCACCGGATGCCAACCTACATCTGTCGTGTGGTCGAGGCCTTTTTGACGGACAGGGCCGTATTCTACCCTGGTCACCGGGGGGAATGGAACCAGCGACAGATGTCGTGCGGTGTCCCACAGGGATCGGTTCTGGGGCCGCATCTGTGGTATATTGAAGGTTTTTAGCAAATAATAAATTGGTAATTTGATATTAAGCGTGTTTTATTTTAATAGTCTGTCTTAAAACAAACGTAACGATATTACAGTTTTATAACACACCTAGCGCCACAGAAGTAAGCGGATAAAACTTAAACTAATTAGAGTGCGTTCCATTTCTATCACCCACCCCAGAACGCAATCCCATATTAAAAACACAAAACAGATGTTAATACATCAGAAACATTCTCTTTAACTTTTACATAACATAATTTTAATCTTAAATTATTTACATATTCCTTTAAAAAATTATGTCTAATGTCTATATGTTTAGACCTCGGTGGGTAACAATCATTAGCAGTGAGTTTCATACTTTGGTTATCGCTGTAGATAACTAGAGTGTTGTCGCGCTGTCCGCCAAGCTCCCTTTGCAGTTGCTGCAGCCACAGCGCCTCCTGCGCCGCCGCTGACATGGCCATGTACTCTGCCTCAGCTGTGGATAGGGTCACGGTCTGTTGTTTCCGGGAACCCCATGACACTGCGCCACCCTGTAAAATAAAGATATATCCCGTGCACGATTTACGGTCACAGGTGTCACTCGCCCAATCTGCATCACAATACCCTGTGGCGTTATCTTGACCATCCTTGATATATGTAAGTTTATAATGTTTAGTCCCTTGGAAATATCTCATTACCCTTTTCACTTGACTGAGGAATGATGACAGATTCTTTCAGTTGCTTATTTTGTTCTGAAATAGCATGGTCTTGTAACTTGACTCATCTTCAATTGGTCTGGCTGAAATTGAACACTCGTTAGTTTGATTAATATTTTCAAAGAAAATACCAAACCTGCTCTTTATGACTTGTTGAGCTATGGGATTCAAAATGCGATACCCTTTGGCGGTTTCACAATAGCCGACAAATATCATATCTTTTGATTTCTTGTCGCAATTTAAACGTTTTTCCTTTGGTATATGAACCATTACATTTGAATCAAATATCCTTATATGGTTCAGTTTGGGTTTCTTTCCTGTCCACATTTTATATAGAGTAGTATTTCCCAGTACTTTAATTGGTGATCTGTTGACAATATGAGCAGCTGTGGCTACAGCTTCAGCCCAAACTGGCTTCTTTAAATTTAAATAAAATATCATGCACCTTGCCTTTTCTACTAGCGTACGATTCATAAGTTTTGCAAGGCCATTTTCCTGTTGGGTATATGGAAGTCTGATGAATAATGCCACCCACATCTAGCCAAATATGAATCAAAATTGGAGTTGCAATACTCTTTGCCATTATCATTTGTTCTTATAGCTTTAATTGTATTATTCAATTGATTCTCTACTTTTCTCTTATAGTCCTTGAAAATTTCTAATATATTCTGTTTATCTATGAGAAAATAAATATGAACCATTCTCGAGTAATCATCAATGAAATAAATAAAATATTTCATACCTCCATAAGATTTACTTTCCTTTGGACCGCACAAGTCCGAGTGTATCATTTTCAGTGGCTTTGTTGCTCTGTTTCCAGCATGCTTGAAAGGTAACCTTGCTTATTTACCTTCGCAACAGATGGGACCTTTAATATCTTCTGGTGTATCCAGTGACAACATAACCCCATCAGCACAATCAGGCCATTTCTTAAGAGCTGAAACATTTAAATGTGCCATCCGAAGATGCCATAAATTAATATCATTCGGATTAATTTTATTAGACACCAAATGTGCACTTTCACCACCATTTACATAGGTGTCTAAAACATATAATTTATTCATTAAGGTAGCTGAGCACAATATTTTTCCATCTGCATTTAGTAGGTATATTACAACCATTCTCATTGAATGACACCACAAATCCATTTTTAGTGATTGTGCTCACTGACAATAAATTAACTGCTAATTCAGGTAAATGGAGAACATTTTTTATTTATGAATTTTCTTTTGTTCAGAAATTTGTATACTGATGTCCCCAACTCATTTCACAGACAATGGCTCCTTGTTGGCAACAGTGATGGTTTAAATTTATGGTTCTCTGATAATATACATCAAATCTTTCTTGCTAACCATATGCGCAGAGCACCCGCTGTCAATATACCATTTCTCACTTTGTTTATTTGAAAAAACTGAAAAAGCAGCAACAAAACTTTCTTGTTTATCTCTCTCTTTAATCTGTCTTTGGTCACGGTTTTATTTGCATGTTTACAGAACTTTCCTATGTGTCCATAGCCATTACAATTATAACATCGGGGACCCTTATTTTTCTCAGATGACTTTGGCTTCTGTTGGCTATTCTTATGATATTTTTTTTTTATAATTGAATATATATAATTGAAAATATATAATAGAATCTTAATGTTTCACTTCTTGAAGCAATTTGGTTTTTATAAAGTCAGCACTAACTTTCGCACCCAAGTTTTCCAACCCCATAATCATTGGTTTATACTCATCGGATAAACCTGCCAGCATTAATGTGCCAAGCCATTTGTCATTCACCTCGAAACCTATATTTATGTTTGTGAGCAGCACTCATGATCCTGTTAACATAATCTTCTATACCGGCGCTTGATTCGAGTGCGGTATTGATCAATTATTATCTGTGGAAACTTGTAAATTGCCTTCAGTTGCATATTGTTTAAGTACACTGTATATTATAGCTGTAAGTTTCCCGAATAAAATAAAATAAAATTCCTTCAACAAGCCCACTTTTCTAGTTAGCCCATTGTCGTCAAAGGCCTAATGAAGATTGTCCCACACCTCTTTGGCAGTTTCACACTCCTGAACATGAACATAGTTTTGAGTGTTTATCAATAAAATACGTTTGGATTTGGCCTTGACGTCCTTCACTGGGTCGACTATTTTTCCAGTACTATATTGGATGTCCCACAAGTCCTCGTGCTCCAGATATGTTTTCATACAGAATCTCCATGTCGAGAAACTCTCTCGTCCATTCAACTTCTCCATATTGAACATACTTGAGCACGTTTTGACAGATTTTCAACAGACGCTGCGTACTCAAAAGTGAGGTTATATAGCCGGCTAGTACCGGCCGGTTAGTACTCAGTAATATTTATTACCCCGTATTAATTATTTGCAACTACGGAACCAACCACGCTCTGCTACCATGAAGGTTTATAGTATATATATAATAATAAATTGGTAATTTTATATTATGTATGTTTTATTTAAATAGACTGTCTAAAAATAACACGTAACGATATTACAGTTTTATAACACACCTAGCGCCACAGAAGTAAGCAGATAAAACTTAAATTCAAAATTCAAATTCAAATTTATTTATTTGTACACATAGGTATAATGTAGTGGTACACGATGTTGTAAAAATAGAAAAATATCGAGTCACTATGTGCTGCCTTGCAAGGCGTACAAATATTACTACACAGTTGGTAGTAGGTATACAGGTATACAGGAATAGGTATACCCTATATAATTTTATATAATGCTAAGTAACCGTGTCATCTTTAGTAATAAAATAAACTTAAACAAAATAAGGTAACAAAAATTATTAAATAAACTTAATAGCTAAAGTAAGTAGGTAATAAATAAATCTGAGAAACTTATTACGGATTTTATTTTTCATCTAAATATTCATTAATAGCGTAATATGCTTTCTGTATCAGAAACCTATGGAGTGAATTTTTGAAAGTATTTAAGTCTAATTAGAGCGCGTTCCATTTCTATCAGATATCGGCTACGATTGGGTGCTGCGCACCGACCTCCCTAGTGGCGTCAGCGTGGGTTGCTACGCCGACGACACGCTGGTCCTGGCGTAGGGGAGGTCATACCAGGCGGCGGCCGAACTAATAACACGCGGGGTTGCGACAATCGTCGAGAGTATTCGGCAATTGGGACTCGAGGTGGCCCTGCACAAGTCCAAGGCCATGTGTTTTTATGGTCCTCGGAACGTGCCACCGTCAGGTTCCCAAATAACGGTAGGAGGGGTTCACATCGGCGTAGTGTCGACGATGAAGTACTCGTCCTCGACAGCCGGTGGAACTTCGTGGAGCATTTCCGACGTTTGGCTCCCAGACTGGAAAGGGCCGGGGCTGCCTTGAAGCGGCTCCTGCCTAATCTAGGGGGTCTACGGGTCATGCGGTCCATGGCTCTTTATGGTGCACCGGTGTGGGCTCGTTCCTTGAGGTGGCGACCAGCCCGCCGGTTGAAGGCGTCCCAAAGGGTCATGGCCATCCGGCTGGTCCGGTGATACCGTACGGTCTCCGGTGAGGCGGCGAACCTCCTTGCCGGATTGCCGCCGTGGGATCTGGAGGCAAAAGTCCTCGCGCACATATGGGAGTGGCACGAGGAGGTGAAACGCTGGGGCGTAACTCCTCTGCCGCGAGAAATCACGGCACAGCGGACAGAGCTCTGGCGGGATCTCATGGCGACATGGAGAATGTGACTGTCGCAGCCCAGTGCTGGACACGCCACAATTGCGGCGACAAGTCCCCTCTTTGAGGAGTGGCTAGAGAGGCGTCACGGCGTCCTCACCTTCCGCCTGACTTAGGTCCTCACCGGACACGGTTGCTTCGGGAGGTTCCTGTTCTGGATAAGGCGGGAGGAACCGCCCGGGTGTCAAAGTTGTGTGGATCGCCGGAGGACACAGTGGAGCATACGGTGGAGGTCTGCTCAGCTAGGGCGGAGCACCACCATGTCCTCGTGGAGCCGATTACGGTGGCGAGCTCTAGCGTCCGGCTCTGGTCCAGGCCATGGTACGGAGCGAGAGGGCATGGGAAGCCGTCAGCTCCTTCTGCGAAGCAGTAATGCTTGCGAAGGAGGAGGTGGAACGCGTGAGGGAGAGGCAAAATTCGCGGCCTCTCACCCCTTGTCGCCGCAGGAGACGCCCAGGGTGTCGGGAATCCCAGGCCGTTTCCCGGCCACCGTAGACGCTGGCTTGCGGACGGCTAGCAATGGGTAGCTCGCCGTCCGATAAGGACCAGGCCCGAGTCGACGGCACGTTGTGTTCCATGCTCGCCTCAAAAATATGTCAGCAACAATGACGGAGTCCGCTAGGGCCGATGCTTGCCAGGGTTGCGGGAAAGTCCGAACAGAGTGGGATAAGTTATCTGATGATTTACAAGAATAAAAATAAATGCTCTTGTAGCAATATATTTTTTCAGAAAGCATCCTTTTCTGTGGTATGTTGAAGACAGAACTTTTTTGGTTTTTCATCTCTATTTATAACCGAGGCTTTGATCACATTGTGAACATGTCACCCTCTTGGGAAACCTAAGTTACGTGCATTAGTTGTTGCATGCACTTCGATCTACCTAATGAATGGTAAGTATGCACTTACTTGTATCAATAAAAAAAATTCACCAATGGATTTTCCTTTTCTTTTACTGAGCACTAAGTAACGTGGTTACCTACAATTTGTTTATTCTTCTACCGTTCATCACATTGGAGTAAACCTTCTCTCAAATATGTTCGTGGTTGCCGTCACGCTAACACCTACGAAAGGCTGGATCTTTGCCAGTGGGGACCGCGCTGTTTGAAGTACCGACGTGCATTTACTAGATTTATTAGATAAGATTTATATTGAAAAGTGTACGTATCTCCTTCTTTCTTGCATTCCCAGGCATATTGCCAGGGTTTGGTTTGCTTAGAGGAATTGGGGAGCTCGTTGGATATTGTAACCTTCAAATTCTGTCTCTGCAGTACCCCTTTTTCCAGTCCAGTAAGTAGGTATGAGATAAGACGCTAAGATAATGTACAAAACAAAAAACTGCACTTCATCGTCATGATGTAAAACTCATCTATAGATATTTAGTATCTAACATGTAATCGTTTGATCGAAATAATTGAGGACCGGATAATATTATTCATATTAACTGATTACACCACTGACGTGAAATTTTGGCAGCGCATAGAAAATGTTGTTGATTCTGCACTGTCCAGATTAAACCCATAAAATATTTAAGTCAAAGGATTGACGCGGCGTGGGCTCGCGTGATGTATTCATTAAAAGAAAACCACTAGTGAGTCGTCATTTACTGAAGAACAAGTCTTTGTTTGCAAGTCAGGGGTGCCGCGACCAATATATTTGGTTCACTTAAAAAAATCCGCTGGAATAATATATATTTTTTTTTTTTTCCGTACGCAAAATACGCGCATTGTCGTGGAGTTGCGGACACCAGCCCGTATTATCTTATCTATCTATTGTTTATTTTTTGCCATTTTCAGATAAACATGAAAACTCCATCCAGGTAAGTATTGTTGTTGTATTCACAACTTTTTTTCTGAAAAAAATATTAACGTACGTAATCGCTTCCTTTACTGTGAAATTATGTGGTTAGGGGAAGCTTAAATCTTACTTTATATGGCATGTTATGACTACAGTTGTTTTTTCATTCCCCGATTCTTTCCATTATTTTGTTATCTCTGTTTTTTCAATTCTAGGTATTTGTTTTTAACATGAGTGGTTGGAAATGTATTATTATTATTATCAGCTGTAATTTCAGATATTCTGTGCACCTAGTCAGAAACGGAAAGCAAGGAAGACCTCGGTTTTTTTGTATTTACTTACTCACGGGATTAGCCAATTTTCGGCATATTTTAACTTTTTGGTAACTCGCAAGATTCATGCAGCCACAGTTGAATTTCGAATTGTTTAACCCTTGTGATATTTTCCTAATATAAAGGCTTGAACAGAAGTGTAGCCGCGTAGGTACGTAAGTAAATACAAACAAGAATATTAATTTAGGCCGGAATCGGGAGAAGGTTAATTAAAACACTTTCCCGCAACTCTAAAGGGATTGTCTTCTAAGTCTTTTGGGAACACAAAGCTTTAATAGATTCGATTATAAATTTAAATTTCATGGCTTATAAGAAAAAGTCGTGAATGGAGAAGAATTGGTCTTGGAATTATAATTCATTTAATAATGCTAATACCCTGTTTATTGCCGACTGGAGCCTGTTACCCAGGACTTTCGTTCGTCTACGCTTTTAGTTTATTATGAAAGCTTTACATGAAAGGGAAGAATTCACATCAAAATTAGGAATTCGGGATTGGAACTGTGTCCAATACATGAGATGGATTGCTTACCTATTCTCGTATTGAGATCTAATTATAATAATATTAGCAAAGAAATATTATGACAACTTGCTTCGCCCCTGGGAATATTAAATACGGGAGGAACAATAAATAAGCATGGTTTCTGTTGCTTTTGCTGATCTATATCAGCCGTTTGTGTCACTGTAGTCTGGGCCACTAAATGCTTGATTTAAAAACGGCAAAGGACACTTCCGCAATTATCTACAAACTAATTTGCAAGCCAACGAAACAACCGCCCAGTTAAAAGCACAATTTAAACATGCAAAAACTTTAATTATCTTACAGCTTGCAAGCATGCCGTAACAATTTCGAAAATAATTTGTTTGCGGATAATGTAAACAAGAAACAGAGATACACCACGCCGCATTTTATGCATTCATACGTGAATGTAGCAGAAAAATCTCGGTTTAATATACATAATGTAGTCATATTTACATAAATACGTAGGAGTCCCGTCTTATCGCGGGGCATCGGACTCTCGAAACGCGCGCGACACGCGGCTTCGCCATGAAATCTGCATAAATTTGCAGTTTTCTTGTTGTTATACACGATTTATGACGTGGAAAATTGTTTATTTATTGATATTTTTCTTCATAGCGTGAATATTTCAACGTTATAAAGTTTAATTCTCTGTCTGCGGCTTTATTTAAGTCAACTGTGGACACCGGAGATTAGTCTGCTTGTTTTTATTTCTAGCCGAAATATAAGGAATATGAATAGTGTATGGTATTGAACCGATTTTGAGAAATGAGGTGTTATTTTTTTTTCAGGTTATCGAATATGGTGACGCATTTGTTCACCGCTCTACATGGTTATGTTTTTCCGTCTTTCCGTCTGGTTTTGAAATCGTCTTTTAAAAGAAAGTTTATCTTTTGTTTCAAGTTCCAGAAACCTGAAAAATAATTTGTGACCCAGTAATAACTTTGACTTCCACAATTTCTCTTTCACGTAGCTTCCGTAATAATCCAGAGATCCTCATCTAGGTGACAAATAATTGAATTATACAGGTCTGCACAAAGGTTCTGCGACGAATGTTACTTTCATTTGTTCATACCGTGACATTACACGTACATTTTCTTAAACCCTCATAATGTTACCAACGTTTGTGTAATAAAAGAATAATAAGGAACAGAGATGGGAGGTATGGTGGTATAATGTCAGAGCTTCGGCGTTTAATCTACGCACTTAGGAGCATGATTGTGGGTACGGCACTTTACTTCTACACGCCAGGTAGCCGGGTCGTTCTGCAGGAATGGTTGCGTGAATAAATGGTCACAATTCCGAGCTTGGATAGAATCATAGTGGTCGGTAGTGGCCGAGGTAATTTTATTATAGGAGGGTATGTGTGAGCAATGAATATAGTACGTAAATGCTGAGGTCGTGGGAAAATGGTGTTGTATTGGGTGTTGCAGTAAATGTGTAGCTAAATATTATAAACTAATGACACTTCATTAGCTAGTTTAACTAACTTAACTAGTTTTCAGTTGATTTTCAAGTCGAATATTGAGCGGTATTTTTAGAGCGATTTGACTCGTCAAAACCCACATATTAGGCTTTTCAATGTGTCTGAATCTAGTTAATAAATTAGTTTAACAGCAATATTTAATATAATAAATATAACAAAGTTTTTAGGTCAGGGCTCTTCAAAGTCTTCAATCGAACAAAACCGTAATAGCATAACAATGGGAGACTATTATTGTCCGTATTTTAACGTAAAATCAACGCTGAAGCAAACAATAGGTAATCATTTTAATGTTACAGAGACGTTACGAGTTGGGCTTATCTTAACAATAGAATTTACGATTTAATTGTCTTATATGTAGAGGCAGATAACAATGACATTGAGAGAAACGACCAAAGGCGAATACTAAATTGAACGTTTGGCATCAAATATTGATTGGTTTTTTTTTGTCTAACTCTGCTCCATGGCAATCTGTTGCACACAACAATAAGCCACTGTTTTGGCTGATATTTTTATCTGGTTAGCTTTTAGCTTAGAGAGTCACTACTCAGATGAGTGTCATTCCATCCTGACGAATATATCCTGAAGAGTTGGTACACTATGTCTCTTTAGTCTTCGACATTGGAGACCTTGGTCTCCACTCAGTCTGACAGCAAGCTCGTTTTTGTGTTTTAATAGTCTTTTCTGGTAGGCGTCGCTATATTTTGCTATCTCCTGTTTGACGGTTGGTAGTTTTATATCGAGGTATATGATCTTGTTACTGATGTATTGGGGGATGTTAAAGATAGCCCTCAGTGTTTTTGTTTGAAATCTTTCCAATATCTCTATGTTACTGTTGCTGGCTGTACCCCAGAGTTGTATGCCATAAGTCCATATTGGTTTCAAGATGGCTTTGTATACTAACAACTTGCTATGTCTGCTCATTTGTGAGTGGCATCCGATTAGCCAGTACATATTACGCAGTTGTATATCTAGTTGCTTCCTCTTTGTCCAAATGTGTTTTTGCCATGTCAGCCTTCTGTCTTGTCCCAAGTATTTTGCATTATCGTCTAACGGGATTTCCTCATTATTATGTGTAACTGGTGGACATGTGTCTCTCCTGAGAGTGAGAGTTACGTGTGTTGACTTACTTTGATATGCGTGAATTCTCCAAGTTTTAAGTCAGTCCTCTATTTTGTTAATGTGATGTTGTAAGTGTTCTGATGCAATTATTGGATTTGTGTGTGTGTATCGCAAAGCTGTATCGTCTGCATATGTTGCGACCGTTGTCCTGTCTGTTGTTGGTAGGTCAGCAGTAAATATTATGTAGAGAATTGGGCCCAGTAAACTTCCCTGTGGTACTCCTGATTTGATCTCATACAAGTCTGAAAGTTCATCGTGCTGCTTTACTTCAAAACATCGTTTGCTGAGATAGAACTTTATCATGCGAAAAAATGAGTGAGGGAGCATTTTTTTAACTTTGTATAACAGACCCTCATGCCATACTTTATCAAAAGCCTGGCTAATATCCAAAAATACTGCCGAACAGTATTTCTTTTCCTCCAGTGCTCTACTTATAATGTCGGCGATTCGGTGTACTTGCTCAATTGTTCCATGATTCACCCGGAACCCAAATTGGTGATTTGGAATAATATCATTCAGGTGTACCTTCATCCTATTCATTATGATCTTCTCGAGAAGTTTACCTATTAAAGGTAGAAGACTTATAGGTCGATATAAAGCTACGAGTATGTCATTAGGTGGTTTATTCAGTTTAGGTATCATTATGACCTGCGCTATCTTCCATTGTCCTGGAAAGTGGTTAAGTCTTAGGCAGGCATTGAAAATGTTAACGATTGCTACTATACCCTTTTTAGGCAGATGTTTCAACAGAACGCTATCTATACTATCGTATCCAGGCGATTTTCCATCCTTGAGGTGTTTTATTAACACATGTTTAACACACGAGTCCTACTGAAGTAGCACGTGAAGCTACTTCAGTAGGACTCGTGTGTTTCAATGGGAGACCCATTTGCTCTGCACTTTCCAGATAGCTTTTTATTACAGCGTTGTGCTCAGGCCTTAATTCAGGAAATGGTTGAAATACGCGAGTTAGGTGTTCAGCAAATATGCCTTCTCCATGTTTGATCTTGCCCTGTTCCTATTTGTTTTTTTGATGGGGGGTATTTGACTACTGGGACGTTTGAATTTTTGCGTTGCCTTCCACAGCAAATAGTTAGTGTCTGAACTTGGGGTTAAGTTAGACAGGAAAGCTTGGAGGTTATTGTTGGTAAAACTTTTGATAAGGTCTTTTAGTTCATTAGAAGATTGGTTGAACGCTGTTTTGTCTACCGGATATTTAGTTCCGTGCCATATTTTGCTCAAATTGTGACGTTCCAGTCCAGTATTTTATCTCTGATGGTTTTAAGCTATTCATTAAGTGTTTGTGGTATCTTTTTTTGCACTTTTGTGAAAGTAGTAGCTGCTTCATAAATTACTTTATTTAGGTTTTCAAAAGTCTCTTCTATGTCTTCAACTGTTTTTAATGTGTTTAAGAGCTTGATCTTTGACATTGTGATTTCGTCCTGATACATCTTCCAGTTAGTATTTTTGTTGTATAGCCTTTCTACCGGTTGCATTAAGACCACTGTTGTACTTACGTTCAATATAACTGGGGTGTGGTCACATGACAGATCCGTGCAGGTTTCAATTGTCATGTAGTTTCAACTTATATTTTTAGTAATATAGAAGTCGACCAGATCAGGAATTTTATTTCGATCAGTTGGCCAGTATGTTGGTTCAATTCTTGGTTAAATTCTGTATTGTGCCTTGTAGTTGCCTTCCACGGTATGTGATTAGACGAGTGCCCCAAAAAGTGTGTTTTGTGTTCCAATCACCACCGCAAATAAATCTGGACACAAGGAAAGAGAAGCACTTATTGTAATCATCTCTAGTCAACCTGTGTCTGGGCGGACAGTACACAGCAGAAAAGGTCGACTTTCTCGTTGACGACTACTTTTATTGACGTAGCTTGTATTTTATCCGATTGGTATTTTTCCATTTCGTAATGTTTGATTTTATTTTTTATAATTACTGCAGTTCCACTATGACGATTTCCAGATGGGGGGTTTGTTGTGTATACTGAGTAATTTTGTAAATTGAAGTGATATTTTTCAGTGAATCTTGTTTCGGAAATTAATGCTATGTAATTTTTTTCTATTTGGAGAAATGTTTGAAACTCTTGACGACGTTTCGTCAAGCCGTTGGCGTTCCAAGTGACAATTCGGAGGGTATTAATCATTTGGTTACTAGGCTTGTGACAAGCTGGATCATACGGTCCATCATACTCATCATGATTTGTTGAAATTTGGCGAACATTAGTTCAAGTCTGTCTGGAAGGCTTTCCGGATCGGGTAAATTTTGAATTGGTGGTCGATCTTCTGTTACATCTGCATACCTTCTTTTTTCTTTGAGGTTACTCTGCCTTGGATTTGATTTAATTGTTTCTTCTACGGTTTGGATGTCTTTTACGTACTGAGTTTGTTTTTCTGTAACGTTCGATTTGGTTATTAATACCTTGTATTCTTTGTATTTTGTACAACCCTTATAGCTTGCGGGATGTCTATCTTGACAGTTTGCACATGTTGCATCTGTTTTTGGTGTTTTGCTGCACGAAGAGGTAGGATGATCGTTGCCACATTTTACACACCTAAATGGCCTAAAACACTGATTTTTGGTATGTCCAAACCGCTGATATCTTTTGCATTGCATTATTTCTTTTTTTATAAGGAGCTTCAAATGTCACTCTCATTTGGCTTAAGTATCTTATATTGAATATTTCTTTATTGGTCATGTTTGGTTCTAAGTCCACAAAGAAGACTGGTAATGGGTCTTTGGTCGACTTGTGTAAAACGTTTACTATTTGTCTAACTTCATGTCCTTGTTCTTTTAGTTCTTGCTTTATTAGAGTAGTATCTTCGCTAGAGTGTAGCCCCCGTAATACAACTCTGTATGCTCTATCACATTTTAATTTATAGGTATAATGTGATATATTGTTTGCCATAAACTGCTCTCTGATAGTTTTGTAAGTTTGAATATAATTTGGCATTGACTAGATGATATGGCCAGATCTTAAAGTTGTCATTTTATATAATTTGTTGTCAACAATTTTATTTAGTGTAGCTTTTAATGCTATAACATCCATGACTCCTGACGCAAAAATTGGTTCAGGCTTTAGTATGTACTGATCAATTTTAACATGTTCTTCTGTTTCTTCGCAATTTAAGATATCATATTTGTTGTGTGTTGGTACAGTGTAGTTTGGTGCTTCTTTGATTTCTTTGTATTGTGACTTTGTATCGGACTTGTTTCCTTTCTCTTCTGTCGTTTAGGAGGTACTTTGTCGTTTTGCCACGGAGTTAAATAGTTCTCCGCATCGTTTTCAGGGCCTGTTTCCTTGCTTTCAGTTTGTTCGTCGCTAGCTTTACTTGCTGCGACTGATGGTAGACTGTTACTACGGTGTCTGATGAACAAAGTTTTGTTCAATTGCTGTTTGCTGTTGAATAATACTTTTAAGATTGTTATTAATGTATTTATTATTATTTTCGACACTGTTTAACTTGGACATATTGTTGTTTTCATCAACGGTATCGATGACATTGAAGAGCATTGATCATACTTATCAAATCCATCTAGAAAATGGTGACTTAGATGTCCATTACAAAAATGGATTTCTCATCGGGAAAAATGTCAAACTTCCATACAAACTATCATTGCCTATTTGACACATTTAGGGGATGAATTTTCAAAAATCCCAGTGGTGTAGGCTGTTGTTGCAACGTTCAACTTCAACGATTTTCTGAGATCTTATTAAGTCCAGTACTTGCATTTACCTATTCATTTTCGAATAGGCCTACCCAAGTAAGGGGTCGACGTTACCCAGCTCAGCTACATTGTAGAAAATCTTATCTGACAAACTGTTTCTCTGATTGCTTTATCGAGACTCGAGATCTACCTTTAAAATCAGAACGTGGAAATGATTCGCTGCAGTAATAAATCGGTACCTATGGTTGTAGATTTCCCAGGAAAGACTCTTTCCCTTAGAGCTTTATTAGGTAATGTCGTCCTCTTTTAAAACTTGAAGTACGTATACTCATAGCTACTTAAGAGTACGTACCCAATTCTAACCGAGACTTTTACGTTTATCCAATTACTGAACATTAGGTATTATATGTTTTTCAATGAGTATTTTTCTTTCAAGTCAGTACGTTTATTCGTCTATAAATAAAAGTTTTCGACGACTTCATTTAACTTGAACAATAGGGTTGGATATAAAAAGAGCTTTCGATAGTTTTACAGAGTTTTAATGTAATTAGTTATTTGCTGAAGCTATTGCAGAACATTTACAAAGGGTTGGTTTTCAAATAAAATATTGGTTTATTGACTTGAGCAGAGATAAAACTTTCAATCTTTATGCTTTTAATTTAGAAAGTGAAATCATTTAATTAGCAATTTGTTGAATTTAAATAGTGGTGAGACTAATGAATGAGAGTTCTAAGATATATTATTGGCTAAATAGGCTGCAAGCTACTCTAGGATGCCACGTGGAAAGGCGAGACACGTGTCGAGTATCAGTTTAGATTGCACGTTGCTTTCACATACTAGTAATCGCTGTAACGTTCTGCACGTGCATAATTTTGTGGCCATGAAGCCGTTTCTGCATGCTGCATCCAAGCTAAGTAAAGTGATGCTGTAATTTCAAAAGTGTACGCCATTGAAGATGTTGAAGTTATTAATTAGACTTTAAAGCCTCAAAACCATAGAGAATTCTCCCCTCTTCAATCAGCATGAGAACTTCATGAAACAATTTGCATCATTTATTCCCCAATGGAAGTCGAAGCCAATAAATTATCATAATTGTTTTTGTAAGCAGCTGAAGGAATGCTCGGTATATATTTTGTTTATTATTTACAACCATTTTCAATGGGCTGAAGCAACGAGTGTAAATCAAAAGGACGGAGGTACAACGGAGATTTATTACTTTTCTTTAGAGTCCCCCGAGAGGAATACAGGATACCTTTCTATAACGTACTTTGTGATTGTGTATTTGTTTTCTCATTTGTAACAATTAGACAAGCTGGTAAGGAACGGGATAGAGTTGTTGTGAAGTTGCGATGTGGGGATGAGGAGGGGTTAAGTAAACAACATGACGTGTATTACTTTGAGAGTCAATTGTGAACAGAGACTCAACTGTACTCAGCTACAGTCCTCAACTGTCCTCTCTCCTTTAATAGGTGGTTTAAATATACATAGATAGTACGTGACTACGTGCTAACACGAAGTATATCTACCTTAACTTAACCCTGAACAATACGTGACATGCTGATGTACAACATACGTGACACGATGATGAACCATATACGTGACTTCTCACCACAAAGTATTCTATAATTAAACTTAGTAAACGCTGATTTTGGTTACAGTAGGTTTGGATTTTAAAAGGGAATAAATGCATCAGTCTCTCGCAAAGCAAGCATTCACAACTTGCAAGCCATATCTATATTCCGTGTACTAAGAGAGTAGTGTGCAACTCAACTCGTGCTCTCAGGAGTCTCGAGTATTGGAAACAACGGACCATACGTTCGCTGTTTTCAATACTCGTAGTTATGCAATTCACAACTTTACACAAGCATTTACTAAAATCAAATCCTCACTAATATAGTACATGCGCAGCGTATAAGGAACAGTGGTGGCAAAGTGGTAATGGCTCCGACTTACGAGTTGTAAGTCGTGGGTTCGAACCCAGGCAGGCGCTTTAGTTTGTGTGAATTGTTTCATCACCACTGCTCTCAAAACGGTGAAGGAAAACATCGCGAGGAAACCGGCTTGTCCTAGAACCAAAAATTCGAAGACATGACTGTGACATTCATCAACACGCACTGGGCTCGCGTGGTGGATCACTGCCCACTCCCTCTCACAGAATTATAGGCTGATTATGATTGTAAATGCAAAAGTGAGTTTTTTTGTTTGTTACGTTTACACGCTAATACGGCTGAACCCACTTCATCCTGGATCGGGTACAAAGTCGCGGGCTACAGCTAGTATATTATACAAAGTTTTCCATTCAACAAACGCAAACAAAGAACACCGACGCAATAACAGAACAAAAGTATCAAAACACCTTGCCCCTGCAACGATCGCTTACAACATCTATTTACAAATCCATTCAATCCAATATTCGCGTGAACAATATTTTCCGTTGTCAATTGTCACCATACCGCGCCATATTATTGAATTATGACTATCTAAACACGGTACTATTGGAGAGCGAGACCATAAATTCGGGGGAGACTTGTTCCCGATAATTTATGTACTGAGAAACTTGGAAACGTCCCTACGCAGACTTATTCATGTTCCCCCTAACTTAATCACTTGACACAGCGTGGAATCCATAAACACGCTTAACGGAAATTGCCTATATAATTAGGAATAAATGGGCGTAAACTCACAGTACGATGTTTGATCTGCGCCTGATTTTCGAATATGTCATAGGTATACACGGTAGTTAAGAAGTGGTTAAAGTATTGGAAGTTTGTAGCGAGCACTTGTTATGTGATGTATTTTTATCAAAGGACTGGCTAATGGTGGAGGCGGTTGAGTTATTGGCTTTCTTGGAAATCAGTGACATCTTATTGACAATTTGGTGGATGATTTGATTGAACACGTTATTTTTAGTTCCTATTCAATAATGTGATGATAAAGTTGATTAGTAAATACACAAAGTACGATATGCCCGATAGTTCCAAGTCTAGTTTGCCTCAGAAGACAGTTCAATTGAAAGATGAATTGCAGAAATTGCCTGAGCGAACGCTATAAATAAAGCATAGAGCAGAAAAGTAATAAAATCTACTGCAACCAACGACAATTCAGACTATTCTTAGATAGTTGTTTGAAGCAACTATTGAAGCTGAAAATAAACCGCATCAACTCTTTGTGTTCCGAGTCCACTTAAATACTATTAAGTCAAGGCAGATCCAACGTTGCCACAACAAACTTAATAGCCCTTTCTTCCCGGAGAATAAATAAACGGCGTTATGAAAAAGAGTGTTAAAACCTCTGTGTAAAAATGAGCTGCCGGACGCTACTGAAATGATGCAAAAACAGGCAAAATGTATAAAAATATAAAAGCGTACCTTATTACAAAGGTTTTTGCCTAATAGCTTCCTCCTACGTGGCCGTTCTGTATTAAATATAGCCGCTGCATAGTAACTAGTAATGAGGGCTTAAAATAACATGATTTCAGCGGGCTACCAACTTGGTAAATGGAATTAAAAGTACTGATTCAGACACTGCAACGGAAAGTGAGTCGAAAGGGATCGCAGAATTATCCTGTTTCAATATTTTTTGGCATTCGTTTACCGTAGGTAGATAGGTAAATTATCTACCTATTCTCGTTGTCCTTAAGTGATACATATCTATAGTATAGATACCTATGGTATAGACACCCATGGTATAGATACCTGTGGTATAGATATTCATGGTATAGATACCTATAGTATAGATACCTGTGGTATAGATATTCATGGTACAGATACCCATGGTATAGATACCTATGGTAAAGACACCCATGGTATAGATACCTATGGTATAGATACCTGTAGTATAGATACCCATGGAACAGATACCGATGGTATAGATACCTATGGTATATACACCCATGGTATAGATACCTATAGTATAGATACCTGTGGTATAGATATTCATGGTATAGATACCTATAGTATAGATACCTGTGGTATAGATATTCATGGTACAGATACCCATGGTATAGATACCTATGGTAAAGACACCCATGGTATAGATACCTATGGTATAGATACCTGTAGTATAGATACCCATGGTATAGATACCTATGGTATAGACACCCGTGGTATAGATACCTATGGTATAGATACCTGTAGTATAGATACCCATGGAACAGATACCGATGGTATAGATACCTATGGTATATACACCCATGGTATATAGATACCTATAGTATAGATACCTGTGGTATAGATACCTTTAGTATAGATTGGTATCTATACTACCATTGGTATGGTATAGATACTTTTGGTACAGATAGGTACCTATGTTATCTACCTTTTCAGCTCAACCAATGGCAGTAATGACTAAAGGCTTTATTAAACAAAGATAAAAGCTTGACCATAAAAAAATCAGACAATTATTTTCCGAGTATCATTATTTTTAATTAAAAAAATCGATTTCGCGTCTGTGCTCGGACGTTATCCGTCGACTGGTCGCGTCATTAATCACCACATAATATATTGTTAGGCTCCCGAAGAGCCTCATCGGTTTTACGAACGGGGACATCAATTATTTTCTCTTTTTCAGATTGAGTTGCTAAAGTACGCTTAGAACATCTCTATTTATTAGATGTAGGTTATATCATTATTAGATGTATGTTACAGATGTGAAAGAGGTAGTGGTTGATGATTGATTACTGAAGTGGGATGATTACTAGATATGGATGATTAGCACAAAAGGTGTATTGATTGGAATGAGTGAAGATTTACTTATCATGAAACATAAAATTTATTCAGATGTTGGAGACTTCGACCGGCTTATCACGATGACCGGCTTTTAGACATGTAGGTACCTACGATTGATGGATTGTCCCAAGTGTTATAAGTTTATTTAATTACTCATTCACCTTTAAGGGTTAGTATAATTGAGAGAACGTTAGTTAGTTAACGTTAACGAGGTACTATTTTGAGGTTGAAATAGAGATCAAAATAATTATGAAATTAAATTATTTTACTGTATAATATTTGTTACCTTTGTTTATCTGTGTTGACCAAATAGATTGGGCATTTTGTATTCTGTTATTATATTGGTTTTTACAAACATTAACTAATAAATAGTGAAAAAGCATTGGAATAAACATGAATATTAATTATCATTTCCCTAATAATTCTTAAGCATGGACCATTCATATTTTACAATTTGCTAAAAGGAAAAAACTACCGACAGCGTTTAGTAAATTCGTGAAAATAAAACATCCTATTCGAAACACTGTTTTACAAAGTCTTTGTTGCGATTTTACCTCATAATAAATTTAGAATGAGGTAGGTTGCGCATACACGAGCGACATTTTCCGAAGTCGGTAAATATAATATTAACCTTCGTCCAACCAATTTTACAGCAGCAGAAAAAGTTTGTATTTCATAGAGGAATTAAGTTGTTAAATTTCTAATATATGAAATGACAGGACAACGTTTCACTAACAGAGTGAGTAAAGGTATTAATATCGTTGTCGTTGGAATGCAAGAAAAAAGCCTCTGCAACTGACGATAGCGGATCCTAAACAGTTTCGTCAACGATATCGAAAAGTAGTACACTGGTTCATTTTGGCATGATTTGGCACTGCGAGGCAGCAAAATGTAAGTATCTAGCTGTCGGGCTGGCCAAATTCTTATGTCGAAAGATCCGACGAAAAGTCTGCCGTCTGCAGCCTACCTTGCACGCACTCATAAATCAAGATGAACGAATAGGTAGCCCCGATGTAAGATATCCACTTACAATAGCATTGTCATAGCCCATTAAGTATAAGTATTATTTAGCGAATGTCTTGCTGCCAGCAATCTCTTTACAAGATTACGCGTTTGTATGAGAATTATAGATAAAATGGGACGTCGCCGTACCAGCCTGTAATCTGTGCTAAGTGAATGATTTATACCCTTGCCTGTATTGTTAACTTTTCGTTCTCCGATTTGCTTCTCGATGCAGTTTTTTATTTCAACTGAAAAAAGGATCTTTCTGAGTGATCAAATTTTGTTTACATGTTGAATGCTTTGTGTTTGGTGGTCAGGTACCTTTTTATGGTTGAATAAGAAAACACTACGTACTGACATAAATTAGTTATTATAATTTTACTACTGGACATAATTAACATCGTGATTTTTAGGTATAATCCCGCAAGGCAATAAAATGCAACGATCAAAAAACTAATATCTAATATAGAGGTAAAATTTGTTTGTTTGTAAGTTTGTGTGTAGGGCGTAATATCTGGAACTCTCGGTTGGATTTGAAAAAATATTTTTGCAAATGGTAGCCCAATTCTTGAGGAAGGCTATATAGGCTTTTATTTAACATCACGCTAGGACTTGTAGCGGTATCTACATGGCCACATGCGAGCTGCGCGTCATACTGACGTCAAGAAAATCCTGCATCGCGCAAGCAGAGTTTACCGAGCGACTAGCGTATATACAAGTTCCCGACATCAATCGTCGGGCAGTTGCCCACCAGACACGACACCTGTCTGGTCGGAGGATTCCCTCTTTTCTATGGAGGTATGAGTGAACCTTTATAGACTCTTAGGAGCCGAGCACGTTGGCGAGTGCCATATAATACGTTTTATGGTATAGTTGACTTCCACCCGGATAGAAGTCACGGGATGAAGCAAGTGCTTCTATAAAATAATACAAGTTTGCTAAAAAAAATATATTATAACCATTTATGTACAGACGTCAGACAAGAAGAAAAGAACAGAAAAAATAGGTATACAGGTGACGATGGTTAAAAAAAAAACACCCTGAAAGTTGCGCATCCACCCACAGTCGTAAACAAACACAAACCATAAAGTTACACAAAGAACCTAGACGTAACTCGTTACATTGAAGATCTCTTTGTACAAAATAAACTAGTTTCTTAATTCGTTCAGGGCCTACAGCCGTCACGGACTAATCATGGCGGCGCCGAATCGACGTCACCCGACTAGTGATGGGATAAGCCGTCAGGTTCATGGTCCACAAGGTTAATGAAAGTATGCGGTGGACGTGTATGGGCGGCGAATTAATGGTGTCTGGACGTTAGAGAACGTAAACTAAGGTAAACTGTGTGTTTCTAGAGGCTTCGGCTGCCGAGCAAAAGTTGAACAAACTCATACTATAAAGAAAGAAAGAAAATTAGGTTTATTTGTCACATAAACACGTGCATACAAAAAAGGTCAAAGGTACAAAAAAGTTCTAATAATTAAGAAAAAAAAATATACTACGCTCTGCGATTGGTCGGCCAGCTCAGTCTGGGAAAGGGATATAGCTTTCCCAGACTGCAGTATAAACGGAAGATTAAAATAATTCTGATATAAAAGGTGGTGGTTTTGTTTTGTTTATATAATGGTATTACGTCCAGGTAAAGTTACAGGTAGGTTCAGTTGGTGGCAGCACTGAGACGTCAGATTCGGGCACCTGTCAAAAGTGTCAAAGCGCCTATATTTTCTTTAGTCGTGACTGAATGATGAATGAATGGATGAAACGAATGATGAACGTCATCATAATATTTTATATCATTGTCGAAATGGTTGACCTCTTGTCAAAGTGGCGCCACCTGGAGGCGTGAATTTTCATGAAAACCCTCATTGCTTCACAATGTTAATGCTTAATTGAGGTTTGCCTTACTTCTGGAGGCACTTTCTTTAGAACACATAAAACCCTCTGATTGATCCCAAAGGCACCTACATGTCGGACACCTCATTCAGCCACTTCCGACTCGTGAATAAAATATGTTTGACGTTCATTGGCATATATTTAAGGGCACGCTAGTTTTTTAAAAGGTAATTTGCCTTTTAACAAATAGTTGATTCTCCACCTCCATATCTTTGCTATGTAGGTACAGGTTCAAAATAACGATACATACGAGCGATGCGATGTATAATGTTCATACTAGATAAATAGTAGGGATTTTTGTATACAGAGTTGATATGACAGAGGGGCATTAAATTACACTACGTATACTATACATGTTTAGTATTAATTCGATGCGGTATAAAAATAAAAAGCACCAACAATGAGATTTTTTTCCTTCAAACAAATTCAATATCTTACAAATCAGAGTAAAACGCAACCACCCTTTGTAATGAAAGTGCAAGTGTGTGTGTATGCATTGACATCTTATGAGCGAAAATAATTGGTTGTACTTCTGATTTGCGTCGGAACGGCAACAACGCATCGTAGGTTATACTCAGATTTATCGTTTTAAGGTGCATGACCTATGCGTATAGACATACTCAGCTGTTAGGAAAGATACATCGTGATCAAACTGGGCAAAAACTTAAAAAATCACTTGCGACTAAACTACTGCTCCTATTTAATAGATTTTTGGTACAGAGCTTGAAAATGGTATCTAGTATAGGCAGTTTAAAGGAAAGCCCCTCTGTCGTATCAACTCTGTATAATAATATATTACTAACTTCCGCTCTCAGTTTCACCCGCGTGGAGGTCGAGAATTATCCCACGGGAACGTACTGGATAACAAGTAAGTATTTTAAAAGTTAATCCAGGTTATAAACTATCTGTGTGCGAAATTTCATCTAAATCTGCTCATCCGTTTTTGCGTGATTGAGTAACAAACATCCAAAGATAAAACTCTCATAGTTATAATAGGATACATGGGCACATGTAAATTACACGTCGTATCTCATAGAAATAAAACACTCAGAATTGCTATTGTATCGTAGAAAAACCAATGACGCTATATGACGATGACAAGTGGCGGGTTATATGTTATATTATTGCTATTTATTTACAACATGTCATAAAAATTGGACGACACTAGTATTGTATTTTCGTTTATGTCTGTAATAACGTTTTTATGTTAGCAAACTAGTGTTTATCGCTGCATTATTGTCTCTAAAATGATATATTTGGCCCTATTATTTAATTACCTACAAACATTATTTATTTGGTTTAGTTTTGTTTCTATGTTATGTAGCGATGAAGTATTTATTTCGTATTTCCAGTTAATATGATGGTTAAGTATTTTAATAATGACGAATGGGCCACTCTTATAATTATACAGGGTTATTGGTAAAACACCATCAAACTCTTAAGGGGTCATCGTCATTGTACTCATCATTATGAACCACTTTTACTATGGGAACAAATATGAAATCGCGAAAAAAAAAATCAGCTGCTCCCTACATTTTGACGAGTTCTGCAAACATAAATGTAGGGAACAGCTGATTTTTTTTTCGCTTCGTCATATTTTAATGGTCCAGATAATGGAATAATGAAGTAAAATAATAACTTAGTTCCATATTAACGAGTTCCGTCCTTATGTACAGACGATACAGAATAAAAAGACAAATTGGGAACGCTGCACTACCCATCAGAAGTTAATTAACTGACTACTATATAATCAGGGCTTGATTAACGTTTAGTCTTAATTTATTTATTCGAAGCGGCTTGTACTGCCGGTAATTTGATGTCGTCGAAAAATATGACAGAATGGTAGTTCCGAGGAAAAAATACATATTATAAAACTAAAGAATAACGTCAGCCTATGTCTACTAAAGTAATAAATATGGCATGCATGCACTGCCGAAGGCCACATAAATCAGAATCAGAATTGCATTATTCTTCAAGAAGGCACTTTGGATAAAGGAGTTACTTTTTGAACTTGATTCATACAACTAGCAGTTTGTACGGGACTTTAAGAACCTGAAACGATCGGAAGGCCAATTCCCGTAAGTAGGTAATTAAAAACGTTCAAGTTCAAGTCGCAATCTCATCTCAGCGACAGTCTAATGTCAAAAATGTAGGTAAGCGCTATACAATTTTTGTCAGATTGACACTGAGATTAGAATGCGAACGTTCTTAAAAATACGGGAATTGCACCTCTGTTTTTTTTGGCTTCACATTTTCACTATCGCCTTCGACTGTTCACCAAAGGTCTTTCAACTTTTGCAAAAAATACACGAAACATGCCTCTATGTACTCAAAGAATCTATGAAACCACATGAAAACATTTTGGCCAGAACAAAAGCAACTTATTTCAAGCAACGCTTTATCTTAAAGAACCCTTTCTGGAAAAAGTGAGGTTATTGTTCATTGTAACAGATTTATATTTTCCCTTTTATAAGAGCCTTTAACTCCGCTAGAGAAATTAAAAAATAACAATAACGATAGATACTTTCTGTTGAGTTGGAACACAAAGGTTCCCTGTAAATGCGTCCCATTTTGCAGTGGGAATTTTAATTAAAATTAAACGAGTTTGAGGTTTCGGGTTTGTGTCACCCGCTTTGGAGTTAAGAGCGTTTATACCTTATGAGTGGCAACGTCGCAATTTAGTGTCATATTTCGTGGTTTTCAATTTTTATCATTAAATTGGAGCTATATTTTATCTATCTGTTTAATTAAATTTTTAGAATTATGTGAAAACTGTGTAAAAGGTAAGAAATCGTTGCGTTTACAGTTCTACTTATATGCAAATAATACATTGGAAACTTGCAGGGCGTTTATTTCATTGTAAAATAACTGTAAGCATTACGGTTACTTACTTTTTAAACACTTTCACGTAATTCTAAAAAGTTAATTAAACAGATTTTTAAAATATAGCTCCGATTAAATGATAAAAATTTAAAACCACGAAATATGACACTAAATTGCGACGTTGCCACTCATATGGTACAAACGCTCTTAAGTAGCGTTTGACAGGTTAGGGATTTTTCCACATAAATTCTTTAATATTATCAACCTTTTTATTTTTAATCCTATCGTAATTTACGTTCGTGATTTGCAGTTTTTAAGAACCGAAATAGTTTTTTTTTCTCCATGTCGCTGCATTATTTATTTATTTATGATATAAATAATCAGACAAAGGATATAAATAATACATGACACATAAACAAAGGGCAACAGTAGGTATCCTCCTTCACTTATACGAGACTACAGCATGCACAATGAAGTTAACAACTAATCTAATAAAGTTAAAATGTATTCAGACACATGACTGTTATACTCTTAATGCATTATGTAAATATAAGTAAATGGAACATTTTAAATGCACACGTGATTAGGATTTTCCACATGACAGTCATTTCAACGAAACAATTCATAATCATTATTTGTCCTTTTTAATGAAGATGTTCCCATACTTAAATCTAAACAGTATTCAATAAAACTTATTATAACGTCTTTATTTATGTCTGAATATAAAGGACATTTTCCTCATCGTTTCTGTAAACAACAAACGTCTTAGACTGAGAGTTAGTCATTAGTACAAGGTTGTTTGTTATTACGATTCATACAAGGTATCTACATCGCAGTAGCTTTGATGCATATATTAGAACAAAGAGCTAAATGTAATTCTAGACTTCTAACAAATTCGTAAATATGAGACAACATCCACACAAGGTCTTCAGGTCCCGAACTTGGTAGAGCCTGTACTACGGTAACCTGATGACTGATATACATACGTTACATATACACACCCGACACAGGTCAAACAGACATGTTCATGCACAGAAATGTTTGATTTGTCCGTAGATCGAACCCGGGACCAGCGGCTCAGAAGGCACGGTCGCTACCAACTGCACCAAACGGTCAGTCAAATGGTCCGTTATCAATGGAACGGTCAGTAAATGCTATTAAAAAGGCGAATTTGTTATATTTATGATAACACGTAATATAATAGTTTCGTGGATGTAACATAAGATTACATTACATCACATCACATCACATCTGTAATCCCCGAAGGGTTAGGCAGAAGTGTACCTATAGTAGCACCCACATGTCGCCAGTTTAGAGTAAGTCTCATGTAATAAGGGACGAGCCCATTGTCATCAAACGGGCACAAATCCGGACTCCGGGATGTGTTTTAGACTTAAGGTAGGCAGTCAACTAGTTTGATTCGGTTTATGCTCATTTTGTGCCTACCTGAATGACGACTTTTCACGAGGTATTCCACCTAGAGCACGAATTTCAACGGCACTTAACTGAACTGCACCTAAGCACTTCCAATAACGCCAATTTAACAAAATTTAGATAAGTGCAGCATCATACAAACAATACTTCGACATAGCGCCAGTCAATTCAGTCCACGAGATCAGCGAGGTAACGAGGGTACCATCGATTGCTTAAACGCACCTTTGTAGTACAAACCCCTTTTTCGCACCGCGGTTCGCGGGCGGCGTCGCGTCGGCATCGGAGCCGGAGCCCTTTACGTGCGTGGTTCTACGTGCACTTGCCGTATCGATATTTGATAATTGGTAATGTCCTGAACAAAGAATGCATACGTTCATTGCTACGAACTGTACGCAGGTGCCGTTCGGGGACTTAAAATAATATTAATAAACTGTTCCACCGAACCACACTTATCAAGATTTTGTTTCGGTGCGGTTAGTGGAAGTATACAGGTGCGGTTCATTCAAATGCCGTTGAAATCAGTGCTCTGTGTGGAATAATAGTATGAAAATAGAAGTAACAGTTGACGTATTCGGGATCCTGCCGTTTTGCCGAAAAGATTTTGCCAAAATTCCACTACCCAAACAAATTTTAGCAACCTTTTTTTACACCAATGCAATATTTGGAATGATTTCAGTACGCACGTTTTCATTTGGTCAAATTTTTACTTGGCAGATTATTATCAAGGATAATGTCATTTAGGCATTTGGTCTTTAATCAAATGATTTATTACAGCAAACAATCTTTAGACAAAAATTTGATGTCATTTGCGTACTTCTTTGTAAGTTTATGTGCTTGGATTTGTCTGAAACAAGTCAAATTTATGGGTAACCATAAGGAACTAGTTAGATAAGGTTAATTATTAAAAAAAATGGTTAGGTTAGGTTAAAACTGTGACCTCCTACGCACGAGCCGAGCGAGCGAAGCGAGCGGTGCCGCGGTAGCGGCCGACGAGTGCCAGAAACGACTTGATTACATAGAAAAAAAAAATATGGAAAAAAACAGGGTACCCGAAACTGAACCAGTTAACAAGATTAATTATTTAAAAAAATGCTACTTATTAATATTGTTATTTGGCAAATTTTATTTTGCGTAAAATGAGTTATTCCAACAGAAAGATTTGACTACATAAAAATTGGTAAAAGTACTAGTTGGTAAACAAGTTATCTTTTAAACGTTCACTTGCCAAACATTAGGTTTGCGTTACAATCATTTGTGAAGAGATTTTTTGCTAAGTAATAATTTGGCAAATGAAACTATGCGGAAAATTGTTTGGGAAGTGATAATTAGGCAATTTCTTTTCGGTGAAACAAGGGAGACCCGACGTATTCACATATAAAATCAGTGTATAAGAATAAGTGGATCTCACACTTAAAGAATAACGAGATAATCTTTTGAATCCAATATTTCCTACCACGGGAACACAATTCACTTCAAACTGGACTACTAACAAGCTTTTAATGAAAATGAAAAAGTAATTATAGTTTCATACAAACTTACGAGCAATTAATTCACGCCTGGCCCGCACTTGCCTAATGGAAATGCATTCAAATTGAAGTTTTTAGAGCTATTCAAAAACACGGTATTTCTATAACTCAGCTGAGTTTTTGTTAGCAAACTGATCCGTGGACTTTGTGGAGGATTTTAATGAAATTCGAGACCGTGTCGGGTCCCGTTCAGTGTCGTTTCAAAATTATTAAACTAAGTTAAAGTTTAAGTTGAAACTTGTGCGATGTTACATTTAACAACATTGTATGAAAAATGATTCTGTTGTACGGATAGATTTAAAGTTGAAATATTTTACTCTATGTTTATTTGATGTTATGTTCTTCGTGAGGAAACTTTTGTGCTTCAAGTTACGTTGTTTGTACTATATCTTAATTATTTAGAGTACTTACGCGTGCTAAAACAAAGTTTGTAATATATGTATAAAACAGGATACATAAAGAGAAAATTGACTGTGACTACCAGTAGTCTGGCGGTTTTGTGTATTTCATATATGGCCTACGCAAATGTCCTGCAGTTGACACCATCAATCGATCCATCCATTGGCATCGTCATACCATCTGGTAGCGTGACGTAGTCTGGACGTATCAACTCAAAGCTGCAATGTCTCTTTTTTCAAAATGTCCTTCCAGACATCGCCCTGAAAGAAAGAAGAAAGAAAAAATGTTTATTCTGCACAAACAAAACGCACATTACAAATAAAAGAATAATAAAAAAGAGACTTAAAAGTATACACTTCCAACGTTGTCAAAAGCCTCATATTCAAGCATACATATTGCCGACAATTTTGTCCATTGCTTGATGTGTCAGCGCCAGAGACCAAAGACAAGACACCTTAGTTAACATTGACATCTCTAAGTAGTATGTGACATTGACAATACAAATCAATCCAGATGCGTCTGCGACACTGACAGTTGACAACAAAAGTAAGTTGCAAAACAATCACAAATGAATCAAAACAAAATGCCAATTGCAGAGTGGAAAAATAACTATTGCATTGCCCTGCATTGTTTGACTCACGTAAAATCCTAATAATATAATGTTTCGACTTTAAAAGAGACCATGACCTCTGAGTTATGATCGGCATTTCTTTTCAGGGATTAGCCAGCTAGTTTTTAAAATTTTGACCAACAAAATATTGACGTGTAAAAGTGTCTTAAAATATCTACCTACAGAAATAAACATTTGATTTAACTTAATTTAATTTCATACAAAAATGTACCAGACTAGATTGGTGTTTAAATCAGTATTTTTTATTATATGAAATAACATCATTAGTTCAGGTGAAACGGGTGTGGCTGAGTTAACTTCAAATTGTCTAAATATTAATGTAGGTAAAAAAAAGGTCTAAAATTCTCAGTAACAAAGGTTTGGTAAAGTCTTGGAGGCCTGCTTTAAAGCAATGAATACCTAAATCGTGAAACTTTAGATCATACCAGAGTAGCCACGCTCTTATCGGATATCAGTATTCGTAATCAGGCACTATTCTCACTTTTACGACCCACATGAAGGGACACCAAACTGGCAGATTGATTCGCTCTCGTAAGTGTTGCCATTCCATTTTACTCTCGTCAAATTACCCGAAAGTTCGTCTCTATTCTTGGTTTCATAGAAGGTATTAGTATAACACTATTTACCTATTTGTATCTAAGTACCTAACATATATAATTAAGATGATTATAGTGTATTTTGCATTTCAAAATTATCGTCAGACGAGTCTTCTAAATTATTGCTTGCCATATTTTTACCATGTGACATAAAACGCTGACTTAGAATATTTCCTGGTACCTATTAGTTATATTGATTTAAACTCGTACGCAGAGCATCTACCAACAATACCTATAACAAACCTAACAAATCCTAGCGTTTACGGCTGACAATAAAGCAAACTGTTCTTAAGATTGCACACGATTTAGACTTGATGTAGATTGAGAACTATTGAGTGAAATGCGACTCCCAGTTAAATGTGAAGTAGGTATGAGGAGCCCATTGTAAGCCCGGTAACGGAGGCATCCGACCAAATTGTGCCGAATGTGGAGATAAGTGAAATTTATGTGTAATGATATCGACTCCTGGCCTTTATATCAGTATGTTTGCTTCGATGGCGCGACTAGATACGCCCTAATTTATGGCGGTTGACAATTTGTATTAAATTGACCAGATAATGTGAGAGTATATCATGTCAGTATTCCTATATACCAGTTATTGAGTACGGGTTAATTAGAATTTCAAATAGCTCTATTGTATGAATTTTATCGGCTATTGCTGGTTGTCATAAATATCATGTTTTATAGTGCATAATGTATCGCGGTACTGTTGTTGTGTTTTATGTAAAGTTTTGCTAAATAGGTCAGTGCGATTTTACATAATAACATTTATAACATTACCTACCTATTCATGACTGAAACGGTATTACGCAACACTGCCTAATCTGTATTATCACAAAACAAAATTTTGAACTTTACAAAGAATAAACTCACTTACCAAATCGCAACCTAAACTAATTCCAGTGAACAACAAAACAGCACAAGAGATTAAAAACGTAAATTGAAGAATATAATAATATCTGGGGAGTCAATGCGCTTGGCGTACAGCCAGCAATTACGACAGCTACCCTAAAGAACGAACTTACGCAATACTAAGTTTGTGCGAAACACAAACAAATGAACTTCACCCTATGTAGGAGGAGCTATTCCTGTCTCCCTTGTGTGAATTAAAAGGTCGTTATTCCATGTTTCAGCCACCTGCGACGCTTTGTAAATCTCGCTAATTATTATTGCAAGTCTTGTTTCATAAGCAGTGTATCTTCTATACAAATAAATAAAATGTTATTGGTGCCGATTCCCTTGTTCACAAACTAAACCAAATTTAAGTTCAGTGCATCTTTTTCTTTCTATTTCATTAAGAAAAGGACAGAAGATAAATTTTAGTTTATTCCTGTCAAATTAATCAGCGCCTGACACTACTCCATACAAGTTTAGACGTGATTAAATAATTGACTACTAAAATTACATCAAATTACGTCAGGTGCTGACTAATTTGACAGGACTAACCTAATATTTATCTTCTGTCCTTTTCATAATGAAATAGAAAGAAAAAGATGCACTCAACTTAAATTTAGTTTAGTTTGTGACAAGGGAATCGGCACCATTGTCTGTTTGTGAGGTCAAAATAACAGCATTTTACTATATGCAATTATGAAAGTATATACGGTAGGTATTTATAACATCAAACATTTTTTTTGTCAGCCTGTCTGTTTGTTCCGGCTAACCTCCAAAACGGCTGGACCGATTTTGAAAGGACTTTCACTGGCAGATAGCTGATGTTCTAAGGGGCAGCATAGGCTAGGCTTTTTGTCCAGTTAGCACGTTCCCGTGGGATAATTTCCGAAATAGCGTCGTGGGCTGCAGCTACTTCAAAAATAAAATTATGTTTATTATCAACATAAATCTACTTATTTCTGAGAGCTTTTCATACATGAGAATTTAATTGTAAGAACATGCTTTTTAAATCTAAAACTATATTATTTAAAACTTAGTTATTCTGCAGGGAAAATTAATTTCACATCTATTTCAGCTATAGCCCTGGTTTGGAATTGTGCCCAAAAAGGGGCGATGTACTCCACACCTATCTCGCGAAGTTTAATACTGTCATCAGCGATCTATTGGAGTAAGACCTCATGTCTACATACTCTTTAGTGGAAAATTGGCGTAATAACGCGGATGCTTTACATGTTGCATGCGTTCGAGGCTTGCAAACGCATGATCTAGCTCATAGGTTCTCAACGTGTGCGATAATGCCCCCTTGTGAGCGTTTAAGACTTTGAGGGAGCAGTAGAAGACCCAGCAAAAATTACAGAAGGGGTCTTACGACTATGTAATATTACACGTTTATAATGGTGGCAATAGCTGTTTCAGATTCGCGACAGATGGTAAGTAAAAAAATGGGGGGTACCAGTAAAAAATAAACGACACGCATCCCTCATGTCACGTCATTTTTTAACAGGACATCAAGAGAGTGCAGTCGCTTTTTCTCGTATTTTATTCGCTACTGAGGAAGACAAGAATTTGGACGGACTAAACGAGATACAAGGAGAGAAGAAATAGGTCACAGTCGTCCATGTTACTAGGGCATGCGAATGATTTAATAGGTACTTAACAAACTTTTTCATCTAATACCTACGCATATAAAACCACAATCAATAACATGGCATGTCATATTTTTACAAGAGATTAATTATTATAGACTATTATTTTAAAAATAGCCTTCCATGTTATTATGAACTTGTATATTGTATTTTAGAACTGAAACGTAATTATACACAATATTGTTGTCACACGCTGGTTTGAGCCCATCCGTCGGGTAATACCGTCGTTATGCAGTGTCTCGGTTAAGCCACTTGTTTTCATTTATGGCCAAATGGGCCTCATTACAGCATAGAGCGAAGTGCTGTACGCCATTACACCTTAAAACGAACATTACTCTTGGTTTCGTCTTCGCTCCAAACTTTCACTTTAGTATAACACGGTAATATGAATTTATTTTTTAATTTTAGTATTTCTCTAGAGTTATTTATGTTTTTGGTGGGGTTAACCCGTAAGGTATGTCCACTATAAGTAGGTAAGATCGGTAATTTTAGGGTTATCATCAAGTAAATTGTATTTTTACGGAGAGTAGTTGAGGAGTTTTGTTAGTCAACAATAATTTGTTGAATTGACCTTAGAAAACGGCACGGTTGGCGCAGTGGTTAAGTGATTGAATGCTGCGTTACGTGTCGCGGGTTCGATCCCCGCACAGAACAAATATTTGTATGACCTGAAAAAAAAAGATTTGTAAACTTGCCTGAGGTTTGCTGCAATATGACAGTGTCGCCGCGATCAGCAACTAAATACAGGTAGTAACTATGAGAATCATCTCCCTTTCCAGGAGGATCCTAGATGACTAGTAGTGGACTATATAACTGGTAGTTACACTGCATGTAAATAAACATCACCAACTTACTGGCATCAGATGGCAGAAGCAACATTATGCGCAATATAAAGCCAACATTCGCAAAAGCATAGACACAGGGAACATTGTATCGTATGCGCTTACTAACGATCGTTTCCAAACAGAGTGCCGCAACAAAAAAGGGGGTATCTCGTTCAAACTGTATATGTATAACAATGTTCCCAAAACTTCTCGTACAACTCAATAACAACGTTAAGAAAACTTCACATTTCTTCATCTGACACTTTAATGGTTATTTCCTTTGAACGTTTCAGTTTGAAGTTGATGCCCGGTGTGCCCTATGAAAAGAAACCCATTACGACACATTTTAAATTCTCATTTGAATGTTTTGATGTCGTTGAAAGGTGTAGCCGCGTCGCTGATTATGCTAACGATAATGTGATGCTACCAAATTAAGCTGTCGCGGTCCGCAAGTGTTATGGGGGATATAAATAAGGTATGTTGTCTTTTCTCAAGTTATGTGGATAAGTTGGTTATTAAGTTGGCTTTTGTAATGTAAAATAGTCCTGTAGCGGCATCTACATCACCACGGGCGAACTACGCATCACACTGACGTCACGAAAATACTGCATCGCGCAAGCAGAGTTTACCGCGCGACTAGCATATACATATACAACGTCTCGACATCAATTTGTCGGGCAGTTGCCCACCAGACACGACACCCGTCTGGTCGGAGGATTCTTCCTTTTCTATGGAGGTATGAGTGAACTTTACACCCTGTTCCTCGTGCCTCTTTAGTCCTCCAGACCAAATTACAGCCATTGCGGCCAATCTCAACGGAGCCTAGCTTTCCGGTGCGGGAGATTTATAATGTACAAGTGTGTGCGCAGACACAGGTGCGCTCTCTCTTCCCTCACTCTCAATGTAGAAGGTGAATAAAGGGTGGGTAATTATTTTGCAAAGAGCAGTGCATGGATGTTAATGATTTGTAATTTTATAATTATCTTATAATGTAATACAATTACTCGTCCGCGTCTGTGAAGTTTCGCCAATTATCTAAAAGAGTTTTGAAGACATTACAACTGCTGAGTATACAAAGATTTAAATATTAATAGTTTTAATAAAAGCATGAAGAAACTTTTAATTAATAAATGTTCTAATAAATGTTGGCGACAATTTAAATGATATTATGTTTTTTATTGTAATAGTGTTACCTTAGACATTTTTATTAGTTTAACGTGAACTTTATGATTTTTGTACTTTCAATTAATAATAATAATATGAGACAACATCCACACAAGGTCTTCAGGTCCCGAACTAGGCAGAGCCTGTACTACGGTAACCTAATGGCTGCTATACATATACATATACACACCCAGACACAGGTCAAACAGACATGTTCATGCACACAAATGTTTGACTTGTCCGGGGATCGAACCCGGGACCAGCGGCTCAGAAGGCAGGGTCACTACCAACTGCACCAACCGGTCAGTCAAATTATATTATTATTGTATTTGTATGCTTGTCTAGGCAAAACATGTTGAAACTATTTTTTTTGTAATCATTTCAACTGATTGTAAACTTACACATGTTTTTGACAAATAAATATATCCTATCATAACCTAATAATAATATGAACGTTTTAATATTATGAATAATATCAATTCCTCATACCAAAAATTACATTTTCCCTATTTCGTGTACATACTCAGAGTCGGCAACAAAATGTCTTTATTCATAAAATTGACAAATTAGTTATGTACGTAAGAAACAGCAGAAATTACCGATTAGTTTCTTTGTAATATTAGTTAATTTCGCATATTTATAGTAACGAAACGTCATAAACGTTCTAAAAGGTCATAAAATAAATATAAACAGTTACTAGGTACTATACTCGTGTGAAGACAAATTTTATGATATGAAGTGAGATTAAAATGGAATAAACCTTTAAAACAGTGGGTCGTTTGCTTAAGCGTTATGTGCATTACCTGCACGCGCGGGCGTTTTCAACTAAATATTCAGCATAATCCCCTAATGTTCTACTGAAACATGAACCAAACATCATAAAAATGGATTGCTGAGAAGCTTTTATCATATATCTACTACATTTAGTAAGTAATAACACTTTGAGTAAGTTCCTTGCTAAGTAAGCAATTAGTAAGTTATCAAAAAAGGAAAAGAAAACCGTTCGCTCCAATGACTGAAAGTTAAAAAAAGAACACTTAGATTGAAAACTGCAGATAATATTTTATGCAGCAATAAATCTAAAAGTTTATTTGCTAGTTTGTTACTCAGTCATGCACAAACGGCTGCAGTGATTTCGACGAAACTTGGCACTAAAGTGAATCATAAACTAAACCTCATAGGTATTCTTAACCGTAATATCTGCAGTAATGATAAAATTCTATTGCGAATAAAGTCATCATCTGCCTGCCTTTCCCCAACTTTGTTGAGATCGGCTTCCAGTCTAACCGGATGCAGCTGAATACCAGTATTTTACATGGAGCGACTGCCTATCTGACCTCCACAACCCAGTTACTGGATAAAACGATACCCATTGTTAAGACTGGTTGTCAGACTTTCAGGCTTCTGACGACCCGTAACGACTATCAAAGATCGACGAATGACAGCCGGGACCAACGGCTTAACGTTCTTTCCGGGACACGGAGGAGTCTTGGTATGTAAAAATTTTTACCCATCCACGGACTAACCGCGGCAAGCGTAGCTTAACCTGATGTATCGACCCGTGCGGTTGTCATAAAGTAAATACGGTATAATACAAAAATATTTTAAAAGCATGTGGCTACTACTAATATTATTATGTAACATTACATATTATTTTCACGTCTGTGTCCCCTGAAGGGTCGGGCAGAGGTGTAAGTCCCATGTAATAGGGGGCGAGCCTATTGCCATCAACCGGTCACAAACCCAGACTCTGGGTTGCTCCTGAGAAATTCCATATGTAAAAACCTGATAACACCTTGCCCGGTCCGGGAATTGAACCCACGACCGCGCTTGCGACCACTAGATCGACGAGGTAGTCCATTATTGTTATAGTTATTAGTCACCGTTAAGCAAATAAAGCTTTATTTTCATAATAACGCTCCACAAAATCTCATTTGTGCAGATATTATTATTCAAAATGGCAGAGCGTACGCATTTAATACTTTATTAAAAGCTAAAACAGCTCTCTAGCACCTCGTTTTTATTTAAATGCGGGTAAATTAAGTTCATTTATATTTATTAGTGGACAGAAATGATGAAAGCGTCAACTGTCTGTCATTTGCAGTAAGTTTAAGTAGTCATCAAACGTTAACTGTACTTTGATTTGGGTATAAAAGAGGCTAGATCTTTTTAACCGATTGCGTGACAAAAAGACAAGGTTAAATTTTTCACGCGTATCTTTTTAGTTAGCCACGAAGCCACAGGAACAGGAGATAAATTGTAATATTTTCCTGGAATAGGGAGCAGCATCCATTTTATTAAAATTCGTTGGCCAAGCGTGGTTGTTATCCAAAGTCAAAAAGTCATCGTTACTTTTTGACTTTGCAACAGATTGCTCATGTTCAAAATTTGCTTCTTCATCCTCATGGCTTTTGTAGAAGAGACAACACAATTTTGCCAAAATTAAGTCATATCATAGTACAGTCAGCGTCACGATGTAGGTATCCCCCTTCAATGTTAATTTTAATACAACTGGGGTACCCAATTGATGCAGCCCACTGTACCTATGATAGACCACCAAACGCTGGAGACCGATCAGTGAATGATATATTTTATGGACGATGAAGAGAGAGTAAATTAAAAAATATAATATGACTATATTTATAATTTAGAAAAAAAGTTTTCTTTATTATTCTAGTGTTCCCAGACCGTTTCCATACACTTATTATTGGTGATGAGACTAGATATTTCTAGTAGCTTTGACATCAATGTTTGTTACGCGATGTGACATCTTTTAGTTTACTATTCGCACAACAGATGGCACTGCTTGCATTAGCTTTAATTAACGAATGACTGTGTGGGTTTGTTCATGAAGAGATTTCTACTTTTTATTTTAACTGGATGAGCTGTATTTGGACAAAAAAAAACAATTACAATGGTAATGTAATGATAGCCTAAATTTTGAACAAACTAGAAATTATATTTTTTCCTGTTAGTTACCACTTTGAGAATGAGTTGGAATATATTGAGACACATTTACACAAAAAGGATAAACACTATTGACAGTAGGTAACATAGAACCGGCCACCGTCTGCTGAGAATCACAGAACATTAATCCTAAAAATACGACCGCGCTCGGATATACCTTTTGATTTAGTACTTAAGTTGCTCTAATTGTAAACCACTTAATGAACCTGTAAATAATACAAGAAAAAAAAAAACATGTCTAGGCCCAGGTCGAAGTAAAGCAAGGGGACTGTATTATAAAAACGTTTATTAAGTGGTCCACAGTTATAGCAACCTAGGTACTAAATCAAAAGGTATGTCCAAGCGCGGTCTTGTCGGACGATGCACTGCTGCGATGCTGTTGCCTTCCGGGTTCCCGCGCCGCGCCGTGCCGCGTTGCTCGTTGACGACGTCGTCGTAGTGTGTTCGTTGGATTTGGATGTATGTGTGTGAACACCTCTTAAGTTTGAAATAAATAACGCAATTAAAGTTATTGAATTGTCAAAATAAAAGGCATTGTCATTGTTAGTGTGTTACGCACGCAATTACACTGCTGGTTTACTTTAAATCATTTCGATCACGATACAGGAGAAATTCCTAGTGTGGGGCAACGTTTATAAAAAAAAAAATGTTACCTATCTATTTCATGATTTCATACAAATTTCAGGTCTAAAATAAATTTAAAAGTAAACAGAAACTAAAATGCCACAATGATACTCGCAGGTTTTGAACCCGCAAACTTCTTAAAACATTCGGGTCGGGGAAAGGATCATGACTTTATAAGTTTCTAAGAAACTATTTTCCTTACGCACAAGTTCAAAACAGCGACAATTCCATTCCGTCCCAATACCTCTGACCGCAAGCCCATCAGTGCTTACTCTAAGTGCATTTTAAAATAAAATTGGGCATGCGGAAATCCTTCCCTTTCATGTTTCCCTTCTTTCGCGTAAGAAAAGGTTCGTTATACATTAACTGAATCGGGTCGAACCCTTTTTGGGCCTTCTATTTGGTGAACAAAAGAAAAACAATGGAAAAACGCATTGCGTTGAGCTACTCTTTGGTTTTATTCAAATGGTGTCCGATCACTTTGTACATGTTTAATAGAAAATCTTTGCATCAAGTGTCATTACTTCATTAGTGATACTGTAGCTCTTAACAATTTCATTCGAGTTATTTAAAAAGTCATGAATTTGATTCGGAGCAATTTTTATTCGACTAGGCTCAAAACAGAACTCAAGTTATTTACATTACTATTCATTATAGGTACTTACACTATGAAAATGAAGGTTCATTTAAGGAGTTTTAATTAGCGAATTGGTTTTAAAATATTTCAGCACTATAGTTAGTACCTCGTTATTTCGATAAGGCTTACTTAGCTTGTTATCTTTTTTAATAAATATATTTTAAACGAACAACAGCAGATGTACCATTCGATTATTATACCTAGGTTATAATATACTGTCTCTTCTAGAAAAGAAGAAGCTAGAGACTATATCGATAAAAATGGGTGCCTATTCAATTTGTCAAGGCTATTCAATCAAGCTTGACTGACGAAGGGAAACTGAACTAAGTGAATTAGTGCAAATTCGTTGTGTTTGATTCGTCTTAATTCCAAAATTTTGTAAATTAAGCGTCTGCCTATATGTTTCTATCTTGCATAAACACGTGAAGAAAATGTAGCCCACGCATTTTATCGAAAGCCATTTTGGAGATCGAGGTATTTCAAACATCATATTATGTTTCGGAAAAAATATTTGTCAAGCTCATTTGAGGACAGTGAGGAATGATATGCAAGAAAAGGGAATAAATGGTAATGTGACGGTCGACAAGGGAGAATTGAAGAAGAGAACGTGTTGCGACGACCAAGTGACATGGAACAAGGACAGGAAGATGACAATGATGATGATTTGGTAACGGTGCAGCAAATTACAGTAAATACATCTGTGGCGTTATTAGGGCTCTATGAACCAATAAGAGACTCACATCTGTGATAACCTCGGTCAAAAACCTGGGGGTGACCATGGATTCCTACATATCGTGCACTGCCCATGTTGCTCAAGTCAGTCGCAAAGTGCACTACACGTTCCATTCGTTGAAACGTCTCCAAAGCTTCTTGCCCTTGAACACCAAAATCTCTCTTGCTCAAACTCTCATTCAGCCCATTATAGATTACGGCGATGCTTGTTATTTGGATGCCACCGAGGAGCTTTTAAATAAACTTGAGTGTTTGCAGAATATATGTATTCGTTTTGTTTTTAATCTTAAAAAGTATGATCACGTTTCCAACTTTCGCAAGATACTTAAGTGGCTCCCCATTTGACTTCGCAGGAACTCTCGGATATTGTGTCTGCTATTCAACCTTCTTCACAATCCTAAAACGCCATCCCATCTGCAGGAGCGTTCAGATGCGCCTTGCCGGTGGCATCTTAGAAAAATCCTTAAAAATCTAAAAATCCGACTTTTACTCCTACTCCTTCACTGTGCACGCGATGCGGATGTGGAATTCACTTCCGCCTGATATTCGGGACTGCCAAACTGTTGCAGTTTTTAAAAGAAGACTGAAAGAACACTATCTTTCCACTTTCGTCATAGTTGCGTATATATTATTATTCTAGTGATATTTATTTTAGAAGTATCTATGTATGTTTGTATTTTTGTATGTTTGTATGTATATTCTCATATTATTTGTTTTATTTTATTAAGTGAATTGTTTTCGATTTTATGTATTTAATTTTCTCTTTTACTCTTACACACGCTGTCTACATCTCTAAATCTACTATCCTATCGCAGGTAAGCTGGAAGAGATTTCATTAGAAATAAGCATCACCTTTGTACCAATTTTTCTGTTCTTTTCGTCTTGTCTGTTTATATATGTGTGTATGTACATAGATGGTTAAATAAATAAATAACAGAGTTATAGTTTAAATGGAAACATCAAAAATAGCAACTGAGTAATTTTCGTCGCTCAGAGCCAATTATAGCTGGGAGAAGGAAAAACAAGCAGATAGGGTAAACACTTTAGGGCTCCTCAAACAGGCACGACACGCGACACGAATCACATGCGGCACAAAGGCACCGCTCGTCGCGCGACAGGTTGTGCCTTTGTGTCGCGTCGCATGTCGCGCCAGATTAAAAGGGCCTTTATTTCGAATTGATGTTACATAAGGTTCTGTTATGTTAAGCGAGTGTATTCAATGTTCATATACTCGTATAATAGGGGTTAAAGTATGAAATTTCCGTTTTATTGTATTAGGTACTTCAAATTGACATAGAACCTTTACATGGTTTGAGATTCTTGAGTGAAACTTTTTTCACATGGTACCTATGAAGTTCTTCTTTTAAAAAATGTGCAACATTTGATTATCGACTTTCCGTTGTTTTTTTTATTCAGCTTAGACAAGAAAGATACTTCGAAAATTCAAGTTATTTTTGAATACGAGTTCCGACGCGGAAGTAACAACAACAACAGCGACAACAGTAACAAGTGCGTCTGTTGCGCGCCGAAACAGCTCGCAATATCAATGTTGCGTTTGGAGAGGGGACTGCTAATGAACGCACCGTGCGATTTTGGTTGAAACGCTTTCGTGATGGAAACTTTGATTTGAAGAACGAACCACGTGGAAGACCACCCACACAGGTGAATAACAATGAATTGAAAGAGACGGTGGAAGCCGATCCGAGCCAAACTACCTAGGAATTAGCGGCATGGTTTAACGTTACCTTACCAACAATATTGACTCATTTGCGTCAAATCAACAAAATAAAAAATATGAGAAATGGGTGCCTCATGATTTGACTGATCTGCAGAAAGAAACGCGTGTTGAAACTTGTGTTGTCTTGTTGAATCGATACAGAAATGAAGGAATATTGGATCGAATTGTGACATGTGATGAAAAGTGGATTCTTTACGATAACCGTAACCGAGGTAATGGTAACTGTTTGGTGGTGTCAGCATGGTGTTATTCACTATAGCTTTCTCCGATCTGGTCAAGCAATAACGGCAGATGTCATGATAACTTAGAATAATAACTAAAGCAGTTAATGTCATCTGTCAGACAGGACGACATATCAAAATTTTCAGTTTTTATCAATTTTGTGTATTTATTTAGAAAATTAATTGATTCTCAAATAAATCGCAAAGAATGTGCGCAATATGGTTGGAGTTATAGAACTATGGAGAAGTGTCTTGACGCTGCGTGAGCATGCGTGATCCATTGCCACCCGTTCGATGTCCACCGCGCACAGGATGGATAAAAAGCAGCACATGAAGTAATGTTTTGCTCTGTTGGTGTAATTGCTGTAATGGCGTCCCAGTAGGAGGATAAATAAATAAATGTCTACTGTGTCGAACTCCGAACAATGATAGCAAAACTAGCAGTGAAACAGCCCCGACTCATGAATCGATCTTCACCATTATTGCTCCATGATAACGCGAGACCTCATACAGCACGAGAAACCGTTTTAACTCTACAGGAACTGCAATTAGAAACCATTCGTCACCCTCCGTATTTGCCAGACCTTGCGGACGGACTACCATTTTTTTCGTAATTTGGACAATTTTCTACGTGATAAAAAAGTTTTCTTCTCAGGAGGCAGTACAAAATGCTTTCTTTCACACAGTTTGTCGAATCTAGATCACGAGAGTTCTATCGCAAAGGCATAAATGACCTTCCTATTAGATGGCAGCAATGTATAGATAATGATGGTAATTATTTTGATTAAATAAATATGTTAAATGAAAATTAGATTAATGAAGAATTTCAATTTTTCAGTACAAATCGGCAATTTCATACTTTAACCTCTAATATCTTAGAAGATATATATGAACATTGAGTACACTCGCTTCCAGGAACATCACAAGAGGTGGCTAATGAACTGTGACAATACCTGTAACAGTATAATAGGGCAATGTTGAACTATCTTCATTAGTTCATTGTTGTGCCATAGATATACTTAGGTACAGGTACCTAAGAGTTTGTTTGTGTGTATCTTCGTCTCTAATATAGATATATTAATTAGAGACGATCCCGTGACCTACTTACTTGTTGTAATTGGTTCTTCAAAACCCTACGTGGAGTTTATCTGGAAACTGATTACTGTAATAATCAGTAGAATTATCTGTTACTGTAGCTAGTATTTAAGGTTTGTTTGTTTGTTTGATTGATCAAATTAAAGGAACTGGCATGTAGCCGATATAAAATAAAAAATTGGTTGAAAAACTTACTGTACCTTATCATGGATTTCTCATCAAATTAAGGCTAAAGTGTGGCATAAATATAAAATATATCTATTTTATGGAGGCGTGGAAGTGAGCATTAACGGAATATAATTATGAGGTCCAATAAAATCGGCGTTTGGCACACTTTACGACTGTCTCGTAAACGGATTTAATTATCTTACTTGTGTGCTGACGTAATATAACGAAATTTATTACAGTCCCTGTTTACATACTTATTATTTGTACATATTAGATATACATAGATCCGTTTACAGTGCTCAAACAAGCATTTGGTTGAGTCCAGACTCGTGATCTTTTGCACCTTCAAGAATAGAATAGAATAGAATAGAACAATCTTTATTATGTACACCAAAAAATTACAGATATGTTTATGTAGAAATTTTACATAGGGTGACATAATGGGCGGTCTTATCGCTAAAAGCGATCTTTTACACACAACCTTTAAGTTCTGTAATATACTCGTACCTAAATTGTAGGTATTTTTATCATGTTTATTTATGTTGCTTGCGGTTAATAATACCTAATGTGTGTGTATGTCAATTATCTTGTATAACTTGCACCCAGATTATTTCACAAACTCGTCCACCCTAAAATCAATCCTGTTCTGCTGAACATATACAGGATGTTCGGCCGAACGTTGAACATACGAAGATGGCAGATAGTCGTCGTCGATGGTCGTCTGCTATCTACCCAGCTCAAATGATTTGACCTAGGCCCCATAGATTTTTTCATTTTGTTTTTTTTTTAATAACCAATTTTTATTAGTTTGAAAACTTTGAAGTAAGATTACTTTATGTAGGATAGACGAAACTGTAATATTAATTATGAATATAATATAATACTATATTTAAATAATAAGCTAAATGGTGTTGCACTCAGTGGTTGCTCTGAATAGAGAATAGTTTTATTAATCTCCATTTACCTACACTTTACATTAAAATTATATTAAATAGAACATAACCAAACAAACCTTATCTGAAAAGAGAAACAACATTTAAAGCTATTATTTACGATGAATTTTCTTTTCTATTTTTTCACAAGATTGTCATTTTAGCTGTCATCTTAATTTTTACTGTTATTGTTTACTCCATAGCGCTAAACATAGTTTGTATACCTCATGCTAAATCGAATGAAGTATAGCTTCATTTACATCTCCCCCACCAAGACAATATATTTAAATGTATTTTTGTATTTATTTTAATTTATTTATGTATTTTTTGAAATAAGTATTTAAATAAGGCAGTATTAAGTTTTTTTCTGGAACCGGGACAGGTTTTGTTATGTGGAAAAGATTTGATTCAAGTTTCTTATGACCTGTGTTTATTCTGTAAATTGAGATTGATATGTTTTCTAAAACTTCTTATGGACCAATTTTTAAATCATCATTTTTTTCCCTGCTTAACCGATTTTCATTTGCAATTGCATTTTAGTGCATTTTAGTTCCTATTCTTTTCTGTTTTTGTCAAATTATTGCTTATTATAATTGTGTGATTTTATAGTATTTTCTAATGCAACTTTTATATCTTACAATAAATCATGAAGTGTTACCTTTTTAACCTTTAAATAAATATTTTGGGAAAAATCTTGTCACAGTGTGCTCAATTTCATTATATCTTTGAGTACGTTCACGAGCAATAGTGGTCCAGGCTAGTTTATCCTTTCTTTCAATTATCTTACATCTAACTTTATTAAGTAATGTTTGGTTTAATATTTTCATTTAAACCATTAGAAAATGGTGTATTTATTGCAGTAAAAATAATGGGTATATTTTCCTTATCTAAAAAGTTTTTACAATCTTTCGAATTTATACCTTTTTTTTTTTTTTGTGGGTGGGAAATCATCAAATAACTTCCAGGAGGGCGTGTCAGACTCTTACTGACTAAAACCCACCCGTGTTCCTTCAGTTGCCTGTGCCAGGGGCCACGGTAACCCTCTTGGACTTTTCCGCAACCCTAGCAGGCATCGGTCCTAGCAAACCCCGTCATTGGTGCTGACATCTCTTTGAGGCGCGCGTGGAACACAACGAATTTATACCTGGGTATTAATCGGATAGAATCATGAAAATTTTATTTCGAACAAGTTTTATAAAATCATTTGAACTTTGAGTTTCACAAATCAAAATATAGGCATATCGCATAAAGTGGTCTACTAAAAGGTGTAAAATGTTTTTGTCGAACGAGAGCCACCAAAGCCACTAATGGTATCTATAGATACCTACTATTTCAAAAGGGTAAGTAGCGGGACGGACCTAAGTGAGCCATAAGTCCAAATTTATAGTTAGCTCCAGATTTGTTTTTCATACAGATTTCACTGGTGTCACAGATTATTTTTATGTTGAATTTTTCCCCACATAGAACGGTTTAATTTAATTTTCTATTTCTGGTAAATTGAAAATTAAATTAAACCGGTCTTACGAAGGGGTATCGTATTACCCAGTAACTGGGTTGTGGAGTTCAGATAGGCAGTCGCTCCATGTAAAGTACTGGTATTCAGCTGCATCTGGTTCAACTGGAAACCGATCCCAATATAGATGGTAAAAGGCTAGCCAGATGATGATGATATAGTTTTTAGAGTATTAAACTATATCATCATAAGTAGTCTCCGTTCCCTTCTAAGCAACGTCACATGCGATGGAACCATTGACTGAAGCCCACTCTTCTTTAGGGATTTATTCCACGCCTTTTTCAAATGCAGCCGCGTCATCTTCAAGGTTCATAAAACGAATTCTTTCATCTTTTATTTTTGGAAATAAATAAAAGTCACAAGGTGCCAGGTCAGGACTGTAAGCAGGATGACTTACTCACTCCACACTTTCGATAGACAAATATTCGATAGTCCGTCTGGCGGAGTGAGCTGGAGTGTTGTCGTGGTGGAGGAGGATCCAGCTTCTTGGGCGCTGCTGTCTATCATTTTCCAAGACAACTGGTAAACGATGACTGACATACCAACCTGCAGTAACAGTATTTTTATCTTCTAGGACAATTGTTGCGAAATGACCCGTCCATCCAACGAATGAGGCAATCTTCTTTTTCTCTTGACTTCTGGCCTTCTTTACTTTTGCCGGCAAATCTTCGAATGGAAACATCCATTACCCAGATTGACTTTTGGTTTCGGGTTCGTAACAATATAGCTAGCCGTAGCTTTCATCACCTGTGACGATGATCCTAAACAGCATTCGAGTCACCTCCGTCATTTTGCGTTTTTGATCTTTTTGATCTAGTTTATAGCTTTCTGACGCCTAAACGTTCATGTAAGACTTTTTGTACTTGGCTCATACTAATGCCTAAAGCTGCAACAAAAGTCGCGAAATCTATACGCAATCTTGATCTTGTGCCGTCTTCTTTTTTAAAGGGCACTATTTCTATCACACTAAAGCCGTTATTTACAATTATTAAATTATTTTCACAAGATTGTAATTTTGGCTGTCATCTTCATTTTTAACCGACTTCAAAAAGGAGGAGGTTATCAATTCAGATGTTTGTATATATTTTTTAATGTATCGAGCATGAGTTCGTCATATATAGACAAAATTACAAAATTCTTTTTTTGTTCGAAAGAGCCATTCCGAAATGGGCTCATCTAATTTTCATATAGATCTGATGAAGAGTTTTGGACACAGACAACAGAACTCTTCAAAAAATGACAGCAAATCAACCGTGATTGCTGTTATTGCTTATACAGGGTGTCCAGTAAATAGCACGACATACTGCAGTGGGTGATAGCTTGGGTCATTACCTACCAAAACAACACAATATATGCTTTAATGAAAATCTAAGAGGGCGCCAGAGAAAATTTAAAAAAAGGTTCATCATGTTTGTACGGACGTTGTATCTATGCTGGTTGCGCGGTAAACTCTAATTGCGTGATGCAGGATTTTGCGTGACATCAGTGTGAGTGTGGCGATGTAGATACCGCTACAGTGATGTCGAAATGAAAATCAAAGATGGCGGCTGCGATAGTTTCAAATTTTTCATCATGGGTGTCGTTGTCATGGTTTTCAAGGGTGCTGACGGTGAAAGTGATGTCAAAATTAAAATCCAAGATGGCAGCTGAGAAAATTTAAAAAGTTTTCATTATGGGTTTCGTTTTCCATAGTATTCGGGGGTGCTAAAGCCGATATTGAGGTCAAAATGAAATCCAAGATGGCGGCTGCGAAAATTTAAAAAGTTTTTATCACGTGTGTCGTTTTCATGGTCTTTGAGGATGCTAAAAGCCGTTAGTGAGGTCAAAATGAAAATCCTAGACGGCGGCTGCGGATATTTTCAAATTATTCATCATAGGTGTTGGTTTCCTGGTTTTCGAGGGTGCTGAAGCCAAAAGTGAGGTCGAAATGAAAATTCAAGATGGTGAAATTTTTATGAGAGCTTCTAAAACTTATACTAGATGGCTCTGTATTAAAAACGCGAATTAAATCACACTACACCTCTCTCTTCATCTCATTCTATTTATTATATACGAGTGTGTGTGCGAGTATCGGTTCCTGACGGGGGTCCCCCGACCGCACACGTTTTTTATTAAATCAAATAAGTACCAGCCATTAGGATTTAACATTTTGTTTAATACACCTACCTAGCTATTTAACTCGTTTTTTCAAATTTTACCATGATCCGATCGGGTGTGTAACGGTTGATATAATAACAAAAAATCTAACGTTCACTTGACCTAATTTCAGTTAATATACTTTTGTATAATAAAATGATCAGTTGAGATAATCAATTGTTGATATAATTTCATTTTACCTAATTTCTTATGATCTAATGTACATTTCCTATAATGCACATTTGAACTAATATTCAGTTAGTATAGAATTAAGTTAGTATAATATTTAAATTCTTTATTAACGTTAATATGTTTTTTTGTGTTTTCTTATTCTCCTCATCTAACAGATCCCTTCTATTGTTGTTGAATCATTTGGGTTAGATGAGGTTATAACAGTATGATGTTTCCTGATATTTACTTATTCTTTACAGTATTTTGGCTGAAAATGAGTAAATATGAAACGTTATATTAGAGGAGCAATACACAAATTGAAAATTATATGAAATGAACGTTACACTAAGTGTTATTAGAGCAAAAGAAGTTTATATGAAATGTAACATTAGATCACATGAAATTAGGTTATTTGTTTTTATAGCATATATTGAATATATATTATTTTTTTTAAACGTTGCCCCACACTAGGAATTTCTTCTGTATCGTGGGTGCGTTTACAAACATTGAAACTCACATACACAAACGGCCAGACCCGGAACAACTACTTGCAGGTCATACAAATATTTGTTTCGTGCGAGAATCGAACCCGCGACACGTAACGCAGCAGTCAATTGCTTAACCACTGCGCCAACCGTGCCGTCTAAAAAATGCATGCCGTATGAAAATTATATCATGTGGACGTTATTTCAAGTGATAATATACTATCTGGTTATTAGGCCACATATTACACACCCGATCCGTTCATCAAAACTTTATAAGTAATTTGTAACAATTTCTTTAGAATAGAATACAATTTTATTTGCGTAAACTACATAGGTACTTACATAAAAATTAGATTTTACGAAAAGAGTGAACTTTTTTACCAATTTGTAAACGAAAAGTTACCCCATTCGCACACATCCCACACCCACATCCCACATTTCTAATGTTGCCAATACCAAAATAAAATTAATAGGAATAATAAGATTACAATAATATCAATTTAGTGAATTTATTACTTACTTATGTCGTAAATCGTACTTCGAATTATAAATAGTGTTTATATTTTTGAATACTTAAACATTTTATAATAATGTAAGAAATAAAAGTAATTTAATTTGGTTATCGATTCCGTTTAGAATAGTTTATTCCTAATAATGTTATTATAGTGCTGGCAACACTTGATGAAAATCTTTATGTCATTGTCAAAAGTTTTATTTTACTTCTTCGGCGTGTTATGAACTTATGATGAGCGACGAAGTGCTTCTGTTTTTTTTTTTTGAGTAATGGGTTGTATATTGCCATGTTCCGGAATCCGGTTTTACTACCACTTATGACTACCTTGGTTGTTGAAACTGAACCTTAACCCGTATAACTTGCTGACCCGGCTCGCCCAACCGACCATCTGAAACTTTTTTTTTTTTGAGGTTAGGATGTCATCAAATAAATTCTCCCGCTCTGGGCAGAGCGGGAGGGCGTGTCAGACTCTTACTGACTAAAACCCACCCGTGTTCCTTCAGTTGCCTGTGCCAGGGGCCACGGTAACCCTTTAGAACTTTCCCGCAAGCCTGGCAGGCATCGGCCTTAGCGGACCCCGTCATTGGTGCTGACATCTCTTTGAGGCGCGCGTGGAACTCAACGCGCCATCAACCCGGGCCCGGGCCCGGACCTTATTGGACGGCAAGCTACCCATTGCTTGCCGTCCGCAAGCCCGCGCCTACGGTGGCTGGAAAACGGCCTGGGATTCCCGACGCCCAGGACATCTTCTGCGGCGAATAGGAGCGTGAGGGCGCGAATTTTGCCTGTCCCTCACGCGTTCCGCCTCCTCCTTCGCGACCATTACTGCTTTACAGAAGGAGGTGACGGCTTCCAATGCCCTCTCGCCCGTACCATGGCCTGGACCAGGGCCGGACGCGAGAGATCGCCACCGCCAATCGCCTGCATGAGGACACAGCGGTGCTCTACCTAATCCGGGCAGACCTCCACCGTGTCCTGCGGGCGATCCACATAATGGTGACACCCGGGCGTTTCCTCCCGCCTTATCCGAAACAGGAACCTCCCGAAGCAACCGTATCTGGTGAGGACCTGCGTCAGGCGGAAGGTGAGGACGCCGTGGCGCCTCTCTAGCCACTCTTCAAAGAGGGGACTTATCGTTGCAATTGTGGCGAACCCAGCAACGGGTTGCAGCAGTCGCACCTCTCCATGTCGCCATGAAATCCCGCTGGAACTCTATCTGCTGTGCCGTGATTTCTCGCGGCAGCGGAATAACGCACCGGCGGTTCATCTCCTCGTGCCACTCCCATTTGTGCGCGAAGACTATTGCCTCCAGATCCCAAACCATAAATTTTTCAGTGTAAAAATATTTCCAAATACCAAAACCGTTTAGTAGGAGTAGGAAATATTCTTTTAAAGCTAATTGTTAGCAATAAGTACGCAAAAGCCCTGTTATAATAATGATCTACATGAATCTGTAAGAAACATTTTATTTTTCAACTCTTCTAACCAAGCCGTTAATGAGAAGTAGGCTTGTTAAGATGGTAGGCTTGTTAAGATGACCGTGTCGCGGTACTAAACAGGAGTAATGCCCTTAAAAAACATTTTCACGACAAACCCTCAGCAAGTACTCACCAAATAATTACTTAAGTAATAAATAGCACGTATTAACTAAACATGACATTTCACACGCACGACATATCGAGTAAATTAATAAAGCTAATTTATAGAAACAGCGCGTCGCTCAGTGCCTGTGGTTTTAATTCAGGGGTTAATTAAACATGCCCTCTCTAGAGCGCTTTCAAGGAGAATCCTGAATATATAATAAACATCCCGATACCTATCATTCGATTTATTTTCACGTAGAACTGTTTTTCGTTTGATTTTAGTTTGATTCAACGAAATTTGTCGATTACACTGTATGCCATTTCTTGTTTCGATTTATTTCAAAACTATGATAAATAATCAGCTTAACTAATTTTGTTTGCGTATTTATGGAAAATTCTAACAATATACGTAGCGTCGTAGGTACGAGTTTTCAGTTTAGTCGTATTTACATAATAAAGTTATAGGAGCCTCATAAAGTAGGATGGGATGACCATTCATAAACCCGACACCTATCCTTCATGAAAGGTCTGACCTCCAATTTGTTACAACACACCAAACTAATCCCTCCTATAGTTAATATTACGGTTCACCCCAGCCTACTTCGAATATCTCTTGCAAGTATTCAAACAATACATATTTACAGAAATACTCTACTTGACAAATGTAACAACTCCACACATTTGCGTACTAAAACAAGTGACGCGTGTCTAATAAATAACAAACAATATGGAGCCAAGTTTTGGAGATGTCGAGCAACACACGCGACATTAGCCTCACTCTGCAAATAAAGAAGAGAAAAAAAAACACTGTCGGTGTACGAGTATACGAGCAGTCAAACATTTTACTCGGTAACATGTCATATAAGAGTTGGGGAGTTAGAGTGAAGTTCGCAATACACTTACTGAGGGGGCTAAGTTCGCAGCATTTGAGCTCTTAGTCGGCTCTCTCCGCCGAATAACGCAATGTGGCCTCTCCTCCGCGGGGGAACCCATGAGGAAGTTTCTACCTAGCTTTAAAGTTAATTAAGTGTCGCTCCTCCATGTTTTGTAAGATGTGTGGCACTCCGGATGGACTAGATTGGCAGTTTAGCTGCCTCCTCCTCGACTCGAATTCAACTTCTGCATAATTGTGTAAGCTAATGTTATCAACATTTTGAAACATTTATTACTGTCATATTATTCAAATCGCTTACGAGTATCTAATTCTCTTGTAACAAAGTTTATAATTTGTTACTAATAACTTTTCATTTCTGAATTGTCTTATTAGGAGCGAGAATAGAATACAATATAATTATTTTTTTATTGGCAAAGAATGTAGATACAGTATATAAATCAGATGTTACTCTTATTAGGGTTGCTTCAAGTACATTCTACCTTTAAGGCATGCAAAAATTTGAAGTAGGTAATACAAAAAATAAATATCTATATCTAAATTAATTTCTAAATGTGACTTATCGGCAAAAAAATCAGTTACAGAATAATAACATAAAGAAAGCAGTAACTAATAACACAAATATCAGTAGCTAGGATAATAATATTTACAAAAGTTTTTTTTATTTAATAAATCTAGTTATGGCGTAGACGAAACCTATTGTACTACTGGGAATAAAAAGGTAAAGCCTTTTTCGTGCATGACAGCTGACGAATAAATCGTCTAAATTGTGGCAAAAATAAGCTCGGCCATAACCAGCTATTGTCTAGCCTGTAAAAAATGAGACGTACAAACTCTAAAGGTGAAAAAGCGAGTAAATAAAGCATAACGGTCAGGCTAGAGGTGAAAAATCACTGACAAACCATACAAAAATCATTCAAGTTAACGGCATACAACGATCCGCACTTCGGTCGCTCGTGACCTGTGACTCGCCCATTTTTCCTCCCCGGAGCGACAGCTAGGCCTCTGTGAAAACAAGCAAAAATGGAAGGGGAAAACAAAAGCCAACCGCGCTCCACTGATATTGAAAACGAGAACAAGCACTCCGTGATTCTTTGCAACACACAATAGTTTGTGTTAACTGAGCTTCAAGTAGACTTACGATACTCCATACCACGTTACACACTAGAGGTCTTTGTCACGTGAGTATCGTTTTATTTTATCGATAGTCTGAACAGTGCTCAGGCACATTATTTGTGGTTTAAATTCTCATTTGTTACGCTTTGTAAATACTTTACTCAGTATTTTTTTTTTATTTTGAATTAATAAATTCAAATTCAAAGCTTTATCAAGCATACCTACTGGGATGAAGTGGAATATGAAGAAGGAAACAAAAGTGTTATAAGAAGTATTTTTGTGTTTCGTATTCAAAGTCCGGATTCCACATACCTCTTCACTGATTAATCGATGCTAATTAAACCAGAACAACCAAAAACATGTACTCTTTATTATCATTCGCACCCTTTTTCCTTTCGTGATGGAACACATTAAGACAATCGGGCAGAACATTTTTTCCGAGGGCACAACGTAGTAAGTACCTACGCGTATTAGTGATACCCGGTACGTAGGGTTATCTCGGGAAATCCGACATCTCCGGCGGATGCTGGCTCTGTCTGTACCCTGATAAGTACCCCTACCGCGATACAAATGAATAGATACGATTTTGGGTATTTCTGTGTTAGATATGTCTGTATTTTTTGGAATTAGGCGGTATTATGGCTCGGCACTTATAACAATGCTGTTGAATTTGGGGTTAATCTGCTCGTTCTCATTATACGATTTAATTATAACAACTATGGCAAATAAATAATAGACACACGAAGCTTTTTTTTAACAATCCAAGAGGCTTGAAACAAAGGTTATTTCGCCTATAAAACTAGAACTTAAATAGATACGAAACAATATTATTAAGATCGACATTAATCAAACCTCCAATTCATTATTTCGAAAATATTACAAAATTAAGTATTTGTTTCTCAATATTGTTGTACTTGAAACAAATTAATCTCAATAACAAACAACTCTACAAAAGTTATATTTAAAGGGCTTCATGAAACAAAAGTTTGATGATTTAGTCGTAAGCTCGTAACGAAATTCAACGAAAATGTAAAACATGAATTATAATAGTTCCATGGCGACGCTAACGAGTCTGGGTCTTCTTAAGTCATTCGAAGACCTTCATTAAATTGAGTACACTTTAATTTATTAATAATATGAACACTTGTGTTTTGAAATTGTAGAATATTAAAAGAAAATGTCTTCGTGTGAATTTTTATTGTAGAGGAATTTAAAAGTCAATAAGCACTTTAGCGGCTAGGCTGATAGTACCTACCTAGATTTTAGGTCTATTATTACCTAATACTTATGTGGGAAGCGTCAAGCCAGCCCGCGAAATTCAAATTTTCTTTCGTTTTTTCCAATTTGCTGGTCAGTATTAGGTTGTATGTTGATCAAAATATGATTCGCGGCCGTAACAAGTATGTATTAACAGAATTATAATCATAAGAATCATCAATACAACCCTCTAAGTTAGAATTAACCTCAAATGTTATGATTTCATGAAATATTCATATTATAGGGCAATATGAACTTAGAGGATTGTATTGCTTATTTTAATGATTATAATTCTGTTAATACATACTTGGTACAGCCGTGAATCATATTTTGATCAACATACAGCATAATACTGACTTGCAAATTGAAAAAAAACGCAAGAAAATTTGAATTTCGCGGGCTGGCTTGACGCTTCCCCCTTAAGTCTTAATACATAATGTAAAAACATCCTTTAAATCTATACAGAAGTTAGTTAAATCTTTTGATAATATTGACATAATTTACTGAGGTCCTATAAATAATCAAAATAATTATCGATATATCATCAACATCAACAGCATTCACGTCTTCAAGAATATCGATTACGTAATTAAAGTAAATTCTGCTTCCTTTATATTTTATCTCGAAATACTCGCACAGGACATCAAAAAAGAGTTAACCCTACGAATTCTGTGAACTTTAAATTGGTATCAAAGATTCATCAAGGGGCTTTTTGTTTTTGAAGGGTTTCAAAGGAAAGCCCGAGTCAGATGTTTACCAAGTCTATTGAATGTCAACGCTACGCAGCCAGGCTACAAGAATCTACTTCTCCGTTTTGTTTCAGACACTTGATTATCGTAACTTCGGTTCACCATAAATTTTTACTGACCAACTTTGCGAGACGGAATTGATTTTCTGTTTTATTTGATAGTCCAAAACAATTTGGCTGCGAGTAAATTACCTATGTAATCAGAGGTTACTAATTTAAATTTGCTGGTAAGTTATTTAGCTTCTGTAATATTATATACTGCCCGATGTTTGAAATTAATGACGGAGTTAGCGAATTTATATTTTAAACCCGATATTTCTGTCTCTATTTATTTTCTTGGCCCATTTTATTAGACCTAGAACTGGTTTGCCTACTACGCATTAAGTAATTTAGTAAGAGATCCAAAACATTACAGATTACGATAAGGATAAACAACAATATTTTCACTGTGTACATCTAGGGATAAAAAAGATAACGTTGCCTTGTTTAGTGAAAATATATTATATTTTCAATCATGAAATTGAAATTGAGTAGAATACATGAATTTCAATTTGCTTTCACGCTTAAGAAAACTTAATCCATTTATACAGACATTGTGAGGCTTGTCTATTGTCTTGACAGGGCTATGTCGACGACAGGTCTAGAAGCACGCGTCAGCTGACGTAGAATAGCATCATAGACAAAGCGGCGATTTGTTCAGTCCACACACACTGGCTTCGCGCCAGACACCCATTCTTTGAGCTTTACACCACTATTCCATTATCCTAATAGACAGTGGTATGGAGAGCGGATGCATGGCGCAGTTATAGGGTTAATGAATGTTCACCCGCGGTATTATATAACACTGAAACTAAGCTCTCGTTGCAATGCCTACTGTCGTTTCGCTCTCAAGTGATTTTCACGCCACCTTCCGGTTTGTAACGAGTTTTTTTGGAAGTGTCCCCAAACATGTGAATCGACTTAGCGCGGGCTGTTTCTTGTTTTTTTTTTCATTTCTTTTAACAGATATATGCTTTTGTTTCGAAATCCCTTGACGAAAATAGTTGCGGGCGTGGAATTACGCAATACTGTTATTAAGTAGAGATCGCAGTGGTGTGCAAGTAGTGACAAGACCCCCCGAGCACCATAATAATCCATTTTCCTCTAGTTGACTCGTAAGACATTCACGACATGAGAAACTAAAATTTTCTATGTTTTCCTTGATACACCTAATATTGGCATAAACTTATTAAATGAATAGAAGATACCAGTAGGAAGGGGAATCTTTCGTAGTTATTATTGGGTACTGAAATTTACAAAATATCACACATTCCATTGAAATTAAATCTAGATTGTGATATTATAGGGTTTAAAATTAAATTCACCGGTACTATAGAGGCACGAGGAACAGGGGTGTAAAGTTCATTCATACCTCCATAGAAAAGGGAGGATCCTCCGACCAGACGGGTGTTATGTCTGGTGGGCAGCTGCCCAACGATTGAAGTCGGGACGTAGTATATTATGATAGTTGCGCGATGAACTCTGCTTGCGCGATGCAGGATTTTGCGTGACGTCAGTGTAACGTAGTTCGCATGTAGCCATGTAGATACCGCTACAGTACTAATGATTCTAGTACGAATATTTGGTTCATAGCGAACTATTTATTCCTCATGGTCACTCGTGCATAATGTTAAACGGTTAGTTTGATTTAATCATTTAATACAATTTGTATCGATTAAATAATCTCGTATGTTTGAATAAGTAACAGGAACTAAATTAAAACGATGTTTTTACCGTGGTAGAAATTACCCAGTAAACAAAGTGGAAATAAATAAAATAAAAAAAACGTGTGGTGTCGGGGGACCCCCGTCAGGAACGAAGATCCTTATGCGTTTTCTTCAACTCCAAATCTAATTAGATTTAGATTGTGTGATGATTTTTTTTTACATTTGGCCGCTGCCGTTTTAAATTTTCATTTTGACCTCCTTTTGATATGTTTTCCTTTTTATATCTTTGTCTATGTTTTTGATACCTTTTTGGTTTTTACTTATTGTAAAAATATATCTTTTGTTTCTACCACGAACCAGCGCATTTTTCTTATGGTAGTTAATAATCGGCTTAATCACCCTCAAAAACCATGAAAACTATCTCTCTCTTTCTATTATATATATTCAAATGTCGGATGGAGCTTTTTCGTTACGTAACGATTTCTAAAATGTTATTAAACTTTACTTGTACCGCAAGCTGCCGTAACGAACTTCGTTCCAATAGAAAAAAAAAACAATTGAACGACATGTGTTCCTAATACAATTTCCATAGTATGTTCTTTTCTTGCAAAAAGCACACAGCAACCATATTATTTTCACACTCATCTTCAATACAGAAAACGACACGGTATGGTACCCTATGGTATCGTAATACAAATTGTACCTATGTAAATAGATATACCTAGTTATAGGTATAATAAACTTGAATATTGAAATCGATGAAGATAAACGTTTGAAAATTCAAACGCTCTAGACAACTCTAGAGCATGATGGATTGGAACAAATAACACACGGTCGTGTGTGCCTAAAGTACACTTATGTCACAATAGTTTAATTTTCCTTTGCAGAAGGGTAGTTAGAAAAAAAATGTAACTAAGTATTGAACATTTGTATGGGTCTCTCGTTATTGTTTGTTTGCCAGTCGTTGCGAGGCGGTAAGACAAAACAAGGGGTGAGAAGTAATGAGGCGTTTTAAGCCAATTACCTGAGGCGCCAATATACCAAGTAGGTAATTGTGGTAAAGTATCTAATGGGTATTTACGTAGGAGGTTGTCTTAAGTTGGAAAGGATTTATTATTAAGTTTTTGTCGAAAACCACAATTTTTTTTCACAAAAGCAAAGTAAAAAACCTTTTACTTAACCAACGCGAAACACGCTTCTTTACTCAAAATAATTACCATTTACCAAAAACATTTCCACAATTTTTTTATTTTTAAACGTAAATTTTCTTACGTTTGAGTTCGCATCTGGCTGTGTCTATCCGGCATAATGACGAAATGATTAAAATATGAGCGTTCCCGTGGCGCCTCGGTTTGTCTTCCCTCAGTCCCCTCACAGAAATAAACGTGGTTCCATCAAGAAAATTTACTGACGGAAAAGGATGTCGTGACGACAAACACGCTAAAAGAATTTTTTATTATAAACCGCGTTTTTTCCTTTTCTCACAAATTCACGTTATTCATAGCAAGAGTTATTATCCCATACGATATTGAATAAACAACTCCTTCATGCCTGTTGAGTTATTTGAGAAGGAAATTATTTTTTTATCTGGCAATGTGTTTGAATGTTATTGTATTAAGTGCGTACTAACGATGTTAGTGCCTTTTACGACAGAATACACGAGGGCCTTTTTGAAGACTAATGAGAGTGCTCGCGAATGAAGAAGAAGGAATTTACTGAAAAAAGGAAGAGTAATGCTGATTTTTGTGTTCATATAAGGAGACATAAATAAGAACAGTAGTTTATTAAAATAACTATGTCATGTGAATTAACTGTTTAATGCAGGGCGCCTACCCTGCCCTGCCTATGAAGTTGCCGATTTACAATACTGGCCATTTGAAACGTGATTTATGGTAATAAATTCTAAATTGAAATGAATTTTATTTTAAATATATGGAATTCTAGTTTCAAATTCAGTCATTTGTTTATTGATTAGAGATTTGTTTTCACTACATTTGTATCTCTTTCATTGATGTGGACACGATAAAAATACGAGTAATTTCCGTCGCGGTAGCAATGCTGCACAAACGGCTCGTAACATTAATTACGTGTACGGAGTGAACATTACAAACGTACTGTTACTAAGCCGACCCCGTTTGTCTTTTTAAAAAAAAGGCAATAATTCTACTGGAACCACTTTAATGAACCACAGTACAAAAACACAGATACACAACTTCTTAGTTACATATATTTTGGCAATGTCCCTCTTAATTGCTCCCTTAATTTGGGCACACTAGATTACGCGACGGCGTCCAGAATCTAACTAACTAAATTACACATATTATTTCTATGCACTGGGTAAAAATGCAACATCAGTACTTTAATAAAGGAAAAGTACAGTGTTTGTAAGTAAAAGCTAACTTAGGCTTTATTGCCTTGTAATAAGGGTTATAACAGCTCCCCCTTTTAAACGAAGCTTTATCTCATAAAGATGAAGCGAAGTGAGATTGAAGATGTAACTATTAAGAGAGACATTTTACAGTTTTATTACATTAAAAGTTACATAATTTGGAATGAAAATTGACAACATAGTGCATTACATATTACATTAAAAGTTTAGGTTTCTATTTGACGGAAATCTGACTTTATTAATCTTAGTGGATTTATAATTTGCGTAATGAGTAGGCAAAGATTGAACGGACTTATTGTCTTCTTCAGAAGTTGAAGATACTACCGTCATCTCAATACTATTTGAAATTTTGGACTTGCGTTTGGTATTTTTATTATAACATTGATTAAATATTTGCACGCAGCATCCAGCATGAGAAGAATTTTTGTTCTTAAAATACCTATATAATTTATAAACTAAGTATAAAAATAAACACACAATTAGAATATAAGTAAAAGTAGAATAATAGGGACCATATTTGATAAAATGAGATTCATTTTCCAAATTATTCAATTCTTGCTCTAAACTATCCATTTGGTGAGTTGCATATTTGAGAGAATCTAAGTTAATTTTGCTCAAAGAGATTGGCGACAAATGTGGTAAACTTTTATTAAATATGTCCTTCTTACAGCAGTCATCCGCTGTTATATCAAAGCTTATATCTAAAGGAGACTTAGTAAATAAAGAATAAGAACTAGTCGGTATCAACTGAACAGTTTTAGAATACCCAATACAATTAGGCAATAGTTTTACAATTCCTGTACCTGTAATTAAATGGTCATTAATGTTTTCATCACATTTAATAGTCAATTTATTTGCATTTGATTGAACATATATCCATTTGTTATTTCTTAATTTTTGCCAAATATCAATCTGACCATATAATATTTTAGCATTGCATTCTGTAGGTAATGACAATGTTATCTCAGTTAGGATTTTAGATTCACAATTAGGGTTACTTATACATGAGTATATAGTATTTAATTCACAAATAGAAAAGTTACTATTTATTATTTTACATTTTTCAAGAGTGTCCAACATAGCATAATGCATCCTGTCATCACTTAATGCAATATAGGAATTAGAAGGTTGAATTAAAGCAAATGTATTATGTGCGTCATCGTGAGGTGTAGGTAGTGGTATGTTTTTATAGGTCATGAACTTATCAGGAGTGATCAAAGGGATTTGTAATATAAAAATGACCTTATCGTTGTAATAATAGGAACTAAATTCGGAAACATCAATAATAGAATGAATATTTTGAATGGTTAAGGGAACTGGAAAATCTAACCTTTTGCTCACTTGACTACTATGCTTAGTTAATTCTAAATAAAGATTTAAGGGACTTATAACACTAGGATGTAGTACATTAACCTTAGAAAATAAAATAGAGTTTAGTGTAGTATCTAGTAAATTAGTTATAGCAAGTAAAGAACCTTCGATAATGTTAAGAAGGTTGTTTAACTTTGAAGTATATAGTAATAGGTTATCGGTCTTCGTAATTTGGGAAAATATTTCATTCATCTGATTAATTTGGGCGTTTAATTTCATCTCATTTTGATTAAGTTTGTAAATGGTAGTGTTAAAATTATTTATAGTAGACTTGATAATGTGAATGTTATCTCTCATTAAATGAAATATTTCTGTTTCACTCTTTTTGCATGATTCAATTGCAGCATCATATTTTCGGGCGTCATCTGCATCTAATGTGCCGAAAAAGAACTTTAAGATTTCACCTCCGAATTCTAAAGATCGTTTAACTTTACTTGTCAATTGATTAGAGATGATATGCGATAAAGATTGCAATTTAATAGAACTAGACTGGATTAAAACTTCGATAGGGCTAGACATGTCTTTGCATGTACCTAACTCTTGTGGTTGAATCTTGTTGCACAAATTTAGAGTATCGTGTAACAGAGATTCAATTTTATTAAGATAAGGTTCTAGAGAAACTAAATCTACGTGGGTGATCACCTTCCAATGATCAGTATAAAAGTTAATATTAGTAATTGGTTCAAAATAAATCCCGGGGCTATGATAGATTGGGATGATGTTTGATTCGGTGCGGCTGAGGCATAAAGTGCCATGGCAGCACGTTATTCTGAAAATAAATATAGTACATAGGTTAAGAAGTAGAAGGCTTAATTTCATTGGTATGGTATTTAATAGCCTTGCGACCAACTTGTAGGGTTACATTGTGCTTGTTATGAACTTTGATAATTTTATAAGGGCCTTTCCATATAGGCGATAAGGCCTTACGGAGCCTATGATGTTGTTTGAGATAAACCATATCTCCTACTTTATAAGTAACGTCACGGGAGCTTGCATCATAGTATTGTTTTGATTTTTCTTTACTATTTATAATGTTTTGAATGGCTTTCTCGCGACTAAAGCGCATTCTATATTGTAAAGCTCGAATATATTCGTTGTATGTATTACCAGAGCTTTCATATAACGAGTTTGGAATGGATGGTTTATAACCATATAATAACTCGTGAGGAGTAAAGTTAGTCGTACTATGAGGTGTAGTATTATAAGCTAGAATTGCAGTGAATAAATAACAATGCCAGTCGTTCTGGTTCTCATTAACAAAAGATTTTAGGTACTCTTTTAAAGTAGCATGTGAGCGTTCAAGAGCTCCATTCGTTTGTGGATGATACGGAGTAGTAAAAAGGGCTTTGACCTTTAGTATTTCGGTTAATTGTTTAAATAATTCGGATGTAAAACATGTACCTAAATCTGTTAGGATGGTTTTAGGAAAACCGAAAAGAGACATGAAATGAACAAGGTTTCTGGCTATTTCTTCACTAGTAGCCGTAACCATTGGGTAAGCGCTAGTGAATTTAGTTAAGTCATCTTGTAAGGTTAAGATGAATCTAAAGTTTTGATAGCCTGCATCGGGTAAGGGACCTACGACGTCAAGGGCCAATCTTTCAAACGGCCTAGTAGATGTGGAAGTTATCTCCATCGGAGCTTTATTTGATTTCCTTAAAGGCTTATTAATTTGGCAAAGCTTGCATTTCTTTACGTATTGTTCTATGTCAGACCGCATGCCTTTCCAATAGTAGGCAGCTTTAATACGCGAATACATTCGTTGTGACCCTGGGTGACCAGCTATAACAGAGTCGTGGTTTTCTTTTAATATTTTAGGAACTTCTACAGGAGTAGGATAGATTAATTGATTTTTATATATGTGAACTTTTATATTGGTATCGTGGAAAATATAGGAAATCATATTATAGATTTTAGTATACGTAAGCTTTGAAAATGGGTCCGTGAAATCTGGTAGTGCCAGGTTGGTAATATTTTGGCAATCAATTAGTGAGTTTCTAAGCTTAATTAGTAAGTTATAAACATCTTTATAACTAGTTTCTTCATAGTGATGTACTTTTGTAAATAGAAAATAGTAGGTTTTATTTTTGTCATTTACACAATGTATTGTAAGTGGCTCGCGTTCGGAGTTTAGTAGATCAGCAGAATTATCTAGCTGCGATAATATTTCCTCGCAATGAGGCATAGAGTAGTCAAAGTCTAAAGAGACTGGACACGCAATTGTGTTTAATTTAGACAAGTGTAGTCCTTGAATACACTCTTCGATGATGGTATTTGGGACTGGAATTTGATTAGTAAATTGAGCTTTGAAATACTGTTCGTAAGAAAAATTATTTAAATTGTTTACATCAATAGCATTGATAGGGCAACGGGATAGCGCATCGGCGTTAGAATTGAGACGACCTTGTTTATAAACGATTTCATAATCGTATTCCTCGAGTTTGAGGCGCCAGCGAATGAGTCTACTACCCGGATCTTTTACATTAAATAGCCACACGAGGGGCCTATGATCTGTTATTATTTTAAATCTATTGCCATATAAATATGGTCGAAATGTTTTAACGGCGAATATAATTGCTAATAACTCTTTTTCCGTAGTTGAGTAATTACCTTCAGGCTTATTTAGAGTGCGCGACGCATAAGCGATCGGCTTATCTTTGCCGACGGGACCCTGAGACAGTATTGCGCCAATGGCAAAGTTACTTGCATCAGTAGTAACATTAAAAGGCTGTGAGAAGTCAGGGTACTGTAGAAGAGGGGCAGTAACTAATTTTTCTTTTAGAATATCGAATGCATGTTGTTGTTCTGTGTCCCAGTGGAACACTGTATCCTTTTTTAATAGAGACGTAAGTGGTTTAGTTAACTTAGAAAAATTTTCAATGAATCTGCGATAATAGCCTATTAGGCCTAGAAATGACTTAATATTTTTAGGATTTTTAGGAACTGGAAATTGCGATACAGCGCTGACCTTTTCAGGATTTGGAGATACACCTTTATCGGTGATAATATGGCCAAGGTAAGTTACTTCATGCCTTAGGAACTCGCACTTGTCCGGTTGAAGTTTTAAATTGTATTCACGAAATTTGTCGAATACTAGTTGTAATTTTTGTATATGATCCTGTAGATTTTGACTATATACTATACAATCGTCAAGATAAATATAGCAATGAAGGCCTTGTAAGCCTGATAACACAGTGTTCATAAGACGCTGAAACGTGGCAGGGGCATTTTTCAGCCCGAAAGGCATTCTGGTAAATTCGTAATGACCAGACATGTCTGAATTTGTGTTAACTGTGAAACCTGTTTTAGGCGCGTCCTTGGGACAAGTTTTCAGTTGGTGGAAGCCACTTGTGAGGTCTAGCGTGCTGAAATATTTAGAGTGACCTAATTGGTCTAAAATATCAGTGATAAGAGGCAGTGGATAAGATTCGGAAACAGTGACGTCATTAAGACGGCGATAGTCAATGACTATCCTCCACTTTTGTTTGCCGGAAGCGTCCATTTTTTTTTGGGACTACCCAAACTGGGGCGCTCCAAGGCGAAGTTGAATGTTGAATAATATTTTGGTTTAGCATTTTACGAATTTGGGAATCGACTTCCTCCTTGTGGCATTCAGGGAAACGATATGATTTGACATTAATAGGTGGGGCATCACCTGTGTTAATAGTATGCTGAATAGCATTCGTGAAGGTTAAGGGTTCACCTTCTACATGAAAAATATCTGTATAGTGGGAACAACATTCTAAAAGGGTCTTTTTCTCTTCATTATTTAGATGAGAGCAACGGATAAGATTTAGTACTTTATTTATGCGATCACTTTTCGAACAAGAAATAGCATTAATATTATAAGAATCAATAAATGAACAATCAAGTTCAAGGGGCGTCGCTGTTACGTAATAATCTTTTATTTCAATGTCACAGTCTGTAGTGTTTAAAATGGTCACGTTTGTTTTCCCGTTTGGTTTAATTGAGACAATGCAATTAGCGACATAAACGCCTTCACGTAAGATATGATCTAGTATGAGAGCTTCATTGTTGTGATAAAGTTTAGGAGAGTAATTTGATACAGTGCACTCGATAACTACTTCAGATCGAGCTGGAATATTATATGAAGGTTGAGTATAAATAATAGGAATAGAGTGATTTAATATGGAAATTGATTTTGAAGAGTAATCGATGTTTGTTTTAAAATAACTGCAAAAATCGCTACCGATTATTCCATCATAATTAATAAGATTGATGTCATCTTTAGTGACATGAAACTTGTACTTATGTATACTGCCCGATAAGTTGAACTCCATTTGGAAGGTACCTAGAGTTTCAACTGGAGTTTCAGAACTATTAATGCCCTTTAATTTGACAGTTTCAGTAGATAGACTTGGAAGTTTTTGTAAACATGACTCTTTAACGATACTAATAGTTGATCCTGTATCAATAAGGAAACATAACTGTTCACGAGCGTGATTAGTATGTAGGTAAGTATGAGGTAAAGCTACCTTTTTACAGTAATCATTAATTTCGTATATAGGTTTAGGATAATTATAAGATGGCTGTAATTTTTCGGTACATAAGTGACATTTTGTTTTATCACTAGGCGTACTAGAACTCAGTTTAATTGACTGAGATGAAGATTTGGTAGGACTCATCTCTTTTGGATGAGATGCAAATTTAGTAGAACTCATCTCTTTTGGATGAGATGCGAATTTAGTAGAACTCATCTCTTTTGGATGAGATGCGAATTTAGTAGAACTCATCTCTTTTGGATGAGATGCGAATTTAGTAGAACTCATCTCTTTTGGATGAGATGCGAATTTAGTAGAACTCATCTCTTTTGGATGAGATGCGAATTTAGTAGAACTCATCTCTTTTGGATGAGATGCGAATTTAGTAGAACTCACCTCTTTTGGATGAGATGGAAATTTAGTATAATTAGTATAAAAATTAGCATAGGTCGTGTCATTTATAGCTCTGTTCGATTTCGGCAGACACGGTACCGAAATCTCGCTTAGTTTAAATTATCATCATTAATTTTAGCTGTACTTTCACACGTGTGTGTAGGTGCGTCATTAGAGTTAGTAGGTGCCGAGTTACGGTCACGTTGTGCATAGTCAGCGGCTTGCCGTCGCTTCATATTATATTGAAGCTTGCGACACTCTTTGATCAAGTGACCAGCATTTTTACAATAATTGCAAGTTTTAGGATTACCTTCGAGATTAGTATTAGAATTAGGAGACGGTGAATTATTGTAAATTTTAGAATCTCGATCATATTTTTTATTCTTAAAACATTCTGATGGATTATGACCCAGCTTGTTGCAAATAGAACACTGTTTAGGAAATTTTAGATTAGATCTAGATAAGTTGTATAATTTTTCTTCATCTATAGCATACTGTATAGCTTCATTGAGATTAGAGGGATTTTTGCAACGGACAATAGTCGATATGGAAGCGTTTAACCCTAACATAAAGGTGTTTAAGGCAAGGTCCTCCATGGCTGCTATTCTGCCAGGCAGTTCTTTGTCATGTTTGCAACTATAATGTATGTCTGACTGTATACGAGTCAATATTGACTCCACCCTTAAAGAATAAATAGTGACATCCTCATTGGATAATTGCTTACAGTGTTGCAGATCTGATAATAAATGTGTGGCATGCTTTTTCTCCCCGAAAGTAGCCTTCAGGAAGATCTTTAGCTCTGACCACAATGAAAATGACTTAAGGCTACATGCAACCTGTGCTTTACCTTCTAGCTGTGAAATGACAAATTTACATAGCACAGTTTGTTGGTCTAGAGAAGCCAAGGACATGGCATTCTCGCAATTTGTAAGAAATGCAGGGAGGGTTTCCCTGTCACCATTATATGGTTTAATAAATTTGGTTAAAAAAGATAGTGTAATTTTGTCTGACATTTCCTTTGATTTAGTTAACTCTCGTTTAACGGACATAAAAGATTATGATGTGTTGGACAAAATTAAGTTAACAGTTAAATAACAATGTTAGAATAACAAGAAATAGAAAAGACAAAACAATTAAAGTAAGTGAAGATAGAAAAGCAGTACTTATAGTGTTAAATTATTTAAAATTATATGAATATCAAAACAGAGACACGAATTCAGAGACACTTTGAATTAGAAAAATGGTATTACACAAGAAACACTCACAGTAACACGATAATTGTTGACACCTGCATTATCGGGTGCGCAGTGGGAACTCGGAGTCCGGAGTCACGTTGCGCTGTGACGTATCGGAGTTGAATTTTCACACGGTGGTTGACTGTGGAATTTCTTGAGTTTGAAGGTTGGTGAGTTAGACCTGGAACCGCTGGTGATTTTGATGCCGTCTGGAGCAAACTCACACTATACAGTGGAGGCTGGCTGTCGTCCAAGTGTCGATGTGGCTGGAGCGGGCTCAAGCTGCAGAGCTGAGGCTGACCGTCGTCCAATTACTGATGTGGCTGGAGCGGGCTCTAGCTGAAGAGCTGAGGCTGACCGTCGTCCAAGTAGTGACGCAGGCTTGACCTTGGGTCAAGTCTCACTGTCGGTCAATTGAACAGGGGGGCTGTAGATTCGGAATACCAGTGTCTGTTTGACTCAACGTCGTAAGACTTCGTCTCTGGTATCCCACTTCTGACACCAATTTGTTACTAAGCCGACCCCGTTTGTCTTTTTAAAAAAAAGGCAATAATTCTACTGGAACCACTTTAATGAACCACAGTACAAAAACACAGATACACAACTTCTTAGTTACATATATTTTGGCAATGTCCCTCTTAATTGCTCCCTTAATTTGGGCACACTAGATTACGCGACGGCGTCCAGAATCTAACTAACTAAATTACACATATTATTTCTATGCACTGGGTAAAAATGCAACATCAGTACTTTAATAAAGGAAAAGTACAGTGTTTGTAAGTAAAAGCTAACTTAGGCTTTATTGCCTTGTAATAAGGGTTATAACAGTACGCACGACTCGTTATTGGTTTGAACGCTTCCGACATGGAAATTTTGATCTAAAAAATTAACTCCGTGGTCGCCCGAAAACTAAAGTCCACAACGACGAATTAAAGGTGTTATTGGAAGCGGACGATACTCAATCTACGGGTGAGTTAACAGCAGCTTTCAACGTTTGCATCAAAACAATATTGGTCCATTTGCGTCAAATTGGCAAGGTAAAAGGCTCGTCCCCGCTGCTCCTAAACGACCACGCTCGACCTCATATGGCACAACAAACGGTCTCTAAGCTACAAGAGTTAGGGTTGGAAGTTTTGCGTTATCCAACGTACTCACCAGACCTTGCGCCGACAGACTTCTACTTTTATCAAAATTTAGACAACTTCTTGGCAGGGAAAAAAACCAATACCCGAGAGGCAGTACAAAATGCCTTTGAAGAGTTTGCTGGCCCCCGTACACCTGACTTTGCTGGCAGAGATACATCGATAGCATGGGTGCATATTTTGATTGATGGAAATGAAAAATATTTATATAAATTATTTTGACTGGCACGGCACGGTTTTCTAAGGCAATCTCATAGGTAAAGACCTAATATTATGAATGCGGAAGTAAGTTTGTTTGTTGGTTACGCTTTCACGCTAAAACGGCTGAACGGATTTGGGTGAAATTTGGCACACAGATTGACCATTACCGGGGTAAGGACAAAGGCTATTTTCTATCCTGGATCACATACGAAGTCGCGGGCAACAGCTAGTTAAACATATTTTCAGTCCATATTTGTGTTTCGATATATAGCTAATTAAGTGCAGAAATACTTGATAATTACAACAGAAACGAACAAAAATTAATAAATAAATAAATGAATATTCTCAATATAGAAACAGCACCGTCTACAGGAACAGTCCAGTAATTGCCAGAGACTCGGAAAATGATTCCGCGTCCAGCGTCACTCGGAAAGTGCAAAATGGAGCGAAACAATTAGTGAGGCTGCAGAATACATCGTCATATCAGACTAACAAGGGCTTAACTCAGCGAAAACAGCGCATCACACCAAGTAATAAAGTCTTAAACATAAATCCAGCGTTATCTCCAGTGGCAAACGTATACGCATAGCACAGCTATGAAACGAACCCAATCTGCATAAATTTGCAGTTGACCCTGATATAATACTACACACAATTTATGTACACGACAAATTTGATGCCGTTTTGCTTCACGAACGGTTTGAAATGATTATGTACGTGAACTTCGTGCTCGTTGCCAAACTTGTTTACGCCGGATGAATTTTTATTGAAATCAACTGGCGTTTTTACATAAATTGAGTACAGGCTTATTGAGTTGGCTTTTCGACTTTGTCGATAATAAATTGTTGTAGCGATAGCCATTCAATTGAAAAAAAACTCCACATTGTGCTCATACTCGCATACTCGGCAGATTTGACGTTCCATTTTCAAAAAACGCTCTCTGTTTTTATCGTTGGATAACGCCATCTTTTTTATACAGCTATAAAAATATATCTATGAGGCTAACAGATATATTTTCTATTTAAAGTGTTCCCAATTTAGAGCTTTTGTACAGTAAAACAGTGACGGAGCGAAGGAAAGAGAACGAAATAGAACAGTCCACTCTCTTAGGGCAATCTTTTTCGAAGAGTTACCAAGTACATGCGTCAGATGGCTTATATTACAAAGAATTAGCTTAACAGGTAACATTTTCCTACTTTTGATATTCTGTGGGAAGAAAACAGCTGAGCCACGTTTTCCTTGTATAAATATAACCCGAAAATATAAACCGGAGAGGGGAAACATTTTAAAATTGCAAATGAAGCCATACTATTTATTAAAATTTTAAATCTTATTTCATTTGTTTGAACTATCTACGAGTATTTAGTATGTGTAAGTTCGTTTCCCCAACGATTTTCGGTTCTGCGAGAGAAGTGACCAACCCATTGCCACTTTAGCTTGTTTAGTCTTTGGGCTGTGTAGGTTACCTTAGTTCTCTGGCGGATCACCTCGTTTCGGATTTTATCCTTCAGAGAGACGCCCGCCGGTCTGGTGGAGTGACGACTTGCGAAAGGCGGCTGTCAGAGACTGGATGAGGAGAGCCGAAGATTAGGCTCAGTGGCGTTCACTAGGAGAGGCCTACGTCCGGCAGTGGACGAATATAGACTGATGATGATGATTTTGGTTCACTGCCATAATTAATTTATCCTAATTAAATAAAATAACACTATGCTTTTTGTATAGTAAAGAATTAATTGATTATTATTATATGGTTATGTTGCGCTGACCCCAAATAATTGGGGATAAGGCCAGGAGAGTTTTTTTTTTAAGGTAGGTTTGCACTTGACCCTAGTCTAGGTCAGGGGTGACAGAGACAGAGTCGACGATGGAGTGAGCTTTCCCAGAAGAAGCTTGTTCACTCTCACTTTGAAAATATTAGGGTTTTATGCGTTCGGAAACACACAAAAAACATATGGGTATATAGATTGGAAGGCGACTGTAACACAGCGGGAAAATACTATTCTAATGTCCTCCTGATAAAAATTGATGAGCAGTGTATATATAGTACATCACACTGCACCTGTGTTCCCGGTAGGGTAAAGCAGGTGACCTATGGTGCAGGGTGAGCATTTTGCCAGTTATGTTTTTATGTCCCACTAATGAGGGCGAGCCTATTGCTATCAACCGGCCACAAATCCAGACTACTTTCTTTATAGTAGATAGTATTGGTAGTGTTGTGTAGGTAGTGTGGTTGGTGTGTGTGGCCGGCTGTTGCTGAAAACCAGCACTGAGGCTCTGTCTCGCATAGGGTCGTAGCATTATGCTGAGCGATGGCTGTTTTGCGTGGATGTGACGCATATTTTCCCCCAACTTGTTCTTTTTTGTGTGTGTGTTCGTTTTCTGCGTCATGTTTACCGCAAATAAACGTATTTTCTTTCATATTTTTCTTTTTCAAACAATACATTATATTATCATGCATAATTCAATAGCTTTTTTTTCTTTTACAATTTATATGATTTCAATTATATGCGCTAAAGGCATTTGCTGCTTCACTGGCTGCAGTCGTTTGACTGACTGTGATACTAATTTGAATACTCGGAATTTATTTGTCAAATTGAATGTTTGCAGCGTAATAATTTAGTTTTTAGCGTCAGCTGCCACCATCAACATGGGTTTATGTACTGTGATGCATTTGCACGTTGTTATGACAGAACATAAAAACACTACGGATACTAAAATGTTCGTCCGATTTTTTATGTAACGTGGTAAACTTGCCCGTCGATGTTTTATTCAATTGACATTTTAAAAATAAAATGGAATAGTTACAAAATATTGATCGTGACCACTTTTTTCATAGGTACAAACATTTTTAATAATTCATGCCTATTTTTAAAAAAAATGTGAAAAGTTTAGATTAGAACTAAAAACACGAACAAACCCTGCTTTTCGAATGTAGGTATTGTATTGTATTTTGCGATAATATTTTTTTGTGAGCCCAAAACTGGTGGGCCATCACTGACTTGCAAGTACAATGTTTAAATGAAAACCATGTTGAGTCCATTCATCAAAATACTCTTTTCTAAGAAGTCTCAGAAAATAGTAAATATGTTAAAAAACCGCAGTTTAATTATTTCCCCTGCATGCAAAAACACACGGCATTAACTTTTTCTTCATTTTTCTATCATAAAAAACATTTTATCTTTAATAAACACGCCGCTTGTATAGATTTTAAGGAAACAAGTTTAAGTAAGAGCGGAATTAAAACCTCATCTCAAAGAAAATTAAACCGCGAATAGTTAATAGGTCTTAACTCGATTTCGAAACGTTAACTTTGTCGAGAGCGAGTCGTTGGCTTCAATAAGATTCAAGCAAGTTTGGGAAAATTTGCTTCCTTTTAAAACGGTTCGCCATTTAACCATCGCGGAGAAAGCACTCAAAACAAAACTGGAGCGCTTTTATTTTTCACGAGATCCCTTCTGGATGGTTTGCTTGTAAAAGAAATAATTGTATTGTTATTGTTCGAGTTGGAGGACATTACACCTTTTGGTGTTTAAAATAAATTCGTAGCGAAAGGCAATTTGTTTAGTTAAAATGTTACGATAGCTTTTGTTCTTTATGTAACAGCTATTTGTTTTGTTTATGTTGATAATGGTAATAATCGTTATCTCCCATGCCAACTACGCCCGAACTCGCAGAAACGGCCGATGGAGCCGAAAGGTTTGTAGTGGCGACCGCGTACCGGAAGACGTAGCGTTGGAAGGTCTCCCACAATGTGGACTGATGACCTTATGGAGACCGCAATATTTCACTGGATGCGAAGTGGCGATGCTTGGAGGAGGCCTTTGTCCAGCAGTGGACGTCTTTCGGCTGAAGTGATAATGATGATGATGCAAGCTACAAAGCTTCCTTAGAAAACTACAACCAATACGCCTTGTAGCGGTATCTACTTCTCAACATGCGAGCTGCGCGTTATACTGACGTCACGCAAATCCTGCATCGCACAAGCAGAGTTTACCGCGCGACTAGCATAATATATACAACTTCCCGACATCAATCGTTGGGCTTTTTCCCACCAGACACCCGTCTGGTCGGAGGATCCTCCCTTTTCTATGGAGGTATGAGCGAACTTTATACCCTGTTCCTCGTACCTCCATAGCCTATTTGTTTTGTATGCCACAGCCAATAATAAAGTTATCTGCTGCCCACTAAAGAACGTAGAGCCAGCAACAATAACTTTAAAAAGAAACACAAGAACTTACAATCTTCACAAAGAGAACATCTCTGGATGATGCCAAAGTTACAAGATGGCGCCAACATGCAAGTTGTTGTTCATTAGCATTGAGCGCACATTTAAATTAACACTAATATTTTAATTAACTAGTGAAACTTCAGTTTTATTATTCAAAAGTTCTGCATTCGCTCGTCGTTTTATATCAAACTTGTTCATTCAAAACGTCTTATATTTATATGAAAGTCACCCTATTAACATGCATTCAAAAAGCAAAGGCATTTAGGAACGGGAACGGAGAGGAATACATTACTAGCGTGGATTTGCAAGTGGCTTATATTTACATAAGGAAACGCATTTGTGGCTTAAGGGCCATTTAATTAACGACGAATCGTCAAAGAAAACGTTATTTGGTCTTAAAAGGATCACTTTATAGGATGTTGAAGGATCGACTATAAGGGCGTATAAATGTAGTCAGCTGGTATCCGGCGGCGGCGTCGATATGCCAGAGCTTATCGGCGCCGACAAACGCTGGTTGTCAACCCTGGTCGGCACGGTTTTCATAAATTTTGCCAAATCAGCGCGAATTAAAAATGCATTATTCTTGTGTAATTTATTAAGTATTTTGCCTATAATATTTAACCTAATTATGCGTGTTAATGTCAATTTTTGAGTTCTTTTAGCTGAAGTATGACAAAGAAAAATATTATTGTTGGCTTCCTTAATAAGTGGCTTATCAGGATTTCTTGGAAAAAGTACTGTTACGTTTCAGTTAATCTTGAGCTTAAGGAGAATACAGTAATTCCTAGTTTATCTGATTTAGGTTGCGCAGTTCAAAGTTACAGTGAATATTTATTTCGTTGTTTACAGTCATAATTTACAGCTCGTTTTCTAAACTAAGCAGCGTAAAAATAAGACAAAATAAACATACCTACCTGAAGTCTAAGGCAAGAGAGCAAGTAGTCGATCAGCTAGAAAATTTAAGCTAGTTGCCCATTCCAAAGCGTGGTTTGCGTGGCACGTGCCTATGGAGAAGAATGGGCAAGAATCTTTATTAGGCATTTGCCCCAAATGTTGAGGTTGATGCAAATACACAGTCCAGAATTCGCGTCTAATCTATTGTGAGGCTCCACATCGCGGTAAGCGTAATAACGTCATTGGCCACACGGCTTAACTGGGATCTACAAACGCCAGGTAGGCAATGCAGGGATATCGCTTTCGGTCTTATAAATAGTTCTGAGTTCTGAGTTGAGCGGCACGATTACTGACAAATGCGCGCACTGACTGGAAGAACTGACCGAAAGATCATCGCAATTAATATTTACAATAAGTGAAATCAAGCGGCAGTGGAATAGAATTTCAAATTATTTGGAACTCAACGCCATTAATGTATGGGGGTTCTGTGTCTCGATCAGTATAATTAAAATTATAGTTACGTTTACAAAATGCATAGAGAACACGAGAATCAATGATCGATTCTTCTACATTATGTCGGACTCTTCTTTAATCTCAGTGGCGTTATTGTGAGTCTCGATTTGTGGCAATAGACTCGCCCATTATTACATAGTATATAACATAACTGGTTAAATGTCGGTGTACTAGAAGTAGGTACCCCTTTTTTTTATTGCCCCACACTAGTAATTTAGAAAATTTAGAAAAAGTAGAAAAACAGGCATGATGTTATCATGAATCATTGTTGATAGTGCTATCAGTAAAGCTACACACAACCCAACCTCCACAGGATTACTGAAAGTGAGGTAATGTTTCACATTTTCAACAAAACAAATATTGTAAGCTTACTTATATTTTTAACCACAAAGACAGATGGCATTCGGGGTGACCTCAACATTTGGTAAGCATATTTACCCGGCCGATGGTCGCTAAAAAAAGCGGTTCAGAAATTGAATTTGCAAAAATTAAAAGCGAAATGAAACGTGTGATGTCATTGCAGGCATATCAACGGGGACATGGCTAAGCGATTGTGTGTGACGTCAAAAACGAGTATCCAGCTTTGATATTCTATTTGAATTTGTACATTTTCGACTAAGGGCATTCTTCCCATGTGCGTTATTAGAGGGTGATAAAAGGAAATTTAATGAATGTTTCCATACTGTATACCTTTTGAGGTTTTTGTAACGACAGTAAGTCCAAATAACAGGAAAGAATTTGTTTGTTTTTCAAGAAATTTTTGGTCAGTTTTTAACTGCCATGTTAAAACCTGTAACAAAAACCAGTACCTACATATTGCCATAAAATTGTAAAGGTTTTGTTTTTAATCTAGCAGTTACTGCGTTTACAAGATACCCTGATATTATTATCTGTAGATAATACCACTGAACCAACTAATTGGAAAACCGTCCGATAAATGATAAATGATTTTATTTCTGTAAGTAGGTTTGTACAAACACTTTTTTTACACGTCAATCGTATTTTAAAAACTAGATGAGGTCGGCGTTTCCTATCTAACTACTCTGAGAAGAAAGGCCGAAACAAACTCGGAGGTCATAGTCTCTTTTAAACTACAGACAAAATCTTGGTCAGATGATGTGAGTTTATTAATTTAATTTAAAGTATTAATGAAGTGAAGGTTTTGAGGAAAACTCCCACAATTATCAAATTATGTACTGCACATTTTTCCTCGCCCATAATTTATTTCATAGTCAATGAGGCGTACAAACTGCTGGCACCTCGAAATTACTAATTGGCTGGCTTTTCAGTTTCGCTATCAGCTTCAGAGCATGAGTGCTTATCAATAAATGTTGTATAGGTGGTTCTGTATAGCGGAAGAAGCAGATGCTGTGAAAGGAAGCAAAGTTTCTGTCGGATACGGTAATATGTTACCAAAATGTAGAAACAAAAACTGTTACGGAAGCCAACCAAGAAATAGTACATTGTTCACCGAGAGGAGAAAGTGACCGATTACCGTCGAGGGTGTCGTTTGAAGCCCGAGCCGTAGGCGAGGACTTTAAAACAACTCGAGAGAAAGTGCGATTCCCGATCTCGGGAGATCGGGAATCGCACTTTCTCTCGAGTGATACATAGTGCTTTATACTACACCTACGAGGAAAATAAAAAACTAAATCTTTACTAATTGAAATGGCGCCAATGGCGTCTGCAATTTTCACATGTTCTTTTTTCAAATTGTTTATCCTGCCGCCGCAGGGTTGCACTGCCAGCCCGACACCATCCAACACACAGCTAGTGGCCAGTGTCATTTTGCGAACTTGGAGATAAAAACTCACTGTAAAAACTTTTTGGCTTTTGATATTTAGGTTACCGGCGCATAGTCTTACCCAAAATTAAAAAAGAAAAACCACGTAAGAAATGGATTTTCATACACTTTTCTCCCCCGCTCAGATGCGTTTTCTCCCCGCATATTTGTTCGATATGCAATGACGTACTTTCTACCGTAAATTTGATAAAGTATCAAGGTACTTTCCAAGCAGGTATAGTATAAAATAACTTTATGATATACCTATGCTAATAAAAAGCAACGAACAAAAGTGAAAGTATTAATTCGACAAAGATAGAAATTGTTTCTGTTGTTTTTTCCCGGTGTAGCAACAGTAATTTTATTTCCCTGACTATTTAGGGCGAACTGTTTAATGAGTTCTTCACGCTAAAAAGGAGCGTCCGTTATGAGTCGCCCTCTTTCGAAATTTAAAACATTTAGCAGAAATTGTATTACTTTTACACCCATTTTGTAAATAGGTACAGCATAATAAAACCTTTATAAATCGAACACATTTTATTCTTTTAAAATATTCAATTTGTGTTGGAAACAAAGGAAACATGCGAAATTCAAATAAGAAGAATCGAGCAATCAGCTCCATCTATTGACGCTTTGGGAAAAAGAGGAGTTTTAATTGAACGCCCAGTTCCTGTGTAAAAGCTTTTAGAGAAAATAAAATGAGAAAAATTAAATGCAAGCCGGTCTTTGCCGGGCGGTTTACACGCGGTACGCTCACAAAGCGGCACTTAGCTGCGGCGCTTAGTGACCACCCTACAGGCCCTTTAAAAAAACTACGGTCTATAGCTAAAAAGAAATTAGAGTTAACGACGACACTAAATGAGTACGTATGTTCTACGCTCAGAACTTTCTGGAACATTCGGTAATTGAAATTCTTGTACAGTTCTGTTGTATCTTTTACTGGCTCGGTTTACAGCTTCTATTTTTTATATTTCTACTTAAGATTTTGTTGGTTATCAGGGATACTTTCAGCCTAAAGGCAGTTTGATAAACTTGGACAATAAATGTTAAAATCTTTATAGCTTCTCAGCACCTCGGAAAAGAGTAACGATAAAATAAGTTCTATATTTTTTGCGCATCTTTTAAGATAAAGTAGATGGAACCTTTTTATTTTCGCAAAAATAAAACGAAACTCTTCTTTAATCATTTGGTTAGCTTACCGCGCGCACTCAGCAATAATCCAAAATGAGAGATCTATTCTGCTATATAGTGCTCATTTAGTGCTGTACCGTAGAGTAAAATTTGTCTTCTGACCTATCCAGTAGCTATAACCTAACAGCTAGGTACAGTCAGGGAAATTAATTGAAAAACAATTAGCCGTGTTAGAGCCGTTTCATACAACTGTAAAAAAATGACGTTTGTGGTTTGAATATACCTCTAAATAATTTAAGTTGGTGATCAAAATCAAAATCAAAAGTCATTTCAAATTAGGCTGAGAATCAGCACTTTTTGAACGTCAAAATCACATAAGACAGTCCCCCCAAAACGCCCACCCTTCACCACTTCCTAGTGCTTTAGCTGGGAAGAAGAAATGGCGGAACAAACTCCCCAGCAGCACTGCTGTCTATTCAGTTAGAAGAACTGGATTCTATATAGTAATAAGTAATTAACATTACGAAACACAAAAATATTAAAATTATTTGCCACATGTCAGCTAGCACACGCCAATATTTAAAACTATACTCAAGCAGAAATAAATAATAAAAACAAAAACGCAAACAGAACTTAATACATAATAAAAAGCCTCCAGGCATAAAGGGCGTGCCCGCTTACATATGCAATGCTGCATTATGTTTATATATAGCTGTAACTTGTAGCCACAAATGATAAACTACGACCTTCGAAGTAAAATAAAGAAACATTAATTACTAATAACAATAACAAAACCATAGTCAGCAAGATGACCTGTCACCACAAGCAGCACCCGTTCACGAGCATAACGCAAAGATCAGCCAGTCGATTTGCTTTACAATTTATTTCCCTGGTTTTACTGCAACCGGTAGTTGTAGGTACTAGTGTTGGCTTTAATACGTATTGATTCAGTATACGCTATGTATATATTTATTCTAAGGCATATTCACAATACAAAACAATTGGCTTTTCATACTATCAAGATTCAATTTCTCAGTATTAACACAACTGATGGAACATTCGTCTTCCTATTATATTCATACCTCTACTGTTTACCTGAATCTATGTACCTATAATATGTTGGATAGAGGTATGCTTACTTGAATTTGTATACCCCCATGTTTCGTCAATATGTCCCTGTGATTGATAGCCTTCCGCATTCCATTCACTTTGTGTAATATAATATATTATCGACCTGTATCGTAGCAACTGGGATCAGTGGCCTGGCAACACAATCCCTATTAACAGATACTAAAAAGACAGATTAATTATTATTACTGATGTATTTTCTCACTGCAGGGCAATGGCCACTCTAGGAATGACAGAGACACTCTAGAAATGGACACTATACCTTCCACTTCCCTTTATCTAGGACTGCTAAGGATCAGTAATTATCAACGGACTTCAGTTACTCCGGCCATCTCCGTCTGGGCCTGCTGCAAAGCCACTGGCCATCCAGAGGCACGTGGTTGATAATTAATTGTGAATGTTTGATAACAATTATTCAACTACATAATTTTTTTTTATCCAATTAACATGCATATTCCGAACACCGGCTGTCAAACTCAAACTCAAAGCATTTATTTCAAATAAACCAATTACAGGCACTTTTGATTTGTCAAGGGGTCGGTCAGTCAGAAAGATGAAGCTAGTTGCCCATTCCAAAGCGTAGTAGGTACCTATGGAGAAGAACGGGCAAGAAACTCCATGGACACTCTTTTAAATCAAAATATTGTTACAATAAAGTGGTTACATCGTTCATTTTGTAATTATACATGTGAGAACGATCTAGAAAGACGTGCACGTTAAAAGCGTCCGTAATAAAAAGATAAAAACAATTATGGAATTAAAATAAGCCGTGGCAGCTAAGAAATGACCAGTGCCTACTGACGGCGCCCGTTCACGAACATGACGTATGGATCAGCACCATTCAGCTCAACCATTTTGAAGGGAACTCAATGGTCCAATACGGATAATAATAATAAATAATGGTCAATTGTTATTTTGACGAGTTTTCGGACTGTCTAGTTACGATAGCAAAGGCGCAACTTGTAAATCACAAACTAGCAATTAGCTTACATTTTATGCTAAAAGAGATGTTCATGACATCTTGATGTGTTTATAGCTACAAATATAAGTTTGTGTACGTCGCTCGTTTAGCCGCTTAGTGGGGTAGAAACAACAATTAAATTAATATCAGTACCTATTAACGCGACACATATAAGTACATGAGATGTTCCGTGTTAATTAGCCTGCAACTTGTTTTTGAAATATTACAAAATGGCGACTGTAAGTTGTCGCTATGGAGCAGTGTACACTGTTAAAGTGTATGTACAGTCACGAGCATAAATATACTTGTCTTACTAAGAACAGCTTGGCAATAATATCTGATTTCGTTAAAACTATCTGACGAGACAAGCGACGCAAAAATATAGAATGCTACATCGGCTGCAAAACGATGTGTCACCTACCTGCCTATTCAGTTAAATTCATAAGAATGGTACCTATACCTCGTTGTGATTGCAAATATGACATCACTTAGGCAGCTTAAAAACCTGACAGTATATAATGACGGCACGGTTGGCGCAGTGGTTAACGATTGACTGTGTTACGTGTCGCGGGTTCGATCCCCGAACGGAACAAATATTTGTATGACCTGCAAGTAGTTGTTCCGGGTCTGGCTGTTAGTGTATGTGAGTTTAAATGTTTGTAAACGCACCCACGATACAGGAGAAATTGCTAGTGTGAGGCAACGTTTAAAAAAAAAAAGAAACTTTTGTTTCGATTTTTCTTTTATAACGTAGTCATTGCCGCTCATAATCCATAAAATGTGACATCTCACTGGCAGCTTAAATAACTGACGGTAATGTCAGTAATGTCAATAATAAGCCATCTTTTTTTCCTTTTTGTCAACTAAGCTGATGTCGGCTATCCTGCCAGTATCAAGTATGAAATTGATACTCACCTACTTCACTTTAAGATGGGTAATTGATACTGGCAGAATAGTCGACATTGGCTCAGTTTTCAGCATCCTAGGAGGTGACACATATTTTTGATCACAACATTCTTCTGAATTGCAGTATCCTATATTTTGGTGTCATTTGTCTTGGCAGATACTTTTGGTGTTCCTTCGATGTCCTACAATGTGTGCTGCCACTTGGATATGCCTTCCACAAATGATCACATATACGGGGGTTACATTGAAAGTTTTTAGAATAGGCCAGTAAGAAAAACAGCAAAATTTATTCAAATTTCGAATTAGGATTGGGAATCTGTAGATATTGTGTAATTTTATTTATTAAGGGATAATAAACAACTACCTACAACATATTTAAATTCATATGTCATTTGTTTTTACAAATTGGCGGCAATATAAAAAGTTTCTGTCGTGCGTCGAAATGGATTTGACTACAGAAAATATTCGTTCTATGATTTAGTACGACTTTCGCTGCGGTCTTACTCAACAACAATATTACGATAGACTTCAATTAGGAATTCATGACGAAGCGCTATCCCTTGCCACTGTTTACAATTGGTTTAATGAGTTTAACCATGGTTGAAGCAAGCTCACTGATGATTCGCGAGAAGGACGTCCAGAAGGACGTCCTTCTCGCGAATCATCAGTGAGCTTATGAGCTGTGCGGCTAATGATAGAAGCTGATAGAAGGGTGACATATCAACAGATTCGGGCAGTTTAGGCGTTGGTACGAGTCAAGTACAAATAGTCTTACACGAACATTTAGGCGTCAGAAAGCCTTGTACTAAATGGATACCTATAATTTGACGGAAGATCAAAAACGCCGCCGTCGTTTGGATTGGTGCCGCCAAATGCTTGAAATGTATGACGGAGGTGACTCGAATGCAGTATATGAGAGCGTCCCAGGTGATGAAAGCTGGATATATTGTTACGAACCCGAAACCAAAAGACAATCTGCGCAATGGATGTTTCCATTCGAACATTTGCCGACAAAAGTAAAGAAGGGCAAAAGTCAAGGGAAAAAGATGATTGCCTCATTCTTCGGACGGACGGGTCATTTCGCAACAATTGTCGTAGAAGATAAAAATACTGTTACTGCGGATTGGTATGTCAGTCATTGTTTATGAGTTGTCTTGGAAAATGTTAGACAGGAGCGCCCAGGAAGCAGGATCCTCCTCCACCACGATAACACTCCAGCTCACTCCGCCAGACGGACTTTCGAACATTTGTCTATCGTAAGTGTGGAATTAGTAAGTCATCCTCCTTACAGTCCTGACCTGGCACCTTGTGGCTTTTATTTCGTATTATTATTATCTTTCTGTCATTTTTTTTTTCTCCTTTTGTTATTTACCTATTTGTAATTTATAATGTAAGGGAAGAGCGGAGCCTTCAACTACAGGCATTGCTATGCCTAAATGGAGACTCCTCGACATGCAATGTAAGCCAAAATGATATGAAATGAATGTAAACTTGTTTCGTTTACCAATTACTTCTTTGTTAACAGTTTAATCCTTTTATTATATTTTATCGTGTTTAGATATCGACACCCATCACGTCTGTGGAGTTTCACTAGCTAATTTAATTTAACCCTATATATTTATATATAAATATATATATTTATAATATATAATATTTTTTTAATATATTTATATATTTGGCTGTCGTGTACTTCCCGAGTCAATCTGTCTATTCAGCGTGAATCGTGGTCACAAACCTGTGAACAAAAGGGTAATAAGGTACATACTTAGTAATTGAATTATTTGTTAGATAATAATTATAATACACTCATGTTATTTACTTATATTTATTTATTGTAAACATATTTTAGTCTAGCCAATTCATTTATTAAATTCTCACCTACACCACTAAAATTATAATATGATTATTCATTTATATACTATAGAATAGAATGCTCTTTAATATGTACACCATAAAGGTTACAGATATAAATGTAGAAATTTTACATAGGGAGACACAATGGGCGGTCTTATCGTTAAAAGCGATCTTTTACAGACAACCTTTGGGTGGACTAAAGGGAGAAAGCGAGACAATACTGTAGGTAGTCAGTGGTGTACCATTTACATATACTTGTCTACATACATAAACACATATGACTTTTAAATAATCAATTAATCAAAACACAATCAACATATCGACGAACACGAACGTTTACCAATGCAAAACTTTACTGTAGAATACCTACATAATTTTAGTTGCGGTTGCATAATTTTCATTCTGCACAAAACAATTTGTCGCAGCACCAATTTATCTCGTCTGCTCGACGTCCGTATGTCACTGCAGGGATCCAGCAGAATATCAGCGTCAGGTACATTTGCCTGACACATGCTGAGATGGACTCCCATTTAGTGCAACCTTGAGACGCACACCTCACTTTGTTCGTTATTTGATTTAAATTTAGATTTTTTCTTGCTTTTTGTATATTGGGCACCTTGCTTTTATAATTATTAATGTAATTTGTTATAAATTTAATTGTGCTTTTGTGTGTTGTGCTATGTCTTTTGTGTGCACTGAATAAATGTTTTGTCTATCTATCTATGGTCCGGGGTTCGATTCCCGGGTCAGGCTCAGGCAAAGTGTGATTGGGGTTTTCCATCTGGAATTTCTCAGTAGCATAACATAAATTTTTTTTTGAGTGGGAAATCATCAAATAACTTCGCCGGGCAGACCTCCATCGTATGTGTGTGACCTCAAAGAGGGGACTTATCGTCGCAATGAGGAATGTTCATAAGTATGTAAAATCTCTTGAAACTTCGTTAAAGTAAAGCTTTTATATATTATTATTATTATTTATTTCATATGTCAGATTACATTGATCCATAATGGTTAGTAACAACAGGAGCTTAAAATCTATGTTAGTAGGTACATAATTAAATATAAATAACAATAAAATTACATCATAGGATTAGAAACATTAAAACAAAAATATCAATTAAAATCAGAATTAGAATTGGAATTGGAATAAAAATTAATTATAACTAAAAGATTTTATTTTACCGTCCCAATTACGATGCGTACCCAAAGCGAGTGCATTGGACACTGAAATTTACCAGAAATTATCCTCAGAATATTGTTGCTGCTGCCGCGTAATCTAGCCAGCAGAGACGACACCCGCTTGCGTCTTATTGCGTAAAAGTCATCCGTACGCGCTTCGGCAAACATCGCGGACGCACTGCAGAACCGAGGCAACCGCAACAACATTCTGAAGACGTTGTTGTATTGTACCCGCAGAGCGCCGTACGTCCTTTGAGTATAGTTAACCCACAGGCTGCTCGTGTAAAATGATTGACAATATGCTTTGAATAGCGCTACCTTGACTTCAGCTGAGCAACGAGCAAACCTGCGAGCCAACATATTACCGCGGACCGCCAGCGCTCTGCGTTCACGTTCAATGTCATTATATATACAAATAGGTACACTAGTTTGTGTTTTATTTAAAAATAACAAGCAGTTTTGATTTTACAAGCATTCAAAGTTCGCGAAAATTTGCAACCCCGCTAAAAAAAAAAAAGCAACTTTTCCGGCGGCGTCTTGGTAGTAGTACCTACTTGTACATTTTGGCACAACACAGAATTTCCGAGAACTAGGATTGGACATATCCAATGATTTTAAGGGAAACGTAAGGCAGCGGTACGGAAGAGCGCGAACGGACTGAGCAATTGTTGGAAAATGACGTCATGAGGCGTGAGCGCGAGCCAACGGTCGCGAGCTCACTTTAAATTCTATAACTTGGGAATCAATTAACGTATCAAAATAATTCTTTCACATGTATTTTTTATTTTTGACAGAGAATACATTAAGCTAAAGTTCAAAATTAGTGAATATTCTCCAACCCTAGGACCTCAGACCTGACCTGACCTGGACCTTGACCTGGGTTGCGACCTCAGATCAATATGATCTGAGGTTGCGACAGTCGCACTCTCCATGTCGCCATGAGATCCCGTCGGAGCTCTGTCCGCTGATTTCTCGCTCTAGCGTTTCGCCTCCTTGCGCCACTCCCATATGTGCGCGAGGACTATGGCCTCCAGATCCTATGGTAGCAATCCGGCAAGGAGGCTCGCCGCCTCAACGGAGACCGTACGGTATCCCCGGACCAGCCGGGTGGCCATGACCCTTTGGGACGCGTTCAACCAGCGGGCTGGCCGCCGCCACAAGGAACGCGCCCATACCGGTGTCCCGTAAAGGGCCATGGACCGCATGACCCCCACGTAAAGCCTCCGGCAGGAGGCGATTGGACTCCCTAGATTGGGTAAGAGCCGCTTCAAGGCAGCCCCGGCCCTTTCCAGTCTGGAAGCCAAACGTCGGAAATGCTCCACGAAGTTCCACTGGCTGTCGAGGACGAGTACCAGGTACTTAGGTACTTCATCGTCGACTCGACGCCGATGTGAACCCCTCTTATCAGTAGCAGCATGGAGTCTGAATTTGTGCAAGGTAGATGGTAATAGACACACCCCCTATTACATGGGACTTAAACATAGCTGGCCAGATGTGGGTGTGCTATAGGTACACATCTACCCAACCCTTCGGAGAATGAATAAAAAAATAAAAAAAACAAGAAACGACAAGAAAAAAATGTTGTAACGATAACATTTTTATATATTTTAAGGCTCGTGTTACATAATACATCGCTATTTTACCTACATGACGGTAAGCGATAATGCGGTCGACGATGGTGCACGCTCCTATAAGTAACCTAAGTATGTACTCAATCGAAACTTAAAAGCTCCCCTGTTAAATATATTCTTTAATAAATAGTGCATAAAACGGCAAATATAATTATTACTTAAATGGCTTATTAGTCGATTCGCACGAATTTTCTCGCCCTACTCGGGCGAATCGACACCTTTAAATAATATACTTAGATAATATTTTCTGTAGGCGATTACCACGAAGTTAATTTATTTGTGGGCGAATCGACAACTCCAGAAATACGTATTAGGCAATTGGCATGTTTAGAATTGTATTAAATAAACTTAAGAAAACAGTAGGTACGTAGTGTACTTTTTTCTTAAGTTTATTGCATAAAAAGTGAAAAACACAGAAGTGAAAAGAGTAAAATATTTTGAGATAATAAGAAAAAAAAATTACACAAATTATTTTGGTAGTTTTATTTCCAATACAATTGAGATACCTTCATTGAATGTTGATTAAATTAACTTGTCTCTTGACTTAAAATTAATTTGTATAATATTCATGTGGTACTTATAGAAGACTAGTGGGGCTTGTGGCTTAGTAATAACATCCGCATAGATCGAACGATCAGGTTAAGTTACGCTTGCCACGCTTGGTCCGTGGATGGGTGACCATCTTTACATACCAAGACCCCTCCGTGCCTCGGAAACGACGTTAAGCCGTTGGTCCCGGCTGTCATTCGTGGATCTTTGACAGTCGTTACGGGCCGACAGAAGCCCGAAAGTCTGACAACCAGTCTTACCATGGGGTACTACTATTCGTATTACCCAGTTACTGGGTTCTGGAGGTCATATAGGCAGTCCCTCCATGTAAAATACTGGTATTCAGGTGCATTCGGTTTTATTTCATTTTTATTTATTATGGGACAATAAACAGCTACAATATATAAACATTACAAATAATAATTTATGCTCATAAGTAGTATTAGCAATATTACAGCCCACTACATTATCCGCATGTTAACAAAATTAAGATAAGGTAAAATGCCACTAGATTTGCATTACTCAGATAAATAATATAAACAAAATGATTATTGAAATACAATACAATTAATTAATTCTATAAAAAAACAAACAAAATTGATGATTATAAAATAAAAGGAATCGACAGTACAATACAATTCATTAATAAAAATAATTAAAACGGCTTAGATAAATTTAGAATAAAGGACTCACACTATTTCTTATTATCATTGGATAAGATTTTAAAAACATTGGACTTAAATTTCGATTTGGAACATACAAAAATATCAATATCAATGAAGATGTGATTAAAAGATTCCACCATACGACGAACAGGGCAACGCAATCCCGAATTAGAGCGACAGGTATTTACAGCGAACAATGTACTATCGAGGAAGTTCATATCTAAGCAGTTTTAAAACAAAATCCCGTGAACACAATGACCACATTTGTATTACGCCCCTTTTTATAGCAGACGAGCGCTGCAAGGAAAAATATTCCTTAAGGTGCATAGATATGAAATTCCTCGATAGTACCTGCACGGACACTACGCTTATTTACAGTGCGGAGGACCACATAACACAACTTACTCGTGAGATCAATGGAATCGAAGTGGTTATGAACAATACCATGTAGTATGTTGGTTTCTAGAAACTTACGCCTGGAAGCCGACCCCAACATTTGGGGTAAGTAGGGGTAACCAATGTTGGGGTAGGTAGAAGACTAGATTCTTCTATAACTCATCATCATCTGCCTAGATGATGATGAGTTATAGAAGAATCTAGTCTTCTACCTACATGAATATCATACAAAATAACTAACTTCCTGCTACACAGATAAAAATCGAAAAGATACGAATTTTAACATTGTACTTAAAAAATCACCATCAATAATCACCACTGCTCTCAAAACGGTGAAGGAAAACATCTAGAGGAAACCGGCATGACGTCCTAGAACCATAAATTCGAAAGATATGTGTCATCTACCAACCCGCACTGGGCCCGCGTGGTGGATTACAGCCCACTCCCTCTCACCGAGAGGAGGCCTGTGTTCCAGCAGTGGGAACATTGTATGCTGATTATGACGACTTAAAACACGGTACAGTAATGAAAATTTCGAAATATAAACCTAACGTTTACACAATTTTACAAATTGATCTCCTTATTTAAGCTCTGAGTTGAGCCGATCGATTACTGACACATGCGTGCTCTGACTGGACAGGTCCACTCAATCTGTGTGGTTTTTCCTCAAAAGACCCTTTCAGACACTAATCTACATAGTCTTCACATGATCTGACCAAGATTATGTCTGGACTATAAGAGTCTGTGACCTCTGAGTTTGTTTCGGCCTTTCTTCTCAGAGTAGTCCGATAGGAAACGCCGACCTCATCCAGCTTTTAAAATATGATTGACGTGTAAAAGTGTTTGTACAAACCTACTTACGAAAATAAAAATCATATAACATCATTTATCATTTAATTGAAAATAGCTTTTCTACGAGAAAGAAAGAAAGAAGAAAGAAAATGCAATTATAATTAAATTAATAGCCGGAATATTTTATTATTTCATTAAAATTAAATATGTCGGACTATCAACCGAAGGAATTTTATAATTAAAGGTGCATTGCACGACTGCTTTTATGAAACTTTCCTCAGTAATATTAATTTCCTTTTAATTTTGTTTATTTTAAATTATTATTTGAATTTTATTAGTCTTCTAGTAAATTATTATTTTTAATTAAATATTCTCTTTCATTTTAAATAGGTTGTTTACTTATTGGATTGCACATTCTTAAAAAATATTTTGATGCTCATCAGGGATGACTAGTTTTCGAGTTACCAAAGAACTCGAGGAGCATTCTAAATAACTCTCCGAGAGTTCAGAAGTACTTACCTGTATCAATTCCTTAACTGACTGCCTAAAGAGAGCCCCATCTTTTATCAACTTATTTCTTTTTTGAGAGCTTCATTTGAGTAAATAAAGAGCAACGCAATTCCCACAAACAAATACCTCGAAACCCCAACAAAGTAACGTTATAAAGGAGAATACGTAAAATCGAATGGAGACGCTCATTTCGTACTTCGAGAATTCCAAATCGTTCTGTAAGCAAATAATTTATCAAAGTCATGTCAACTAAGAGTAGGCTTTCGTCGAAAGGAGAGAGAAACACCTTTTAAAGAAAGTTTTCTGGATCGATCCGTTCGTATACATGTATAGGCATATACATGGTATATCTATACATATATACATGTGATTGATGTGAGTGGTACATAAGCATGGGTTGATTGATGAAAGTCGGTTAGTCAATCCGCAACGGTGACCGTTTCTTGTATTTTCCTAATTTTACTGGCACAGGCGTAAGGGGTCGGTGATGTATTTCTTACGTTTCTTAGTACTTCTGAGTACATTGGATTGAGACGAAAAGTCGGTCACAATGAAATAAAGATTGAGAAGGCCCATATGGTACTAGACGTTGCTTTTTGCCAAAACGAGCATTGCAAACATCTGTCTCATAGTAATTTAACATCTGAAGGCCAATTCCCGTAATTAAAAACGTTCAAATTCAAGTCGCAATCTCATCTCAGCGACAGTCTAATGTCAAAAATGTAGGTAAACGCTATACATATTTTGATAGATTGACACTGAGATTAGAATGCGAACGTTCTTAAAAATACGGGAATTGCCCCTCTGGTGAATATGGTGAACGCTTTGTATGCATTCATGTGCCTAACAATTGAACAACCGTTTGTTACTCATGTTTATTGGATACGCCTATAAGCATATAGGACTTGAGCCCTGGGCGTAATTTTCATACTAGAGCCTTATGAATCCCGGCTTTGCCAGGGTTATAATGAATGACGTTCTAACAAAGAATATAAAGACAAAATAAACAGACCAATAGCAAAACAGCAGTAGCGATAGGCTCGCCTCCTATTGACATGGGACTAAAACATAACTTACGGCCCCGACTTACGAGTTGTAGGTCGTGGGTGCACACCCAGGCTGGCGCATTACTTTGTGTAAATTATTTCATCACCACTGCTCTCAAGACGGTGAAGGAAAACATCGCGAGGAAACCGGCATGTCCAAGAATAAAAAAAATCGAAGACATCTACCAACCTGCACAAGGCCCGCGTGGTAGATTACGCCCTACTCCCTCTTACAGAGAGGAGGCCCGTGTCCCAGCAGTGAGAACATTAGAGGCTGATTATGTTATGTAAAACATAACATAAACATCATCATAATCATGGTTGTTGGTACTAGAAAGAAAGAGAAGAGAGGAAATACAGAATAGAATAGAATACTCTATATTATGTACATACATACATTTAATTAGCAGACTAAAAGGACTACTATACATAGGTACACCTCTGCCCAACCTTTCGTGGAAACAAGGCGTAATATTATGTTATAATCAGACCAGTCCATAGGTACCTAATACTCATTTATTTATTTGAATTTATGATTTCGTTTCAGATAGCAAAATGTCAAGTGGAAAATAAAAATACGTTTTATAACACCATGAGAATTAACAATGCAAAAAGTAGAATCAGAATATAAAACTTCCTTAACGAGGTAACGTAACACGCTGCTGAGGTATCTAAGCTTCGTTTTATTATTTAACTAGCTGAGCCCGTGGTTTTGTCTGAATGAAACGTCACACTTTGATGGGACATAAAAAAGCAGCTAGTTTATGGAATTTATTTTTCAGTTTGTAATGTTTTAGGTGTGATGCCTATTTCTTCAATCAATAATATCAGCCTATTGCAGCCAAATCAAATCAAATCATTTATTGGCATAGCACAGGTTCCGAGGATGTTACTTTATTTTATTTTATTTGTTAGGAATAACAAACAGCAGTATATTACACAGTAGGCATACAATATAAAACTTGCAATAAAAGTAACAAATACACTACTCAAGACGTTATCCACAGATTACAATACAGAATAGCTAGCTGTTAGCAGAGCAAGTTAAAAAAACACTTAAAAAAAAACACTTATTAACTATATACTAGGGCCATCTCTTAAAATAGTTGTAATCTCACTCTTAAATACAGCTTTGCTGAGAAACATAATATCAGTAGAGCCAAACTGTTTATTATAGGTGTCAACCAAAAGGTTCCTAAGGTAGATACACTGTATTAGAACCATGTGAGGTGTGCAAATCTATCAGGAACATTATGACACAATTATTCTCAATCAGTTTTCTTGTTAAATTACTTTGTCATTAAAAATATACATAGTTATTCAATTTCGTTACACATTAAATTAAATCTGGACTAATAAATTATAACGGTAATGTCAAGCAAATTAATAATGTCCTAGTAATTTCGATTTGGCATAGTACACCCTATTATCATATTGAAGTCTGCTACAGATACCTATACCTCTTCCTAGTTGCGACACAGCACCCGCCTTTTCCGCCTTCTGAATTTGGTCTACCCCTCTTTCTTCAGATAATCTCTACTGACAACCATCGTGCATGTGTGCTGTCCAAAGTTAGCTGGAGAAAGTCATGAAGGTTCAAGCTAGACTCAACAGTGAACGGTTCATACATTATGTTATCTAAAGTACGAGATAAGTAGGTACCTTCCCAGAAAAAAACATCCGAGATATTTTTGTCAATTACTCCGAAAAAACACGCAAGATCTCTCTTGTAACTTTCTCAAGACGCAAAAGAAACTCTCAGTAAGTTTCCTCTTGTACAGATAAATTCTTCTAACGATTTTATTATTATTAAGTAAGTTTTCTCAACCAGTAAAAGTTAATTAACTCGAAATTCATGGCGTGACCTGAAGTTGAGAGTAGGCGCTATACTGTAGCTTTTTCAAAGAATCTCACCCGAAATTTTGTATCGCAAAATATCCCGGATAAGTCAATTAAAGGAAATTTTGAAAACTGTAATGTTGATGGAATATTTGGAGTAGCTGGCGCACAAGTTGGACTATTGTATTTGGGATTTGGCTTGTTATTTACACTTTAATGTTTTACTAGTAGTTTATGACTTTTTAAGGGTTCGTAAACTATTAGTTGTGGAACAATGCAGTGCGATTCTTTTGATTTTCTCATTCGAACGCGTTCTCAGCAGGTATTATTGAATTTGGTAGCTGAAGAAACAGATTTCAGATTTGTTGATATATGATACATACTTTGGACCGTGCAACGTAACCCCATCCACGTTTAGTGATTTCATTCACAAATAGCTAGTAGATAAATGACGAATAAAAACACCTAAGGGTGACGGAAACTGCTGTAGAAAATACAACGTTACGCAAAAAAAGAAAAAGGAAATATCAAGAGGAAAAGGAAATCGCCCGCACCGAAAGATAAAACTCAGACAGGTAAAAAGGTATACAAAAGATCCCGCATCGTATTAAAATTAAAGATATCAATTGTACCCTCCGCATTCAAAAGCGATGTAGGTACAATCTTGCTCAAAGTAGCTCTGCGTTTTTCTTTTAATAATATAAGTAGAAGGTAGATACCCGCATGTGGTTAAAAGTAAGAATATTATCTGTGTATATAAAATCTGCACTTTAGAGATAATTGTCTATACAGTGTAGGGCAATACATTTAACTGCTTACATCTAACTCATGACGTTCCCTGTCTTCAAATAAAAAATAATCACATACTTAATATCCAACTAGTTACTATAGCTGGTCAATTTATTGGCAAAGCCCATGGTCGGCCCATCACTTCTACATGTATTAAGATTGTTAGAAAAACATATTTCTTCAACTTCGATGTTTGGATTTAGGTGTTTGATGGTTTCAAAATGCGCTTATGCACTAAGTGTTGCCAGTGTTTTCATTTATAGTTGGATTGTCGTTCCCGCATGGCATAAGGGTTTATGATTTGTTACTAGCTGACCCATCAGATGTCGTCTTGTCCAAAAAATAGTTCATACAAAAATCCATAGTAAAGGACTTTCAGTATTTTCCCATTTTCACAATTTTTCGGGAACCTTTTCCAATTTTCATTTCCACAAAACCTGAATCGGATTATTACGAACATTAAAAAAAACTAAAATATCCAAATCAGTCCTGCATTTCTCAAGTGATATCCTCACCAACGATCAGCATTTCATTTTATTTATTTTTATAAAACATAAAATAGTCAAATCGGTCAGGCCATTCTCAAGTGATGCGCTTAAACAAACAGCATTTCATTTTTATTTATATAGACTAGTGGCCAGCATTGCAATTCTGTAACCATCTCACCGTGAAAACTTAGGTGAAGTGAGCGTGGAGTGAGCTGTCAGTGTAGTCCCACTGATGCTAGGGATTGACCAAGAGATTTTAATTATATTTTTTTATGTTATTTCTGTTGATAATTTTATATAATTTCAAAGCTAGTATTTAAGTGTCTAAATATTATTAACCGCAACCCAGAAAGTCAATTTTGTTTCTTTTTAAATGAAAATAAAAGATGACGGTAAGCCAACTTTGATTTTCGTTTTGACCTCACTTTCGGATTTAGCAACCTCGAAAACCAAAGTAGACTCATCTTTCATGGGGTACTGTTTAAAATGTTACAATAAAATACCTCCCCACATACTTCAACTGAATGAGACGAAATTCAAAGTTTGTATAAAACGCACACTATGCATATTATAAGTTGGGGGATTATATCGCTGATAAAAATGCCTGGCTCAATGCTGTTCCTGCTCCACAACCACAACTAATTGATTAACATTTGAAAATACTGTTGGAGCTGCTGAAGATTGTAAGACTACCTTTGCTTTGTATAAACTCAATCTCCTTTGTATTATATAATTGCATAGGACAAGTGTGAGTACTATGTACTATCGAGCTACCATTTACCGGGTAATGTCTTTCATTGACTTGAATATGCCCTGGCGGCTGTTAGATGTCATGCTCACTCAAATGTCTCGCTGACGGTGGCGCGTGTGTTGGATCATTTAGCTCCCTTCAAAATGGTTGAGCTGAATGGTGCTGATCCATGCGTCATGTTCGTGAACGGAAGCTGTCAGTTGGGACTGGTCATCTCTTAGCCACCACGGCTTATTTTAATTACATTATTATGGATTGTTTTGTTTGAATTTATATTTGCTGTACACTGGAAACTCAATGTGTACGTCTTATTTACATCGTTCTCACATATAATTATACCTATATACAAGATTAATGATGTGACTAATATTTATGTAACAATATAATTTAAAAGAGTGTCCATGGAGTTTCTTGCCCGTTCTTCTCCATAGGTACCTACTACGCTTTGGAATGGGAAACTAACTTCATATTTCTGACTGACCGACCACTTGACAATTCAAAAGTGCCTGTAAATGGTTTAATTGAAATAAATGCTTTAAGTTTGACAACAATAGTCCTATTAAACAATATGTACCTAATAACAAACAATGTCCATGCGCATTTTCTTTAATAGTTCCATAGTTTTGGAAAAAAAAGAACTTATTTGAGATCTTACTGAATTTCTGTTTTGCTGTTTTATTTAAAAAACCCGTAAACAGTAATGTTTAGCCACTAATACTACTAATACTAATACTAGCTTTGAAATAATATAAAATTATCAATAGACTAATATTAAAAAATATAATTAAAATCTCGATTATGATTGTAAATGTAATGCTTGGTCAATCCCTAGCATCAGTGGGATGACACTGGCAGCTCACTCCACGCTCACTTCACCTAAGTGTTCACTTCACGGTGAGATTTTTACAGAATCGACCGGCTGTTATGCAATTTAACTGATGCACATTTTGCCGTTATATAATTTATTTATTTTATTTTTAGGAAAACTTACAGCTAAACAGATACATTGAGTAATAGGTTATACAAAATATGGCCAATAACAAGTTTCCACATGTAGTATATAAAACAAATGAAAAATAAAATTTAAACAACAAAACACAAAACAGTAAAATTACCATTTACGCTCGAAGAAGCCATTAGATAAAATTTTCTTTAATTTAGCAACACTAGTATTGCAAATGTCGATATCAGCTTCCTGGCAGATTGCGTTAATGTCTAAATTACGTGAATTAGGAATTGGAACAGTATAAATTGTACCGACAGTATGCAAATTACGCTGAATACACGGACGAATTTAGAATGAGTGTATTCTTAACAGAGAACACAATGGTACAGACAGAGAATATAATAGAGTGGTGTTTTGCGAAATCTAAAATCATCATAGTAACTTCTGTAGGTATAAACTAAAGCCAGATTTAAGTCAGAACGACCGCGACGGCACAGCACTGCGGCTTCTAAAAATGAAAATCGTACCAAGAAGCGAAAGATTTCATGTTTAGCAATGCAAACTTTTTATTTTTCCAACTAAAGTTTTCATGCTTGGAAATTGAAATTAGAATGGTGAGTTGGACTCTAAATAAGGTTTTTAGTGAAATTAAGAAAGTTTCTCTTAGACTGCTGTCGGTCGGGGTTGGATTGAAAGTTCTCTATTATTAAGGATGAGGGGACAACAGACGGATATAAGTGCACGACTAGATCATTCCAAATGACCAAGAACTCTACGTATCTTCGTCAACATCAAGGGGTAGTACATACCTAGCATAAGCATAATCAGCCTATTATCCTTATCCGGTCCTAAATTTTCTCGGTGAGAGGGAGAGGGCCGTAATCCACCACGCGAGCTCAATGCGGGTTGGTGGATGTCACATTTCTTAGAATTTTTCTTTCTAGGACATGCCGGTTTCCGGCCTTCACCTGTTTGAGAGCAATGGAGATGAAATAATTCACACAATGTAAAGCGCCTGTCTGGGTTCAAACCTATGACCTGCCACTCGTAAGTCACGGCCGTTACCACTGGGCCACCACTGCTCTCCTACATACCTATACTCCATATAATATAGCATTAGAAAAAGGCTCGTAGAAGCAGGAGTGCAAAACATTTTATTTTAAAGTTAAGTTAAAATCATTTTAATTACAATTAAAATTGTATTAACATTACTTTGATAAATAGATCTAAGACAGTACTCTAAATACTTAGATAAACGAAAAAGTCTTTTTTTTAAATTACGCTTTATTTATAATAACATCTTCATTACACATTACAAACTTACAACAAAGCGAATTAATGAAACAGCCGATCGAAAGTTGATTTAAGTTTAATTATGAAATAAAAGTCATTTTTGTAACAGTATTTTATTTATAATAAAAACTTACTAAACACAATATGTTGCTAAAACTTCTTCGTCTTCATCAACTAATTTAGTCACTATCATCAAATGAAGAAGTTTCATCGATGTTCATAATATTTTTTTCTACCACATCATCCATTTTGCCATCAAGTTAGCAAACCCTTTCCTCTTCTTCAATTGCATGAGCAACGCAAGACCGCCATCGTCACGGTGGAGCATACTGTGGAGGTCTGCCCGGCTTGGGCGGGGCACCGCCGTGTCCTCGTGGGCCTTTGGCGGTGGCAATCCCTCGCGTCCGGCCCTGGTCCAGGCCACGGAGTGAGAGGGCATGCGAAGCAGTCACGTCTTTCTGCGAAGCAGTAATGCTCGCGAAGGAGGAGGCGGAACGAGTGAGGGAGAGGCAAAATTCGCACCTTCACGCTCCTAGCCGCCGCAGGAGACGCCCTGATGATCGGGAATCCCAAGTTGATTCTCGGCCACCGTAGGCGCGAGCTTACGGATGGCTAACAATGGGTAGCTTGCCATCCGATAAGGACAAGGCCCGGGTCGACGGCAAGTTGTGTTCCACGCGCGCCTCAAAGAGATGTAATTCCCAATGACGGGGTCCGCTAGGGCCAATGCCTGCCAAGGTAGGCCCTGGCACAGGCAACTGAAGGAATACGGGTGGGTTTTAGTCAGTCAGTGTGACACGCCCTCCCGCTCCGCCCAGAGCGGGAGAACATATTAGATGAATTCCCAAAAAAAAAAAAAAAGACTGGCGTCGTGTTGGCGTAATATTATCTAGAGTTTGTGGCCACATACCTCATCATTTGAGCCCATATTAATTCAATAGGTTTGAGCTCGCAGTGGTAGGGTGAGAGGCACAATACTGAAACACCCCTCTCTCTAGCCACCTCATCTACAACAAACTTTTGGTATAAATGTTTTAGTTTTTTTACTTTGTCTAATAAAGTTGCCCTGAGGTATTTTTCCTCAAAAGGAATAACATTTTATTTTTAACTACTCTTGTTTACCATTAGTGTGGCTGTAGTTGGCAGCTTCTCCAGTTTCCTTAAGTAGTATGGCGCATTGTCGATAACAATTATAGCGCCACTCTTAATTTTGGTTAAACGTATCCATTTCGGAGTTGTAATCTCCATTACCTTTCTTTGCATCATGAAAATATTAATGCAGCATCCGTTGAAAACTCCTCAGCTCATCCTGTGAAATAAAATAAATACAAGTCAATTATTCCGCACTCCCTATATAATTTCACCGCTGGACATAGGTCACATATACTACAAAAAAGTAGTAACAAAATTTATAACTTTAATAGTTCGCTTTACATGTGTAGGTTTGTAATACAATAATATTACTTCATTAATACTCAATGACAATGGGGGGTTCATTTGTTAATGGTGAGGACAGTCGACGAAATATGTACCTATGTGTTTTATTACAATGCATGTTACTTTCAAATATTTTAATAGTATTATGTATAAGAATCATCCTTTCCGGAAACTTCTGCGGTTTTCTTCTTCATCTCAATCTTATAACGAGAGGTACCTGCAGACCCGGACTCCTTAAATTACAGTTTGATTTTCTACAGCATGCAGTGGAATTTTATTTCATTCTCTTTTTCTTTGGAGATATTATCATGTCGTGAAATTTTTGGGCCACGTTTTTTTTTGCCGTTGGCTTGTTCAGCCTTAAAACTTGTATGTTGTATTCCACTTGGCCCGGACTCCTTAAATTACAGTTTGATTTTCTACAGCATGCAGTGGAATTTTATTTCATTCTCTTTTTCTTTGGAGATATTATCATGTCGTGAAATTTTTGGGCCACGTTTTTTTTTTGCCGTTGGCTTTGGTCAGCCTTAAAACTTGTATGTTGTATTCCACTTGGGCCCGCACCGGGATCACCGATAGCTCAAAAAAAACGTAACGTTTTTAACAAACAACCCATTAACAACACTAATAATGATAACAAACCAATAACAACTAAATCGCGAAAATTCGGCAATAACAAGAACAAAGCGTAGCATTCACAAGTATCCACAAGTGAATGACATTAATGACAATCACAAAACATTATTTACGCCAATTTCACCGACGAAATAAACCGGTATAATTGGAAACACCCGGCTGTCACAGCTTATGAAGAGATAAGGTAACATTTTAGATTTGGTAAAATTATAGTGAAACGAAAAACGTTCCTGGTGTTATTCGCCCCTGCTTCTTTTAGGTTTTTAGCATTGACACTGTAATTTTAAATCGGAATGAAATAATATATCTAAATGAAAGCCACTTAATTTCATAAGATAAATGGTTAAAACGATTACAAGTATGTGTGACAGCTGGTAGGTATATAAATAGATTTTAATAACCTTGACGCAGGAAGGTAAATATTAGGTAAAGAGTCAAGTGGTATATGTCAAAATTGTGTAAGTAATTCAATAAGAAAATGCTTTATTTGACACCTGAAAGTAACGAATTATCTATTGATTATTTCTTTTATTAAACTTAAACGAGGGGGCTTGTAGCTAAGTAATAACAGCAGCACGGGTCGATTGATCAGGATAAGCTACGCTTGCCGCGGTTGGTCCGTGGATGGGTGACCATAGTTACATACCAAAACACCTCCGTGCCTCGGAAAGCACGTTAAGCCGTTGGTCCCGGCTGTCATTTGCGGATCTTTGACTGTCGTTACGGGCCGACAGAAGCCCGAAAGTCTTACAAAATCTCACTGACAACCAGTCATACCAAGGGGTGTGGGTATTACCCAGAAACTGGGTTGTCGAGGTCAGATAGGCAGTCGCTCCATATAAAATACTGGTATTCAGCTGCATGTAATTAGACTGGAAGCCAACCCCAACATAGATGGGAAAAGGCTAGCCAGATGATGACATTTAAATACACATAAGTTACATTTTTAAATACTTTTAGAAAAACTATTAAAAAAACATTTAAAAATAAAAAAAATAGTAGCCTACCTGTATCGGGAACATGGTCCAAACTACCGATGGTCAGGGCTCTTGAGATAGGAACCTCGTGTTCAGAAGTACCGTGTTCTGGATTAAACCCTTGATAAACCAGTCTAACGAGAGCCTCCTCGAGCTTTGCTATTATGCCATTGGTTGTCGTGACTATCGGCACAATAACTGCTGCATCCACACCCCACATGTCGACAGCCTCGCGAGCCAAGTCAGGATACTTAATTTACTTATCTTTCTCAGCTTTAACGAGGTTCTCGTCATGCGGAACCACTTTATCAACAATCCTTGTGGGTCGCTCTAATCGATCTATCACCACTATGTAAGGCTTATTGGCAACAATAGCACATTTCTATACAAGATACCTGTATGTATGTCGATTCTGTAAAAATCTCACCGTGAAGTGAACACTTAGGTGAAGTGAGCGTGGAGTGAGCTGTCAGTGTCATCCCACTGATGCTAGGGGTTGACCAAGCATTACATTTACAATCATAATCGAGATTTTAATCATTTTTTGGAACGAAGTTCCTTATCGCGCGTTGTGAAAGGGGGCTAGACGGAAAAAATTCTTACGAAAAGTTGTCACGACACTTTTTGCTATAGTAAGCTATTGTAAGCTGTGCGGCGTGCGCATGTTTTTCTGTCTGTCTCTCTCTCTCTCTCTCTTATAGAAAGCAAGCCAGATATTGGAACGAATATATATATATAAAAAAAATATGTATATAAATATAAAAAAAATATTATTATAACTTAAAAAAAAAAAAAAATTACAATTCCTTCACTAATTAATCGAAAGGAACTTCGTTCCATCCGGGTGTCCCTTGACACCTCTAAAGTTTTTTTTATGCTAATTCTGTTGATCGTTTTATATTATTTCAAAGCTAGAATTAGTAATAATGGCTAAACATTACTGTTTACGGGTTTTTTAAATAAAACAGCAAAACAGAAATTCAGTCAGAAACTCAAATAAGTTCTTTTATTTTTTTTTTTCCTAAACTAGTGCCTGACTGAATTTCTGTGTTGCTGTTTTATAAAAAAAAACTCTAAATCTTATGATTTAGAGTTTTATTATTATTATTATTATTTAAATATTATTATTTAGACACTTAAATACTAGCTTTGAAATAATATAAAATGATCAACAGAACTAACATTAAAAAATAATTAAAATCTCGATTATGATTGTAAATGTAATGCTTGGTCAATAGCATCTGTGGGACGACACTGACAGCTCACTCCACGCTTACTTCACCTAAGTTTTCACGGTGAGATGGTTACAGAATCGCAAAGCTGTGCTACTGACCTACATAATATTAAATACGAGTAATTAATCAACCCCGCTTCTAAGTATGCATCAGTCCATTACACTTTTCAGAAGTCCACTTTAAAACCCCATAGAGTTTTCGTTTCCCCTTTCATAGAGGCTTTGGTGTTCGAATACATATGAGTAAATAGTCACCAGAGACTAAGCTTTAAGGTGCAGATAAACGACTTTTAATGATTTTATATTGAACATCACGTAAACTTCTAGTCTTATTTCTTTGAAAAAAATATATGTTATACTAGACAATTTTATTCATAATTTGATATGTGAAAATGTAAAATTATATTTTAATAACATAGTGTAATTAATTTGTAAAGTATTGTCTAACGTGGACAAAAAAACGATAATCACGCAAAAACTATAGGGCGTATTTACATGAAACTTTAATCATATAAAAGACAATTTAATGACCCATATTTTAGTATACGGCTTTTATTTGTATTGTGTTTGATAAATCAAGGTGGGTTGTTTTTTCGAATAATCTTGGTGCGCGTTGAAGCGGGGCTCTGGCGGGCGACGGGCGGCAGTGTATCGCTGACTTTGTCTGACTTTAGTCGCGGGGCGCGACGCCTACTCCTCCCACTCGCTCAAGGGCGCGGGCAGTTAATGTCGCCTTAAGCCGTCGACCACCGCTTTACCTTAGTTTCATAGACACATGCCATGCAAGCCTGTATACGGCTATGCCAATACCAAGAGTGAATCCAAAGTTCTGTGCTACCTACTATTGAGAATTGCCTGTTCGATTCAACCAATAACGCATTGTGCGATCTAACGCAGCTCAAACTACATCAATAGTTCAGTAAACAAAGAAAGAATTTGTGTTTCACGACAAAAACGAACTTGTGAATTACCAGTTTTCCTGTTAAATATGCCAGCATATTTAACAGGAAAACTGGTATGTTTATGAGCGGATTCACTTCAATAGTGCATGGGTTCAAAATCATGCGACTTTTGTAAATCTGAAGCATTTAAATGTTGGGCTATTGCTACTATTAATTCAGAGCTCGGCTACCAATGTATAAGATTGGAAATCTTGTCTACTTGTAAGAGAAGAAAAATAATAAAAATTGTCCCGGAAAAAATAAGCGACTTGCGTATGTGAACTTGTCGGTGTCAACATGAGTTCAAAATCACACAGCAATGGAGTAGAACCCAAGCCTTGGTCTCTGATGGATATATACTCAAGCGAATAGGTTCCCTTGGGACTCGGAACCACTCGTGAGTCCTCGGCTGTTTCCGCTAGATATGTAGGTAATGTGTTTACGAAGCATTTCCGATGTAAAAGTGCAAAAAAAGTGATGTTTGTTTGTAATGTTGATCCATGTTTTAAGTAAGTAAAGTGAACATGTTCTTTTTTTTCCGGTGTAGTACATTATCTACCTAGTCTTTTCCCAGATGTTAGGGTCGGCTTCCAGTCTAACCGGATGCAGCTGAATACCAGTATTTTACGTGGAGTGACTGCATATCTGAGGGGCAATTCCCGTATTTTTAAGACCGTTCGCATTCTAATCTCAGTCTCAATCTGTCAAAATTACAATCAATTTACATACATTTTTGACAGGTTTTTGACATTGATTGTCGCTGAGATGAGATTGCGACTTGAATTTGAACGTTTTTTAAGTACGAGAATTGGCCTACAGACCTCCACAATCCAGTTACTGGGTAATACTATACCCCTTGGTAAGACTGGTTGTCAGACTTTCCGGCTTCTGACCCGTAACGACTGACAAAGATGCAACAATGACAGCCGGGACCAACAGCTTAGCGTGCTTTCCGTGCTTTTTCTTGTGTAGGTATCCTACTTTATTTCATGTGGTTGTTGACAAAATGTAAGAATTTTCCGTTTGAGTAAGTAATTTACTCTGTCTGAGGCTCATTTACGGTTTTAGAAAATGATCTAAAAAGGGATACTTAGTTAAGATTAAGGTACGGCAAACTAGCCAAAAACTATAACATTTTCAGGCTTATTATTTCACTCAGTGGAATATTACAAGTTGCGTGAGAAGATGAAACGCCGAACTTGTACTAACACGCAGAATACACGTTGGTTAAAGTTTATCTTCGTCGGTTGAAGTGCTCGTCTCATGCTCTGTTTACTTCAAGGAGAATTAAGGCGCACGATACATATATACATTTGGAGTTGCGGTGAAACTGACAAGTTTGGAGACTTACTATGTTGAAGGGAGTTGAATGGTTCCGTTACGTGTTTTCTTAATAACATGTCTCATCATGGCTTTACAGAATTTGTTTAGAATTGTTGCAAGAAGTTTCTGTTCCTTTGTTCTTTTCTGTTTATATGTGTTGTAGCGAAAAAAAAAGGAAAACACAGATTCTCTTCGCCACTGAACATGTTTAATTTACATATTGAATGAAGACCAAATATTTAAAAAATAAACAAAAATTATAAAAAAAACATCAACGTAGGTATAGGTTCCAAAGAAAAAAAATATTCCACCCGTCGGCTGTGACGAATTTTCAATAAGTCCAGTTTTTTCGAGCCAATCCCGTAAGACGTCAAAAAATTTCTTTATTTGAAAATATAAAAAAATAAAATTTTTGGTTACGCAGAGTGACAAAAAATGAGGTTGTATATATTCATAAAGAAGAATGCATATTAAATAAATAACATGTAGTATTACTAATACTACAGTGTGTACCTACTTAAACTGTTAAATAGATAAAATTAAATTAGAAATCACGAGGTTACCACTTTTTTTCCACTTCATTTTGGGGTTCATTTAGGGTTAACTTAAAAGATAAATACTTTATCTGAATGTTACAACAACTAACTGAAACAAACGGAAAATGTACGAGTATGTAAACATTTTGTGCTTGGAAATAATTGGACATTTCCTGCTCAATTCCAATTAAAACAATCTTTAACTCTCATGAAAATAATTTATGATTAAGCAGCAAACATGCCAAGTTCTGGAAACTGCTAGCTAGTAACAAGTACACTGTTTCGTACGTAATAATAACAAAGTTGGAAATTTTAGTTTTTCAGTAACAACCGAACGAAGTAAAGCAATCACAGTAACACAAAACAAACTTACATTTTTAAAAATGCCATCCATATTATATTCGACGTTAGTTGCGAACTTCAGGAAGAAGGTACGGTTTGTACAAATTTATGAAACATGTTTTTTATGTTATGTAGCTATGTATATTTAAAGCTATGGGGTAAGGTAGAGATTTATCTTTAGAGGACCAAAGTATTTTTCAGAAAATAAGTGTTCGTATTTTATTTTACTTCCTTAACAAATAATACTGGAAGAGTGACCGAAACCAGTTTCTTGTGAGTTAGCTCATTATTTGCCTATTACCATACCATACTCGTAAACGTAATATTGATTAATCGTAAAAATAATATGATCACCAATCCATTTTCTGAATTCTTTTTTTTTTCAAATGTCTTATGCGCACAGCAAAAGAGTGTAACTTTCTACCTGCGTCTGTGTTTCCGAACGCATACAACCCTAATCTCTTCAAAGTGAGAGTGAACAGGTTTCTTCTGGGTAAGCTCACTCCATCGTCGACTCTGTCTCTGTCACCACTGACCTAGACTAAAGTCAAGAGCAAACCCATCTCAAATAATTTAAAAAAATCGGCGATTGCGTAAATATGCCCGGTGATTCGTTTATAATAAGAATAACGATGGATTATATTAGTTGGACACGGATTGCCAAGCCTGCTACTAATCTCGAGCTGCCAAGAGTGATAACGACTCAAAAGAAGACATTTTATTTGATCTAAGTACGAAAACATTTTGCTGATCACTTACGATGACGTACCTCCGCCCCTTCATTACGAGTATCTTAATCAACGGCGCGTGAGAAAGGCGCAGGTGTTTTCTTAATTCAAAGGAAGTGATTAGTAGGTAAGTCATTAATTATTTAACCGTTAACATTACGATGGACGGATAAATAATAATTCAAATATAATAGGTAGGTATATGTATATTCGTGTTGTTATACCTACAATGTTCAAATCCGTAGGTACAAAAGGTACTAACGATTTTTTAATAATAAACATTCTAAAATAAATACGTAAGCGCTTTTATAATTTCTAACATGACGATATCATTGTTGACATCCACGGCGGGTAATTTACACATTGACGACACGGTTGGCGCAGTGGTTAAGCGATTGACTGCTGCGTTACGTGTCGCGGGTTCGATCCCCGCACGGAACAAATATTTGTATGACCTGCAAGTAGTTGTTCCGGGTCTGGCTGTTTGTGTATGTGAGTTTAAATGTTTGTAAACGCACCCACGATACAGGAGAAATTCTTAGTGTGGGCAACGTTTAAAAAAAAAAAACTGTAATTTTTTTACTTTCCTGTGTTATAGTGATGCCGTGGATGTCAACGATAATATTGTCACTTTAGAAGTTATAAAAACGCCCAACGAAGATAAATTGTACATAATTCGTTTTAAAATAATATATGTCAAAAAAAAAAAACCAACAAGACGTTTAGGATACTTCTTTTCAATAACTTACTTAGCCAAAATGTCAGGATGTTATATTTTCTTAACTAAATCATTGTTAATTTATCAACACCTAAGCCTAACCGCTGAGGCCCGAAACGTGATATTTAGTACCTACATACCCTTGTCTTATACATACTTGGTCTAGGGATAAGTAAGGATTAGGTACCTGCGTACCCTTGAAATACTAGATGGCCAGGGCTTTGAGGTTTTATTAAGGTGTACCTTGACCTATGTACATAATTACTAACGTGAGGTGAAGGAAAACACCGTGAGGCAATCTGGATTTATAAATATACAGAGGGACATCGCTGCGCAAACTGAAACCATGAGTTAAGCCCATGATTCTAGACTCCCTAGAGTAGAAATGTTTGGTCAGTTATCAAAAGAAAAATCTGCTGTCTCATAGAAAAGTGCATTACCTTTTTTTTTTTTGATGATGATGGGAAATCATCAAATAACTTCTCCCGCTCTGGGCAGAGCGGGAGGGCGTGTCAGACTCTTACTGACTAAAACCCACCCGTGTTCCTTCAGTTGCCTGTGCCACGGGGCCACGGTAATCCTTTCGAGGCAGGCATCGGCCCTGGCGGACCCCGTCATTGTTGCTGACATCTCTTTCAGGCGCGCTTGAAACAAAACGTGCCGTTGACTGTGGGCTGATCTCCCTGATGGCGTCAGCAAGGTGTGCTACGTTGACGACACGCTGGTCCTGGCGCAGAGTAGGTCGCATCAGGCGGCGGCCGACGCGATAACACGCGGGGTTGCGATAGTCGTGGAGAGGATCCGGCAGTTGGGTCTCGAGGTGGCTTTGCACAAGTCCGAGGCCATGTCTTTCCATGGGCCCCGGAACAGGCCACCATCGGGATCCCAACTAACGGTAGGAGGGGTTCACATCGGCGTCGAGTCCACGGTGAAGTACTTAGGACTCGTGCTCGATAGCCGGTGGAACTTCGTGGAACACTTCCGACGTTTGGCCCCCAAAGTGGAACGGACTGGGGCCGCCCTCAAGCGGCTCCTGCCCAACCCGAAGGGTCAAAACGCCTCCTGCCGGAGGCTTTACGCAGGGGTCGTGCGGTCCATGGCTACATATGGGGCCCCGGTGTGGGCGCGTTCACTGCGGCGGAAAGCCGCCCACTATCTGAATGCGCCCCAAAAGATGGTAGCCGTAAGGCTGATCCAGGGCTACCGCACGATCTCGGGCGAGGCGGCAAGCCTCCTTGCCGGACTGCCGCCGTGGGATCTGGAGGCGATAGTCCTCGCGCGCCTGTATGAGTGGCGCGCGGAGGCACTACGCCGGGGGGAAACCCCACTTCCGCGGCGAATCGCGGCGGAGCGGAGAGACCTCATCTCGCGCGATCTCATGGCGGCATGGAAAGAGCGATTGTCGCAACCCAGCGCAGGGCACGCCACGATAGCGGCGGTAAGACCCCTCTTTGAGGAGTGGCTAGAGAGGCGTCACGGCGTCCTCACCTACCGCCTGACGCAGGTCCTCACCGGACACGGATGTTTCGGGAGGTTCCTGCACATCATCGGTACGGTAGAGCCTACGGTGGGGGCCTGCCCTGCATGGGCGAAGCACCGCCGTGTCCTCGTAGAGGCGATCGGCAGCGGCGGCGACCTCTCACGCCTGGCCCTGGTTCTTCCGCTCCACCCAGAGCGGGAGGGGTCATTTGATGATTTCCCATCCTCAAAAAAAAAAAAAAACGTGCCGTTGACTCGGGCCTGTTCCTTATCGGACGGCGAGCTACCCATTACTCGCCGTCCGCGAGCCCGCGCCTGCGGTGGCCGGGAATCCCCGACGCCCAGGGCGTGCGATACCTACGCGGTCAAAATGTATGGCAGGGCTCATTTTTTTTTAAACGTTGTACGGGTTTAAATTCTTAGTTTAAAAAAAATAATTTATTAAAAATTAATTAATTTTAAAAAATGTTTTGTTCAGTGCGGCCATCTGGCGCGTAGCGATGCGTCATTGCGTGCGCCGCGGGGCGTTGGGGAATTCCGATGTTCCAGCGCCGCTAAGCGGCAAGCAGGCACAATTATTATCACCCGTAGATACGAATAAAGTCTCAAAACTAAGTATTTAAATATTGTGTGCGGAATATAGTGCGAAACGAGTAGGTATTTTCAAATCGTTCGAATTTACGTGACGTTTACTCCAGGTGTTCGCCCTACAGCTCGCCGTTCGATAAGGACCAGGCCCGGGTCGACGGCGCGTTGTGTTCCACGCGCGCCTCAAAGAGATGTCAGCACCAATGACGGGGTTTGCTAGGACCGATGCCTGCTAGGGTTGCGGAAAAGTCCGAGAGGGATACCGTGGCCCCTGGCACAGGTAACTGAAGGAACACGGGTGGGTTTTAGTCAGTAAGAGTCTGACACGCCCTTCTGCTCTGCCCAGAGCGGGAGAAGTTATTTGATGATTTCCCACTTTTTTTTTAAAGTTTGACATTATCTAATAAGACAGTACCCAGGATTAAAAAGCTGGTTGGTCCCGGGTCCCGGCAGACGAAAAGTAGTTAGGAATAAAACCGGACATAAATTCCGGGTGACTTTGATTAATAAAATAAGCGAGTATGGGATGGCGCAGTACCTAAGCTTTGGGGAATTTATTACTGTGTGCAACGCGTTTGAGTATCCCGAAATGTTTGTTCAAGAAAAGTAGGTTCTTAGTAAGTTTGAATGCTGATTAAATGTATACCTACGTTTACATAACGCCCTGATCAGTTTTGTTTTAATGTTCACTAATTTCTGTAAAGTCAATTTGACAGCGAAGGTAATTTATGTGATTGTATCTTCAATGGTCATAATTATTTAATAGTTATTTATGGAACTGTTGTATAATAAGGGGTATTGTCTCAGGAATATTGTATTCGCCTCGTGTGATAATAGTATCACATGGGTGTTTTAATACCTCATTATGTATAGGTGCATATCTACAAACCTTTGTCTACACCTATGATTATGAATCCTCTATAAAATATTCTGAAACCATAGGGTGTTGTACACTGTTGTAAGAACCCTATGTAAATTCAAGGTACTCGTATGTTTAATTGCTGATTATCTAATACAAACAAACTAAGAAATATCTGGTGGTGTGTTATCAAAGCTTGTATCACTCATTTTTGTAAACAACAAAATAATATGTTTTCGCTATACCTATTAACATCGAACAAAAATGGATACGCCGTGAATTCGAATAATCTATATATATGTTTTATTATTAGCTGTTGTAGTGAAAAGCGCATGCATGACAATGTTCTTTTTTTGAAATTTATAAAGATACCACGAATTGAGTGGTGAGAATATGGCTGTTTGATGAGTAAGGAAGGGATCGAGTTAAGAATTGCATAATGCAATTTATAACACTCGTTTGGACGATATTATGGTTACTATGCCACTGGTTGTTTTAATGTTGGCAATAAGCTAACTGTTTCAGAAACTTTTATACAGGATTTATAGCATGGGTGTAGATAAAAATAATTATGATCATTGACGAATGGGGTTCAAACTGAAAAGGCATCCGTGCGATGGCAATACTGTTGGAATATTACAATTACTGCCATTATGCTGTCATTGGCGGCACGGTTGGCGCAGTGGTTAAGCGATTGACTGCTGCGTTGCGTGTCGCGGGTTCAATTCCCGCACGGAACAAATAATTGTATGACCTGCAAGTACCTACTTGTTCCGGGTCTGGCTGTTTGTGTATATGAGTTTAAATGTTTGTAAACGCACCCACAATACAGGAAAAATTCCCAGTGTGCAACGTATCTAAAAAAAAAACTAAAATTCAAATTTAATGATAACATTGTGTGCAACTTAGTGACCCATTAAAAGATGAGAAGGAAAACGAAATGTCTCTATCAATATTGGTAAACGAGCAGATTTCCAATCTTCTGCTTGCAGAGCTTTCTCTCAAAGTTTTCTTCTATTCCTTAACACATCAAGTACCTACAATTGACAGGTTTTCATTTGACATGGTTTTCCAAATATAAATACTGAAATTTTAAAAGCATGTATTCCGATAATCTTTAAACACCACGCATTCCATGTACCTACATATCATTCAGGTATGTACACTTTATGTTTACAATCTGTCATTTCCATCCGCATACCGACATGAATTTAACATGAAATTTTCTTGGAAAACCGTACATACATATGAAAGTACGTACTCCACAATATCAATAAATAAATGGAAACTATACAAACAGATGTATTTGCAATGCTCTGATTTAATTACCATCGCAGCTATTTTCTTTAGGAAGAGATGAGGAGTATTACAACAAAGTTTTTTAGGTTTTCTTTTAGCCTGTCACTAACTGGTGTACGTGGGGGCTTGTGGCAAAGTAATAACAGCCGCACGTGTCGATTGATCATGTTAAGCTACGCTTGCCGCGGTTTGTCCTTGGATGGGTGACCATCTTCACATGTGACGATGTGGGAGCGAGACAAAGCACTGAACACTGGATAATGAATTGATATTCCTGTGTAATTAATGTTTTGGGTGGGTACTTTAATTGTGCGCGCACGGTAATACCTGCGGATTAATAATACTTACATTCTGATGTTATCAAATAATATCTGTTCAAATAATTGGTTGTTTATGTACTCGTACTTGCTTTATATTCTAAGAATGTTCTGTTTGTTTTATTTTATTTCGTTAAGTATAAGTAGTACCAATCATTGAACCTGACTTGGTTTCCGTACGTCCTTTTCGGGTAACCACTGAAAATCAGCGCTGTGCTGTGGGTCCCCCATAGCACAGCATCATGCGGAGTGGAAGCCTTCTTGTCACAGTCATGACGTGCAGCTGTCGACGATTTCTGTTTTGTGCTCGTGATTAGAGATCTCTTTGTTGTTATTTTAACTTTTTTCTTAATATTAGAGCTAATTATCTTTTTGTATGCACGTGTTTCTGTGACAAATAAATCTATTTTTCTTTCTTTCTTTCTTTCACATACAAAGACCCCTTCATGCCTCGGAAAGTAAGTAAAGTCGTTGGTTCCGGCTGTCATTTGTGGATCTTTGACAGTGGTTACGGGTCGTCAGAAGCCGGAAAATCTGACAACCAGTCTTACCAAGGGGTGTCGTATTACCCAGTAACTGGGTTGTGGAGGTCAGATAGGCAGTTGCTCCATGTAGAATACTGGTATTCAGCTGCATCCGGTTAGACTGGAAGCCGACCCCAACATATTTGGGAAAAGGGTAGACAGATGATGACTAACTGGTGTACGTCTTATTTATTGGTTACAGTGTCATTTCAAACATAACATAACATCACGCCTCTAATCCCGTTGGGTAAGGCAGAGGTGTACACCCACATTTCGCCAGTGATATTTAAGTCCCATATAATAAGGAGCGAGCCTATTGCCATAAACCAAGCACATATCGAGCCTCCAGGCTGCTACTGAGACATTCTTGATAGAAAGACCCGATAACACTTTGCCCGAACTGGGAATCAAACCCAGGACCACATGCTTAGCAGTAGCGCTTGCAACCGCCAGACCAACGAGGCAGAGGAACAATGATTAGTGGTCTTAATGTTGAAAAAAAAAAAACTTTATGTTTCTTGCTGACCATATTGTAAAGTCCAAAAACCTCATCAGGAAAACCTTGTAACATTTATAATATACCTAGTAGACGTACTCACAGTACACACAGTATAACGTGTTTAGGTATCCAAGCAAAAGCTACCGTTGTAAACCGTTTGTGCGAAACATAAACGGAGCAACAATCTAATTGCTCCCGAGACCAAACACCGACAGAAATTTACCATAAATTGTTTCTAGAGACGCATAGATACGAGTTTGTTGCAACCATTTACAAAACAACCAACAAAGACGTACCGAACGCATCGCTTCCGTTGTAAATAAACTGTTTCTAGTTTGTTGGTAACCCTTATTCAATGTGGCTGAGTGTCTGTCAATATTGGAATTTTGCTTTGAATTTGAACTTTTCGCTGTTCTTGTTTTCTAAAAGCAATGGTTTTGAAGAATTTTTGCTGTGTAGTTGCAGCTTATTGCCGAATTGATGAAGTTCTTCATATCATGGCTGCTCAGGAAGAGCTACATTCTAGATATCATAAAAGACCTACCACCACAGAAGAGCACAACACTACAATAAAGAAGTAAAAAAAATGTTTTTTTTTTTGGTATCCATTTCTAATTATAATATAGGTACCTACAGTATTAGACAAAAAACAATTACAAAAGCATTGACACAATCTCAATGTTAAAATTGTATGTGACTGCTAACTTGGATATACCCACACTAATTTATAAATATAACACATAACACATATAACACACATACAACATATAACACATGACGCAGTTTAAATACAGGCTATACATTTTATATAACATTGTTAAAATCGATAGAAACTTACAAGTAAAATAGCAGCCAAAAACTAGTCTTTAATAAAACCATACGTTCTCCAATATGCTTTTAAAATAGGCAATATATCAAATCATATGGTTCTCTTGGAAATATGGACGGAACATGTTTTAGGTTACCGATTTCGTACCTACTCTAAGGCTATCTGAATTCTTCATACAACGGCAGAGACTTGCGTCATTAAAAATAGAAGTCTGCCTTGTGATGTTACTACTTATATATAATTCAGGGTACCGCAGAATGGCTGATTGACAGTGCGAAATGTATGACGCGAACAATGCCGGTAGTTCAAACGCTAGTGCCAGGAACATTTCCGTTTCAAACTAGGGGCGTACAACGAATGTGCTCTTGTATTTAACGGACTATTTCCAGGTGGTATTAGAAACGTGAATAATTCGTGCAGGAAAGACGCGGAGAAACAAGAATAAACAGAGATATTAAGTATTATTGATCCCCTGCATATTGTCTTTTTCCAAAAATCCTGAAAGCCTTTTTTACTTGCCTTGATAAGCATTGACCGCAAGATAGCGCATGCCCCATTTCAACACGTAAAAATATCCTCTTTTTGGTTCAATAAGTAAGAAGTAAAAATACTCAGATTATATTAGGTAATGCAAATGATATGAATGCATTACCTACAATTGAAATAATCAAAATGAAGGATAAACCAATTGATTTCCCATAAGTGCGCCGATGCATCGGTATGGAGCACGGAGCGAGATTCAAAAACGTCCGGATTGCGCCACGTATAGTTATTAAATTTCAATTTTAAGCTTTATGCTTCTGGCCGATAAGAGGATTTTGATTCCCGCGTCCCGTTTTTGCCAATAAATGCAGGGCTGTTACTTTGTGATGGTTAAGGATTATTTGTACACTCAATTAATAAAATTTAACTTTTAACGAGGAACAGATACTGCCGAAAGCAAAATGAGCCTGTTCGCTAGTAAACGAGTTCTTGGAAACAAACAGCGGCAGGTTGCACTGGCTGCTTAAGAATTTTTCTTGTATTTGAGTGTTTGAAGAGTCTCACACTCAAATACAAGAAAAACAAAATATTTATTTAGAGCATTCCCGATAGAAATAATCAAACTTTTTCTTTTCTTTTCTTTGTGTGATTATGGTTTAGATATGGCCACAAAATAAAAAAAAATATGCCTGATAAAGTTTTATTATTTCTCTCGGGAGTGCTCTAAATAAATATTTTTTTTTCTTGTATTTGAGTGTCTCTTCAAACACTCAAATACAATAAAAATTGTGATCAAAATAATATGTTTGGGTTACAGCATAATTATTCCAACGAGTTTTTAACAATGAAGCTATCTACCATTCAAACTTGAGAAAACTCTTTTAATTCTTGGTTTTCGTCAAATGTTTTAGAATAAAATAGAATACGTACTAAACACGTGTTGTGTGTGTTGTTGTTGTGTGTGTGTTGTATGTGTTATGTATTTTGTGTGTGGTGTGTTGTTGTTGAGTGTTTGTATATGTGTTGTGTGTGTGTGTGAATGTGTATTATTGTGTTTGTGATGTTTTTGGCCTCGCACAGGTCTTCTTTTTATTTTTATTTTTTTCATGTTTTTTTTTTTTTGTTTGATATGAATGTTCTTTTATATTGTTTGTATTTCCTGTGCAGGTCCCAAATAAAATATTTTTCTAACTTTCTTTTCCCTTTATTATCGGTTGTTGCTGCTGGTGGTTGTTATATAACACTATGTGTCACACATGTGCACTGAGGGTACTGCTGCGGCTGCCGTGGCGTTGTAGTGCATCAGGGATGTTTGTGGATACTAATATTAATGGTTTTGCCACCATTATTAGGAATAGATGTGCATCCCTGATGACGCGTGTTCGCGGCAGCACCAACAGTATTCTCAGTGTGTTCGCAGATCGGTGGGAATGCCCGATGATGAGGAGGTGAACACAGCGCCACGCCGAATTTTAGGTGTATATCTGTAACCTACTAACACTAGGAGTTAAGTGAAATTGTTACTAACCCTATGGACTCCGGTCTGAAATAAAAGTTTTCTATTCTATTCTATAGTCAAAGTTTAAAAAAAAAGTATCCCTACAACATTTTAGATAAATTTTCCTTGAAATCATGCTGGGTTATTGATGTAGTGTCACTTGCTGACACTAAGAGCAACGCCCGGACATTCAAATAAGAGAATCACCTTTACTTTCCAGATGTACGGAAAGCATTTTCCGAGCTTAGTCTAACGCTTAGGGAAATCAGATTTTCAAACACGAGATCTCATGACTGGAACTTACTCAGTTGATTAAATCAACTGCCTAAGCCTGAGAAGACAAATTGTTGATTTTAAATCAGTTATCAACTCGGTAATCGATCATTTGAAGAGACCTAAAATAAAATAGAGTTCTCTTTTAAATTACAAATATACGGGGTGACAGCGACATCTGTAATTTTTCGTCAGTTATCAACAAAAAAAATCTGTTCTTTCATAGAAAAATGGAATACCTACGCGGTCAAAATGTATGGAAGAGTATTTTTTTTAACCGATATAAAATTTCAACGCAATGGGGTTCAGAATTATGTACTGAATACATGGTTGTGCATCGATGTCCCTGCCACCCTGTATACTTATGGAAAATTCATCATACTCAGCCTATAATGTTCCCACTGCTGGGACACAGGCCTCATCTCGGTGAGCGGGAGTGGGCCGTTATCCACCACGCGGGCCCAGTGCGGGTTGGTAGATGTCACATGTCTTTAAAATTTTTGGTTCTAGGACATGCTGATTTCCTCACGATGTTTTCCTTAAACGTTTTGAGAGCAGTGGTGATGAAATAATTTGCACAAAGTAAAGCGCCTGTCTAGGTTCGAACCAAGACCTACAGCTCGTAAGTCACGGCCGTTACCACTGGGTCACCACTGCTCTATGGAAAACACACTCACTCTCACATGGAAAATTACATAATTATAATTCAAATTACCACAGAACAGGACAAAAAAGACCGACAAGTCACAGCCATGCCTAAAAACACAACTCCAAATTCAAAAACATAATCCACCAACCAACCAGACCTTTACAAAAAAAAAAGTGTTGAACACATAACACATAATTTAGCACGTTGGCCGTATTTGTAAACTCCGGAACTTAGTGAGCCACATGTCGTCAGTAAAGTCGTAATATTATAAATTGGCGCCGTAATTTTGAGGCAGCCCTGTGCCACATCTGTTCGGCAAAGCGTAAAAACGGTCGTCCTACACCCGGTACGGATTACTGTGTCAATGTAAACAAGATCAGTAGAAATATTTTTCATACGAGCGACGTAAATGGCAGTCGTTCCATCATTTCGCTTCATCTCATACGGGATCCTAACATTTATTTCATCTCATTGTTTTTCCGTTGTTTGGTGGAAATCGCTTTTTTCCACGCCTTTGTTCTTAGTTCTTTCCAGAAGGTTCTTTGCGTGAATTTTTAATAATTGGTCGGTAAAACTTGCAGTTCATTCGTTCGTTCGCTGTGTCCTCGGTTTTCTGTTTATTGCCTCAGTGATGTTTCAATTTGTAAATACTTTTTTTATTCTTGTAAATACAGTGAACACTATAGCCCGATTCACTCAATTGAGTTTAACAGCATGTATCGAAAGAGTTATGCAACGGGATTTTTCTGTTTCTCTTTCATTTTAACACGCATTTATTGTTTGCTCCGAAGAGATTCAACGTTTCAGTATTAGTCCAGTGCAATTAGGTTTATACCTCGGAACCCAGCTATATTGAATAAATTTAGACTGGATTTTTTGAATTTCTTATACTAAAAAATAAAAGGCATTTGGCAAAAAAAAAAAAAACATTTGCGGAACGTTTCTATAGGTTATATAGAAACGTTCCGCAAATGTTTTTTTTTTTCAAGACCTGCCCTATTAAAGTGTTGCTACTTCTAGTAGTAGTAGGTAGGTAGTAGTAGTACCTACATTCCTTTTACAACTATGTTTATTTTCTCTCGAGAGAATAACTAAGTTGCTGTATAAAATATACGAAGGGACAGAAAAAGTCCTAGAAAAGTAGGTTTTGCAGGTATAGAAAAGGGAGTAGGGAGTGATAGAGGGGATAGTGGAGAGCACGAGTGGCAGATGTTATTCTACTCTGAAAACAGTTTAGTGAAACGTTATTTTGAATATTTTGTGGAATGTTTGTTGAAATTCTCAATTAGATTTGCCAATAAAAACATTTTCATCGTGTGTCGTTACAGCGATAATATTATATAATAAAAAATAAAAAAAAACATTTTTTGATTTACATTTTTCATTTTCGACTTTCCGTTTACCAAATTTTCTAATATTTCTTGTTATAGGTAATTATTAAGTATGAGTATTGATTCAGCAGATGTTGAACAATGTTTTTGAAATCTTTGAAAAAAATTGGATCCCAGAGCAGTAATAATCTAGGTTCCATTGTTGAAATTAAAAGAGGATTGGGAACTTTAAAACAAGCTTCTGAGGAGATAAATGATGGATTATTACAATACATAAATACGTGTGAAGTTGTATAGGCTCATAAATCATGTTGGCAGTAAATATATTAATAACAAATACATTGAAGCCTATAACGCAAGATAATCCATAATGATCTCATTTTTTTTTAAATTTACCACCTAAGTACACATTGTGGAATGCAAATAAAGTATTGAGTATTGAAAAATGGTAAACTTTTTAGTTTATGTTATTAGAAATACAAAAAAAAAAAACATTTATTATATCTGGGTTCCCTCATTTTTTCATTTGTAATGACTAATTGCACTGGCCTATATGTTATTGGCTTATAGCCGTCAGTAGGCACTGCACTGGTCATTTCTTAGCTGCCATGCCTTATTTTATTTCCTGAATTGTTTTTATCTTTTTAATACGGACGCTTTTAACGTGCGTCTTTCTACATCGTTCTCACATGTATAATTTCAACATTAATGATGTAACCACTTTTTTTGTAACAATAAAGAGTGTCAATGGAGTTTCATGCCCGTTCTTCTCCATAGGTACCTACTACGCTTTGGAATGGGCAACTAGCTTCATCTTTCTGACTGACCGACCCATTGACGATTCAAAAGTGCCTGTAATTGTTTTATTTGAAATAATTGCTTTGAGTTTGAGTTTGACCCTCTGCGTTTCATTGAGTACAATGCTGAAAAAAGGCTAAGGTCAAGCTGACTGCCAACCAACACAACTTGAAAAATAATCATTACGAAAACGGAACGCAAATTTTTAATATTTTTTCTTTTTTATGATATTGATTCATCATGGCGTTTGAATCTTATTCCAAATGAAAAAGAACCTATGCACTCCAATTAGGTGTTTCGAACAACGAAACGTTGCTTTAATCGCAAAAAGCATTTTAAACAATCGCCAGCGCGAACAGTGCGAACAGTATAAAAAGGTAATTACCAACTGTTGCCAATTACTGAGCTAATTTTAATTGTGCTAAAGAGGCACTTAATTGATTATTACGAAGCGCCGTTAATTAACATGTCGTCTACACGTTCAGATTGCCTTGTTTTAATTACGTCAGCTTTTTTCAAGGTTTTGCGTGCGCGGAAAAAAGTGATGCCCTAAAGGTCTATTTATCTGTACGTCGATCAAATGCAGGCTGGTTCGGGTTCTCGTTAAAGTACTGCGATCCATTATCTTTTTCGTATTTTTTTTGTATACGATCAAGTTTATTCAGAGAAACGTAGGCTTAAAGTTTGATAGCCGGTGGTTGACGATAAATGATAAATGATTTTATTTCTGTAAGTAGGTTTAAACAAACATTGTTACACGTCAATCGTTATTTTAAAAACTAGATGAGGTCGGCATTTCCTATCTGACTACTCTTAAAAGAAAGGCCGAAACAAACTCAGAGGTCACAGTCTCTTTTAAAGTCCAGACAAAATCTTGGTCAGATCATGTGAAGGCTATGTAGATTGGTGTCTGAAATGGTCTCTTGAGGAAATAACCACATAGATTGAGTGGACCTGTCCAGTCAGTGCACGCAATTGTCAGCAATCGTGCAGCTCAACTTAGACTTAAGGAGCTCAACGATTCGACGAACAATACCAAAGAAAGGACATTTGAGTAGGCCGCATACATTACTCAAACTGACAGACATAGTTCTCACATTCACAATAATTAGAATAATATTATAATAATCATCGAGACTTAAATCACGATGACGAGAAATTACATAGTCAGAATTGAATTAAACACTAGCTACTGCCCGCGAATTCGTCCGCGTGAAATTTCTGACTCCCTCGACCAACCACGTCGCATCGCATCGCCTGCCCGCGCTTTTAATTCGTTTTTGCTTAGCGTCCATTCTGAATTTTTATTTCTTGCTCGGCTCCTAAGGGTCCTAGTGTGATGTCAAATAGCCTTCCTCAACAGTTGGGCTAACAAAATAAAAAACAAAAAAATCTCATCCGACTGGTATTTCCAGAGATTATCTACATATATAATATTACCTCTTTATAATATTAGTATCGATAACAATGTTATTTTTAATAGGATTCGAATATTAATAAAATTATTTTAAAATTAAACATGGAAATATAAGTTAAAATACTTGCTTGCTAAAATAATTGATAGTAAACACGCGTTTCTATATAAGCGGTATTTTGAATTACGCTATCAAATAACAGCTGCAGCACCACTACGTATGTAGGTAGGTATTACATATCGTTGATCCTTTACTTGGAAATACACACAGGTATTTGCACATTTCGAGTTCGTTAAAATTTATTTAATCCTACAGAAATTCCAACTAAATAAACATTACGCGAGCCAATTCAGTTCCCGGAAATAAAATAATTTATTCTGCAAATACGATATTCAGTCCACACGTCAGTTTTTTACAAGCTATTTGGAGTAGACATTCCTATCTGGGTAATTTTGAAAAGAGATACTCAAATGTCCTTTCTTTGGTACCTATTGTTCGTCGAATCGTTGAGCTCCTTAAGTTCTGAGTTGAGCTGCACGATTGCTGACAATTGCGTGCACTGACTGGACAGATCCACTCAATCTGTGTGGTTATTTCCTCAAAAGACCATTTCAGATACCGATCTACATAGCCTTCACATGATCTGACCAAGATTCTGTCGGTACTTTAAAAGAGACTGTGACCTCTGAGTTTGTTTCGGCCTTTCTTCTCAGAGTAGTTAGATAGGAAACGCCTGCCTAATCTAGCTTAAAAAAATATGATTGACGTGTAAAAGTGTTTGTACAAACGTACTTACAGAAATAAAATCATTTATCAGATACCGAAATTCAAGCTGTATCTTAGCTGTCAAATTATATTAGAACTGGTACTATGAGTAAAGCAGGCAGGCAACTGGGATCGCGGTCCCAGTTCCTGATTACTCGTCCATATGTAGTCCGTAATCGCATCTACTCGTACAATAGCTCATATGAGCTATTGTAGATACGATTACGTAAAGACATATCACTGCACTGAGAAGACTAACCAAAATCGCACGATGGAATGACCTATAGGTACTCGTATAAGCTGTTCAATGCGGCCAACATGTGGCCTCTAATGTAGGTACTTAGTAACAGTTATGCAAAATATAACTTAATTAAAGTAGATGGACATGGTAGTGTTCAGTATCCGCGGTATCTGAAACGTATAAGTACCTAATTACTGTTATACAGGGTTATTGGTAAAACACCATCAACCTCTTAAGGGGTCATTGTACTCATCATTATGAACAATTTTTACTATGGGACCAATTATGAAATCGCGAAAAAAAAACCAGCTGTTCCGTACATTTATGTTTGCAGAACTCGTCAAATATATGGACCAGCTGATTTTATTTCGCAATTTCATATTTGGTCCCATAGTAAAAGTTGTCCATAATGATGAGTACACTGACCCCTTAAGAGGTTGATGGTGTTTTACCAATAGCCCAGTATAATATAAAAGGTTTAAAAAATTCAATTACGGTACATAAGTGATTCATACGGTTTATAAGGAGCCAGTCAGCAAGGTGGAACTGGAGCTGACAGCCTAGAGGGCGCTGGAAGTAGATACCTTTTTTGTATGGCCATTCTTGGTGGCCACCTTCTAGGAAAACGATCATCATCGGCCTAGCCTTTCCCAACTTTGTTGGGGTCGGTTTTCAGTCTAACCGGATGCAACTGAGTACCAGTTTTTTAAATGGAGCGACTGCCAATCTGACTTCCACAACCCAGTTACTGGGTAATAATATGATACCACTTGGTAGACTGGTTGACTGGTTGTCTAGGAATACCTTAATCTATAATATTAAAATGACATTGCGTCAGTAGGTACTATAATAAATAAGTAAAGAAAAACTTCACTTCAAAATAATAACATTCCATAATCTTAACATTTCTCAAAACCATAACGAATTATCGTGTCAAAAAATTCCTTAATAAATTAAACCTTTGGTCAGGCTTCGCTCTAACTTTACGGACATCGACAAATTAGATCAACAGCCTGCCAGTCTCGCGGGTGCAAAAACACACCGTGTTCCATCAACCCTGTTACGAGTAATTTCTTTTTTTTTTTGTAGCCGGTTCTGACTCCACAATTTTCCTATGAATACCGCTAGCATTATCCGGGATACAGATGTACATATTCATAGCCCAGATGTTTATTCGATCATTTTGTTTTTGGAGAGAAAAATGGAAGGTAATTCAGTGTCGTTTAATTTTTGACATATTTTTATCTGCTTTTATATATATAGGTTTGAAGTAACTTCATACTCGTAACATCACACATTTATTTCCTGATGGGTTAAACAGAGGTATACCTATAGTACGCCCAAAGTTATATTTAGGTACCTACCATTTGTTAGGGGGTGACCCTATTGCCATCAACATGACCCAAATCGAGCTGCTACTGGAAAATGTGTTTTATGTTTGAGTTATTACGAAATCTGAGTATATATATATGATTGTCTAAATATGAGGGTAAGTGAAATTCTCCTGTTCCAGCAACGGTGTTATTATAGCAAGTCTTTGAGTTTCCGCGGACCATTCCACCTCTGATCTCTCCAACCCTTAGGGAAACCAATTACCACTTTTGTTAGAGCAGAAAGTAGACGTTGTTTAACTTTGTAACGTAATAACATAATACCGTTATTTTTCTTCACTATTTTCCCTGTTCCTATTAAATCATAAGAAGTTATCCTCTTCGTTTTTGAGCAAGGCAATTTATTATTTAGTTTGACCTAAAATTATTTTAGTTAGACCCTCCAATTAGTCTGAAGATTATTTACCTTTAACAGCAAGCGGGTGTCAAGAGTGTTTAAAAGAAATTATATCTCGCATTATACTTCACATTTATCCTGATATCCCGGGGGAGCCTTAAAGTTTTTCTAGGATAATAATGTAATTTAATCCTGTCCTGGGAAAGTTTATCTTGTCACTTAACATTTTTTTTATTTTAACAGTTTTAACGTTATTAACAGTTCATTTCTTTTACAAAATGTTATTGTGAGACTCCATCCAATTTATTTAATATTGTACAATTTCATTTAATTTAATTTTCCTATTCTTATTTATAATTAATGTAATAATGATGTCCTAATTTATTTGTTATTTTTGATTTCAATTTATAATTGTTATAATATTCCAATTTAACTAATTTATTTGTATTTTTATAGTTCCAATTTATAATCATTTTACTATTCCAATTTGACTGATGTTTTTTTTTATAATTTTTGAATTATACTGTATTTTAATTTAACTACTTGTCATTTTAAATTCAATGTAAACTTTTTATTATTGATTATACAAGTGCTGTGCACACCTATAAGTGACAAATTCACCGCAAAGCTGTTAAATAGAATATTTTTAATGTAATGTTTTAGTGATTAAGTCGTTGGTGTGTCAATAAATAAATAAATAAATAACATTCTTCCAGTTCATTTTTTTTTAAACATTGCCCCACACTAGGAATTTCTCCTGTAATTTTGTTTTGTGGGTTTTTATTATTGTAATTTGTAGTCTGCTTCCTCTCTGTGCCTTTTTTGTTAAAAGCAATTTTCTAGTCAAGGTATCGCTAATGTGATTTCCGCTATCCACCAAGCAACTATTGTATAAGTACATAAAATAATAATAATAAAACATTTATTTCAGGCTACAATGGCCCATGGACATATACCTTACAAACTAACATATATAAAGTACTTAAATAAAACAAAACATGTGTTAATAATAGCTTAAAACTATGTTAGTAGCACTTCACTAGCTTGTCCTTGAGCTATCCTGAGACATGAATATAAGACATGTAGATGTTGTAAAATGTAAGTAGCAAAATTACATTTTACAACATCCACGTGTCTCATATGTAAAACTTATATGCTCATAACTTAACAGCATTATCGTAGATGAGAAAGCATCCGTGAGCAATTTAATACGTAACACAGCCTTGTATTCTGGCCGGTAACTAACTACTACTGTAGAAACTCCCTCATGTACAAAACAAATTATGTTGCTCTAGCCAAAAATACTTTTAAAGAATACATGAGAAAACTCCACCACAGTCCGTTTATCATGTTGTCTACACAGAATTTAAGGCGAAGCAAATGAAGAAGTACGAAACGTACATGGCTCAGACAATCTTACCTATTTTAAAATGTTTATGCAGCGGCAAGACGTAAGTACACACCGTTGGTAACACGAGGAGAAAAATAACATCGTTAAAAATGCTACATATTACCATTTTTATTAGAAAATATACTTACGGGGTATATACAAGATAGGATACCGCGAATAAATTGCGTAACTTTCACGACGGCATTTGTCACCCTTAGACCCTTGGCACTTGTGAAATTGTGCTCATATTGTAAGGGCTAATCCTCGACGAGAATTCATCAGCTTCTAACGTTGCCCCTTATCGGGCCGACCCTCGCTTTCAACATCCATTCACATTATTTTTTGTCACACTATAAGTTTATAACAAAGTTAACGTGTCTCTGGAAAACTGTGTATTAAAATTTCCCTCCTTTGACTATAACTTTCCCTTAAAAAATAGGCGTGCATTTGTTTGAGAACTCTATGGTTTCTTTTTGTTGTGTTTGGTTTGATTATTTTTTAAATTGTTTTGTTGTTATTTGATGTTTATAATTGTTAAGTATATCAACAAATGTATTACAATTAAAACCTTAACCTGAACTAATATTTACATAATTTTGAAAGCTAAGTTCTAAAATAATAATATGTAAAAGTACATAAAAAAAAAATCAAAATAAATCAAAGGGCATCAACAAATTCGTCCGCATCGCTGTCAACGGGAAAAGTGCCCAAAAGGCTGGCAGCATTGCCACGTTGTATGGAAATACTGATTCTTTGGCCAACAAATTGGCCAGCCCTCTGGTCACGTGAAGAGTCGACCAACCGATTGGCGGTGTCTCGGAAAACTAAGTGGGTACTTGGACCCCATGGCCCTAGTGTTTCAACCCCAAACGGCTCAAACACATAAGTCCCTAAAAGATGTGAGTATTTGTGCCGTTTGAGGTTTTCCGCACCTGCAGCAGCCGCCCCCGTTTAGCCCGCCGTGCTAGGAAGATGGGAAGGCGCAAGGGTGTCGACACACGTTGCATCCCACACCAAAGGCCTACCTACCTTCCAAGGCATTATGGTCATTCCGTCTGGTCTCTTCCCATCGCCGCGCGCCAAGCCTTTGGGTTCTAAAACAGCTGGTGACAAGAGCACGACGGATAATGTCATTTATGCTGGCGTGCCGTGCTCTTGCTGCAGGATAGGCCATGGTGTCCAAGGCAGTCGACACCTTCACCGCAATGGCAGCGATGCGGAGCCACGCAAGGAGCACCCAGACGCCGACAAGTAGCAAGCCGGAGGGTGTTGTCACCCAACATAGTGCCTATGTTGGGTGACGGTAGCGTCTGAAGCCAGAGGCCCGACTCCTACTCACCCATAGCCAGCAGGCGGGCACGCTCAGCAGTATTGGTGGACGTATTAATAAGACAATTCCGTACCAACCTGCAGAGCGGCTCATCCCACTGCCTCTGCCCGTGATCGGCCCGTGAACCCATCTTGGGTTCACGGGCCGATCTGTATCCGGACAAGTCACTTTCCAGGCATTTACCGCGTCGGTCAAACACGGCACTTCAGAGTCAAAAAGGGAGGGGGCTAAAAAAACGCCGGTAAGCTAATATTGGTAGTTTTGCGGACACCGAGACCACCGAAACGGATGGGTAGCGTGCGTGGCTTGTAGCCACGCTCGGTCATCCAAGGCTACATTTAAAATTAATGTTAGTGTGCTGCGAATAATTTGGTCAATTTTGTCAAAGAGGTGAGGCTGCTTCTATAAAGGGGAAGAGCGTAGAAAATATATAAAATTTGGGCCAAAACAACAGTATCTAATCAGGGTGAATGCCGAAATTTCGTCGATGAAAGGAGAAAAGCTGCCTTCTAAAATTAGGGAACCTAGAAGGTGCTGTGAACTTTTTTCTAAAATTTTGATTTGTGGGGCTATTGCATTAAATTTCTCTAGGGTCAATTGTCTGTTGGTAATGTCAGAAATGTAAATTTCACATTTTGATGGGTATGGCCTAGAACTTATCTAGGCCAATAGATCTAAAATGCTGTTTGAGGAGTTGAAAGTCTTTCAAAACGGTGTCTACATCACCTCCTTACGTTCCATCATCTAAATACCACACGATAAATTTTGAATTTAGTTTCTGAATAATTGGATGAATAGCCAAGCTGAAAATTACTGGCCCGAGAGGGTCACCTTGTTGGCAACCTACTGCAGATTCCAAAACATTGTCCTTGTTTAATAATTTGGAAGGGTACCTGTAACATTGCCACATAAAACCATACGATTCGGGTAGTTCCTTTTTGACTTCTGCCAACAAGGTGCCCCTGTTGACAGAGTTAAAGGCGTTCTTAACGTCGACCTTGAGGATGACCTCACCTTTGTTACAGTTTAAAAAGGTGAAAAGGGCATGCACGGCAGCCTCACAGCCTCCTATGGAGCCAAAACCAAGCTGCAGGGGCTGAAACTTAGCTGTAAGTGATTTGCTGTACAGTTTACAGCATATTTTGGCTACCGTACGCCTGTAGGTGCACCCAACGGCAATGGGACAAATGCCGCCGTCCTGCCTGTCCTGCCTGTCCCAGGGCACATGGGTTGACCCAGTATAAGACATCGACGACGGCCTCGTTCACACTGCCGGTGAGCATGAGGTTTATCAAGGCCGCAAGTTCCTTCAAAAGTGACTCACCAGCTTCCCCGGCGCCTGAACTCAAAAGATCCTTTAAATGTTGTGGAGTCAGGCCATCGAGGCCACCGGTTGTACCACTTCAGAAGGAGCTCACGGCTGCAAACAACTGGGGAGTCAAACTGTTTAGGAAGGTTGAATTTAGGTCGGGAGGGTCGGGGGGGTCGGGAAAGGTGAGACCATTCGCAGGCGCTGGGTGTTTACTCTCTAGAGCAGTTAGCGTTTCCAGAGAGTAAGGCGCCACCACATCGCTGCTGAACAGTATCCTGGCGGCTCCCTTGATGTCATCTTCACTTAATTTGGGTTCCACATGTGAACATAAGCCTTTTTGTGATAGGTTATTGAATGCAGGTAATTTTGGATCTAAAATTAGGGTCGAATTGTTACAATTTTCTTTAATTTGGTTCGTTAAGGTTTTTTTTGTTGGCAATTTTTTTTTAACATGTAATATCCTATAAGGGAAGGTAAGTCATTGCTTTGGCACTTTGTGAGTTCTCCTTGGTCGCAAGACGGAGACATTGCGCCAAACTCAATGCAACAGACCGTCTCGCGCCCTGGGGAACTCTCTTTAACACAGGGGTAGAATTTTTTAATATTGCAAGCTTTTTCCACAAGTTTTGTTCTGGAGGTGTTGATGTTGGTGATGTGGCTGGGGGGCACAAGGGTTTACTATGTGATTTGTGAATCTTACCATAGTGTATCCTCAGCCCCCGTTCAACGTTTAAAAAACGTGCCTGTGAGCAATGTGGACATCTCACCAGCTGGACATCAAGCGATGTGGCAGGTTGACTGGCACAGTTTCCAGCGTCGCTACAGCCGGCATTGAACTTAAACCTATGGTTATTATAGAGGGTGTTTTTGACAGCCCTCCGCAAACTGATAGGGTGGCTTCAGTACATCATATTAAGATGACCGGTACATGAAATTCTTTCAGGAACATTAAGGGAATCCAAAAAACCAGATTTGTTTTATGGGGGGACATCGTGATCACTTACCTCACACGCAATGTATCGTTACCGTGGCAAAACGCACGTAGCGGACGGCAGCGCAGCGAGCTTGAGCGAGGCTGCCCCCGCCCCCCGCGCGCTCCCCGGCGCACCTGGGCCGCGTCTTTTATTACGTTACGGCATAATTTTTTTTTTCCTGAGAAAAATTCCAGTGTGATATGATTCAGAATAAGGAGCTGAATCAATCCTGTGTTATTGTGGAGGGCTGTCAAAAACACCCTGTATATATACACACTCACTCAAAAAAAAATAAACAAAAAACACAATATCCCACTATTTACAAAAAGTCACCTTATAGATTGTCATTTATGACGGCTGCGGCGCAGTCGTGCTCGGGGCTTGGAGCGCTGCGGGCCTGCGATTATTTCAGAAATTCATCAGCGCACGCCTTCTTAGCCGCAGCTCTCAAATATTGCAACGCTCTCTTTGCCGCAAGCCAATGTTCTTTATTGAATTTTGTGTTGAAATAACTGAGATATACTATACCAGGGCGAGTGTTTACTGCCAGGAACATAAAGGGTCCTATTAGGCTTTGAAATGGATACTGGTTTTCTCCATTTCATTGCTCTGCTTTCAAAATTTTTCTTCCTCAGAATTTTGTATTTTTCGTTTTTCATTTCTCAGCTTCTTAGCTGAGAAATGAAAAACGAAAAATACAAAATAAAGAAAGAAAAATTTGCTATTGTTATGGTAAAGTCCAAAATTTCTTTTTGCTGGGCATGCGGGTTGGTGACCGTAGAAGCAATCCTTTCGCAACGGTGACATTGCTGCCCGTCATCGCTCTGGAGAATTTAGGTTGGCTTGTTGGATGGTTATACCGCCATCGGTCGGTTGCCAGCGCCTCGTCCGTCAGTGGCAGGGTGTACCGCGCGCAGGTGAGGTTGACATTTGAGGAGTCCGGTTGTTGTGTGCTCCCCTTTACCCCCGAGTTTAGATGCAAGATCTATATTATGACAAAGACTTTGGTTAATGCTGTGTACTACTCGGTCGAATTAACTGTGCACCTGGAGTTGATGACGTCATTTCAACGCTTTGTTTACGACGTGGCGAGCGCGGGGAGGTACGCGGTGTTGCGGGGGGAGAAATGGCATTCCAGCGAAGTGCACAGTACGACCGAGCTCGACCGAGTAGTATGTAGCTAGTTGGTAAGCGTTTATATAAATAAATGCCGTATGAATAGAAACTACCATACAATATGTGCTGATTGGTTCTTCTATTTTGCTTATTCAACCCTAAAATACGGTTTAATTATTTGTTCAATTCTAAATGGGTTCATACTCGTGAATGGCTAAACAATGTTTTCTTAATAACAAAACTACAACGTTTCTCATCGTCTTTAATTCAATTGTACATACGATGTTTACTGTTCAAATATTGTGTTAAGGAGAAAGCAACTATTAATTATGTTTAAACAATAATACTATCAACAAATTGGTAGAGTTTCTGGGAACAAACAATTAATTCTGATAAGCTGGCATTTCTAAGAAAGACACTTGATATTGTTGTTTTAATAACAGAGGCTTAAACCCTTACTTGTCGTAAACCTAAGTAATTAAGTTCAGTTTAGTCACAAGATACAATTGTATCACTTCTTGGGGCGAAAAATAAATTGCTAATTAATTACAGATATATTTGTATATTCATCGATAGTTGATGTTCCATAACAGATAATTAAAAGTTTAAAATATATTGTAAAAAAATAAAATAAAAAAAGGTGTAGGAATATGTACAGACGCCAGCACATCAAGCTACTACAATCTGTCAAATTTCTTTAATAGATTTTCAACTTTATCGCTAAAGCATTAAGGTTCCAGGTTGATTGGGAAAATTTGACAGTTTCGGGTAGCTTGACCTGCTGGCGTCTGTACCATTTCAGGCATCTATATATATTATAAAATAAAGTCGCTTTTCGTGTCAGTCTGTGTGACCGAGTTGTTATTCTAAACTTCGCAACGGATTTTGATGTAGTTTTCATCATAATTTTGAGAACTTATTCCATAAGTTTTTTGTGTATATTAAATTAATAAACTGACAAATAATGAAGAAACTTCGATGTTTCGTCAAGTTTTAAATGCCGTGAGAAGCAGGGGCGAGTGGCGCAAGTATTAAAAAAATACAAAATGTCAACTATACAGAGTGCATGACAACGACACGCAAACTGCAACTGCGCATGATCTAGACAAAAAACAAGCGTTTCATAGAAAAGTGCAATAATAAAATAAATAAATAAAAATTTATTTCAGAATCACTTCCATATTTGTTAGTAACGGTGTAAACTTATAAACTAGTGTTAGTAACATTTATTCTAAGCTGCGTGAGGCACGCCGATCCTGCGGAATGTCTACTTGACTGCGCGCAGTCGTATCCACCGCCCCAAAGATCGGAGAAACCCACCTACCAGCCAAAGTTTTAAGAATGGTGTTGGGGCTGGCGCGAACACGGCATAGCAGAGATGCGCATCTCTTGCGCATGATGAGCGAAAAACTATCAACGTCCGCGTCGGCAAACATGCTGGACGCGCTTCAAAAATGCAGCAGCCCCATCAACACCCGGAACGAATTGTTATATTGTATGCGCAGGCCATTATATGCCCTTTGCGTAAAGTTCACCCACCAACTGCACGTGTAAAAGGATTGGCAGTAGGCTTTGAAAAGCGTCACCTTAACCTGCAATACCTCCGCGGTCAAAATGTATGTAAAAGCATTTTTTTTATATAACCGACGAAACATATCAACGCAGAGGGGATCAGAATCGTGTACTGAATCTATGGTAACGGGTTGCGCTTCGATGTCACTGGCCACCCTGTGTACAAGGTGTTGTTTTGCATCCTCGTCAAATTCGCCGAGGTATCTAGGCTAATGATTCTCGACACGAACCAATAATAAAATAAGCAGGTAATTTATTTCGGAAATCGGCATGTCTAGGGACCGTGTGATGCCGCCCTGTAACTGGGCTGTAACTGTAACGCACATAGTCGTGCGACACTGCCTACAGCTTACGCAACGGGGCAATTCTGTTCTTTGAAAGTGGTGTATTCTGAAATACTGTCAAACTTTTAATCTAAAAAAAAACAATTATTTATTATTTATTGAGCAGGTATCGTAATTTTATTTGATTATTTATGTCTTTCTTAACAGCCTCCTGAAATTTGACGAGGATGCAAAACGACACGTAGTATAGTGAATCCTGGTGGGTATACTTATTCATCAGACCATTCCAGAAATCATACTGAAAACATCGTCTTCAGTGTGTTATTACGTAAAATGAGTCTTACGAATAATAAAGTAATAATAGCCCAATAAATAATACAGTCCACTGCCCTTTTCGTACCGCCAACATTATCAACTGCCCATTCCACGTTTTTAATCAACACCAAGAATCCGAATTCAAGTTTCTAAATCCTCGTTAATATGCTATCCATTACTGGGTAGCGACTAAAGTTTGCATTAGCATTAGCATTATCGCGGCAGTGGACTCGTAAAAAGCAAAGTTATCAAAGGCGAATGCTCTCACTCGGAAGTTAATGAGTCGACAGTGCGGTAATGTCAGAACGTAGGCATTTATTTTCATAGAACGTTTTGTACTACAGTTTCTTTGTGGATTTGCTTCTTTCTTATTTTTTGTTAGTTAGATACCTACCTACTTTTTAACTAACTTTACTTTATACATCAGTGTTCAGTTTTATTAATTTGTTCATTGCATACAAATGACTCCTGATTAAATCAATACCAAAATATTTCAGGTCATCAGTGTGATTAGTGTCTTTTCTTGGAAACGTCTGCGCTGAATTCCATGTAGTTACCGCTAACATTTCTTTTTAAACTTCTTTCAATACTACACTCCGTAAACGCCTGCCAATTCCTTATATTTTTATGTAAAACAGATCGCACCTCTTCGCCACATAATTCCAAAGAACACAGACTGACAATACGTTCTATTCTCATAGAATATAGACATATTTATGATGCACTTACCGTCGCCGTAAAAACATTCCCTCAATTTCTTCCGCCATTTTTAACGTACAAGGATTTCCTTTATGTAAATAAGAAAGGCTGGTAACCCAAGAACGTGTGTAATGTCGTTGTGGTGCTTTATATTATTATTTCTAAGATGGCGGACATAAAAATGGGCGCGAATAAAGATAAGCTCCGTTAACTGTGTACATTACACGTCTATTAAAATTTAAGTGGGTGTACCACTGGAATAAAATTATGTTGTTTGAGAAAATTACTACGTTATATTGTTTGTATGAAAATAGAGATGATGCATATTTAGGTTTTTGCCACAAAATATTTCACGAGAGCAGCTAAAGAAATATAAGCTAACCAGCGAGGTTGGTAGCGAAGCTGACTGTATATGGTGTGCCGAAGTTACCTATGGAGGAGCGCCAGGGTAGCCCGCGAAATTCAAACTTTCGTACGTTTTTTGCAACTTAAAGGTCAGTGTCAGGTACCGTAACAAGTATGTATTTACCCAATTAATGTGTTTTATGACCCCAATGAATGACTATTTCATGAAATGGCCATTCAATTGGATTGTATGAACTTAGAGGGTTGTATTGATGATTTTAATGTTTATAATTCTGTAAAAACATACTTGGTAAGGTCGCGAATCATATTTTGTTCAACACATAACCTGACACTTACCTGCAAATTGCAAAAAACGTAAGAAAATTTGCATTTGGCGTGTTACCTCGCGCTTCCCCCTTCAAGTATAAATCTTATTGTCTTACGGATTGGTGCTACGAGTAGGTATTATACTGACTCCTCGGCCTCATATTACCGGGTCGGATCAATAAACACTTAGTTTTAAAGCATAATTATTTAAATAATCAAATCAATAAATTACATTATTACATTATTATTAATGATCTTCTCCATTTATTAAAAAATCAACCACAAATGGTGTTATTTGCTGACGATACTTCTTTAATTTTTAAGGTAGAAAGAAGTGCTACAAATTTTGACGACGTTAATAACGCCCTAATGCAGGTCCATAATTGGTTCACTGCTAATAATTTAGTATTAAATGGGAAAAAAACTAAGTGTATACGATTTTCGTTACCTAATGTCAAAAGTAGTGATTGTGAGATAGTATTGAATCAAGAGAAACTAGAATTCGTCGATAAAACTGTTTTCCTGGGGATCACGCTCGACTCGAGGCTTCAATGGGGTTCTCATTTAACATCTCTGGCGGGACGGCTAAGTTCAGCAGCATATGCTGTCAGAAAAATCCGTCAATTTACCGATGTAGATACCGCGAGGTTAGTCTATTTTAGTTACTTTCATAGTATCATGTCTTACGGTATTTTACTTTGGGGACGGGCTGCAGACGTCGATTCTATTTTTATTCTGCAGAAAAGAGCCATCAGAGCCATATATAATCTCCGCAGGCGCGATTCTCTAAGGGAACTGTTTAAGGTTATTAAGATCTTGACGGTACCTTGTCAATATATCTATGAAAACATCATGTACGTAAGAAAAAATGTACATCTTTTTACTAAAAGAGGTGATAGACATAATTATAGTACCAGAAATAGGGACCTATTAGTTCAACCAGGTTTCAGACTGGCTAAAGTGGACTCATCTTTCATGGGGTACTGTTTAAAATGTTACAATAAAATACCTCCCCACATACTTCAACTGAATGAGACGAAATTCAAAGTTTGTATAAAACGCACACTATGCAGCCAGGCATATTATAAGTTGGGGGATTATATCGCTGATAAAAATGCCTGGCTCAATGCTGGTCCTGCTCCACAACCACAACTAATTGATTAACATTTGAAAATACTGTTGGAGCTGCTGAAGATTGTAAGACTACCTTTGCTTTGTATAAACTCAATCTCCTTTGTATTATATAATTGCATAGGACAAGTGTGAGTACTATGTACTATCGAGCTACCATTTACCGGGTAATGTCTTTCATTGACTTGAATGTGTCCTGGCGGCTGATAGATGTCATGCTCACTCAAATGTCTCGCTGACGGTGGCGCGTGTGTTGGATCATTTAGCTCCCTTCAAAATGGTTGAGCTGAATGGTGCTGATCCATGCGTCATGTTCGTGAACGGGCGCTGTCAGTTGGGACTGGTCATCTCTTAGCCACCACGGCTTATTTTTAATTATTTTATTATGGATTGTTTTGTTTGAATTTATATTTGCTGTACACTGGACACTCAATGTGTACGTCTTATTTACATCGTTCTCACATATAATTATACCTATATACAAGATTAATGATGTAACAAATATTTATGTAACAATATAATTTAAAAGAGTGTCCATGGAGTTTCTTGCCCGTTCTTCTCCATAGGTACCTACCCGCTCGGTCGCAGAGCGCGGGAAAAATAATCGAGCCAGATGAATGCCAGATGCGTCACCGGCGCGCGCGGCGCGGCGGGGCGCCGCTCGGCCGCCCGATAATGTAAATAAAGCATTTTTACGACTTGGGTTTGTTTGAATGGTGCTAACACTTGTGTTTTTTGTTATGGTAAGGAACGGGGCTTTAAGATAGCGGAGTTTCGTTTGAAATAGGATAGTATCTACGTAAACACTACGTACGATACGTACGTACGATAGTATTTACGTAACTTTGTTTTCAAATAAATGGTTATAGTTCGAAAAAACGAGCGTTGACCTATATTGTTTAAGGTTTTAAATACATTATGTGTATATACTTAACGCAAAACACTAATAAAACCACATAGCATTAGTACAATATGTACTATTTACGAGCGTGCAAAGTTGAAAAAATTTGCCGACGGCAAAAAAATAACAATGGCCGCCAAGACAATGGAAACAAAATGTTGTTTTATAAATATAAATCTGATACGTAGAATAAAAATATTGGTACCTGTGGAAAGCTTATTTAATGCTTCAACTTTGTTATAAAAGTAGTGGTATTAGAATAACACACTGTACTAAAATAAGGATCTGAAAACACATACACGTAATAACAATAAACATGAATCGGTCAGCGCCGGTTGTGGAATAAAACCGAAATTACGTAATATTTTTTCACTCACCGACCTTGAAATCCTGCAGTAATTCACTTCACTATAATATTTATCACACACTTAACAGGCCATAGCACTTCAAACACTTGAAAACCCACTTAAAACACAAATTATTTATCATGTAAACAAAACACGCGCGAGTCCGTACGTCACTGACAAGACGCCATATTTTTTTAATTATTTGATTTTTTTGGTTGAAAGCTTGTAGTGTTGTCATACATCTGAATACGCGGCTTTTAAGCACGAAATCGACTAAGCAATCGGATACAGTGTGCCACAGATCTTTTAAAAATGAAAAATTGAATAAAGTTTATCGGATTTCGATTAATTAAAAGGTTACGCGAGTGGACGCTAGCGTGCGGCGCCACTTTCTATGCGGCGACTTTGGTCACCTCATCCACTCCAGCGGCTACTACGCTTTGGAATGGGCAACTAGCTTCATATTTCTGACTGACCGACCACTTGACAATTCAAAAGTGCCTGTAAATGGTTTAATTGAAATAAATGCTTTGAGTTTGAGTTTGACATTTTTATATGATGACTGTCAGCTCTTCAAGCTGACTAGAGGGTCAGCTTGAAGAGCTGACAGTCATCATATTCTTCATCATTTCTTCTCTGATATTCTTAATACGAATTATAGTGTTTGCCTCAGAATCTTATGCCATTATCGAATTCAAAGTCAAAGTTAAAGCACTTATTTCAAATAGGCACATAAAAGGCACCTTTGAACGTCAACATTTACATTAAAATAGAATTGTTTCTAGTCGCCCCTTCCAAAAGGTAGTTTCGTATGGAGAGGAATGGGCAAGAAACTCCACCGTTACTCTTTTAAAATGTGTTACAATATCTTGTATACATTAATTATATAAGTACTTACATGTGAAGAACTGAAGACGATGCCGATGCACCTATAATGAAAATTACCCTGTTGCGGTAATACAATAGGTAAAAAGAATTTCAAAAATGTAGCAATGACAAATAAGTTAATTAAGTGATACATATGTGGGATATCTTAGAACAAACTAGCAACGGTTGCATGGAAACACCAAGTAGGCTATAATCTCTACAGTATTACCATTATAAGTATGTACTATGAAAATACTCTTGGTACTACACAGCCGTACATTAACAAATATAACTTCGGAAATTATAGTTGAACCCCCATACATGGACATCTCACACCGACGACGGGTTTATAGGACATTATAAAAGTTTATAACAGGTTGACCGACGAATAGTGACATTCAACAATAACCTATGCATAGGGTAGACACGCTTTGATTGATGATTCACCACCACTGCCATGTGATTAAAGCCTTCAACACATGAAAAGCTTTGCGCCGTCGTGTTTCATAATATCCGTTGTACACAATTCGCCTGGACCTGCCGACGACACATTTCGCTCTCGACCCGAGTTTTGTGTGACCGAGGCTTTGTATCAAGGTCTATTTATATCTCGAGCCACTGCAAAATTAAGTAGCCATTTGTTTTATTCATGTATTGTTTTTCCGAAAATGTATTTGAAGTTTTTTTAATGCGGAAATAAAGATATGAACTGCGAAGAGAAGAGTCATTACGTAGGTAAATATGTCTGCTGTAACTTCTGGGTGTCAGGCAGAAAAGTCTTGATCATTGAGGATTCATTCATAATAATTGCTCCAAAATTAAACATGTTGTCAACTGTATTTTGACGTACAAGTTAACTTGTGTCTCCTTACTGCTAAATCGTGAAGGTAAGAATAAAAGCAAGATCATACATTTTTGCGAGCATATTCTAAAGGCTAAAATCAGCACAAGTTAAAGCCGTTATACGTAGGAACTAATAACAACTTTTAAACTGACGTGCTAAAGCAAAACATGGACCTTTCACACCTATTTTGGAAGGAAACTATGCACTGCCTGCAAACCTAACGAGATACGACGTTGCTTTTAGAGATAGTTCCAGAGGTTGTAGCTGACTTAAGAAAAGACGTCATTATTTACGTAGATTGCCTGGTTGTAAAGCGCATTGTCTACAGAGAAAAGCGAAATAAAAGGTGCAAGTGAATAAGAATGTACCGAAATATTTTTTCGGTGTTGCAGTTTTAAATGTCTGTTTTCTTTTTTAGTGCTTAAGATTTTGTTTGAGGCTTTTGCTTAACTTTGTTTTGGAGTTTTCCTTTGTTTCAGTAGATACCTAGAAGACAAAAACCTGTTTTCATTAATGTATAGAAAGAACTGACTGGTCACCGCCGAAAGCTTTTCGTCGATCTCAGACAAATCAGTCCAAATTTTCTCGTGTTGTTTTCATTCGACGCCAGTACATAAGAAGTTGAAAAGCTGGATTTACAAACCACAACTTAGTTCAACACCAATCTTTGGTCAACCGCTTCTACGAATGAAATACTTACGTGTATTAAACTGCCTTTGTCATAAACCATTTTAATTAGGATCAAAATTCCTTGAATTAATTCCTTTGCTCTCCAGTGCAAACAACAAAAATATTTTGAAGAGATTCCAGTTAATATTTGTTAAATAATTCCTTAAGAGAGCTGTCACAATTGTTCTTGTATTTGAGCGTTTGAAGAGTCACACACTCAAATATAAGAAAAAAAATTCGGGATGTGCTCTAATTATATAAAAATATGCCTGAGAAAGTTTTATTTTTTCTCTCGAAATAATCAAACTTTCTCAGGCATATTTTATTTTTATTTTGTGGCCATATCTAAACCATAATCACACTTCAAACCTTGGGAGTTTTTATGTGTGACTATGGTTTAGATAGGGCCACAAAATTTTAAAAAAATATGCTCGAGAAACTTTGATTATTTCTCTCGGGAGCGCTCTAAATATTTTTTTTTCTTGTATTTGAGAGTGTGACTCTTCAAACACTCAAATACAAGAAAAAATATGATAGCCCTCTTAATACCGCTGTATTTGGCTCCGAATTAACGTAGCAAAAACCGAGATAGTATATACCTACACAGAAATTTCCATACTTATACCTTCAATTTCTTGGTAAACCTTAGATACTACACCCCTAAATACTACATCTCGACGATGTGCGAATATAATATGTTAATCTTGAATAGATTAATACGTGCTGAATTCGTGATAGGTTCTACAACACAACGTATCTTGCTACGAGTATGTTGTATTTTTGGTAATAAAAAAAACTAAAAATAGTTTTTTATGTTATTCGAAGTTTATTCAAATAAATCGTTATAATGTCTTTTATATTTATTTAAGTATTACCAACGAGAGGTACATTATCTATATCAAAAAATTAATTCTTTTTTACAGTATGACCACACCTTAACAAAGGTAGGTACTTCACTAGTACCCACATTGTCAATAATATAGTAATTTTGTAAAAAAAAAAACATGTTTTCCCTCCTTTTTCTCCTATTAAAGGTTAAAATAATTTGTTATTATTAACTTAAGATTACTCAAACACTGGTTTTGGGGGCGGCCTTGATCTGTGTGATAGGTTTTTCCTAGTGCAGATACCAATCCCCACAAAGGATTTATCAAATGTAGTGTCTTCATATTTTTAAGGCGCCTTGTGGAAGAAAAATAAGTGTTTATTTATTTATTATGCTAAAGGTATTAAGTATTGCACTGTAGCTACGGCGTGCTGGCCACGCCGTTGTCATAAGTAAGTCAGCCACGATCTGCTACGCCATCGTAACAGATCCAACGCTTCCAGTTTTATATTCTAGTGACTTTGTTGTTCATCATGCTTTCCAGAATTACTGCCTTCTCCCTCATAAAATTGGCCTATTAGAACGCACGTTCAGCAGACAAAGACGACTTCAGCTTATTTAGAAAAGACAAAACGAAAAACAGCGTATATTTTCACCTAAAATAATAAGCCTAAAAGTAATACTCGTCACTCAAAACTCTTGTTCACCTCACAATTCCCTAATAACAAGAAACATTCCCAATATAATACGAATCAAAAGGTAGGTAAGAATCCAATACAAAGTTTCCGAGGCAGTTTCACCCCACATCTTTCACGTCCTCGACTGTAAGATAGCGGTCATCGACAAAACGATAGATTGCGGCTTCCCGTCTATTGATTTTCGAAAGGTAAGGTACTTTCTAATATTTGGCGATCTTTGTTGGGACTCCGAGCTGTATAAGGATTGACCACGAAATGGGAAGATCGGACTTGGGTTTTTTTACTTTGGTAAGAAATTTTCGTTTTCGTTTGGCAGTAGATTGTTTTGGTTTATATATGTTTTAGAATCAATAACCTTAAAAGTGTTTAATATTTTCTTTGTGAGCCTAATATTCTGAAGCAGCTTACACTTGGTGAACAAAATGTCCTGATCGATCTTTCCTAATGGTAGAAGAGACCTCTGTCTGGCCAAAACAGGCTAATTATCTTCATTATTGAATCGTACTTGTACCTGAAAATAATGAGAGCTTATCATACTTTTCAGAATATAAAATCTTTTCAAACATTTTATTACGACCTAATTAAACCTTTATAGCTCGAGTTTTCCCAATAATAATGGTATCGGTTTTCGTCTCGGCTTCTGATTTTAATCTTGGCCAAGACCGATCCTTGAACCTTAGGTAAGACATGTAAGTCGGTTCCCGGAATACTCTTTAGATAACGAGCGAAGTTCCACCTAAAGATCTTGTAAATGTTCCCTCGCCGCAGCCAGAATTCGTAATTCAACTTCCATTTTGCAAGGACCCATAAAAATAATGTTTTATATAAGACGGTGATAAGCTTCGACCTCCGCTAAGTTGTTTATTGCTATCAAGTCGTTGGTTTATTATGATGTTCTTGAGTGGGTCATTTGAAACTATAAGGTTAGAAAGACGCTGGCTCTAGGTATTGGAAAATCCATTCGGTTTTAGAAACGTATTTTTTTATTGTAATGCTTTCGTATATGTTCGTTTTACCATAGCATAAAACTCAAACTCATAGCATTTATTTCAAAGAAACCAATTACAGGCACTTTTAAATTGTCAAAGGGTCGGTCAGTCAGAAAAATGAAGCTAGTTGCCCATTCCAAAGCGTAGGAGGTACCTATGGAGAAGAACGGGCAAAAAACTCCATGGACACTCTTTTAAATCAAAATATTGTTACAAAAAAGTGGTTACATCATTCATGTTGTAATTAGACATGTGATAACGATGTAGAAAGACGTGCTCGTTAAAAGCGTCCGTAATAAAAAGATAAAAACAATTATGGAATTAAAATAAGCCGTGGCTGCTAAGAAATGACCAGTGCCTACTGACGGCGCCCGTTCACGAACATGACGTATGGATCAACACCATTAAGCTCAACTATTTTGAAGGGAACTCAATGATCTAATACACACGCCACCACCAGCGACACATTTGAGTGAGCATGACATACTCTAAGCCGCCAGGGCACATTCAAGTCAATGAAAGACGAACCCAGTAAGCTTTATAGTGGGTACATAGTGCTCACACATGTGCTATGCAATTATACAATACTAAGAGATTGAATATAAACAATGCTTAAATAGGTTGTACAATCTTCATCAGCTCCAACATTATTTTCGAATGCTAATTAATTAGTTTACGCGCCCTTGTGGAGCAAGAGCCAAGCATTTTTGTCAGCGATATAATTCCCCAACTTATAATATGCTTGGCTGTATAGTGTGCGTTTTATACAACATTTACATTTCGTTTCATTCAGTTGGAGTATGTGGGGAGGTATTTTATTGTAACAGTAAACCATACCAATTAACAGTAAACAGTATCCCATGAAGGATGAGTCTACTTTAGCCAGTCTGAAACCTGAAGGCCAATTCTCGTAATTAAAAACCTTCAAAATCTAGTCGCAATCTCATCTCAGCGACAATCAATGTCAAAAACTTGTCAAATATGTGGGGAAATTATATTGAGCTAGGAAAAACATGGAGGCGCCGCATTATATTTGACATACACTTTGCATACAAATATGAGTGAAATACGATACTGACGGTGAAATATCGTTTTGTCTCATTCTTTCTAATGAAATAATCGTATGTGATAAAAGAGACAACAATATTTAAGTTGTTGCTCATTATGGTAACATTTTGTCGTGACGTAGGGACAGTTGTAGGTAAGTGCCCTATCAGCCATCTTATGCGACATCTATTTAGTCTGTGGCGACGAGTTTCGTGGTAGTTGTGCTGTCAAATGGTTGTTTATTTTTTGTGTTATTGAGATTTGCGAGAATATTACGAGGAGTTTACCTTTAAAAATGAATGTAAATGTTGGAAAACAGCAAACCAACATGCCTGTGTGTTGTATTGTGAAGTGTGGTGCAAGAAAGAATAGAAATCTATCTCAATTGTCTTTGCATAGGTTAGTAGCTGGTTTTCATGCAATATTACATACATTCATACACGTTCGATGAACAAATTGTTACGCAATCGTGATTTTAAGGCTAAAGTGTATTAGGTAAGGTATATTTGGGGTCATTTTCATATAAAAGACCTATTTATTAATTCATTCGTTTGTTTACAATAATATGTCATAGTGGAATAGTGTTGTACCGTTGCTGTAATAGTTTCCAAAACTAGTTCCTCCGCTGAAACGATATCGGTACAATCAGCGATGTTAACATAAATCGTTCTGCGTGTCCTAATCGGTCCGAGTGACTTTGCTTGGTCACAGCACCGGGAGACCGTTCCACTGAGTTTTATATGATGATAAAATAAGACATCGACATTTTGTTATTTATTTTAGTTAGATATTAGCAGCAGCTCTAACCAAAATGATTTATAGATCAAAATACTTACCTCTTTTATAGGTTTCCTAAAAATGAAGGATTAAAGAAAAAGTGGTTAGACGCTATTGGTGAAGAAAATATTAATCCGCGACATAAAGAATGGTACCTCTGCATTCACTTTGAAGAAAGCTGTTTCAATAGAACACTTGATGTAATGAGATTACATGATAACTCTGTTCCCACAGTATTTTACCTATTTTTTGGTTTTTTTTTTGTTTTACCCGCACCAAAAAAATACTCTGAAGAAACTGACTGGACAGGTCCCACAATTTGTGTGGTTCTTTCCTCAAAAGACCATTTCAGACAGCGATCTACATAGCCTTCACGTGATCTGACCAAGATTTTGTCTGGACTTTAAAAGAGACTGTGACCACGGAGTTTGTTTCGGCCTTTCTTCTCATAGTAGTCAGATAGGAAGCGCCGACCTAATTTAGTTTTTAAAATACGATTGACGTGTAAAAGTGTTTGTACAAAGCTACTTACAGAAATAAAATCATTTATCATTTATAATTATTATCTTATCACACAAATAAACATGTTTTAAATAAAAAAAATATTATTTTTATTTTTACTCCACAACTCACTCTTTAATAAATAGTTAGGTATGTTACACAGACATGTTGTATACAAAAGTTTTTAATTCTGTACAGAAAAAAACACTTGATATGAGTTTTATTCTCAGATAACAGACGGTAAGTAAACTACTCATCTTTTTCTGTTACAACAGATTTTAAGTAAGTACATAATTATGAACAAAACGTGATATCAAGTAAGACTCGTATCGATACTCGTTATAGTAACACCAATATTCCTTGATTGCCACAACCCTAGCAATGGCAGCCATTTTATGAGATATTATGAGTTGTAGGTAGGCACCTTTTTTTTGTTGATATTTCCAGTCCATACTATTATAAGTCAATGGGAAATTAGAGGTATTTTTGACATATTGGCACTGAGTTTAGACTGCGAACGTTCTTTAAATTACGAGAATTACCCCTCTGGTTGAACTAATTGGTCCCTATTTCTAGTCCTATAGTTTTGTCTTTCACCTCTTTTACTGAAAAGATTTAAATTTTTCAATATGACATTTCATATTATGACATTTCCAAAGTAGGTAATTAAAGCGATTTACGATGAATAAAACGATGATATAAAAATAGTTTAGGTACACTTCACAGTAAAGTTACGAGTATTTTAAAACGAACGCAAACATTTCAAGCGAAGCGAAATGCAGCACCTTCATTAGAATTCAAACAATCTTCCGCCTTAACATTCAACTTACATACATTTAAACACGTAGAAGCACAGTCTCCGTATATTTAGTAAAGTCAACAGTTCCTAGCGCTCTGTTAAAAGAGAAGACGTGAGGCAATGTAACGAGGAGTCGAACCGAACACAGAGAGGTAGGTGTCCTCCCAGGTACAAGAAAAGGGAGGTACTCACAGACCATTAACTGGTCACTAGTCACACTGACCCGCCAAAACTGCACTTACAGAGCTGTTTCAGCGTCCCGTAAAAAGTAATGTCTCTCAAAAGGTATTTGGCTCCGCATTTTTGGCGATATGCGAATTTGATTGGAACTTTGTTCGAAGGACTTTTGCTGGTAGGATCATTATTGAGACGATTCTTTGAACATTGGAGCGATAGCATGTATAGGAAGCGTTTTATGTGTTTGAGATTAGGGGGATTTAGGTGAGGTGAGATAATGAGTTTATATATTATTATGAAGACAGCCACTGTACTGAAACCGAAAACGTGATAATAGTCCATAGATGTTTGGATTTTTAGACATCTGCGGCAATAGTTTTAATTTTTATTAGAACATCAATAATATATAGCATTATTATATATCGCGCGGTTTGAATTTCATTTACACTATTTTCGGAGGCGTATTCCGGTCACAGTCGAGTAAGTTCAGTCTCTTTACGACGATACATTTATATCCATTTATTTGGCGAATATCCCTCGTTGTGAGCCACCAACGACGGAACAAACGGATGGGTACGTTTCTATTGCCTTTGAGATATTTCATTGACTTTTACAAATGCGAATGCCTGAGTGTCATTGGGATCGAATCTTGGTGTGGAATAAATTGCGTCCATAACATTGAATTCGCCCTTTTGTAGGGGTATGTTATAGCGAATGGGAGCTATGTTCCTGACCATCCACGAGTTTTAGCGTTCACGTTTATTTTTGTATACGTTTGTAAAAATGGGAACAAAAAAGATTAAACAGTACTATTATGTTTTTATTAATTGCAAACATCAGTTTTTCTATGAAAACGAAAAGGCAGACGGGCAAGTCATTTTCACAGACAAATATCCACAATATGACAAAAGACAACCATGTGATATTAGTAAATCTCAATAAATATATTAAAATGCCAAGTAATCCCGGCGTTTTGTGGGCGTGTGCAGGTCGCTCGCAGCCGAGCAGGCGGGTTTGCGACAAGGAAAGGGTCGACCTACGGAACCGTAGGCGTGTTATCATAGTAATTATGACATCCCAAAAGAAACTCCCCACATTCAGCAGTAGTTTTTACGACTGTCCCAACTCTTCATGATGACTTTTGCAGATAAGGATTGGAGATTGTGTTTTTATTGAAATTTCACGCATATGCAATAATCTTTCCGAGGATTGACGATACTATCTCGTTGCAGCAGTCTCTGAATCATAACATATCGGTAAAAAAAAATTAAGTTAATTTATTATGAGCAATGGAGAAGTATTTAGTTATGGCGGTAATTTTGCTATATCCTGTATTACCTATTTGTTCAGAATCGGACAGTAGCTTTGTGTTCCAACTAAAAGATGCACCCGAATTTTATAAAGACTTCGCAAAAAGATATCACAGAACATTTAAAAGTGAGTACGATTACAATGAGCGATATCTCAATTTTGTTCAGACTTTGAGGTACATAAATAGTATAAATTCTCAATCAGAAATACAGCTAAAAGTTTTACCGAATCAGTATGCTGATTATTCTGACGACGAAAGAAGAGCGTATTTAAGACAAAATCATAAGCACATAGATCCTGAACTGAAAACTATACTGCGAATGAACGACGAACATGAGTAAGTACCGTTTTTTTATTCGTGGTGTCTTCGGAAACCTACGCTTAAAATATTTGAGCAGCTTACGCATAATCAGCCTATAATGTTCCCACTGCAGGGACACAGGCCTCCTTTCTTCAAGAGGGAGGGCAAGCCCAGTTCGGGTTGGTAGATGTCACATGTCTTCAAATTTTTGGTTCTAGGACACGCCGGTTTCCTCAAGATGTTTTTCTACACCGTTTTGACAGCAGTGGTGATGAATGAAAACGCGGCACGCGCACAAAATAAAATATATTATTTATCAGCAACCAAGTAGATTTTTTAGGTTTGATAGTGTAGTATCTAAATATTATTTAATTGTGATAATAATGTATTTATTTCAGGCGAAATGATAGAAATGAGTTGTGGTCAGGACCGCGCCGACCAGAACAAAATAGAAATGGATATGGTAAACGCACCGGAAAAAGCATTGTTTGGTAGCGTTATTAAAATAAAGAAAAAAAATCTGTGCAAAATTTATTATTTTGAGAAGTAAATGATTTGCTATTACACTGCATGCTGATTCAGGCTTGAAGAGGCCAAATAATTGACTGGAACATTGGGACTAAAACAGAACTGTCCAATTCCTACCAAATTGTTCGGATTTCCGGCTAGATGAGAGTTCTCCCAAAGGGTTAAGCTAGTTTTGAACTTTATGTTTGTATTCCAGCGGGGAAGTTGTCATAAATATTGGAGCCTCTCCTTGTGTAACTGCGCTGAACTACATCAAACTGCTTTGTTGACGCAAAAGTTGGGCTACTCGATATCCTGTTCCTCGTTAATCATTATGGCACCCCGAGTAATTGTTTACGTTAAATAGCAGGTTATTTTTTTCACGTTCCAGAAAACTCATAATCCTTAGATCGGAATTAAATGAATTCAGTTTTAAAATCGAATTCATGAACGCAATCCACCCTAACGGAAAAATAGTCGTATGAAAAAACATAAAAGTTTCTGTTATCGTTTTACGCAGCCTTTCTTAAAACTTCTGTGGAATCATGAGGGTAATATTTCGGAATGTGGAGCAAAAGAATTTAATACGAATATCATATTATTCACTGTAATAAATGCTCGAACTTATGTTCGTGCCACGTGCCGTTCTTTATGCCACGCTTCTCGGATATTTTCAATATTATATTTATATATAATATTGAAAATATCCGAAAAGCGTGGCATCAAAAACTTCTAAAGCATTCTTTTGTTCTATTGGAAATGGAGAAACATAATCCGCGTAGGATGGGTTGTCTACGGAATGTCTTTGTGGATGGTCACGCCACAGATTTAGCGGACCTAAAGCTGTCCTTCCAAAGATAGACAAACATTTTCAATACACTTTGTTAAATTATGTAAGTAAAATTATTATTTCGTTTAATTGCTTTATTTTAACAGTCAAAGGGATTGTCGGAAAGCCTGAAAGAAACGCACCAATATTTGTGTTAAAATGAAACTCATAAAATCATTTCAAATAACAATTGTCTGTGCATTTTCGCGTGTCATGAGATATTTCACGCTTCAGTGAGTTCAGCTGTAAAGCCGCGTACGCACGTACGAATATAGTTACGTTGCACGATAAGTAATAGCGTTCGCATGTACTTCCCATCAAGGAAACCCGAGATATAACACATTATGGTATTCCAAGGATTATCGCACATTTACATACATACCTTTGACGAACATTGAATATTGTATTCGATGATTGCGATCTCCGTTTGTATATGTCGTAGGATAATTTGATACTTCGAATCTTCGCGAAAATCCTAGGGGTTTTGCGAAAACGCGGATAATTAGACATAGGCGAAAAATTATCAAATCTTACTGGACAAAGTCAGGATCTAACATAACCTAACCTAAATGATACAACAACAATAGAAGGGTATCTGGCGCTTGGCGGCCGCTGTATCAAATTTTGAAGATTCGAAGTATCAAATTATCCTACGACATATACAACTCGTTAACAGCGCGCGTACAGTCGCACATGCGTACAATTTGAACCACAGACATTGTGTGGACTCGGCAACAAAACTACCCGACGCTTTTTTATCACAGTTCTTTTTTTTTGTTTGTTCATGATAGTGTTGACTTTTTCACCGAAAAAGTTCCAAAAAACTGTATACGTCATATTACTACTTGAACTTTTAACCAAAATCACTCATTGGCTTTAAATGTGTGTACAGCTGAAAATTTCATCCGTATTTGAGCTCACAGGTTTTATACCACACGTCAACTTTAAAGCAGCTATAATAGGTAATAAGTAGGGTTAAGTATTCAAATTTTATGCTTAAACGTTCCAGTTTTCTACCATCTACGTGCACCAGCTACTCGATAGCCGTTCGGTAACCATCACTGTCTATAGAACGTGACTTTTTCCTTGGGAAGACAAAAGCAGCCCCCGATGCATTTTTCACCGGAATAGATTTTACGCGAGGAAAAATTGCAAATTTCTACAGCGCACCGACACGCGCGGTGGTACCTACCGTGACTTGAGGAATATTCGATAGTTGATTGCTGCGCTCATTTTATAGCATGTGAGATTGCGATCGCTTATTGCAGCTTACGATTTATATGACATGTTCATATTCTTTTTGGTTTTCAGATTGGAAGTGTTTAAAATAAATATGGTGAATGTTGTCGTGAAGCATTAAGTCTTTGTTCTTTTTGGACACATCACGATTTATAGTCTTATCCAATGTACTATAAGATATACTTTTTAAACAAATTTATTTAAATTTTCAAGATATGATTTACATCACTTATAGACGGTTAGCTAACCGTCTTAAAATAATCATTTTATCCAGTATATTTAAATATATATATATATCGGGATCACTTCTTTTCGCATAATGTTTTTTTTCCTAATATACTTTGGCATAACTATTTTGGTATACTGTTTGATATACTCTATATAAATGATAAATGATTTAATTTCTGTAAGTAGGTTTGTACAAACACTTTTACACGTCAAACATATATTTCTTAAACTAGATGGGGCCGGCGTTTCCTATCTGACTAGGGGAGCACGGGGCTGAAAGTTCCCGGGGTAAGTTGTTCCGATACGAATAGACACGAGAGGAAAATAGATAGTAATACGCGTGAAGTTCGTTACGAAAGGCCACGATGTTGCGCTACTACGCGCCTACTCTGAGAAGAAAGGCCGAAACAAACTCAGAGGTCACAGTCTCTTTTAAAGTCCAGACAAAATCTTGGTCAGATCATGTGAAGGCTATGTAGATCGGTATCTAAAATGGTATTTTGAGGAAAGAACCATACAGTTTGATTGGACCTGTCCAGTCAGTGCACGCAGTTGGAAGGAAGAAAGAGGGTCACCGAAACAAACTCAGAAGTTAGAGTTTCTTTATAATTCCATATAATAACATTGTATTGGTCAGTTCATACGAGGACCATGTAGGTTAATGTCTGAGGTGGTATCTTGAGGAAAGCACCGCACAGGTTTGAGTGAGCCTGTCCAGAGAGTGCAAGCATGTGTCAGCAATCGTGCAGCTCAACTAAGAATATATAATAAATACTACGCCGTACTTTAATAATACTTCGCTATCATTGTTTTTCGCATACAGTTTATGTTGACATAATTATGTTGTAGGCTATATATAATTAAATTCTAATAATTATATTTGTTTTGGCATAATTTTAATTCGCATAACGTTACTAGTCGTAATGACTATTAGCATTATAGTATCTATTAAGGCATAAAACTTTTCAGGAATAACTGAAACTAATTTTAGTTATTTTTGCTTGGCAAATGAGACAAATTGGAAGGTGAGGTTATAGTTTCAAAATCGGCTATAATTTCAATGGTGTTCTGTCAGTTAACCAAAAATCAATTTACAAATGTTTACTTGACAAGCAAAGATTAGCAAACACTTTTTTTAATAACGTATTATTTGCCAAACAATTCATTTTTTTTTAAATTTTATCTCGTAAAACGTTTTTATTAAAATTGATATGCCAGAAACGTTTTCGTCTAATAGAAAAAAATAGATTAATTTTAGTAGGCTACCCGGAACAAGAAAATGGTTAGGTTGGGTTAAAACTACGACCCCTACGCACGAGCTAAGTGAGCGAAGCGAGCGGTGCCACGGTAGCGGCCGGCGGCGGCGGCGGGTGACAAACACGACTAGATAAAAAAAAGAATAACGTAGGTTTAAAGAACTTCAGTACTTGTTCAAGTAATTATTTGACCCAAATGGAAATTGCAACCATGTAGGATTATTTGTAGTTCAATATAATTATGCAAAACATTATCGTCATGATCACTTTGTGATAAAAATATATTTAGGTTAAACATGATTTTTCCAAAAGAATCTAAATATTATATGAAAAATGTATAAATGATAAAATATCATCCGACACATTTATAAAGAGAAGCATTTGCCAAATAAATGTTTGTAAAATATAGCATTTGCGGATTTGTGTTGTAGGTATATGTTAGTTTTATGAAATTCACAACAAATTCAAACAAAACAACAAACAAAAAAAAACAAATTCTTTTTTATATTTCTAAGTGTTAGAAAAATAAAAAAGAATTTGTTCTACCTAGAATGTAAAGTGCCTACAAGTTTCATTAGAGCAATATTGTATGAAAATGTGTATTAGTGTCTAACATTTTAGAAGTTAATTGTGCGGATTTGTTATGCCTTTTTTTTTTTTTTTTGAGGATGGGAAATCATCAAATGACCCCTCCCGCTCTGGGTGGAGTGGAAGGGAGTGTCAGACTCTTACTGACTAAAACCCACCCGTGTTCCTTCCTTGGCCCTTTATGTTCCGGGTCAGCGGTACCCCTTTCGGATGATCCCGCTTTCCCGGCAGGCTTGGGCCCTAGTGGGCCCCCTCTTCGATGCTGACATCTCTTTGAGGCGCGCGTGGAACACGTACGCGCCGTCCAGCACGGGCCTGGTCCTGATCGGACGGTGAGCTACCCATTACTCACCGCCCGCAGGCCCGCGCCTACGGTGGCCGGGAGTCGTCACGCGGCTCCCGACGCCCGGAGCGTCCACCGCGGCGGCTTGGACGGGAGACTCTCTCCCTCTCCCGTCCCGCCACCTCCTTCGCTAGCATGACTGCTTCGCAGAAGGAGGCGACTGCCTCCCACTCCCCCTCGCCCCAGACCATGGCTTGAACCAGGGCTGGGCGTGAGAGGTCGCCGCCGCTGCCGATCGCCTCTACGAGGACACGGCGCGGCGGCGGTGCTCCGCCTATGCAGGGCAGGCCCCCACCGTATGCTCCACCGTGTCCTCGGGGCGATATTTGTTATGCCTTGAATTATGTTTAAATATAATTATGCGTAAATAAATGTATGCTTAAACATTATTACGATTTGAGAAATTATGCTTAAAAATATGCATAATACTGTTATGTGTTAATATAATTAGGATAAACAAAAGTATGCCATGTTATATTATGTCTTAAAATTTTATGCAAATTGATAGGGAACCAAATAAAACATTGATCAGGCAGGGGACAAAACCCGTCCATAGTTTTTGGTAACCAGTCGACTTTAGCCACTCAAACCCATAGTCTAATTTATTTTTCTTTATCGTGCTATACCCCTGCACCAACCAACCAGGGGTTGTCCTTGGGTGCACTAGCACATTGCATACAGGGATAATCGTCCGTTGGTGCTGCATTTAATTTAAATTTGTTTAAGGGCCCTCTGCGAGTTGATTTTAGCTCCTCGTACGCCTTTCCAAAGAACCGGGACCCCATGGTCCCGAGATATGTAAAAATAATATTAATATGTACAATAACAAAGGGAGGGGAAAGAATCAAATAAAAACATTCATCCGCATGGCTGTCAACGGTATTTTTGTACATAACGAAAATTGGTATTACTGTAAACTGTTAAAACAGCTTTGTTACCTAATCTTATTATACCAGAGGCTAAACCAATCTCAGCTTTCTAGAAAATCTTTTTTGTTGATTGAACCCCAGGTATTTTTTTATTGTACAAAAAAAGATTATCTTTAACAGCCGAAAACAGATTGCTATTCTGCCTAATCCAATGTAAAAGCCTTGGCCTATATCGAAGATAAACGCTGAGCGAAATGGGTCTAGAATTACCGGGTAGGTACTTACTATCGCAAAATAAACAGGTGCCTCCATATACCTACACATTTAGTTTGTTAATAGTTTTAGTTAAGTTAGGATATTGTATGGAACGGTTATATTGATGAATCAATTTGGTATAAGTTTTTATGTACATTTTTATTTACTTATGAATTAAAAAAACCAGGTGCCTGCAGAAGGTCTGAAGGCCAATTCCCGTAGTTAAAAAACGTTCAAAATCAAGTCGAAATCTCAACAACAGTCAAATTTCAAAAATGTAGGTAAACGCTATACAATTTTTGACAGATTGAGACTGAGATTGGAATGCGAACGTTCTTAAATGTACAGGAATTGCCCCTCAGCTGTATACAACTAGCAAAAACACACGTACACATATGTAGATACTGCTCACGAGCAGGGAGTACACAGTTTGAAATTGAGAGTGCAACTGTTTTTGTTCTTTCTATAGCGTAGAATCACAAAACAGATGATACAGAATACAATAAATAACATGACGCCTGTAACCCTTCAAGGGTTAGACAAAAGTGTACCATCGGCAGAGAACCAAAGTTGTCGACATAGCTCACTGAATAAGCAAGCTGAAGTGGCAATGGGCCGGCCACATTAGCCGTAGAACCGATGACCGTTGGGGTAAACGTGTTCTTGAGTGGAGAACGCGAATCGGCAAACATAAGGTAGAACGCCTTCAGGCTAGGTGGAGCAACGATCTTTGCAGGGTGGCTGGTAGCAGCTGTATGAGAGTTGCCGAGAATTGAGCTGTATGGTGTGCAATTGGAGAGGCAGTAGTGGCCTGCTGTAGGCAGATGATGATAATGTTGTACCATCTATAGGCCAACCGCTTAAATGAGACGTTGTCTGAGGTAGCTGCGCGGTGCGGGAGAGGTGACATTGTCACAAGTTGACGAATCACTGAGCTCTCGCATCACATTACCACAACCCTCCCCCACGCGTATTTACGTTTCCGTGTGTAATAGGAGGCAGTACTGCCTTGAAACACGCACGGGCTTGTTACGTTACCATTCCAAATCAGTGTTCAATTTAAGGCACGCGTCCTCCAATCGCACACGGGTTTGCAACGCAAACTGTTCTTCCAAACACGTGTTCAATTCGATGCAGGGAACTTAGACCTAGGCTAAGTTGGCGCGTAAACTTCACCGCTCGCGTCTCGCCACTTCGCCAGTCGCATTTGTTTGTTTTTCCACTGTGCAGCGTTTGAGATTAGTGTGGTTTCAAATAATGAAATTCTACTACTAATTAGAATACGGAACTTAATCTTGTGATGGTGTTGTAAGTATAATTACAAGCAAAGTGTAATTATTATACCATTAAAACATTTTGAGGTTATGTTTGTAGTGTGCTTTCGATTAATATGGAACTATTCAAAAACATACTTAGTCGCATTGTGAACTATTTTGAAGTCGTAAAATATGATGGTGATGATGTTTTACCAATAAAAGTCGATGCTCTTTATCTTGTGAAGGTGATAGCGACAAAAAGTGTAATTATTTCGTTAAAAAAGATTCGGAGTCAACTCAAACAGATTGGATTATGTTGAGACGATATTCGCAGCAGATACGATATGATATCAGAAAAATATTTATTTGTAATCTTTCGGAAAGGAACAAAACCAAAGATAAAAAGAAAGGTGTGGTTAGAAACTATATTTGTAAAGCAAATATTAGGACACAATTTTTAAAAGTAATTATGAGTAAGATAAAAAAAATCACCAATAATGAAACGGGGATTGAATGTTCTAATAGAGATAAACTATAATAATTCAAACCGAGTCAATGTCGCCCAAGCATTGAGCCTACTGCGTTGCTCCAAAGACACGATATAGCAATTTGAATCGTATTTTGAAGGTGGGATGACAGCTGCAGCAGTATTGTATCATGAAATAGCTATTTTATTTATTTATTTATTTTATTTTTATTTCTTCAGGACAACAAACAATTGCGTAATAATGCTTAATACTAGTACAGATAGATTATAGAACATTTAGGTAATAACGCCACCAGCACCGTTATCCACATAATAATACAAAAAAAAAACTTAATTAGATACGAGCAAGCTTAAGCAAACAAAAGATTCACTGTTATATTGTCTTTACTTTTTTAAAAGGTGAGAAAAACTTTAAACAACCAACTTCGAAACTATCATTGAATAATGGGAGAATAATGCTTACATTACTTTTTTTAATGTGCAAAAAAATCCACGCGATCGCGAAATTACTCATCTGTATGAAAAATGGCGCCATCGAACCCACCGGACGCGAGCCATCGGTGATATAATTGAAGTTTTAAAGCGAAAGAAGATTGAGTGGTCTAAGATAAATATAGAGATATTTTTCAAAGAAGAACCAACTGTTTGTGTTATATTAACACCTATTATGCAAAGAGTGTTCATGGTTGGTTTGGCTGGTGAACCGGTGTTCAAGCAAGTACCTGTGTAACATTTATCTTTGCTGCAACGAAAATTGGTTCTTTACCTATTGTTGTCATCTTACACACAAGTCAATCTCGAGAAAATTCACAGGACACTTGCCAGAAGGTTTTTCAACCAAAAATCTTTGACTGATGACAGCAGCGCAAAAAATAATGCCTTACGAACAGTACTTCCAAACAGCAGATGACTTCTTTGCATATTTCATGTAAATCAAGCTCTTTAGGGTTGGTTGTGGCAAAGTGAACATGACGTTATTAAAGAAAATCGGCAATCAGTTACGAAGAAATTTTGTACTGTAAGTAATGTATGCCAATACAATGCAAGAAGCCGATATTAGAATGTCGGATTTATCAAATAGAGAGAAAATTAAGAAAAATAAAAAACTTGAAAAACATTTCACAAAATGGGGACGGCGTGAAGAGTGGTGTTTAGCATATCGTTGTGATATTCTAACACGAGGGAATAACACAAACAATAACTGTGAATCCTCAATAAGAATCTTTAAAGACGTAGTACTCCAGTGGTGTAAAGTTTTCAATATGTGCGCGTTAGTGGACTTTATCGCGAATACCTTTGCGTCATATCACAAGAAAAGGTTGATTCAGTTTGCTATTGGGAGAGCAAGAAATCTTACGTTAGCATATGAAAAATTTTGCTAAGCAAATAGCAGTATTAAAGATATTGTAAACATGGATGCAAATACCTACTTCGTGAAAGAAAACACTTGATGTGACATGGCAACATGTGACTGTCTGTATGGAGCTGGGAGCCGATTTTGTAAACATCTCTGTGGTGTAGAAGAAAACATGGGACTGTGCTTACCACACATCGCTACATTTGAATGACTCTGTTCGCCAACAATTTGCAAAATTCGCTCTGGGTGACCAGTTTTCACCGTCATTCTTTGAAAATATTACTGGTGAATCAAGGAAAAATAATGAAAACAGTCAAACTAACTCTATTACAATAAATGGTGAGGGTCGAGACACTTTTCAACTTCCTATAAATCGAGCGGAAAACAGTGTAACTATCAGCAATGAAAATAATGATAATGCTGTTCAAAATGTTAAAGCCCAGTGGCAAAGAATTAGTGGAATATTGGAAAAGGAAACATTCTTAAAAAGTTTGGATCTGATTTATAGAAGCTACAAACTCCATCGAGTATAATATCATTTATTGTAGAAAAACATGTCCGACGAAGATCTCGAAAGACTTTTGTACCACCAACATCGATCGCTCGCCGCAAAGAAAGAGGTCTACCATGCAGTAGAAGGATTTCATCAGGACGACCATCTAAGTCAGAAACTATAAAAATAAAACGTATTCTCAATATTGCATCAAATATTAATGATAATGAGCTTCCTGCCAAAAAACATTGATTTTATAAAATTACGTCAATATTATTTTTTCATGTATCTACAGTCTGTCAAGAAAGTCATGAAAATAATGTTTTGGGAACTACTGCTTTTCCTAATACTGGCCACACTGAATAATTGTCAAACTGAGTACCTCAGCTGTCACATCGTAGCTTTGTGGTTGATATTCTTTATTATTATTGTGCTATTTCGAGTTTTTTTAATCGTGTGACCGTATAGAGATCAAAAATGAATCGGAATGTTTATAAGAGCGGTGCGAGATAAATAATATTTACAGTTTTTCAAGAGTGTATGGCCGAATTTCAAGCTGGGACGAGTAAAGACGATGTTTACGGTCGAACAGCAAAGTTAACCGGTACGTAAATGTATTTTAATGTTAAACACAATAAAGGAAATATAATCTCTTAACAATGTTCTGTTTTTAAGTTTAATTTATCTATTTTTATCATTGTTTATAATTCGTTGAGGTTATGAAATTACCTACGATTTATTATACTACCACTCGACGGTTTTGATCCTTTTGTGTTATTTATTTAGATGTGTGTATGGTATTTGTTACGAGTATTTAACATGTCTTTATTGATTTCAGGTTTTTCTGAAAGCACAATTCGGCGCATAGTGGACGAAGGCATGAAGAATGGAGGTAAATTTGTAACACCTGGAAAATACACGAAAGGCCGACCTACAAAACACATCGATGATTTCGACCAATTGGACTATTTGACAATTTCGACTATTTGGACCAATATAATTAGGCAGGAGTTCGGATTTATTTCGAATTATGCAGGAGATTTGGATTCGGATTAATAAAGAATATCTAATAAACTCGCATTTTTTTTTGGCAGTTGAGTTGTTATTGATATTCCACTAGCGTCATGTTGAAACGGCAGCGCAGAGAGGCAAACCATCGAGTTTTGCACTTTGTGGTAAATAATGTCAGTAGCTGACAAGACGAAAACAAGACTTGGTCAAAACAAATTTTAATAAAATCAGGTAATAAACATCACAAACAAACTACAGAATACATAACCATTAGGCACCAGTGTTGTTCACCATTACCTATTAAAGCCAAAACTTTTTTTTTGCTCCCTGAGTGTCAGATAGATCTGTCAGATAATACACAATACACATGACAGTAAAGGGACCATAATAATAAATTAATAATTATCAACTATTGAAAAAAAAAGCGAGTATCAAAACCTTTCAGTCGAAAATTGCAGGGATACCATTTGTCCTAATAAAAAATGAAAGACTTGGTTTGAATTTTCTTGCACATTCATCAAACACAAAAATGCCCCCGAACAAACACGGATTTGTGGCACTTAGTCAAGGCGCATCCTCCTTGCAAACCCGTGCGCGATTAGAGGAATAAGTTCCATGCATCGCCTTGAACACGTGATTGTAAGAACAGTTTGCGTTGCAAAACCGTGCGCGATTGTAGGATGCGTGCTTAAAATTGAACACGGATTTGGAAAGAGTGTTAGCGTAACAAACCCGTGCGTGTTTCAAGGCAGTACTGCCTCCTATTGCACACGGAAACGTAAATACGCCTCCCGCACAGTGTAGATACCTCAGACAACGTCTCAGTTATGCGGTTGGTCTATATTAGGAAATACCAGTGAGTGTTCCACTGGGGGTCCCAGAGTTCCTCTGAGCAGCCGGTGCGTCAATTTGGTTGGAGTAGGACTTCTCTAGGCAAAGGTTATCTAATAATCTATTCATAGCTTTTTACCTGATCGTGTAATCTAGTCCTAGTTGAATAATAAATATTATTATTATTTCAACAAAAAAAAAAGGTGGGCGGCGTTCATACAGGTTGGTATATAATTCAGTGACTGACCAAGATGTGTATATATTTTTATCAATTATTTATCTGATTCTACAGGGAGTAAAAAGACCCATCACGAAGCCGTCATTCCGCATTCAGATGTCAAACTAAGTAACTTTGCGCAAAAAATACTGGCTGGGAAAATATATATATTTTTCGTGTGTAAATTCGCTGTTTACGCAATGTAACGCACGCAAAACATTGTGCATGCAACGGTACAGGGGTCGTGGGAGTATTTAATGGTATGTACGTAACATAGTAACATAATCTATTTCTCAATTCAAATATCGAGTAAAAGCTTAGAGCATTAATGCTCTAAGAGTAAAAGAGTACCTTTCCTCTTAACTGTGAGAATTTATAATATATTTATTTATTTTAGCATTATGTATTTATTTAAGTATAGGTAAATTTTTTGCATTATACGGTAGGTACGGTACGGTGGTTGCGTAGGTAGGTATATTTAAAATTCTAGTTTAAGACATCACAAAACCAAATTCTTCTCTTCTTGTTCTCACACACTATTGTCTACATTTCTTCTTCATTTCTCCTTTCGCAGCTCTGCTGGAAGAAATTTCTTAAGAAATAAGCAGTAACTTTGTACTCAATACTATTATGTCGTATCTGTATCTATTTTACTGTGTGTACATATATAATAAACTAAATAAATAAACATAATAATGACATTTAAAACTTGTTTTCGTAAAATCAAGTAAAAAATTGTTGGAACTTTGACCTTCAATATCTCCATTAAGCAGAAGGTTCCAGGTACGGTCGAAAACGAACAAAAAAAACAACCATAATAACGGGAAGTACAAGCGACTATTGGCTTCGTTGAGAGTATTTGTATACCCGTTATTATTAAATTAAGAAAATAAACATACAGCGTGAATGCAATAATATTTTTATAAAGTATATATTTTACTTAGTCAAATATAAATATTCAGATCTTAAATAGATCGTCGAGTCAGTTATTTGAAATTTAACCCTGTATACATACCGGTCTGTATTTGCTCATAGACGTGTTTGTATGAAAGCGGCGTCATCAGAGAATATTGTATGTAAGTACATATAAACGTTACGAGTATACGCGACTGTAAGCTTTTGAGTATACTCCGGTTTTTTCACATGAAAATCGATTGTCCAAAATAATTTTGTTTATGGTGAAGTCATACGTTATCTCTTTCATTTTCTTTTTAGCGTATTGCAAAGCAAACGCATTTGCTTCAAAATAAAGCATCAGGAAGACATCGCTTGAAATTTTTAATTTCATTCAACAGTTTTTCGACGTCAATAATTATAGATACAACTCATACAGGATAACATGTCTTGTAATCGTGTAATTGAAGTCAGACAGATAGATCCAGAATCAGAATCTTTATTTGTAAACATAGGTAGATTTATACAGTGTGAGAGATGTTACAACAATGATAGTTATAGGTTCTCTATGCTTTGCCATTAGGCGTACAAATATTATTATCAATTTCAATTCAATTTAAATTAATTAAGTATAATAACCTTTGATGATTATTATAAACTATAGAAAGAACTAGAGTAATGAATCAATATTTTTTTCCATAATGCTCACAATAATAAAGTTAAGAATGCATAGGTATAGATCCGATGTTAAGTTAAAAAAAAATAAGAATGTCATAACAGATCAGGTGACTTTATGATTAAGAAGAGAAATTATATAATTGTCATCCAGTAATATATACACAGATATTTCATGATTGGTTGAATTGATATTACAGATCTCTGTGGCAGCTCAACAATCAATTAACACGCCATAACACTGCGCACATCAGAACGACAGCATATCGTTCACGCGATAATTATAATTAAAATTAAATTAATTCCGCGGAAACATTTTCCGATAATCTCGCGTTGAACCATAAAACGATTTTAAAGCGCAATTTCGACTCAACTCATTTGCAACGAGTGTTCAGTAAAGTTCAATGTGGTAAGAATGAATACGTCGACAACTCGTGAAGGTGTTTAAAGAGCTATGGTGGTTCACAAAGAGAAATTTCTCTCGGTCCACATTAGCAGCGGTTTCCTGGAGCATCGAATAAATGTGGGCAATTTGCGAGAACGTTTATCACCTAAAGAAAAGTTCTGGCGACGTCTGTAACTGCCGTAATACCGCGCCAAAATTCGAGGGTTAATCACGCTGGCCATATATCAACGCTATATTTAATACGTGCAACTTTGTTTGGGACTTAGTTCACACCCGTCCGCAGGCTATTGTGTGATGTTTTTAGAGCCGCTAGATATTATTTTGAGATCGCCATTGTTTGGAATAAATTATGGCCACTAGGCACACATAAATTTGAAATTTCGAGCGGTCTGTTAAAATATTTTGTATTGGATATCGTTTCATCATGCTTGTTTTGATGTATAGCCCTCAATTATGGTTTGAACCCTCGAACATTTCTGTAGCACTACTGTCAACATATGTCACAAGTGGACAGACACAGGGGCAAATTGGAATCGTGAAATATCACAGAGATGATAAAATGAGATCATAAGGCAGCGAAGACAACAATATAACGGTATTCAGGAAAAAAGTTAAGATAAGCAAAACGACCCATCTCGGTTTTGTTTGTTATAATCACACTTTACCTACATAGCACATCTAAAACATTAACTAAGGAACAAGTCCGGTTTTCAGGCAACACTAACTTGACGAACTCTAAATTCAGCTTTAAATTCAAGAAACAGAGCACTCAAGTTGCGTAGTCCCCAGTACTATGTTGCGGCTGGTTGGGTTAAGTGTTCCAGGGTTAACTTGGGTTACAAGTTTGAAAGGTGATTAAACAAGAAGCATCAACATGTTTGTTGGTAAACTGTGTACATCAGTCGTTTTTATTACGTACTGAGTGGACGTCGAGCGGTCAAAGTGCTACTATATCTACTGGCGTGGGACTGTGTGCTACTTTATGTTCGGGTCTGTCTCTAAGTTTAGATAGTTTCAAGTAGAATGAAGCAGACGCTTTTGAAGGTAACAGTAAGCAAGTAATAAGAGTTAGAGCTTTTTAAATTGCCATAAAAATCTATATCTATATTGTTATATCTATCTATATTGCATCGCCTGCTTAGGCACGGGCATAAAGACCGATCTGCAGGACGACACTGGTTAAAAAATCTTTAGTTTCTATAAGCTCTTACAAGATAACATTTCTTGGATGTAAGTGTATCGCAATTATATCGCATATTTTTAGAGATATAATTTTACTATTTTCGCCTGTATATAATCATCGCGACGGTGTTACTGATATATAGTTTGTAATTTCCATCCATTTCTTCTGCTAACCATTTCCTTTTAACAATTTTGTCATAAATCCTTTGAAAGGAAAGATATTCTATTATTTTAACCTTCATAATAAATACTATAACACTCACACTTGGCCCAAACATGAGTTGTACCTACTTTTGTATAGGCAATACAATACAAATATAAGACGTCTATTCCTCACCAGAATGCTAAAATATTGTTTAGTCTTACAATAGAGTAGAATCGCTGCCAGTATGTACTTTTGTAGTATAACACAGTTGTTGTAAACAGCAACAAGATTCAATAACGTTTCTCATTACCCAGTAATCTTAATAAATTTAGTTATAACTTAATTTAAAGCAACTAAAATAGATGTTTATTACGTATTAATAACGTTAGAGAAATTCCTTTGTGCTTAATTACAGCAGAGTAAACACTCATCTATCGTAATGAATTTGTAGAGAAACGATATTGTACTATTAACGGTTAACTAGAAATATTTCAAGACGCCACTAATCTATATCTTGGAAACGTGGATTTAAGGATGCCGTTTTTGTGGTTGATTTCACAGATCCGTTATATTTATTTCGGAGACAAATCTTGATAAAAACATTTTTTTTCTAACCTTTTCGAGGTTTGTCAATATCTAGATAATGACATAATTGAGATTAGGTGTCGCACAGCGTGTTGACAATATAAAAGATTCTAGATTTCTTACGATTTTTCTTCCATCGTAAATACGGTGTCTTAGATATACTTGGAAGCTATAGTATGATATGGAGAAAGTCACATTGGTACGTGTAATGAATCCCCAAGAAGATGGCGTCTGCAAAACTTCGGGCCATCAGGATTCTCAAAGGCATCAATGAAATCAAATATTAACTGAATTCTTTCCAAAGTAATCCAATTATTTTTTACCTGTAATCATAATTTTCCTACAGTCGAGAAAAAAACGTGGAAAAAAGCAGTCAATACTGTATAGAGTGCTGACGCTTGTGAAAAATCCAATAAAGCCTTGATTGCCAAAATAGCGAAAATGGTTCTACAGGCAAAAAATGTTTCTATGAGAAAGATGAACACCCCGATTGTGGTCATTTTTGAAATGCTGAGTGCTAATTCAACACCTTATCCTAATAACGGACGAAGAGTATCGAAGAAATTACCTATTAATTAGGTATTGAGTGATAAACTGGTTATCAAGTATCAGATGTCACAAAACTGTTATTCAATCATCATAGGAGTAAAAGTGTTTGTAACCTACCTAAAATTAGGTATTGAGTGAAAAACTGGCGATGAAGTATCAGATGTCACAAAACTGTTATTCAATTATCATAGGAGTAAAAGTGTTTGTAACCTACCTAAACTTTGTTCAGTACCGTAAGACTGATTCAAGCTACCGATATGAAGCTTAAATCGACAGTGGAAGTATTTATGACCGAGTTACGGAGTACACCCTGACGTTTTGCTGACACTGCGTTCATCTTGGCGCAGCTAGAACGTTTACAATATTTCCTCTGGAAAATCAATTTTCGCCGGTAGAGTGTTACCCGTGAGCTCCAGTCTTCTCATCTGTGAAAAAAGTCACGTATTATGAACGTTGAACGGCTTCTAAAAGAATAATAGCCTTATAGGATAGGTGATTGTGATCACACAACGTTACGTACGCCTATACGTAAACAAGTCGTGTTAACGACAGATAAAATAAAAACCACACCTGTCCAATCGTTATTTCAATCGTTTTCATCTTCGTGTTAATTTGCAGAGATCAACATTTTTTGATTTCCAAAGGGATTTTGATTACGGTTGGACATTCGCAATTATAGGCCCAGTTCTGCAAAGCTCAATAATTATGATGACGTCACTCGTTCCGCGATCCCTTTACGAGCGGATTCGATAGCGGTTTCTCATTTGCGTTATAAAATACAGAGATTTATATGGTGCTATTATTTGGCAATACATTTTAGGCGTCGAAACGTTTTGCGGCGGATACCGTGCACCGATATTTCAAAAATAAATCATCCGTGATTTGAGTTTGATGGTGTTTGAAAAGGGACGTAAACATATAAATTCTGTCGTACACCTACAAGTTCGTTCAGATGAAAAAATGGACGCCAATACGGGCGTGGACATTACGTTGAGCGAAAATATTGATACAAAGTTTGGTTTGCGACAGGCGACTACAAGTTTTGTTATCTGATTAGTTGACTATTAGTTGTGACATCGCCTACATTGTCATGTTTGTCGGACAAGTTTCGTTAGTTTTATTGACACTTATCTGTTGTAATTCAGCTTTTATTGTTAGTGTGATAAAGTAAATTCGTTTTGTTGTTAATCTTGGCCTACATATAATGTTGATTATTTCAGGATAATTAAAGTTGTCTTTGGCTGAAAGCACTTTTATCATCGTATACACACCTAAACACACCTAAAAACACCTTGTTTATTTTGACGATCAAAGATAGTCAGCGACGCGCGACGTTACGTTAGTAAGTTGTAATAATTATAATCGAAAATCACTGAACCGATCCCGATTTAGTTACACTAAAAAAAATACGACATTCATTCTCAAATTGTTTTGGTCAGAAGCAGTGGTTTACATCATTAAAAAACACACATTATATAGGTTTTACTAGCACCATTAATAATTATTAAATTCCGCCCTCTACGTGGTCCTAACGATGGGGAAATTTTAATCGCAAGGACACCACGAGATTACTGTTGGGCCTAACGCATTTAAAGTTCGACCCCTGAATATTATATTAGATCAAAGGGCCCAAATTAAATTCGTGCCCTCACTATTGATAGCATAGGTCTTCCTTATGAATATTATGTATGCATAGATTTGATTATACCGGCTTTGATGTACTTGCACAATTTTGTAATGTATCCTCCGTTTGGAATCAATCAAATCAGCTTTTGTTATTTCGGCTTGGATAAGTAAAAGGATGAAAGGTACATTTCAATTTTAGTGAAAGGTTCATACCAGCGATGATAATGCTCTGCAGCAAAAAAAAATACAACGTTCATAGATAGTTGCAAAAAAAAGCACCAATTTCGCTGTAAAGTGCAATACCTACGCTGTCAAAATGTATGGAACAGCTAATTACAAAAAAAAATACCAATGAAAAATTTCAACGCACGGGTGTTTAAAATCATGTACCGCCTGAATCCATGGTAACAGGCTGTGCGTCCATGTCCCTGCCACCCTGTATAGGTGCTTCTTGTACTAACAACGTGACTTTCTATTTTACCGACACAGTAACTTACGGCAAAGGAAAATATGGGAATGTAGCGGTATCTACATCACCACATGCGAGCTGCGCGTCATACTGACGTCACGCAATCCTGCATCGCGCAAGCAGAGTTTACCAGGCACCCGTCTGGTCGGAGGATCATCCCTTTACCAGGAGGTATGAGCGAACCATACACCCTGTTCCTCGTACCTCTATATTGGTGACCCCGACGTGATGAACAACAATCAACAACCAACAACAACAACCAATCAACGAAAAAATCATCAACTACAACAACTCGACCCACTATCGACCTCCGGTCTCCGGAGGGGAATAATGTAGCGGTATCTACAGCGCTACATGCGAGCTGCGCTTCATACTTACTTCACGAAAATCCTGCATCGCGCAAGCAGAGTTTACCGCGCGACTAGCATTTACACAACTTCCCGACATCAATCGTCGGGCAGGTGCTCACCAGACACGACACTCGTCTGGTCGGAGGATCATCCCTTTACCAGGAGGTATGAGCGGACTTTACTTTTCTTTTTTTTTAAGAAAACCTGGCCATATTGGGCGGAAATGGCTAACATACAGTGAGTTAGCGTAGTGACCGATGCCCGTCATTCAATATCTTACAATTAAAATTATTATACGTAATTACCCTATAGTGAAACCATTATATTTAAATATTATTCGTTAATTCTGACACCAGTCTAATATCTTTCCAATCTAGACTTTTTTTTATTTCATTCGTTTCATACATCACAAGTATGTCTGTTTGCAAATATTTCGATACGGTCCAAACATTGTTAACAATAGTAGGTAATATTTAGGTTAAGCAAACACGAAAATCTCTTGTTTCCGAGAAATCTGTTCGTTATTTATAGTTTACAATGATATGTTTTTTCCAGGAAGGTCGGTGGTGGATATGTGAAGTCAGTGATAAATAAAGCCTCGTTCCAAATGCTCAATAGGCCCTCTAAGGCCATATTATTTTGCGCCAGCTTTACTGAACCATGATACGATCCCAACGGTTGTAATTTCACGTCTGGGATGTTCCTTTTCTCTTTTTGTTTGTAATGTAAATTTTCCTCATTCTATTGAGAACTCTCGGAATCTCTCCTTTTGTATCAATACAATGTCAGACAACAAGAGATTTAATAAAGACGACTGTTTGCCACTTATAATCGTGGAGAATTGAAATTTGTCTGTATCATGCTGAATTAAATAGCACACATTGAGATAATAATATTTGTTTTCGTGGTTATCGTTTCTTTTGTGAGCCGACTGTGATACTTTCAATCAGCGTTTGTTAGATCAAGTGTATCTGTGAGAACAAATCGATTAGGTGTGAAATTGGTCGGAAAATTGATCGGATATTGCGTACCTTGCCTGTGTCTATTGTATAGTTACATGAAGATCGTTTAATAAGATCGTTTAAGTAAATACATAAAGCAAAAATATACTTTTAAAATGATACGAATATTCGTTATGGTCCCAGCGTTTATTGATATTATTCTGTTATTTAATTTTGTAGGAACTGAAGTGAAAAATATTACACCGTTGCCGCCATTATTCAATGAGATGGGATTATTCCAAAGGTTCATAGAGAACTATAACAGAATGTATCCCGATCAGGAAAGTGAACAACAAGGGTTTATTAATTTTGTTAACAATATGGCTGAAGTAAATAAGCTGAATAAGGAACATCCAGGACAAGTAATTGCTTACCAGCTGAACCGATATGCAGATTTGAATCCTGAAGAAATAAAAGAACGTTTTGGAATACAAATAAAACCATGTAAGTTGCTTTTTTATTTGAGTTTATATCTTTAATATTATCTTGTTTGGAGTCATTAAAGATACGCATCAACTGGTAAACTGGTTCCGAGTTTGGTCAAGTTTTCTTGGTACAGAACCCTTAGTACGTGAGTCCGACTCGCACCTCAACGGTTTCTTTTTGTGTTGCTACTATTTCTCTATTACTCAATCATTGCTTTCATATTTCTCTGGACACGAACCTCAAACTTAAACCAGAGGTACCTAATCAAAACACAATCTATTACAAACTGTAGATGATAACATGGAGCATGGAAACAAAGAAGCAATACAGAGGGAACAAAAGCATAAATTTCTAGAAGACATGCATCTTTATGATCTAAACGAAGTTGATGATTTGTATAAAGTCTGGCTGAAAAAATGGGGAAAAGCTAACTTCACCAAAAAAATTGATAATATGTCTCATTATTATAGGTTTGTTAAAACCGTAGTCGAAACAAATAACAAGAAATTTGCGGGCCAAGATGTATCGCTTGGTAAAGACGCCGATGTCGTTCGGGAACCTAATCAATATTTCTATGGCTAATAAAAAAAAAAATGTTTTATTTCAACCCTTTAACTTTTGTAAGAACAGATTTGTGTGAATTTGTTCTTCCAAACATTTTTATGGGAACCTGATTGTTTTTAAGATACAATCACAAATAACTGTTCCACTGACCAGCTGGTTAAGGTGTTATAGCTCAAACAATGTTTCAACGAACGCTCCATTTAATATTTAGTGAACAGAGATCAGGAGGTCTAGCAAGAAATCATAATAGTATGGTCGTTTCTGAGATTATTAAAATCACAGCAAACGTTATTAAATTAAATAAAGATAAATAGTTTTATATAATTTACTACACTATCATATTTAAACGATTGACAGAAACAGAACGATGTTTTAAATTTGTTTAGGTCTGAACGCATTTAGTGCTTTGTCGTGGCCTAAGTAATAAAGATAAGAATTCTGTTACGTATGCTGACTATTCATGCATTTATCTAGCTTTAGTTCTAAATTTAACTCCACTCATCCCAACAACAATAAACAAAATAATATGTTTGAAACTTTAAGTCGTCCTACTATAGCGTAGTATAAAGCATAACAGCACGTTTCACTTTAAGCTGTCTGAAATGGAAACGAGGAAGTAACGTACGATATGTCTGTCTCTATTTTCTCAGTCCGCGGATTTAAAGGAGTATGCGACTGAACACGTTGCCATTCTGCGGACTTTTTAGTGAAACGACGCCGCGTAAACAAAGATTATATTGTTCTGTGTTTTTCTTAGGGAAGACTAATGTTCTAATTGTATGTTGGGCCAACGTTGCTGCTAACTTTCCTTTTATCATCATTATGTGTAACATGTATATAACCCGTCACAACCATGCATAATGAAGCATAAATCTTAATGTTATTGTGAGGTTTAGTTATTTAGTCAGCGGCGGTAGGTGATGTACAGACAGGGATTTTTTTTAAAGCAAATTGAGACCCTACGTCATTTTTCCGTGTTATAGCCATGTCATACAACTGTCAAAGAATGGCAGTTGTGGTTTGAATATATGAACAATTTAAGTTGGTAGTCAATTTGCTTAAAATTTATTTCCCTGATTTTAATAATAATAACCCGACCACCGTATCTCTACGTTGACGTCGTGGTGGGATTTGCGCGCTCTTGAACTCTGGGTCTATGCCAGTAGAGTTTACTTTGCCGAAACAGGTCAAGGGTGAGGAGCCAGACCAAGCAGGGCAGCGTGTGGCAGTAGCAAAACCCCACGGACCCTATCTCCCAGGAGAAGTCTTGATCCTCACCTCTGGCTTGCCTTTATTGGCCAGCTGGAGTGAACACTGACGAGGAACAGAGCTTCCACCTTTTTCTTGCCTTTATTCGCCGGCTTGAATGGAGATTCGCAAGAGCAAACGTGCTCGGAGGAAGGAAGTATTCCAGTAAGATGCTGGTGGGGATCTTCCGTACTTCCGGGATTGTCCTAATAACCGTGGAATACTTCTCCACTCCTCTAGCACCTCAGGAAGTGTTGCCCTTTTGTTGCCTCGTCACTATGTGCTAGCGGCCGTTTTCGGGGGCCCATTATTGAGTTCGCAAATCACCCCCTGCTGTTTTATACGTGTATTACATAACGTTGATCAGGCAGGCGACATAGTCCTTCCATAGTTCTAGGAAACCAATCCACTGTAGCCATCCAAACCCATAGCCCAATATGTTTTGTTCCCAAGTTCTGCAATAGTCCTGCACTTACCGGGGGTTGTCCTTGGGTGCACTTGCATAGTGCATACAGGCATAATCGTCTTAAAATTGTCTAAGGGGTCCGTGCGAGTTGACTTCGGGCCCTCGCACCCCTTCCAAAGGTCCGGGACTCGAGATATTTCAAAGACATTTAAATAATAATATTCATTAATTCAGATAAGTATCCATTAAGTTAATAGTTACATACATTTAGAGTGCGATATTATTTTATAGTTTTACTAGTCTAATTATCACACTATCATGAGACAATAAAAAAGTTTTTTTTTTAATAGATACTTATATTCAAAAAAACAAAACAAATCCCATGCGAAAGCACTAGAGGTTACATTGCATGCAAATATCCCCAGTGCCTTCGTAGTGAACTATCAATACTTTAATAAATTACCCTCAGAATGCTGTCGCCACAGCCACAGCTATTCTGCGTCAGGGAGGCAAATCTCTTGCGTAGGATTGTGAACTAACCGTCCGTATGAGCCTCAGTAAACATTTCTGATGCACTACCGAGCAGGGGCAGCCGCAACAGCACTCTGAAGGCACTATTATATTGCACACTGAGGATGTTATAGGTTCTCCGGGTATACTCAACTGTTTGTTTGTGGTATATAGGTATGTGTTTCGTTACTGGTTCCTAACCAGCTGCATGGTGTGGACTAGGCTCCATGACTCTATAATAAAACAATTGGCTTATTATTATCAGTAAGACAAAATATGGAGACAAAAACTAACGAGAATGAAATGGCTTAAACCAGCCAGTAACAAAATAATTAGTAGCAATAAAATACTAAATTAATTTGGTGGTTTTTCCACCACTGTTTCAAAATCAATAGTATATATTGTATTTCACATAAACCTACATGGGCACTTATGAAACGTCACAGTAGCTAGGTGCAACGTTCCAGTTGGTCGTTTCTTACGGAGAAGGGCCGGAAAGGAATTCCGCGGTAACTCTTTTAAAAATAATTGGCTTTTACAATTAATTCTAATTACAGTGTTATTAGGTATCGAAGGGCAGTGTAGACCAGGTCTATTAAGTACCTGGTACTCGTTGACAGGTCCTGTCAACGAGTACCAGGTACTTAATATGGAAAATAGCAAATGTTCTACATAACTAGTTCTCACATTCACAAATATAAAATAATCTAAATATAACATTATTATTATTTCGTTTATTTGTTTTCTTACATATAAATAAATGTTTAAATATTTTTATAAAAAACATTAATTATTTATATATATATATATATATAATAATTATTATTATTTTATTTCATAAGTCAAATTACACTGAACCATGGTTAGTAACAGGAGCTTAAAACGTATGTTAGTAGGTACATAATTAAAATATAAATAACAATAATATTACATTATAGAATTTATATTCAAATTACAATTCAAATATTAAAATAAAAATATCAATAAAAATCAGAATTAGAATTGGAATCAAAATCAGTTATAACTAAAACATTTTATGTTGCCGTCCCAATTACGATGCGTACCCAAAGCGAGTGCATTGGACACTGAAATTTACCAGAAATTATCCTCAAAATATTATTTCTGCTGCCGCGTAATCTACCCAGCAGCGACGACACCCGAATGCGTCTTATTGCGTAAAAGTCATCCGTACTTTAATAAAATAATTAAAAAAAAACCTATTTAAACCAAATGACCTGATTGACATTACAACCGCGAATAAAGAATTGAAATTAGAATTGTAGGTATATAATGTCAAAAAGTGTTACGTCAAAGAAGTATTTATAAAAAAATAAAAATTAAATAAACCTCGTAATTTTAAAGTTGGGCATTTAAATAAGTAGTCCGTTAGGCAACTTTTTATTATTAAGTGGGTACCTATGTATGTACTTACTTATCAAATTTATTGCAATTCCACTATCCCTATGTATCCGCATACCGCAACAGTGCTGAGGAAAAAATACATTAAAAACGGTTCCATAGGTATTAAAGCTAGGGCCAAAGCATTAAGGGATTTGGCGACGTTAAAATCGCATAAAAGTGACATTAAATTTTTAAGTGTCGGGATGCTGTAAAACCCAGTCTAGGTCAACGTCTGGTTGGTGAAATCTGTAACGTAAAACCTTGAAATTAAATGCCACGAGTAACATCAGTTATCTATCACATTTTAGGTACTAGGTAGGTACTATCGAGGAAGTTCATATCTATGCACCTTTAGGACTATTTTTCCCTGTAGCGCTCGGGCGCTAACAGTAACTTACGTAAAACAGATGCGGTCATCGTGTTCACGGGATTTTGTTCTAAAACTGCTTAGATATGAACTCTCTCGATAGTACCTAGACACTATAAAGGGTGGCATGGACATAGACCACAGGACAGCACAAGGACAAGCTAGTAAAGTGCTACTAACATAGTTTACTTTTATACAAGGTGGAGACGACCATACGACAATAAATTAAACTGCGTATATCTAATGATGTTCCCAGCCTGCATACAAAAATTCAATCAATTAAATCCAATAGTTTAGTCACTATAGCTAGTCAAAGATTGGCACAACCCATAGTCAGCCCATCACTACTATTTAGTTTGTTTGAAAAAATCACTTTTGTTATCTCGGTGTTAGGATTAATTTGATAGTTTCAAAATACTCCTATGCATTATTCTCCTATGTATCGCCAGTGTTTTCATTTATTGTCGTATTATTGTCTCCACATTGTATAAGTACTTAATATAATAATATGTAAGTTTGTAAGGTCTTTGGGCCATTGTAGCCTGAAATAAATGTTTTATTATTATTATTATCGACGCGCAACCTGTTCCTATGAATTTATGTACCCCACGCTGTATATATACATATACAGGGTGTTTGGTTGGGAGCTGTACATACGCCTAGGGTAGAAACTAGGGATAGTCTGCTACCTACCCCCGCCCATTATATTGACCTTGGCCTCAAGGTTTTTTTTTAATTTATTTTTATTTTTTATTTGACTTTTTTGTGATTTTTTGACTAAAACTACCTGTAGCTCAAAATCTATCCATGGGACCGGTCGGCTAATGGTCTTGTTTTAATCGTTAGAGTCTTAGGGTCCTGCAAAAAATTATTTTACACCAGAAAATTGTGGAGAAGAAAAGTTATGGGGCCTGAAGTACCGTAGTAAGGTAAAGAAATAATTTTAAGGTAAGGTAGTAAGGTAAAAAAAACCTTGAGGCCAAGGTCAATATAATGGGCGGGGGTAGGTAGCAGACTATCCCTAGTTTCTACCCTAGGCGTATGTACAGCTCCCTACCAAACACCCTGTATATCAAAATAGGTACTTATCTAATATTTTTGAGCCCATAATATCATGACTATTTGCTGCTGTCAGTAATTACATGGCTTCACGTACAAAGGGAAGAAAACTTTTTTTAACTAACTTTTAACTTTTGTTTAGTTAATAATTAACATCAAAAACACGGAGATAGTTACTAACGTAGGCATGCTATGAATATCTGTTAAACTAATAAAGTATAATTGTATTGTCATCTTTCACGAAAAAAATCAAGAGCAGATTGTACACAAACTGAAAGTTGTCACGCCTCTTGTGGACATTTAGAATTCAGCTGTCCTAGTAAATAAACAAGGCGTGAATTCAGAGCGTGAAGCGACGTGTAGATATCAAAGCAAAAAATATGAAACCGTCATTACAGTTAGGGATACACAGTCAGTGTTCCGCATGACATGAATGGAAACCTTGTACCAAAAATAGGGGTTTGGAATACTCCGGAAAATTAATTGTTTATCGAATTGACACACCACGTCAATTTGCCATGTTATATAATTTCATACAGCTGTCAAAGAATGACAGTTGGGATTTGAATATACGGACAATTTAAGTTGGTAGTCAATTTGATATAAAATTAATTTCCCTAACTTTACAATAAACAGCAGAAGTAACCAAAATGGAAGTTCACGGAATTTAAAATAACCTTTTGTTTGTAGGACTTCAGAGTATTATCATCCTGAGGTATACTGAATAATCATCGATAATTTCAAATCAATCGTCAAACTTTGGAAATTTGTTCAACCTAAAATTTTTTAGATAATTCATATTTATGAAAATTATTAGGTGGAACAAATTTTCAAAGACGATTCAGAAGATTCAGTAAATATATCATTCCTACAGTCGTGAATCGCATTTTGATTAACAAACGACGTAAAACGGAGCTGCAATTTGCAAAAAAAAAAAAACTAAGAAAATTTGAATTTAGCGGGCTACAACTGAGGATTCACCTTAATACAAAGCGACAATAAGCCATTTGCATCTCTGTATTTACCTTTTCACTGTAGGACAGAAATATTAAGTCTCCAATCAAATCTCGTACGTTCGTATTACTTTTATTACGGGCTTTAGCACACTTCCGCTGCAAATATAATGATGGAAAACCGCCGAAACGAATTCCGCTTAGAAACATTACTATATTATTATGTCGTGATTCGAGTAGGTAGTTGAACATCATGAAAATCTGTTGAATTATTGCAATCGAAGCAAATTGTCGTCGCTTTCGACTTAGTTAATACAGTATAGGTCTACTTCGAGCCTCTTGAATTAGTTTTTCTTTAAAAACAACATACATTATACAAAAAAAAAAAAAAAAACGGTTGTCTGTAAAGTAGGTTTACTGACGATAGTTGAACGTGACAACGTCATAAAAAAATACTGATGGAATGGTTGCATTTTTCAAATGAAAATTTTAATTTTATTTGTTTGATTGATATTTTGTATGGATATAGAGAAGGAGGTAAATGGAAATCACAATTGAATTGATCAAGTTACATTTATTTGTACACATAAATATAATTATGTAAATTTTTACCTTTATCGCCGCAATTATCGTTGCTATAAACAATTGACACCACATTCACTTTTCACTGCACTTCATACTTGACGAAAACATGTAAATGTATTATTGTATAGCAGCTGTCCACGCGGACGCATCTTTCACTCAAGTAGGAGAGAGACAGATGTCGAACGCTGCCGAACGCCGAGGCCGATTATGCCTCTTTGTCGCTCGTTCCGCGCTCTCGCTTGCACTTCAAGCCTTAAATGGAACGCCTCAGAGCGAGGTAACGCCGCATGAGTCATGTTTTTTCGTGCGTGCAGCCGGCTCCACCGAATTATAAGACGTTGTCACGTCAAAATGTTTTGCTTTCTAAGCTTGTCGACTGCCACAGATCCGTGGGAGGTGTAACTGCCTAACTGGTTTCCGAGAGGATCGGCAAAATGACGCGCGAAAAAGATATAATCATAATCAAATCTGTACGTTAAAACAGGCGGTTTCGCTTCTGTTTCGCTTGTCGTACCTACAACGGACGAATCATGGCGGAACTACTGCGGTTTCGCTGCTATGGTTTTGCAGCGGAGATGTGATATCCGCCTTACCCAAAATTATATTATTATTGGAAAAAAGGTTACGGTAACCAACTTATTCACAGAAATTGAATTGCGAAAAGTGGGTGTATGATGGGTACACCTCTGTCTAACCCTTTGGGGGAACAAGGTGTGATGTTATGTTATGTTATTAATTTTATTTAACCATTTATGTACACAGATATATGAATTAGGTATAAATAAAACGAACTAGCGAAGCGCCCATGCTTCGAACGGGTGCAATGACGGCATGTCAAAACATCGTGATATCTGCGCTATACAAGCCGAGCGCTCGATGGGATTTCCGTTCCGTAACGTACCTTCTATACAAACTTTCGCCTCTTAATTAAACAATAAAGAAAGAACAATAATTTATTTAAGACACGCATAGGAAATACAAACCACAAAAAAAGAACATTAAATCTAACAAAATCATGAAAACAATAAAAGAAGAACACATACTTTTAAAACTAACAAAATAGTGAAAACAACAAAAATAAAGAGAAGATCTGTGCGAGGCAAAAAAGTCTCCTATCTCAGCATGATGCTGCGATATTTGAAAAACAAACAAATACTCCAGCTCTAATATTTAATCCCTTTAGCTAGTCCGCTAGGGCCGACGCCTGCCAGGGTTTCGGGAAAGTCCGAGAGGGATACCGTGGCCCCTGGCACAGGCAACTGAAGGAACACGGGTGGGCTTTAGTCAGTAAGAGTCTGACACGCCCTCCCACTCCGCCCAGAGCGGGAGAAGTTATTTGATGACTTCCCAAAAAAAAAAAAAAGACCCGGCGGTTTAGGTTGTGCGCTGTCTTATCAATGAGTGAATGAATTTAAGATTTTATCAAGTAGATACTTAAAAGTTGATTAATCAAGTAATATACATGCTCTAATTGATGGTGAGAATCGCATAGCTATCCATTGTGTAGATAAGAAGATCTAACCGGTCACACAGATAGACACGAAAAGTGACTTTGATTTATACTACTCGTATAACCTACAGATATATGTAGATGAATAACCTAGTGGTTCTACATTGATCACAGAACTCGAAAAAGTATAGCAAGGAGTAATACTTGATCCTATTCAAGTGAGTGCTGGATTGGAAGCTTACACTGAGGGTTATTCTGCCACTACAGAATTTCTCTTGGGATGAATCTATGTCGAAATAGATGGCTTGAACAACGTACAAACGTCGTTACATTTGCTAGTGTTTTGTTCAGTTCAGGCGAAACATCTAACGTTCGTGCTTTGAATTCTTATGGGTGTTGAATATTGTATGTAAACGTTGATTTTTGACTGCGATTCATAGGAAAATTGTGGTTTGTCATTATTTAAACGTGTTTTCAGTCAGCCGTTTTCTAGCTCGTTTCGAATAGAACTTGGTATACCCACTATTTTGTCAATAGCCCTTGAGTTACTATTATTATGGTCTACATAATTATTAAAACGTTTTAACTAAGCTGAAAACGACAGGGATGAAGTGGATCGAACGGATGTCAAAACCGAAGGGCGAAATAGGGATTCCTAGAACAAAATCTATATCGTCTTTAATATCGTAAGAAAGCTACAACGACATCGTTGAGTTATATTTATCTTTTAGGAACCATCAATTGTTGTGTACATCTCTAAAGATTTTATTTCAATGCTCGTTTTCTTCTCAGAATATGGAAAAAAAGCTGAGTCAATGTATATAAGTTCTACTTTGAAATTGAAGAAGGCGAGAAATAATTTAAAGAGGAGGCATAATTTTATCACGAAAAGAATAAAATTGGATCCATAATTTAATAAACCAACCTACACAATGTTCATGATCATATTTTTTTTTTTTGAGGGTGCGTTCCAGCTGACCTAATTAAAACCTCAGTGGTGCCCATAGTAACAGGACTGGTGACATCTCGGATAAGGAGAACTACCGCCGATCTCCCTCACAACCGTGATAGCAAAGGTGCTGGATGGTTTGTTTGCTTCTTGCTTGCAAAAGTATATAAAACTACACGATGCGAAGGTTGGGTTTCGGCCCGGACTATCTACTGAGAGCGCAATCTTAAGTCTCAAGCACACTGTCCAGTACTACACTGATCGTAAGACACCGGTGTACGCCTGTTTTCTGGATCTCTCCAAGGCCTTTGACCTCTTTTCTTACGAGGTGCTTTGGAGGAAGCTAGGGGATACGGGTATACCTGTGGAAATGTTGAACATCTTTAAATATTGGAACAATAACCAGACGAACTGTGTCAAATGGTCAGGCACTCTTTCCGATTCGTACAGGCTGGAGTGCGGCGTGAGGCAGGGGGGGTTATCATCTCCACAGCTCTTCAGCCTGTACGTAAACGATCTCATAGTGGAACTCAGCAGCATGTGTGTCGGATGGGTGGTATTAGTGTTAATAATAAAAGCTACGTGGACAACATGGCGTGACAACAAACTGCTGAGTCCCACTGCAGGGGCGGTCAGAGAGATGCTGAAAGTTTGTGAAGCCTATCGGCAGTCACACGGACTTATTTACAATGTGAAGAAAAGTCAGTTTATGATCGTTAAGGCCGCCGGTAAGTGTCCTGAATCTGTTCCACCCATTACTTTGAATGGTGTTAACTTAGATAGGGTGTCGCAGTTTAAGTACCTTGGACATTACCTTTCCGATGACCATAAGGATGATGTTGACATAGAAAGGGAGCGCAGGGCTCTGTCAGTCCGTGGCAACATGCTTGCCGGTACATTCGCCCGCTTACGGACGAAGTCATCACGCTATTTAAAGCGTATTGTCAGGGTCTGTACACGGGTGTTCTATGGGTTAGTTATACCAAAAAATCCCTGGACACTCTGCGCGTCCAATTTCAGGATGATGTTGGGGCTTCCTCGTTTCTGCAGTGCCTCCGAGATGTTTGCGCAAGCTCAGACTGACGATTTTCATGGCGTCATTCAGAAAAAAGTCGTTTCACTTATGAAGAGGGTGCGGGGGAGTCACAACAGCAGTACGTGCACCTGTGTTGAGGCATTTCGTTCGTCTGATGATCTTTTAGGGAGTTATCTCCCTGTTGGTTATCTTGACGGGGCGGGGTGTCACAGCGCAGGGGCATTTGTGTATAGAATTTTGTATGATGAGTCCTTTGTAATTGTATTGAAGTTAACAATAGTTTCTAAGTTTTTGTACCTTTGGATCTAGTTGTCCCAAAATAAATAATTTAGAATTTTTGTATTTGAATTTGAAATCATCTAATAACTTCTCCTGCTCTGGGCGGAGCGGGAAGGCGTGTCAGGCTCTTACTGACTAAAACCCACCCGTGTTCCATCAGTTGCCTGTGCCAGGGGCCACGGTAACCCTTTCGGACTTTTCCGCAACCCTGGCAGACATCGGCCCTAGCGGACCCCGTCATTGGTGCTGACATCTCTTTGAGGCACGCGTGGTACACAACGCGCCGTCGACCCGGGCATAGTCCTTATCGGACGGCGAGCTACCTATTGCTCACCGTCCGCAAGCCTGCGCCTACGGTGCCAGGAATCAGCTTGGGATTCCCGACGCCCAGGGCGTCTCCTGTGGCGGCTAGGGGCGAGCGGGCGCGAATTTTGCAATGTTCATGACCCTAGGGATACTAATTCTAATATCAATATTAATTTACAAACTGAAATCGATAATAATTTAATATTTATAGGTATATATTCCTGTGAGTACCTACCTACATTATTTACTGTACATTTAGTCAAAACAAAGTCAGAGTAGGTAGGTGTTATAGATTTTATCAGCATACTTACTGCAAATAAAGTTACAGAAAAACAAAAGTGTAAGAATCAATAATATAGAAATTGATGGCGTCCTCTCCCCGTAGAAAAGTACTAAAACAGACTTAAGTGGCACTGTTATCATGTACGAGTTTTTCCAACTGAAGTGTGTCGAATAATTTGGTCGTTTGTGTACGCACAGTGAGGGGGCAATAAAACAACACAGTGCAAAGGGATGCCCGGTTTCGATACGTCTAGTTAGGTAGGGTTTAACCCAGGATTTTGGGCTTTACCCGCTCGAATATATACACCAATGAGTTTTTTTCGCTCTCCATTTCAAAACAGCGAAAAGTGCTCTTCCAATAGAGTTTCCAAGAGGAATTTGGTGGATCTGGGATTTGGAAAGCGTTACATTTCCTTTAGTTGACATTTGCTTTTTTGGGCTCGGAGTGCAAACATGGACGTGATAATTGTTTTTTTTTTTCACGTATATTCAGGATCAAAGATCTACGAAAAAAGGCATACAAGCTTTTCAAATATGTATTTTGGCTATATCATTATGATAGAATGAAAATAATTTAGCTTCAGGACATAATAATTAACTTCTATTTATATATAATGAAAATATTTTTCAGAGTCCCTACACATTTTCGGAATTATTAAATATATTTTCGCAAGAAGATAATTATTATTTCGAACCGAGGCTCGGTACTGAATTCGCGCACATTTGGGAGTGGCGCGAGGAGGCGAATCGCCGGGACGTAGCTCCGCTGCCGCGAGAAATCACGGTACAGCGGACAGAGCTCCGGCGGGATCTCAGGGCGGCATGAAGAGTGCGATTGTCGCAACCCAGCGCTGGACACGCCACAATTGCGGCGTTAAGTCCCCTCTTTGAGGAGTGGCTAGAGAGGCGCCACGGCGTCCTCACCTTCCGCCTGACGCAGGTCCTCACCGGACACGGTTGTTTCGGGAGGTGTCTATTCCGGATAAGGCGGGAGGAAACGCCCGGGTGTCACCATTGTGTGGATCGCCCGGAGGACACGGTGGAGCATACGTTGGAGGTCTGCCCGACTTGGGCGGAGTACCGCGGTGTCCTCGTGCAGGCGATTGGCGGAGGCGATCTCTCGCGTCCGGCCCTGGTCCAGGCCATGGTACGGAGTGAGAGGGGTTGGGAAGCCGTCACCTCCTTCTGCGAAGCAGTAATGCTAGTGAAGGAGGAGGCGAAACGCGTGAGGGAGAGGCAAAATTCGCGCCCTCACGCCCCTAGCCGCCGCAGAAGATGCCCTGGGCGTTGGGAATCGCAAGCTGATTCCCGGCCACCGTAGGCGCGGGCTTGTGAACGGCGAGCAATGGGCAGCTCGCCGTTCGATAAGGACCAGGCCGTGGTCAACGGCGCGTTGATTTCCACGCGTGCCTCAAAGAGATGTCAGTATTTAATGACGGGGTCCGCTAGAGCCGATGCCTGCCTGGATTGCGGGAAAGTCTGAGAGGGATACCGTGGCCCCTGGGACAGGCAACTGAAGGAACACAGGTGGCTTTTAGTCAGTAAGAGTCTGACACGCCCTCTCGCTCTGCCCAGAGCGGGAGAAGTTATTTGATGATATCCCACACTCAAAACAAAAAAAAAGGGATGGAACTTTGTAAAATCGTATGCGATATTTCCTGAACTTGACTAAAATACGAGTATATACAACATTTCGAGTTAATCAAGCCCCGCAGTAAAATTCTCCCCTGTAAAATTTACTACCCCTTTTCACCCCGTCAGGGGTAGATTTTTGAAATACACTTAATTCTTTATGTTTGGTCTTAAGTATAAATTCAGCGTTTCGAGTTAATCGGGCAGCGCGTTAAAGTTCTTCCATACAAACTGTGCGACCCCCAATGTCCCTTTAGGAGTTAAAAAAAACTAAAAATGAACAAAGTTTATAATTTACTTAGATATATGTTTACGTGCCAAGTTTCAAGTTTATTAACTCAAGGAATAAGATTTTATACTAAAACATCCCTCCTTTTCAGCCCCTCTAAGGTCGAATTTCCGAAAACCCCTTTTAGTTCTCCCCTACATTATTAAAGGAAACCGTGTGCAAAACTTCACGTTCCTAATCCAAGTACTTTCGGCTGTGCGTCGATATGTCAGTCAGTCGGTCAGTGAGTCAGTTTCTACTCTTTTATATAATACGAGTAAATAGATCGTTAATTGTGACAGTACGTGCACTTCAACCCCAACCCTTCGGAAACCACTTGATAATATAATTAATTTGCGGAGTCTTTGATACGCCCGAGTTCGACCCCCCTAGCCCAGTTATCTAACAAAATAGTATAGTCATCGTTATCGTGTCGATAAAGACAAACTTTCTCATCTTTATTTTGTCGTCATCGACAAATTTTGGATTGACTTTGTATTAGCGCCTTAACGTACCTACCGCATTTTAGTGAAGTAAAACCTTTTTGATATTTATGATCGTGTTGCACGAATTCGAACTTTCGAAAAACACGCAACTACAACGTCATTCAGCTCCTTTTTTTTAAGTCAAACGTACGTAAATGATGGTTAGAAAGTGTTGAATGTAATGGAATAATGCAGACCTAAATAATAGTTTGAGTAACTGTTTCACCACAAAACTTAATTTTAAAACATTATGGGCTAGCATTTCTCTTTTATGGGGCATCAGTAAGTGCCTCTATAATATTTGATGTACGCCCCAGCGCTAACGCTATATCTTTTGATGGCATCGAGACTATTCATTTTGATCTGCAGGAAGGCAATAAGGCGCGGCTTTTAGATGGAATATGAAAGCCATTTTAGGGTTGAACTTAAGGTCAGCTAGCGCCTCTTTCCACGGGAGTGTAATAAATGACGAGTAAATGCCTCTATGACCAGAGCTAAGGCAAAACACATTGGGTAGTTGGTCACCATTCTGGAATCACAAATTACTTAGGCAACATTTCTGGTACTAACAGATATGGTGATCGGGTCTCTGGGGTTGGAAGGAAGTTATCGATGGGTGAAATAATAAGGTCCACTTAGGTGCCACAAAATAGCATGCATGGCAAACCTATAGAGAAGCGAGAGATATTTTTGTCTCTTGAATTAATTTAAAACTTAACTCTTACAGAACTTCAAAAATACCACGTGTCAATGGTTTCTAATATCAATGAACTAAGAAAATAATTTACTGTAACACTATTTTGATAAAAATACGTAAGTTCACGAATAAAGCTTGCACCTTGTCAGAAATTGTTTCGGCATCCTGCCTGCTGCCAAATAAACGTAACTTTTAAAAGTCCATATCGATAGACATTTCGTATCCAATCTGCCCATGCACATGACTTTACGACATATAAAAAGCAGTCGTACAGGTGTAATACTGCATGTACCGCCTTCATTTAGAGGCCAGGGCACTTGACGTTTTACGACCACTAACATTCGTTTATAGTGTACTCATATAACCGGACCGTCCTAAGTTAGCGCCGTATCCGGCACGGCTAAATCCAACCCCTTCACGTGGAGTTGAAAGCAACTTTTTGTGATTTGAAGTCAGTTTTCAAGTGGTTTGGTTAGTGTTGTAAAGATGTCTGTGTTTTGGTATGTTGATTTATTCACATTGTGAAAGGCCTGAGCTCTAATAAATATGTATCTGAACAAATCTCATAATTTAGTTACTTATATGTAGTGTGCATCCACTTTTTGCTCATCGAACGGGACGAAAGACGTGCTGTAACCTCCTGTGACAAACAAAAGAAAAGGCTATACATATTACACTAGCGACCCGCCCCTGCTTAGCACGGTTTTTTTTACTTGACAAAACATCGAGATTTTTTTTAGTTTACTTATGTTTTATATTAATTTTATAATATACACATAATCCTTCCGGAATAGATTTACTAATTCACAGTGAAAACCGCATCAAAATGAATTGCGAAGTTTGCAAGAACAACACAGACAGGTACAAAATGCGAGTTTAATTTATAATATGTTTCGCTAAAAATAATTTAAATGGTTAACACTGTTGTGTCTGCCATGTCAGCACGATCTGCGAGAATTTGCATGTCAAATATCTGGTTATGTATTAGGAAACTTAATTACTAACTTAACGTCCAAAACTGTACTAAAACCTATTGCAAATACATGATTATGATCCTAAATAGCTCAAGCCGTGGTGAAAAGATTAGCCAGTCAGGAATGGGTTAACTAACCGTTTTCCTGACAGCGCTTCAATGAAGAACTATTCGCATTTTCTAGTGATTGACAATCGACGAACATCGGCTGGCCTGTACCCACTGACAGCCACTGACCTACAGCAAATACCGGATAAAACTGGAATGCAATCGATATAATGGGCTTTACGAGTCCCATTACTGGTATTCGATGCAATCGTTTGGCTGCTATTTACTGTAACAACAACCCTGTGTTTTGTTTTCAATCTCTGTTGTTTCAAAAACTAAGGGGATCGAAAAAGTCATGGTTTTCATACCTGCTATGGAAGAATGAAAGCACGGTGATTTGATATAGAGTGAATTTTTTATTTTTCTGTTTTAAATTAATTACTTGATGTTTTTGTCGAGTGATACCTACACCTCAAACATACAAATTATCCGCAAAATCCCCGCGGGAAGCCTTCGTTCCCAATAGCAAACGTCAATGCCCCCTGGGTACCAGTTTACCCGGCCCTTTTATCGGCTTTAACAAAAACAATCGAATACTAAATATAATATAATAATATAAAAAACCCATTGTTTTCACTAGAGCGGCGATGACGTAATTTCAATACTCAATTCGTTATTGCATTCCATATGTATTACATAGATGGTATAACAGAGTTAAAGAGCAATATGGACCCTGTCGGGCACAGCAAAATTAGGAGAGAGGAAGAGGGCTAAGTAGCAATTCAAGCAATTCAATATTTTTATAAATTATTACATTTGTTTAATTGGGTGTATAATTATGTATATATAATTACGTATATATATAAATATATATTATTAGGTGTGTGTATATAGGTATAGCGTACTAATTGTTTAAATTTTTATGTATTGCATAAGAATTTAAATTATTAAATTTTTTTTTTTTAAATAATTGTTATTAAATATTGTAACAAACACTCTGTATCCTTCCTCCTCTCTCCTAGTTTTAATGTATGCTGTGCCCGACAGGGTCCATAATTGTGACTAAAATAAAATAACCCTAACATCTATGTAAACATTATGGTACGCAATAAAGAATTGAGAATTGAATAATGTACGTAATTATTATGAAATTCTTAGAGTATATTTTATTATTAGATACTAAATTATATTATTATTTATGTATTCATATTTAGTCATTTAAAGTTGATTTTCTTTATTCTATATTTCGCGTGGGCATCAACTGTAAAAAACCGCCGCGGCCATGTAGTTTGTTAATTTATGGATTCATCAACAAAGAATCTCTGTAGATTACATAGGTACCTAATCTTTGGTCTGGCACGATCTTATTTTCAAGTTTTCTGTACATTCCACTCTACACGGTGACATTTGAATCACAGTTTTGCTAGAACAGACGTTGTTCAGACCATGGTATACAACCATTCTATAGCATCCAATAGAAAAAAAAAACGTCATTGGTTTTCGAAAAAAACACAAAAAAGGCAATGTTAAAAAGTCGGGATTACCGTTACGCCCTACAACACAGACAATGCGGCTGCGACGCGCGGCGCTCGCGTCTCATTAAGTAGTTGAATGCCATATCGCTACCGCGATGAGTACTTTGATGTTACGGTTAATCTTTCAAACATTTGAGCAACATAAGACTAATTTGAGAACGTATATATTAGTTTGTTTTAATAACATATTTGATGCTATAGAATGGTAGTAGACCATGGTCTAAACAACGTTTGTTCTAGCAAAACTGTGATTCAAATGTCACCGTGTATTTTCGAACTCCATCTGTTTTAAGAACGACCAAATAGATACGTAAATAAAACATATACAGAACTTTAGTCAACCAATGTTTTGTCACGTAGGAAATGCCACTATTACGCCGACGCGTAATGTACGCAAACTTTACGAGGGCCGCGGGGCGAAAAATATGACGTAGGACGAATAAATTACTTTTTTCTCTTGTCGAATGTTTGTTCTAAGTTTTCGAACAATTTTTTTTATCTTTTCCCGAAGTGTTTACTTTAGGCGTTGCAAGGAAAATATTGTAGTTTGATAGCTTGCCACTCGCACGTATTGGTCTTTTTGCACACGATTGATGCTTTAGTTTTAGAATCAGGTTGTTAAAGAATTGTTTTCGATGTCATAAATCTTTTTTTTTTGCTTGGCTATGACTTACTTGCACGTTTAGTCGGGTTAAGATGACTACATGACCTAAACGCATGTTTTATATAATGCCTAAAAGTATATGATCAAAATCAAAAGTCATTTATTGAAATTAGGCTGAGAATAAGCACTTTTTGAACGTCAAAATCACATAAGACAGTCCCCCCAAAACGCCCACCCTTCACCACTTCCTAGTGCTTTAGCTGGGAAGAAGAAGTGGCGGAACAAACTCCCCAGCAGCACTGCGGTCTGTTCAGTTAGAAGAACTGGATTCTATACATATAGTAATAAGTAATTAACATTACGAAACACAAAAATATTAAAATTATTTGCCATATGTCAGCTAGCACACGCCAATATTTAAAACTATACTCAAGCAGAAATAAATAATAAAAACAAAAACGCAAACAGAACTTAATACATAATAAAAAACCTCCTGGCATAAAGCGCGTGCCCGCAATGCTGCATTATGTTTTTTTATATGTATATAGCTGTAACTTGTAGCCACAAATTATAAACTAGGACCTTCGAAGTAAAATAAAGAAACATTAATTTCTAATAACAATAAGAAAACCATAGTCAGCAAGATGACCTGTCACCACAAGCAGCACCCGTTCACGAGCATAACGCAAAGATCAGCCATTACCCCCCTCGCCATATTTGAGGGAAGGAGGCAACCCGACCCCCGACGCTACCGCAAGCATTGACATCTAAGGGAGCACGACGAACTTGCTGCCGGTTGCTCAAAAGAATAATATGATGAACTGTCGAGGTCGCTAGCTAACCATATATTGCAATACAACTCATTAAAAAACATTGAAATGAGTAGATTATGTCAATAATAAATAAAAATTAAATTAAACTAAAATTACTAATATAGTCAAATAAAATAAACAATTATATGAACTCGTATAACTTGTCAGTAGGTGAGCTAATTTTGGAGAAAGAACATAAACATTGTCTTGAGTTAATCACAGCGACCAACTATTTTTATCGTTTAAGTAATCGTTGATTGAATAGTATGCCTTTGAACAAAGGTTGGATTTTACTTTAGCTTTAAACGCATTAAAAGGCAATTCTAACAAAGAGGGAAGCTTGTTATAAAAGTTTATACCAAGCCCAACAAATGAGTTATGGACCTTATGAAGCCGGTGAAAGGGAGCACGTAGTTTGTCCTTGTTTCTAGTGTTAATATTATGAATATCACTGTTTTTTGTGTATAAGTGTATATTTTGCCTAATATATAAGATGTTGGCGAAGATGAATTGTGAGGCCACCGTGAGAATACCAATCTCTTTAAAAAAATCTCTCAGAGTAACTCTAGCACCTAGCTGGTAAATGATCCACTGCAGAAAACCAAATCAGAAAAATATATGATATTCTTCAGGATATATGCTAGTTAGATAGTGTGTTGAAAACGTAATACAACTAATTTGGTACGATAGAAAAAAGTCACAAAGATACCTCTAAATTTTTTTTTTTAATAGGCTGACAACAACTAAAGCGCGGTCACTCTCGGACTGTATAGAAAAGAAAGAGAAGCGCGATGACACAAAGCTGGTAATTTATTGCAAAATATGAAGCAATTCTCTATTTACAAAAAATCTTTAGATTGGACTAAAAAATTAAAACACTATCACGTTAATGTGTTGCTTGAAGAACAATCTGAAAAAAAAACAAAATGATTGCATGTATATTAGTATGGTTTTTAATCATTGAAAGAATTTTTTAGAGGTATCTTCTAGACTTATATGGTTTCTTGCAATCATTCTGTTTTTTTTTTCAGTATGTTCTTCAAGCAACAAGTAAAAGTGATAAAGTGAGTGTTAAAGTGATAGTTTTAATTTGTTAGTCCAATCAATAAATTTTTTGTAAATAGGGAATTGCTTCATATGCAATAAACTACCAGCTTTGTGTCATCGCGCTTCTCTTTCTTTTCTATGCAGTGACCGCGCTTTAGCTTTTGACAGCCCCTTAAATGTGTAGCAGTATCTACATCGCCACATGCGAGTTTCGCGTGATACTGACGTCACGCAAACCCTGCATCGCGAAAGCAGAGTTTACCGCGTGACTAGTATATCAAAAATGAAATGGCGAAAAAAAAATCTGCTGGTCCCTACATTTTGACGAATTTCGCGATTTCTTATTTGGTCCCGTAGTAAAAGTTGTTCATAATGATGAGTACAATGACCCCTTAAGAGGTTGATGGTGTTTTACCAATAACCCTGTATATACAACTTCCCGACTTATAACATGGGGCAATTGCCCACCAGACACGAGACCCGTCTGGACGGAGGATCCTCCCTTTTCTATGGAGGTATGAGTGAACTTTACACACTGTTCCTCGTACCTCGCGAGTTAAGTAATTAACATTTTAACTCATAATACGCGTTGCGCACTAAAAGTAACACCGGGTTAGTTAACCAGATGTTAGTGTTTTTTGAGTTATGAACATTGCAGATCAATCGACGAAACGTAAAATAGAATTGCAATGTCTGTGCACTGATATGTAATCCGACCAAAAATGAATGAACGGAAATTGTATACCCGTCTCTTTTACACAACATTACGATACGTAATACTTTCTTGTCTTTGAATTTTATAACATGACATTTTATTTTAATCGTATCATATGTGGTTTCCATGGACATTTAGTTTATTGATTGACAAAAACATTAGATAAGGAAAAATATGTTTTAAGTTTTTTTATATTTTGTATTTTTATAGGTATAAGTGCATGAATATATTGCCTGCTGATATAGTACCGAATTTACACTTACTACAACGTCGAACAATATAAATTACAAAATAAGTTGTCAGCTGTGCCTCATGACGTCAATTTATTTTGACATTACTAATACTAACCCATAGTTTGGCGACATAACTCTCCCCACATCGGTAGGATAAAATATTTAAAAGTTTAACTCTAGGTTTACCTCTCTTTTGGTGGCGCGAGATGAATTATTTGATAATTTTCTATTAAGTTATTTAGGATAACCCATAAACTCGCACGTGGGCCTAAGTCTTAAACACTAAAAGGGTCTAGAATATGCGCATAAGGCAAGTTGATCAAACAATAAATAAAAGAACACTTCCTCACCAATGTCATAATACATATTGTATACATTTATTTGACAGAAATGTACATACTAACATCTAATTTAAGCAGTCACTCAGTCAGTCAGGCCCAAATATTTGAGTTCTTTACAAACCCTATGTTTACATAAACCCACAAGGATGTAATAACATTATAATAATAATTTCTATAGAAAAATCCAAGTGATAAGGGTTTGACAGTCAAATTTCTATCAGATAATGCTATGAAAAAGTGACATGGCCAGACGTTGGAAGTAATAATTATTGTTTAAAGAAAATGTCATTTTCAAAAATATTGTCATCTCTTTATTATTTAATGCTGTAACTTTAATCTTATATTTTGCTTGTGATGTTAAATTTTTAGTTCACCATAGCTATCTATGGTGAAGGTAATTTTATCCTAGTATACTTCCTTACTTTAACTGAGACGATACGAATTATACTTTTTCGTAAATTGGTTAACAACACTTTTACACAATTTTTTTTAACAAAACTAGATGATATCCTAGACGTTTCCTAGCTCACGACTCTGAGAAGATCACCGAAACAAACTCTGAAGTTAGCGCCTCTTTATAGTTCCATACAACAACATTGTAGTGGACATATCATATGAGGACCGTGTAGGTTAATGTCTGAGGTGGTCTCTTGAGGAAAGCACCGCACAGGTTTGAGTGAACCTGTCCAGACAGTGCAAGCATGTGTCAGTTATCGTGTAGCTCAATGTAGAACTTAGGGAGCTCAACGATCCAACGAACTATACCAAAGTTAGAACATTTGAGTATGACGTACATAAATACGCCGCATGAAGTACACAAATTGCCAAACAATCATGAAATCTCTCCGTAATATTACGACCTACATATTCTTGTAATAGGACAGTAAGCTTTTTCATTATGTCAACTTTACCTAGACTGACGGTAGCATCTTATCCTAGAGTACACATAAAATAAGAAAGTATTTGAACCAGGAGTATTTTGGCAACAACCATACTTAAATAGCTTTTAATTTTGATTTTCATATTGCACGACTTGACTTTAGGTACCTAATATCTCGACATACCTAATATTACATTATACCTAATCTGTTTACTTACTCAAATCGCTGTAACTGGTCAACGCAAATAACTCGTAACTAAGTACTTAAGTAGATGTATACATGTGGAAGCTTGTAATTATCAAATGTCCCTACTTATGCATGATATTTTAGTTTGTTATTAGCCTGTAAGCTTTCTTTAAAATTAAAATAAATAAAAAATTAATGTAGCTTAATGAGCAAAAACACAAGAGGGTTTTGGGCTCGACCATAGCTCAACTTGCTAGCCTACCGACTTACACAGTCTCTCACCGTATGGTCGATAGATTACCATCCCATCGGCAGTGTGGTGACAGATTGTAGGAAGTCATTCTTCTACATCTTCTCGTGTCGATGACTCATTTTTTGTCCGACTAATATGTAGCAACCTGGACAGATTTGTCGTTTGCCTCATTTAAGTCCTGGAGCGGGCAGGAAGTTATTAAATTTGATTTTTCGAGCCTTTCACGAAAACTGCTGCCGTTATTGTTGTATTGAAAATTCGGAGCAGTATTTATTGTTTACGGTTTCAATAACATTTTTATTATCATCGTATTATTCCAGTCCGTAAACGTTTACCAAATGAACCTCATGAGCCTGTTAAAAACGGTCGCGAGGGAATACTGACAGATTGGCGAGCGCAGTTTAATCGAAGGATGATACTACAAATTTGGATATGCTCAACAAAGCAACAAAAATATATTTTAAATACTCGTAGGGAAGTAAATCTGGAAAATCGATTTGGATGAAAATAAAAATGCGACCAAAAGCAACTAAACGTGGTCAAGGTTGCAAGTTAAACCCGTCTGTTATGAGCTCTATAAAATTTTACAATTATTAACCTCATTACTTCTTGAAATTTTGAAAGCCAATCTATCTTCGACGAGTTAACAACGTTTTAATAAAATATTTCAGGCACAAAGCCTTAGCAATGTTCCGGTGTGCATTAATTTATCAAATAAAGACCTGGCATTACAACTTTTCACTTAACGATTTCATCAAAACAAACTGGATCTCATTTTATCAATTGTCAAAGTTTTAAAACTTAATCCACTTAAGGGCCCTTAAAGGGGAGTGCACAGTGCGCATGACGCTGCCCTAGCGGGAAACACCAAGGACATTAGGCGGACAGCCTTCGAAACGGGAGCACGCCTGAGTTCCCCGCGCCATTCAAATATGGATACGCGCGCGAGCGGTGGTGTAAGACAAATGTAAACTTGCAAAACTAACTCGAAAAATTCGAACATCTATAAAAATTGTGTCTAAAATTTTGATCAAGAAATTTCTATGAAAATGGAAAAAGTGCTACTGTGATTGTTGTATTTAAAGATACGCTAAACAGTGTGAATTTATATGGTATAATGTGACTGAGTTTTGTTTTATTTTACTGTGAATTTAGACCACAGAATTATGTAATTATGAGATATTCTGATTACGTAAAAATGAAGTTTTTGGCGATCATTGCGTTGTGTGGTGAGTAGACTAGTGAATATTTTCTACAATATTATTATTGTTAGTTATAATATTACAGTGTTCATATTACGTAAATTGGCACATATTCAGATAATTTTACAAAAAATGTAACCTAATATAAATAAAGAAAATAATCAAAATGCTTTCCAAAGTACCAAACTTTACCTACTATAAAAAAAAACAAGAAAATGTAAGAAAATGTGACATAAAAACCCAACCATGACCCAAGATAATCTTGGCTACACATTTTTTCTAGCCACCACTATAAACTACCCCTAAGTTATCATAATTATCCACCCACCTAACCCCTAGCCCATTGCCAATAACGTGGCGTGAGATTTATGATTATACCCACAATAAACGACCCAAAGTTTTAGTAGGGGTCCCGATGCCCGGCTGCTAACCCGCCGTCAATACTAGCCATATTTACCTACTATTATAAAATATTTCTAAAATACACCCCTTTTGGACGTAAATCAACCAACGCAATAGTACTAAGGTATCATGAAAGGTTAAAGGTTGGTCTCGTTAGTATGTGTACCGTAAAGGGTACTGAACAGATTTGGGCTTTGAATTCCTCGTTTTCGGACGGAGTTTGGAATCAGTGGTCGGGTCAAAAGGACTATTGAAATTAAAAGTCGAGAATGGACGAAACGTATTTGTGATTGTGGTGGAGTTGCAATTACAATTTCGAAGACCTTGTGGATGTTTTGGAATCTCAGTACGTTTAAGAGCTATCACAATTTTTCTTGTACCTATTTGAGTGTTTGAAGAGTCACACTATCAAATACAAGAAAAAATTTGATATTTATTTAGAACACTTCCGAGAGAAATAATCAAACTTTCTATCTAAACCATAATTACACATCTAAACTGAGAGTTTTGATGTGTGATTATGGTTTAGATATGGCCAAGAAATTTTTAAAAAAAATATGCCCGATAAAGTTTGATTATTTCTCTCGGGAGTGTTTTAAATAAATATCACATTTTTTCTTGTATTTGAGTGTGTCACTCTTCAAACACTCAAATACAAGAAAAATTGTGATAGCCCTCTTAAGTAGAGCCAAGAAAAAAATAACTTAAACGTCCTTATTATCGGCATACAAAGACACTATCCTTAGCGTTATAGTGGGAATGTATAGTTTGAAAATTATGTCGTTGTGTATGTAGTCGCCGTTATTGGGACTCGACTTTTGTCTCATACCATGCATCTGCATTTGGACTAGATTTTGCATTTGGACCAGACTCATACGTCAGTGGATTAGACATCCCCATCAATAAACTGTAATGCTTATGCTATAGAAATAATTGTGATTATGGTGACAGGTATTGGTTATTAATATACAACCTTTGTACAATCCTTTTCACTTCCCAAACATGACTTTTTCAATTTGCGTTTTCTCTGCTATATTGCCATAATTCTAAAACATAAGTAGGGTACTATTACTTTATTATCAACTATTCCAAAAAGTGCTACAGCAAAGTAAACAAATGCTGCAAGATAATTCCATTTTTCATTAACTAGTTAAGGAGACTACATGACCTAAACGCAAGTTTTGTATCGCCTAAAAGTATATGATCCACTGCAGTAAAAAAAATCAGAAAAATATATGATATTCTTCAGGATCTAAGCTAGAGTGTTTTGAAAACTTAATGCAACTAATTTGACCAAATTACACGAAGATACCTCTAAAAAAATATTTTAACGAGTAAAAACCAAACATTATACAGGCAATCATTCGGCTCTTTTTTTCAGATTGTTCTTAAAACAACATAATAACGTGATAGTCTTTTAATTTTTTAGTCCGATCAATAGATCTTTTGTAAATACAGAACTGCTTCATATTTAGCAATAAACTACCAGTTTTGTGTCATCGCGCTTCTTTTTCTTTTCTTTGCAGTCTGACAGTGACCGCGCTTTAGCTGTTGTCAGCCCCATAAGTCATAATACTTATTTATCAAAGCCAAAAAGTAAGACGCTCAAGTCAGTTGATAATTAAGTATAGGATGACATGAATTCACTTTGTCATCGTCCGAGGACAAAGTTATGAGATTCTTCATCGAGGTTATATATAATAATTATTATCTCTAGAGAGCTGCTTTCTATTGGCTGTCTTGAAGAATTCGGAAATCGATGAAGCAATTTCATACTGTTATAGAGATAGATCCTCGTCTCCGTTGTCCCTATGGGCTTAGAAAACATCTTAGATACCTTTTATCTTTTCTCTGCTTGTATGTATGTTGTTATATAAGTTATATTTATTTTTATTCTCCTTACAGCTGTTTTGCTATTAATAACATTTTTGGCCTTATAAGTAAGCTAGAAAACAGATTTTTTACAGTTATTTTGTGCATTTGTTTTGATTTCTTTTGTAATCTATCTGTTAAACTTGCAATACGCAAATCGAGACTCATTTCTTTATAATGGGCTAGGAATCAGCAATCTTTGAACGTTAAAATTTGGTTAGTCATCCCCTATCAAAATTTAAATAGCTATACATGCTACTGTGGCCCCTGGCACAGGCAACTGAAGGAACACGGGTGGGTTTTAGTCAGTAAGAGTCTGACACGCCCGCCCGCTCTGCCCAGAGCGGGAGAAGTTATTTGATGATATCCCACCAAAAAAAAAAAAATATCTTTGAACATTAAAATTTGGTTAGTCATTCCCTATCAAAATTTAAATAGCTATACATGCTTAAACAACTCCCTTTACTAATCTATTACAAAACCATAGAGTGGTTTATTGCTTTAAGATTTAGACAAGCATTTTCAACCTTCAGTGCTAGTAAAACTCCCAGAGCAATTTCTTCTACAATTATATTAATGGAGCACAATTGTGGAGACGTCTGATTTTATTCAACTCAACGTGGTGCAATATGTTAGATTGCATTGTTGTCGTTTAACGTTTGCTTCCTAGCAATTTGTTCGTTTGTAAGCTTTTTGTGTCTATTTACAGCTTGTTTTTTTATTTATTGAATTAGTGCTGGTAGTATCGAAATGAAAGCGTTAAAATCTTAAATCAAGGGGAATTCATTTGTTGTGTTTACCCGTCTATCAGAATAACGCCAAGATAATAAGATTATGAGAGTGATATTAAGGGTCGTATAAGATCTTATGACCCATATGACCCATAAATGTCATCTTCAGTCAAAATCAAAGTGATTGCGTACAAAGTTTCAAGATTTAATTAATGAAAACTTTATAATTCTATTATTAATTGAATGGTACCTACTTACATTTATTTGTCGTTTCTTTTTCTTTACGACTGTTTTAATTGTATTAGGATAGAACAACGAACGGTTATACCAAACAGTTTTAGCACTATTTTCATTAACTTTAGTGACTAGTTTAAGTTATGGACCTAATCATTGGTGCTAAAATTTACATAGAAGCAAATTCTATAGTATGTTATACCTTCTGTAAGGAACTTTTTAGTATAAAACACTTTCAGAATTAATATTCTTTTGCATTATTGCGTAAGTCTTAAGACTTGTAGACAGTTTTTCGCTCGACATTTTCTACTTCAGCATGAAAATATGCAATGAAGAATGTTACAGAGCGTGTAATAAGGAAAGCTGTATTTTTATGAAGACTGTGACCCCTGCTTTCAGAACGGAGCTTCATTTTTCAGTAAATTTTTAAGGCTCCGTTTTTTAAACTCGCTTTTATGAACGATGATTTTAGCACCGACTCTGTTTTACTGTTTCTTTATGTACTTGGTTTGACTTACAAAAGTTTTCTTTGTTTTTTTTTTAATACCTTTTTTTTGCCATGGCTCTCGCGATGGAGTAGGCAGAAGTGCAATGATGTTTATTCATGGCATTTGAGCATTTATGTACTAATATATTTCGCAACGTGAATCTCTTTTGATGCGTACATCAAAACCAATTCAAATGTGTACTTCGACCGTCAATATTAACAAATAAGTTTTACATTTTAATTAAGGATGTGTTTCCAATGAATTTAAATTGTTCCTGGGAGTGAAAGGGTTTTTTGAGTTTTGAAACGTTTGTTTGTGGAATTGTTTAATCAAGCTGATAGTGATTAAATGCGTGAAAACGATGGGATGAGGATATAGATCTTTTTGATTTCATAACGTATCTATATTTATTAGAGATTCAAGTCCTTATAAAGAAGTAGCTAAAAAAACGTATCGGTAAAACTATGTTATTTAACTGTTTATTCTGATGTGACTTGGGTTAGAGCATTGGTTAGAATAAGTCCACAAACGATATTATTTTTCAAACATAATTATGAAGCAACGGATTAACAATTTCCTTCTAAATCTCGGAGTATGTTTAGAAATTAGGGTGCGTTTTAACATTTGGAAGAATCTCTTGCCAATAAATGACTATGACGATATCGATCACTAATTACAACAACTCGTATAAGATCACTTTTGCGCCCGCCAGTAGTACGGACCCCTGCTTAATTTTTGCTGGTTTTTAAACAAGGGGTGATCCCATGTCCAGCCCGTTACCATATGTCACTCCCATTGTTCCCTCAGTGCATTTAACCCTCTTTTATAAACAACGGGTGATTTTTAAGCTTAGTATTGTCAATGTCATCGCTTTTTCGTTGTTACTAGGGGTATAAGGAAAGTAATTTAATTTGTAAACAAAAGTATTTTTATTTTAGCTTTCATAACTAATTCAATCTGCGATGATCTATTATCTATGGCAGGCTAGTTGGTTTATAGTAGACAGTTCAATCAAGCAAGATTTGGAGTACTTATATCTGGTAGCGAGCCAACAGCATTGATCTTGGATTTAAGTTACCTACCTATATGTTTGATTGATTACAACAAGCTACTGGTCATTTTTTGTTTTATAATTAAGTAAAAATAAAGTGTTGTATTGTGTTATATTGAGTGAGTATGTAGAGTTTAATTATTTGAATCATTATATGGTACTTCTACTAGGTACACGTTGTTTTATCAACAGAGCTACAATATATTAATTGCAAAGTGTGTTCGGTATTTATTGCCGAAAAATATTAAAAATATAATCAAAATTAGGCGAAACAGTCGCACGGGTCAATCTATCACGTTAAGCTGCGCTTGTCGCGGTTGGATGGGTGACCATTTTTACATACCAAGACCCCTCCGTGCCTCGGAAAGCACATTAAGCCGTTGGTCCCGGCTGTCATACGTGGATCTATGACAGTCGCTACGGGTCGTCAGAAGCCCGAAAGTCTGACAACCAGTCTTACCAAGGGATATCGTATTACCCAGGAACTGGTTGTGGAGGTAAAAGGCAAGGCAGATGATGAGGAAGCAAAGTGTTATTGGGTATTTCCATTAAAACATTCTCAGTAAAGCAGACCGGAGTTTGGAATTGTGCTCGGTTGATAGCAGTAGGCTCGTCCTCTTAAATGGGACTTAGATATAAGTTGCGAAATTATCACCCCTGCCTAACTCTTCTATTAGAAATGGCGTGATGATATGTTATAATCAAAATGTCAATACGATACACACGTAATCACTATTTATAACTTGTGCATGGGCAGTTGTATAATAAGATTCAGCACGAGAAAAATGATACAAAAACAAATTACGTGTGGAAAGTGTTCTTTTTATGATATCATAAGCACACACTCATCTCCTTGCTTGCAAAAACACTCTTATCCTCGGATCCATACACACTCGCACATACCACTCTCTTACACACAATCACCACATCACCTACGTATACACACTCACACACAAACATAAACACACCTATTATCACATTCACTCACCCTCACCCTCGCACTCACCTATGCATGCATAATTTAAAAACTAAAGTTTTTTTCTTTTTCATAACTTATAACTTTTTTCCCTACTTAAGTTAAATCGACACAGTCCACTCATACATTTCAATTGGAAACCCATTGCGAAGCACTGTCTCTTAAGATACAGGATACCCCTAGTTTAAGAGACAGAGTTTAATCTATTGTGTACAGATTTCTGTAGCGTCCAAATGTTTTATGTAATTATTTATTAAAGTATTTTAAATTTTACTCTACAGTATTTTCAAAATTGTAAACTTAATGTACCATTATCTGTATTTTCGGGAAATAAAGATTTATTATTATTTATTATTATTATCATAATATAATTGTGTCCGAATGTCACAGGTTAAAGGTTAATTATTGTTTATTTTAGCAGTGTCGATATCGTTATCTTTAGCAAGGGTCCTAATCATTAAGCTGCGTATTCATTTGCTAACAGAGTTACGCAACAATGTTCAAGATTATGTCCGAACTTTTAGATACACATTGACATTGATGAATTTTATACAACGTGTAATAGAATAAACGCAAGTCCTGAAAGTAGTTAGTACATAATTGACTATTGAATCCATTTCAGTAACTATTAATATAGGTATTTTTTTAAAATTTTATGTATTTTGCAAAACTGACCGCAAATCCAGTCAAAGAAAATTAAATCTTATCTCAAGGCAACAAGACTCAATTTTAAATGCATAAAGCAATGCTAGTGTCTACACGATTTTCCTAATAACAATAGTAAGCTTTAAAAAAAAATGTTTTGGTCATTGTATTATGCTTTTAACACAATACTCTAATTGGGGTGTATGAGATCTTGCGTCAATTATGTTATACGTTATTTATACAATGACATGAGTATTTAACAAAACTACCCCGCAACGTCAATATTATTTATCTTAAGAGTGTCCTGATCGCCATGTTTAGCAATGGTCATAATTACTAAAGTTGCGCAACAATATTTCAGCAAAATGTTTTGTATTGCTACGCACGTACGTTGTTGTACGCTATCGTATTCATGGTAAACTGGTAAACCAAAGAACATTCCACAACGTCCAATGTAGCTGACAACAATGCTGTTGATTTGATTCTTGCTCACCATTATTTTCAATAAATACAGACTGTAAATTGTAGATATCTATTTGAGAGATAGGTAATATTAGATCTTTACCTATGAAATCTCTGTCATCGCAGTGGTAATTTTTCAATGCCCTTGTTGAAGAAGTCAGGTGTATAGGAGCCAACAAACTCTTCAAAGGCATGTTGTACTGCCTCTCGGGTATTGAATATTTCCTTGCCAATTTTATTGGAAAAAGGAGAAGTCTGTCGGCACATGGTCTGGTGAGTACGGTGGAAGACGTAACACTTAGAAGAACCCTAGCTCTTGTACCTTAGAGACCGTCTGTTGTGCCGTATAAGGTCGAGCGTTGTCATGTAGAAGCAGCGGGGACGAGCGATTAATCAATGCTGGCCGGAGATTTGCGAGCTTCTCCATCATTGTGTCCAGTTCCTCATAGTACACATCCGCAATACTGCTGGTGCCATTGGGTAAAAAACTGTGATGAATTATACCAGCACTAGACAATCAAACAGTGAATATGACTTTTGAGGGTTATATTTCGTTTGGGGCATTGCCTAGGCGCTAAACTAGGGTCTAACCAACATGATGACCACTTACGATTATCAAAAGGAATCCATTTTTCATCACAATGGCAACGCAAGGCATACCTCAACGCGTTCGTCGCGCTGGCAATCGTTCACTTCGTGCGACACCCACTTATCAAGTTTTTTTACCTAGCCAATTTGACGCAAATGGACCAATAAAGTTTTGATGCTAACGTTGAAAGTTGTTGCTAACTCAGCCGTAGATTGAGTACCGTCAGCTTCCACTATCACCTTTAATTCGTCGTTGTTGGCTTTAGTTTTCGGGCGACCACGGGGTAAATTTTTTAGATAAAAATTTCCATGTCGGAAGCGTTCCAACCAATAACGAACGCACGATCGTTTGTAGTGTTCACTCCGTACACGTAATTAATGTTGCGAGCCGTTTGTGCGGCATTGCTACCGCGACGGAATTCGTATTCCATAATTACTCGAATTTTTATCGTGTCCATATTGATGAAAACAATGATATCAAAAAAAAAGATACAAATGTAGTGAAAACAAAATACTAATCAATAAACAAATGACTGAATTTGAAACTAGAATTCCCTAAATTTAAAATAAAATTCATTTGAATTTAGAATTTATTGCCAGCAAATTTTTAGGTATAGCCAAATCACACTTCACAAACGGATATCTATGGTGAACAATTTATTCTGAAGTAAAAGTTTGTGAATTAATATATCTTGGACATTTGTGACATCGTCGGTGAAGGAAAACATCGAGAGGAAACCTGGACTTATAGTTTTTGCCTTGCAGTAGGACAATAATGGGCTGGTTTGCGAAAACATCGCTGAACGAAACTCAGACATGTACCTAACGCGTGTTAATATTTCAACACTACACTAGTACGAGATTTAATTATGAGTTACAACTAAGTCAAGTAATTAAAGGCTGATTCATATAAGTATAGCAAATATAGTGTTTGTATATGTGAGAGTCGTAACACGTAACTTTACTGCGGGCAGACCTCTGTTTTGACGTTTATTAAATTATGTGTTATTGAAATAAACAAGCGGTAAATACGGTGCTTGAAAACAGCGCGCGGTCCTTCTGAATTAGGTCTCGAGACACAATTGCATTTAGTGAGGGGCTCGTGGCTAAGTAATAACAGCCACATGGGTCGATCGATTAGGTTAAGCTACGCTTTCCGCGGTCGTTCCGTGGATGGGTGACCATCTTAACATACCGAGACCCCTCCGTGCCTCGGAAAGAACGTTAAGCCGTTGGTCCCGGTTGTCATTCGTGGATCTTTGACAGTCGTTACGGGTCGTCAGAAGCCCAAGGGGTATCGTATTATACAGTAACTGGGTTGTCGAAGTCAGATAGGCAGTCGCTTCATGTAAATTACTGGTATTCAGCTGCATCCGGTTAGACTGGACGCTGACGCCAACATAGCTGCCTAGGCAGATGATGAATGCTTCAAGAGAGATAAACCAGTTTGTCGCCGATGTCCATAGAATGTGATATGCTCAAAAACACAGTTTTTTTTTTGTTTTGCATATTCCATGTTATTACAAAGTTTTACTTTCATTTAACATCTGCCAAACTGCCAAGCAATATGTCGGCAGCATAATTTTGAAGAAGTGTTAACGATTTTGCCCATCTCAAATCTAGAAGGGTACCTCATCAATCAACATAATTATTATACTTTTAGGCACTAACCTGTGAGTTCTAAAAAGAGTTAATTTTTTGGATTTCATTATAATTATTATCTATTCATTTAATGTGATTGTAAAGAAATAAAAATAAATCTAGAACTTTGCTTAACTACATTCTTTGTGTATTCTAAGAAAATAGTGGTTTATCAAGGTCATAGGGGCCCCTTTATCCTATGTGCCCAGGGCCTCCAATAGGTTAAAGACGGCCCTGGTTACAGAAGCATAACTAAGCATCAACAGAAACATATTTGAAAATAGAATTCTCAAAGAGCAAAGCAAACGTAACTCTGAGAAGCACAAAAAGGTTTTGCCTCAAACCGAGGCAGCTCTCCGTCCGATATTTGGAGCAGCGTAAAGCCATCGGAAAACTACCGCGGCATACTTACAGAATGTATGGGTACCTATTATGTGTGCTTCGACGTATCAAATTGTGCGGACAAAACATACCCAGTCAAGTGAACAACAACAACACGCGACCACAAAAAGAAAACAGTCGTTATCAGTCAAATTGGGCATGATTCATCACGGCTCCAAAGTCTTTGGGGTTTCTGGACGGATTATATGTAAGAGGGTTATTGTGGACGTAATTACAAAGGCGTGGTATTTTAATCCCGCCAAAGCCTGGAACTTGAAACAACATCCGCTGACAAGTTCGTTAACGTCTTAAATTAATTTTCGTTTAAAATTTGTCAATTGGCGACGAAATTAAACGAAGTTTGTCGTTTCTTGACAACCGGGATGGCTGGCTCGCGGCCAGACGTTATTTTATACGGAACTTTATTCTTTGTCTACGTGGACGTGGCAACATGCTTGTGAATGCGACTACAATGAAAATATAATAAATTATAAGTTACTGACACACGACCGAAGCGTCGAATTCAAGCAAAAACCAATTAAAAATTAAATAAAACCCTTATCTTCTAGCAAGAATTAATTGAGTGCCACGATTTATTGCCATTATCATCGAATTACAGACAATATTCTATTAGAAATGGTGCAGGAAAAACTTGAAAAATATACAGCCTGCCTGTGGCGTGCAGTGTGTCTGATTGATGTCCCGTCTTTAAATTCGATGTTTAAAGTCAAAGAGTTGGTACATCACAGGCAACCGATTAATGAAACAGGTATTTCATTATGCGCGCTGTTCAAGAATGACAAGGCAGATTTTGTAAAAAAAAAAATATGTGGTATCTTTTTATAAATAGCCGGATACTCATTGACAGCGGGTGGCCGCTACCCGGCGATTGCATGGGAAATTGTTAATTCTATTGGAGCGAAACACATAGGAAGCGTAGCCCCGCGCACGCTGCGACTTGGCACCCTTCCAGTCAACGATTGTGCTTTACTATGGCGATTATTTTCACTGGTGCACTATTCAAACTGCTTCGGAATACGACTGAATAGACATGAAAGAATTTTCGTGTGCAACGACCGACTGTAATGACCGTTTATTCTTTGAAACACGCTCGGTGGAAATCCGTAAATAGGTATAAAGTACCGGTACGACGTTCAAGTTACCCTTTTGAAATGTTTACAATTGTTATTTTGCGAGCGACTGAGCGAAAAAAATATTCGAAATTCGTGTTCTTCAACGATTTATTTTGGGGGAAATGAGATGGAATCTGAATTTATTGAATTACTAGCTTTGGCCCGCGGTTTCACCCTCGTGGAGGTCGAAAAAATCCTAAAAAATATTCTCCATTAAAAATACATACCTATGTGAAAATCAAAATCAAAAGTCATTTATTCAAACTAGGCTGAGAATCAGCACTTTTTGAACGCGAAAATCGCGATAAAAAATCAGCTGTTTCCTACATTCATGTTTGCAGAACTCGTCAAAATGTAGGGACCAGCAGATTTTTTTTTTCGCAATTTCTTATTTGGTCTCATAGTAAAAGTTGTTCATAATGATGAGTACAATGAACCCTTAAGAGGTTAATGGTGTTTTACCAATAACCCTGTACTATCTATCTCTCTATATACATTATAGGTAAATGAAAAACTACTTGACCTAGTTAAATATTAGTGAGCACTATACAAAAAACCACCATAATTACCTTCAAATTACCTATTTTACTGTCACCCCCTTTCTCGTTGCCTTGGATCCTTGGTACCTAATAAACTTACCAGTTGAGTTTCCCATATAAACTTCAAATAACCCGTTCCATCCTTTTTTGGGGGTTGTTTTAAAAACTTTTATAACACGCGTTTCATTGTTTTGAAAGGTATTTTTACTAACTTTTAATTTAATACACGGGTAAAAAGATTTTCATTGTAAACTCTGTTGCTCAATATCCATGTGGTTTAATCAGAACTTATATTGTAGTCCAATCATGTAGGCTATAATACAGCCATTACTAGGATAGTTCAGCCACATAGCAGCTTCACGCATTAGCCTGGACGGAGCATCGTGCCAAGCGGCTCATTGAAGATAAATCCTTGCTAGGAGCCAAATTAGATAGCCGCAAACGCTAACATAAAGTTGGTGGTCGTTGGAGTCTCGTAGAACAAATTTTGGAGAGTCTGTGACTTTCATTATCCCTTTTCCAACGTCCATGTTCTAGAACGGAGGGATTATTGCGTAATACACATAAAATGGCAAATCAATCGCAATGCCTTTCATTTTGACGTCCATTGCTTCATAACTTCTTCAACTCAACAACGTTAATAAACGCAATGAACGTGGTTAAACTGTCAAAATGAAAGGCATTGAGATCGATTGCCAGTGTGTTACGCAATTACCTCGCTGGTTTTGCTTTTATTGTAGGTAACATTTTATACAAGTGTCAGGAATTTTTCTTAAAGGCATATGAACTACATGCCTTTGCGTGCAGCTTTGTCGGCGTGGAGGTCGAAAATCATCCAACGGAATGGTAATACCGGTAAAAAAGTGCCCTGTATGTCCTAACACAGGTCGTGGTCTACCTGTGCCCCAAATTTCATCGAAGTTGATTAATAAGGATGCATGATTCCTTTCGGCTTTACATAGTTCACATTCTAATAGTAATATTTTTCTTTCTAATTGAACTCGAACTGACTTATCCCGTGAAAAATGTCATCTTTCACTGTTTCATACCACCTAGAATCTTGTCGTTATAATTGAGGGAGTTTATTCTTTCAGAAATGGGATTTTTTTATACATTTCAGCTCATTTGCTCTGAAGGGCATGGTTGTACCTACAAGGTCTTACTACCGTGCGGTGTTTCCGATTTTACATTTAACGAAATTCAAAGCCCGAAACTTGGATTCTAAGGGACTTTGATTTGATCACTTAGCAAGGTCGTGTGCCAAATTCACAAAAGTTTAAGTATACAGGGTGAAATTGAATTCATGGGCTTCCTTGTACTCATAATTATAAGCAACTTTTACTATGGGACCAAACCTAAAATCGCCAAAAAAAATTGGTGTTCTCTACATTTATGTTTGCATAACTCGACAAAATGTAGGGAACAGCAATTTTTTTTTTGCGGTTTATTGTTTGGTCCCATAGTAAAAGTTGTTCATAATGATGAGTACAACGACCCCTTGATTCAAGCCCATGAATTCAATTTCACTCTGTATAATACTCAAATGTTATGAGCATGACCTATTGGCTAGGTCCAATCCACCAGGTATTTTAACTTTTAAATTAATAAATCTATATTTTCAAACCACCACCTCAGTTTAAAAACTTTTCCATAAATTCATTCTGCTTGCAAATCTGACTAAAACAGTAAAACAAGAATCAGCGTGTACACGGAACATTTAACAATATGCCAGAACACATTATGAATGAACATATTTTTTCCAGATTAATCTGTGTATTCTCAACGGGGTTACATAAAGCCGAATAAGAGAATGTTGTACAAATTAAATACCTATAGAAAAACAGGGCAGGGACGGATGATTATATAAAATATTTTATATTTATTTATATTTATACAGGGTGTTTGGTAGGGAGCTGTACATACGCCTAGGGTAGAAACTAGGGATAGTCTGCTACCTACCCCCGCCCATTATATTGACCTTGGCCTCAAGGTTTTTTTTACCTTACTACCTTACCTTAAAATTATTTCTTTACCTTACTACGGTACTTCAGGCCCCATAACTTTTCTTCTCCACAATTTTCTGGTGTAAAATAATTTTTTGCAGGACCCTAAGACTCTAACGATTAAAACAAGACCATTAGCCGACCGGTCCCATGGATAGATTTTGAGCTACAGGTAGTTTTAGTCAAAAAATCACAAAAAAGTCAAATAAAAAATAAAAATAAATTAAAAAAAAACCTTGAGGCCAAGGTCAATATAATGGGCGGGGGTAGGTAGCAGACTATCCCTAGTTTCTACCCTAGGCGTATGTACAGCTCCCTACCAAACACCCTGTATACTAGCTTCTTTTGTGACTTCTTCCGCCTGAAATTTCTTGTTCCCCCGACCCCCATCCCGTCGCATCGCATCGCCCGGGTGCGCTGTTACTTCGTTTGCGCTTAGCGTTCTTTCTGTCCTTATTCCCTTTGCTCGGCACCTCCGTAATGTTAAATAGCCTATTACCTTCCTCAAGAGTTGGGCTATCAAACGCAAAAATATTTATTCAAAACCCACTCGCTTTGGGTACGCATCGTAATTGGGACGGTAAAATAAAATCTTTTACTTATAATTAATTTTTATTCCAATTCCAATTCTAATTCTGATTTTAATTGATATTTTTGTTTTAATGTTTTAATATTTGAACTGTAATGGTTTCTAATCCTATGATGTAATTTTATTGTTATTTATATTTGATTATGTACCTACTAACATAGATTTTAAGCTCCTGTTGTTACTAACCATTATGGATCAATGTAATCTGACATATGAAATAAAATAATAATAATAATAAAAAACCGACTTTATCCGATTCCACAGATTAGCGCGTTCAAACAAAAAAACAAATTCTTCAGTTTTATATAATTATTAGTATACAGGTTTACTTGTAATTCGACGTTTATCCGCCAGGAGCTGATAGGGGGGCCAAAATTCAACAAATTGAACCCGCCATAAATGTAAGGCCGAAATTCAATAGTTTTCGAGATATTTGAATTTTAGGGGTTTTTTCGATAATCACCCAAAATTTTACATGTAATTAAGTACCAAAAAAACCACATTGAACGGGTACCATAAAAAATGATATTATAGCTGGCACTTTTCAATTAAGCTATGAAAATAATGGTTAAATGTCAAATTTTGGGTAAATATCAAAAAACCACTAAAATTCCAAAATGTTGAATACGATTGAGTTTCGGGCAGAAAGGGGCATATGGGGGTTCAATTTGTTGCATTATAACCCCCATCACCTCCTGACAGATATACGTCGAATTACAAGTAGCCTATAATTGTGAAAGTTTGGATATTTGTTACTCAATCACGCAAAGCCGGCACAACGGATTTGGATGACATATAGTTTATAACCTGGATTAACCCTATACTTGACATTGTGCACTTACATGCACATTAAATTCAGTAATTTTTTTCTAAAAAATATTACATCGTATCGTTATAAAAATAACTCTAAGTGACTTCGTAAACGTCTCTTTACGTAAGAAAAAGAAATCTATATCTGTCTCGCTCACACATTGTCAGTGGTGAACAAAATGGCGAGCCGTCGGTCAGTGCCTGCGCAACGCTCTGTAAGTATCCTAATTAATCTCAACTAAATTAAGTTATATGTATGAAATTTTTATGATTTTACTTTCTGCAAGCTTTATGCAATTGTTTGGTAATATTATTTTTGTGATATATGTTTTGAATATACAGTAATTCACGATTTTCTTTAGGTGTGCATTAAAATACACACTGCCTGGTGCAGGGTGAATAACTTAATATTTGTTGTGTATATTTAAATGCACACTGCCTGCTTCGCTGTGAATAACACCCTATTTGTTGTGTGCATGTAAATACACACTGCCAACGTCATAGACTAATACTATTTATGAATTTTGTGTCTATAAATGCACATTGCCTACTGTGCTACTATATACTCGAGCCTTTGTTCACACAGAGTTTTTTTCATAATGCATGACAGCAACTCGTATTACACTTTCCACCAAATTCCTATTCCTTAGCTTGCAATACTTTTATTTCAGATGACTAGAAGTCGAAAAATTCTAGCTTTGGTGCCTAAATGCGGAGCTAAGTCTGATGAAGATTCTAGCGAATCTTCGGAAGATGAAATCCAGATGTGTAGGCCTCATCAAGATGACTCCGAAGACAGTTCCCCTGTCCGATCAATAGCGTCTTCTGTCGAAAATGTGAACATCTCCGATAGTGATGACTGTGAGTATCGAGAAATATACGCCGTTGCTTCAGTCCATCAAGAGCCGAGATTCAGACACAACACTACCGATTCTACTCCATACTCACCTTCTATTCTGCAACATGATCCTGACATTATACCGCCTTCACCATCAGTTTATATTCCACCGTCACCGTCTATAGAATCAATCTGCAGTCCCGCATCTTCAGCACCTGCCGCATCTTCAGTGTCTGCCGCACCTACCGCAGCTACTGTGCGTCTTCGGCGTTATAAGAAAACTCCGGTAATCGTAAAAAAAACCGTATTGAAACCTACCAAAATATCTCCTAAATGGACAAGAATGAAATTTCAAGGATCAGCAGATATAGAAGATAATATGTTTTTTGATTCTACTGATATTGAAAAATCGCCGCTTGATTACTTTAAACTATTTTTTACTGACGATATACAAGAACTAATAGTATATCATTCTAATTTGTACTCTGTGCAGAAAAAGGGCACTTCAATTAATATAACCAAAGACGATATAAAAGATTTTATAGCTATAAATATTCTAATGGGTGTTGTAGATATGCCAGCATACACCGATTACTGGTCAAATGAATTTAAATACAGTAAAATTGCTGACGTCATGACACTAAAGAAATTTCAATCTATTCGACGTTACATTCATTTTAATGATAACTTAAAAGATGACGGTGACAGGTACTATAAAATAAGGCCACTAGTAGAAAAAGTTCGTCATAACTGTGCCTCGAATATTCCTGAAGGAAAACGCTTCAGCATCGACGAGATGATGGTACCTTACAAGGGTACTAGAGCCGGAAGCCGTAAACAATATGTACGGAATAAACCCAAAAAATGGGGTTTTAAGTTTTTCGTTCGTGCGTCTCCATCTGGCCTCGTACATGATTTTATTATTTATGGAGGAGAAGATACTTTCAGACTACATACTTTTACTGAAACAGAAAAAGGTATGGGTCTTGGAGCCAAAGTTGTAATAGCTTTGGCCAAATCTATCAAGCAAAAACCATGCTCCGTACTATATTTTGACAACTTTTTTACGTCAATTGAATTGATGCACCATCTAAGGAACGAGTATGGTATATTCTCCCTAGGGACAGTCAGGGCAAATCGACTTCGTGGGGCAGAGAAAAAATTACCAACTGATAAGGAGTTGAAGAAAAAGGGCAGGGGAGCTTTTGCACAGGTCGTGTCTAACGACTACAATATCGCTGTTGTGAAGTGGTTCGACAACAAATTTGTTGTGGCAGCAAGTACTTATGTGGACGCCCACCCTGTGCAGAATATAATGCGATACAAGAAAGAAGAAAAGAAGAAAGGTCTAGTCACATGCCCAAATTTAATAAAGCACTATAACGGAAATATGGGTGGAGTTGATCTAGCTGACATGTTAGTTGCTTTATACCGTACTGATTTTGAAAGGCCATCGTTGGTATTTAGTATTATTTTCACAGATTTTGGACATATGCGTGAATAATGCTTGGTTGCTGTATCGTCACGAGAACAATGGTAAACAAAAACTGTTGCCACTCAAAAGGTTTCGTGTCGCTTTATTTAGGCAACTGCGTTTTTTTGAGAGGAGTACTAATCTACAACCTGATGCTCTTCCCAAATCTGTGAGAAAAGTAAAAAAACCAGTTGCAGAGAGGCCTGATGATGCTACTCGTTACGATCTGATGGGACATCTTCCTGCTTTTACGACAAAAGGCAGGTGTAGACACTGTACCAAACATCAAACCAAATATTTTTGTCCAAAGTGTAATGCACGACTATGTATAGTTGAAGGGCGAAATTGCTTTACAGATTTTCATACCAAGTAGTGTATTTTTTTATATTGTTACATAGTAAATAGATAATATTTAAGTAAACTTTGATCTCAGAACGTTAGGACTGAATATTGTGATAAATAATAATAGAAAGTTTAACTTTGGTATAAAAAAAATGTTTAACTATATGTCATATATCGTAACATACTATACTCATTGACCTAATTCCTAGCAGATCTCAAAAGTTGTTGATATTTTCAATATTTATGTTATTTTTTATGTTTTTGTTTCTTTTTTAGTTTAGTGGTTACATGGCAGTGTGCATGTAAAGACACATTTTTGTTTGTAATTTTTTTCTTGTGAGCTTGGCAGTGTGCACTGGAAGACACATAATATATCCTGAAAACTGAAATTCAGAGATTTTTTATTTCATTTTTCCCGATATCCTTATAATCCAATTAACGTAGGGAAGTAGTAAAAGTTTAATTTTTTGAAGGTAAAATTCCCTGCCAAGTATAGGGTTAACAGAGGATACTTTTTATCCGGCTAGTAAGTTCCCGTGGGATAATTTTCAACCTCCAAGCGGGCGAAGCTGCGGGTAGAAGCTAGTATTTACATAAACAAGACACGTAAGATTAGAAGAAGACAAACAATAGCGAATTGTCATGTCAAAATAAAAACAAAATATACACGACCATCGAAAAACTCGTAGCCTCGTTCTTTTGTTTTGTCCCATACATGGTTGGCACGTACTTAGCTCTGGATCGTTACGTCATCACCACAAAGACTGAGATGGCAACATAGTACCGACGAAGAAGCTATTTGGTATACAGGCAGCTAAATTACAACTCTTTTGTCAAAAAACAAATGTGATCAATGTTGTGAGGGTGCTGAGTAGTCAATTATTTTACATCGTTCTCTTTATTATGCTTAAAAACTTTTAAAAAGTTATTAGGTACACAATAAGACACCTGTCCCACCGCCGACGACGCAGCGACTAGCTGTCAACGATTTTCTCATTCAAGAAACGTTGAAAAGATTTTCGGTCTCGTGTATGTAAAATTATACACTTATATTAATAGTTGATCGCTGGCTGTTCACACCTACGGGGAGTACTTGTTTGTCGCAGCGATAAGAGCTATCAAAGAGCGTACTCGCTCAGCGACGCTTGCTTGGCGGGTAGAGCACTCGTTGAGAGACTAACGCTTTATACATACCAACGAGTAATCTCTCGTCACCGTCGCACTCTCGCTGTCCGTTATTTCCTCTACTCGCTTCTCGTTTATCGCCGGTGGTGGGACAGGTGCCTAAAAATTAACACTGGCAGTATAGTGTAAAGAATAACATTTTTGCCTGTATACCAAACAACTTGTTCGACTGTACAGCTTTGTGGACAAAAACCAACAATGATGGATCGTGTTTGCGACACAATAATCTTATGTATACATACTTACTTTTGCTAGAAAAGTATCGTTATGCTATGTCGTCGTGCAGCCTTCAAGACAGGATAAGCTGTACTCGAAAGAGAACCAATTTATTTTGTTCAGATAAATGGGTGACATTGGTAAAACCATTGTGTTTCTTTGCTTGTCGATGTGACTGAGTTATTTCCACGTATTCATACAATGGCTTTTTTATACGCTCTATAAATACTACCTGTCCTTGTTATTTTTAAGTAATTGAAATGGGAGGGCGTTAGACAAAATAATATCCTTTAGGTGGATGGGAGGAGACGCCCTATGAGGATATACAGGGTTATTGGTAAAACACCATCAACCTCTTAAGGGGTCATTGTACTCATCATTATGAACAACTTTTACTATGGGACCAAAATATGAAATCGCGAAAAAAATCTGCTGGTCCTTACATTTTGACGAGTTCTGCAAACATAAATGTAGGGCACAGCTGATTTTTTTTAAATTATTACTGTCTAGAAATATTGTAACACATTTTAAAAGAGTAACGGTGGTTCTTCTCCATACGAAATTACCTTTTGGAAGGGGCGACTAGAATCAATTCAATTTTAATATAAATGTTGACGTTCAAAAGTGCCTTTTATGTGCCTATTTGAAATAAATGCTTTGACTTAGAAAATGCCTCTTTAATGTACCATTAAATATTTCTTTCAACTCTCGACGTCAACTGAAGACGAGCATAGTGCTACTGCTACGGTTGTCGTGCATGGTTGTTGCATCTCATAGCCATAGAAATATATATTCACGTGGAAAGGCTTAAAATAAAAAACATTGGATATCATTTTAGTTTTCATTTGTATGCTCACTTAGAACTTCCAAGTTAAATTTAATCACAGCGGAAAGATAAAACATAAATACCAAAGTAACTAATTGTTAACGATAAAACTGAGAAGACAGATGTTTCTGAGATGTAGCCCCCAAAACTACGGTTAGTCCCACGGGTCGAGAGAGGAATGAAACTGCGGGCCTAAAATTAAATTAATTAGTTCCTTACATATATCCCGTTTCCCCTCTTGTGTTTATATTCCGAAAATATTCCAAATTACGTTCACAGAAAATGCTTGTTCATTTTTGTTATTGATCATACGTGAGGATTTTTATGAACCAATTCACTTAATAATTCTGAGGGAGATTTTCATAAACCCTATCTTTCTTTATACGGATTCACGTTCGCTGAATTCTGATGTCTATCTCCTCTCTTCTTCTATCCTTTATTCGCCTTCTACGAGAAACAAAGAAAGAAAGAATAACGTTTATTTGGACACAGCTCGTAAAACACAAAATACAAATAACAAAATAAAATAGTGGAAATAATGTTTTTTAACAACAAAAGTGTGCCTCGCGGCTGCGCCAAAAATGTTAATTTCAGCATCAATGCCAGACAGATGCTGTCTGACGCCGGATTTCTAATGAACCTTTACGACACAGAGGAAAAGAAGGTGTGGCCGATTCGTTGCCCATGACGACGCTATGGTTGCATCTGCATTCATATGGCATAGTAAATATGGGAATAGCTATGCCAGCCAGCACCCTAATTACGTAACACATTTTCGATCACAGTCCGAAGGATTTTGAAGAAAATAAGTAGCTAATCTAATAAAGACTAGCTCTATATATATCACGGGAACGTACTACCGGGATTAAAAGTACCCTATGTGTTAATTCAGGTTATAAACTATCTGTGTGCCAAATTTTATCCAAATCCGTTAAGCCGTTTTTGCGCCAATCCGGAACATACATCCAGTCAAACAGACAAATTGAAAAACTTTTTTTTTTAATTTTCTGCATCGCACTCGTTCACACCTCGTAGCAATTACTTTCAATAATATTTAATGTACAGTTTTGACTTCGTAACTATTTTATTATATGTATGTATAGATATACAGGGTTATTAGCAGTGATCGGATAATCAGGCGCTAATATACCTACCTAAACTTTTATTTTTACACTTTTATTCCCACGAAAGAATAATACGGACATGCCTTTTAGAATTCCGGATTCCAGAATCGTTTAAAATTCCTGAGATTGCTAAAAATGTTACCTGCATACAAAATATAGTTAGAACTCGTTGTGAAAAAAAAAAATTAATATTTTTTAGTCTTCTTCTCTTTCTCGTCTTTTCTTACAGTAAATTAGTAGATTCGATCACTAATCGTAATCTGTTAGATAGATAAATCAAAAGTCAATTTCCACTACTTGACCACATTGTGCACATCATTTTTTATTGATATTCCATTTGTTTTGAATAAAATAAAGATACTAAATCAAAATAACCACTGCTTTTATTTCATTAGGTTTTTACACAATTACTTATTTATTGAGAAAGGAATGTCCATATTATTCTTTCGCGGGAAGAAGTTTAGGCATATAAGCGACCGATTATCCGATCATTGGTTATTAGTAATACGTCGGCAGTTCATTAAGGGGATTAAGGGAGGTTATTTGCAATCAAATGCTATGCAAATGTCAACCATTTTCGAGTGATTTGAAATTTAATATTTTATGGCGCTATAAGTACAACTTTGTAAATTTAAAACAAAAATATAACCAATGCATATTTTTTTATTATTATTAATATCTGCTTCTACATCAATACGTAATAATAATCAAATATAAAATGACATGGTTAAATCGTATTTAAATCGGAGCTACAAATCGTTACAATTTTCACCATTTTGTGCAGGTTATTTGACTAAAATTGGTCGATTTCGAAGTACCTACTTTATCGGCAGAACATTCCGAAATCATATTCAACTTCTCAGCTATCCAACGAGATACATTTAGATACCAGTAGGCCAATTCTCGTACTTAAAAAACGTTCAAATTCAAGTCGCAATCTCATTTCAGCGACAATCAATGTCAAAAACCTGTCAAAAATGTATGTAAATTGACTGTAATTTTGACAGATTGAGACTGAGATTAGAATGCGAACGGTCTTAAAAATACGGGAATTGCCCCTCAGATATCATAAAGAAATATGAAATGTCAAATTACTCAAAAATAGCTGACATTACGACCTTCCCTAAATGGATTGTCGACATATTACCAATAACCCTGTGGATAAAGATCTATATTTTTATTATTTCTTCACATATTTATAAAACGCGAGAGCTTGACAGCGTAAATAAGACAATGAATCTTGTTGAATTGTAAAAATGAATGGCATTGGTAACCGAGTAAGTTACGCAATCACCTTCCGGTTGTAGTGTAATTGCCCTGTGTACGCTAGACGTAGGCACATTTAAGTACCGCCACTCTAAAAACTAGAGACTATTAATTAATACAGCGTAAAGTCTCAACGAGGGGTTCCACAATGTCTCCCAACAAATTATAACTTCCTCCCCACTTAATATCTTTATAATTGTCATGCTGACATGAAAATTAACATGCACATAATATTGGCCGTACCCCAAGAATATTTTTTATGGAAACTATTTGGCAGCCCAGCGGGTTATAATGACCAGTTGATGCTTTACTTGCAAGCGAGACAGGCAGGGTACTGATAGGTAAAATACCTATTGGGAATACTATCAGTGCTGATAGGACGTTGGTTATGTAAGTATTGTCTTGGCTAACTTGGTCAAGTGCCTAGCGGTGTGAGATGGTTACTAGAATATTTTTGTTCCTAATTATGGAAGTATTCCATACCACTCTGGCCCGTCGTCGTCCACGACGCTGCTGAAAAGTACCTAACTAGTAACAAACTTAAATTGTCAATTAGTAGACATAATGTCACAGCACTAATATTTATATGATAGTCCGTACACGACGCGACTTAGCATAATCAGCCTATAATGTTCCCACTGGGACACAGGTTGCGTTGAGTTTGTAATACGTTACTTTTGAGTAGCGTCCTGGAAGATGGGCCTTATTTAAGAGAATAATCAAGTTCTTCTGCAATCGAAATATGCTGAAACTATGCCAAATGGCTGTCCAGCAAATCAGTGATTCAAAATTCTTCGCACAGATTGTGTTTCAAAATTAGTTTTTACTGATTCTTTACGATATTACTGATGCGGTTCTTTCTTGATTACCTCACTGATAAAGAAATTTTAAGCTATGCTATAAATCTATTTTATTTTATTATCCAATCGGTACACTGCACATATTATATTTCATTTTCAGAAAATTCCTAAGCAAAGCTGCGTTTATTCCTCTCAATTTAGAAATATCTGTATTAGAATTCAAAAGATCGGGTGCTGGTATTCAATACACTATTAAATTTTATAGTGCAGTTCCGTTATTTGAAATTTAACAGCGTTATATTATACTGGGCATGGTTATACGAGGTTTCTGTTAACATAGGAGAGCTTCCGATATCGATATTCGCGCTTGTGCCCTGTAAACCGCACGTACAATACGTTTTTCCAGCGGATACGTGCTGCGGTGACCAAGTTTAGAAATGATAGAAACTTGCAACACCATCTAGATATATGCTGTGGTTATTTCGAGTGAGTGGGATCGTGGATCCGTATCTTCTTGTTGTAGTAGTATCTTTATCAACTCTTGATCTAGTCCCAATTTATTTGGCGTTGGCGCAGCATCTCTTCTTCCATACGTCTCTCTAGTTATCAGCTCAGTAGTCATGCGGGCTTGCGGACGGTGAGCAATGGGTAGCTCGCCGTCCGATAAGGACCGGGCCCGGGTCGACGGCGCGTTGTGTTCAACGCGCGCCTCAAAGAGATGTCAGCACCAATGACGGGGTCCGCTAGGGCCGTTGCCTGCCAGGGTTGCGGGACAGTCCGAAAGGGTTACCGTGGCCCCTGGCACAGGCAACTGAAGGAACACGGGTGGGTTTTAGTCAGTAAGAGTCTGACACGCCCTCCCACTCCGCCCAGAGCGGGTGAAGTAATTTGATGATTACCCACGCTCAAAAAAAAAAGTAGTCACCTCCCTTTAACTTATTACTATGGTTTTACTTTACAGATCAGTCTACTGGGTGTCAAAACGTGTCTACATGCCTATTATTGTGGAAGAATGACGTACCCATTACCCACTTGAGAATAAACATTTCTTGATCAGGAATCAAGAAATGTTTATTCTCAAATCAAATAGCTATCATTTTATTCACAAGTGGTGCTTCTTTAGCAATATTATATTTACGCTGTTGATCTCCCATATCCTGTGCCATAATCCAATAAATCTTCTCCACATCGTCGTAGCTTGCAGAATAGATAGTTTTCTCATCAGATATTTTTGTATAAACTATACACATACTGGGACGTGTTTGGTTGGATACAATAACATGATCCGGAACGTGTCACGAATATACACAGAGTGAGAACGATGTTAGAAAACAAGTGACCATACTTGTTACATTAATATGCGGAGTATTGAATATTATTTTGAGGTTGCTTCTTGATTTTCAGCTACGTGAAAAATGAAAGGATTTTGCTCGTTTGTCTTTGTTTTATTACATTAATTCAGTAATGTCTGTTCGTGATTCAAAATACTTCAATAGGCTACTTATTTTCCTAAAATATTTTCTGAGCACAGAATTCTTTTTCTTCCTTTTTCATTGGAATCTCGTTTTGAATCAATACACTAAGCAGTTAACTTGCCAATAAGCTTCATTATTGTATGTTGACAAGAATTGGTAGACATTAAAACGTACCGACCTAGATTTTTATTAGCAAGATACCGACAACACTGAAAAAGATAATGATTGACTGGTAGAAAATGCCTCAGGCATTAAGTCCGCCTTTGTACAGTATTATTTTTTACTTGTGCATAAAGTTTTAATAAATAATAAATAAATAAATAAAAAGATAATGATAGATGATACGTTAATTTCGAGTTCAAGTGGCTTTCGGTTTTTAGGTTAAAGGAGAAGATAGGAAGGCTTGTTCCAATTTTAAATTCATTGAAATTAAATACAAAATTGATTGCTTCTTCTTTTGTTTTAAAAAATCCGCTTTGGCTGAAAGTTGCGATCGAGGATCGTATTTCAAACTAAAATAATGCTAAGTCAAATACCGAGATAGGTATGATACCTATGTATCACTAAATTGTAGATAGATAGCGTAAAATTTCCATTATTTGCATTCCGTATGGAGACGGCAATGCAATGCAATGTCGATATGCGTCTTCAAACGATGGGTTTATGTAGAAATGGTTTGAAGAGTTCGGAACTAAAATGCATTGAAAAATATTGGTTTCTATTGTGTTCCATGTTGCCTTAGAATGGAAATAATAAGCTACCTGACTACGAGACGTACGTATTAGTGATTTTCGGTGCCTGTAACTTTTTAGTTATGTCTATTGAAAGTCAAATTAAGATAAAAGTTTCCGTTTTATACTAATGAAAACGAAAAGTTTTTCAAAAACTTCGGGTTATACCGAAACCAGAAATCCAAAGTTCAGATAGGTAATAACCTATATTTATGCAAATTACAAACAAATTACGCTTTGTACCACGGTAAAGCTAACAGGAACAAAAGATAATAAGTAGGCTACGGACCTAGCGTAGTAAAAACCTATTAATATTAATGGGCTATCTGCGCGAAGGTCTGACTAAAGTTACCAGCTAGGGTCGCTTCTAGTGATGTAATCACCATTCTGGTTCAATGCTCTGGTGATCACACACATGAGATTTTGCGGTGAACTGTACTGTAATGAGGAGAGATTATAAAGTTTATGATTATAAATTGTGTAGTAAAGTGGGTGTAATTATCTTTTACCAAGTTATCTATGTAAACTTACTAACTATGATTAATTTTTACTACGATTACGATTACTACGATTTTTTCATAAACAATTTTGTCAAACAACACTTAGCTTACGTAGGTATTTACAATTACCTGTAGGCATGTATTTTGTCCGATAAAAATAAATGTTTATTACTATTATTATAAAGCTTATAAATAAAAGGGAGTTACCTTGGTTAAGTTTTTCAAATGCTTCTCTGCATGCAGTTCAACGGCACATTTCTGGATCAGTCGCTATTATTAAAGTATGAATCATGTGCCGGGTCTGGGGGCCTACTCTCGAAGTCCCTCAACGAAGAAACGGGCCTATCCGAAAATAGTTTGATACTTAGAATACTTACTTACTTACCCTACTCCCGATTAATTAACTTTTCGGACGGGTTAAAACACATCGGTAGTAAGGACAGCTATCAAATCGTTTCGTCATTAATTTTTAGATCGCGCCCTGGACTAATCTTATGCCTGTAAGTGATTATCTTTTTTTTTCTTTTTATTTGTAACTAAATCAACGAACGATTACTGAAACGTCCTTTAATAATTAAGTTCTCTGCTAGTGCTGTGCTCTTCTGTATGTGACGTATTCACAATACCTAAAACTGTATGTGATTTTTGTATGTGTATGTTTTAGTGAGTAAGTCGTTGTGGTGCATTACCAGTATTTAATCTAGTAAATAATAAAGTGTCTTTCCTCTCTTTTTTTGTAATAATGAATTATGACTAATATGACTTGGAATTGAATTTGAATGTATTTATAATTTGGAATATTTTAATAATGTATCGAGACTAATATGACTAATTGTGTTTTAACTTCTGATTTGTATTTTATTATTGTATGCCTCAACGGCGGGACATAGCTGAACTTATTTTAATTATTTAAGACCTGTATGTATGATGTATACCTATAGTCCACAATAAAGATGATTTGATTTGATTTAAATAAATAAGTGATACGGATTATTAAACATACGTAACTTCGGCCGAAACGAAGGTCTTCGTGCTTAGGGTGGAGGCCACCTGAACCAAAACTCGAACCACGGACGAGGCACGTATGCATAATGCTACTTAAATATAAGGACGAGTAAGTTTACGTTTCGGTTAACCGGGTTCAGATTTCGGACGAGTTCTGTTCATGCCTACGTTTGATTGTGTGCTTAAGATTAAAATGTGGTTACAATAATGGTTCTCTCTTGTCTTGGACACGAGTCAACGTAAGCTCGAGAGGAGTCAAGTAATTTAATTTTTAAGTAATATAACTTTATTGTTCTAAAATGTTTTTTTATTTCAGCAAACGACATGTTTTAGAACTTTATATTTATATCTATTTACATAAAAGCTAAAACTAAATGCAGAAACACAATGTAATACAACCCACGAAACCCGTGTCGGTTTTTATTTGCGTTTTATTTATTTTATTTTTTTATTTGCGTTTCCGTGTTTATTTGCGAAAATTATCCGGTAATTTTCTTGCACATCCCCGATACGAAGCAACTTTATATCTAATAATTTAGCCTAATATCTTGTCATACCGAGTGTGTTGTTAAAAGAAAAACCGGGTTCAGTGCCAGCCACGGTACAATATTTACACAATATTTTTTTTAACACTTTGTACTCCTTTAATTTTGAACTTTATTTTATTTTTAATATTTGTTGTTGTAGCGGCAACACTGTGAACATTTCAACTGTCTACCTGTTACGGTTCATGAGATACGGCCCGCTGACAGACAGCGGAGGCTTAGTAATAGGGTTACGTTTGCCGCCTGTGGGTACGAAACCCTAAAAAACATGGCGACAGTCGACAGCCAGCCATTCAAGTAATTTCACAAGTGTTTCTATTCTATTTTCGGGAAAATAAAACAAAAATAGGACAATATCGGGCAGAGGAACAATAGTAAACCAGTTTTATATTTTTAAAACAAAAGGCAATCCAACTAGCAAGTTGACATACTTTTTAGTTCTATTGTTTTGTAGTTGCTCTCAATTTTTGGTAGCAACGGGGTAAAGCTAAGGTTTCCTATGAAAACGGTTCCGTCATATTTTTATTTTATTTTATTTAAGATGGGTTTGCTGTGAGTCTAGTCAAGGTCAATGGTGACAGAGACAGAGGCGACGATGGAGTGAGCTTACGCAGAAGAAACCTGTTCACTCTTACTTTGAAGAGATTAGGGTTGTATGTGTTCAGAAACACAGACGCAGGTACAGAGTTCCACTCTTTTGCTGTGCACATTACAAAAGACATTTGGAAGCGCTCAGTGCGAATTGGTGGAATAACATTTAGGTAAGGATGGTAACTTGCAGTGCGTCTAGATGACCATATATATATTATAACGATACTCATAGAAATCTGTAATTTTCACCAGTATTTGACATTAAAGCGTCAAAAAACGCTGTGTATTTGGACAGCCGGTAGGGTGTGAGACCGTTGTCCGGTTTCTTAGGAAACCAAACCTTGAGTTAGGCTCGGCTTTACCATTATCCTTTTGCTCCTACGGGGTAGGCAGATGAACCATAGCAACTGTGTCATTGACTATACAAAGTGGACATCTCATTTTCTTAAATTGTCTCATTTTATAAAAGCCTTAATAGTCTACTATCAGTCTTTTGAATTTGAGTGAAGTAATAAATATCAGATCCTTTAGTTAACAGAATCAGAGGGGCAATTCCCGCAATTTTAAGAACATTTCACATTCGGATCTCGGTTTCAATCTGTCAGAAATACCTCTAAATTCCCTACATTTCTGACAAGTTTTTGACGTTGGTTGTCGCTGAGATGAGATTGCGACTAGATTTTGAACGTTTTTAATTACGGAAATTGGCCTTATGGTTAATCTTAAGTGTTCGATAGAATTCACAAATAACGATAATGTTTCAAACTCAAAGTCAACATCGTCATAACTCGTCATCGTCGTAGTCATTATCCCCAGCATTAAGGTCAGGCTATCGTTACTAAAAACGATAGAGGCCCAGCAATAGCCCTTAACTCCTCAACCTTAGGTATTCAGCTTGTGCAGAAGATTAATTTAACTATTAATCCCGGAAAGTGTAGCTTACGCGTTAGTCGGTAGCCAATGAAACCGCGGCATTCTTTAGCCCAGTACTTCGGATACGTCGATCTATGACTGGAAGGTTCCCGATCTTTCCCTCCATTAAGTCGCTGTAATTACTCGGAACCGTGTAAAATACAGCTTTTGCTACGTTTGACGAGTCCGGTCACATATGAACGTAGGAATTGGCAATTCTCGCTAATGGAACGACAAGTGCGTAGATAGATATGAGTAGGTAGCTGTTATGTAATTCGTATTACATCTGAATAGGTTCTGTGTAGCTAAATGTAATTAAAGGTTTGGTGTATGAATATTGGATTGTAAATAATCTCTGAAGTCGCTGAAACAATGGGTCCGATATAATAAAAATAATGCCAGCTTATTATTGACCCACTGCAGGGCAACGGCCTCTTCTCATACAAAGAAGGCACGGCCATTGATCACCACGCTTGCTCAAGATGGGTAGACTATTTCAGTCTTTATTGGTACATCTAGGTCCAGGTTTCCTCACTTGTTTTTCCTTCACCGATGTCAGTGATTGCTGAAAGTACAGTGTGCTGTGCCAAAGTTGCTGATGGGGCTGAGGGTGATGACCAAGAATGCGCGTTCGCTGCACGGTGGTAGTCAGGATACCCGTTGAAGCTGTGGTGGCAGGCTGGCTGAGACTCGCCGCTCGAAAGGTTGAGGAAGCAATGGTGATGACGTCACGCTGAACTAGCTGCTCGAAGGCTGCGTCAATGTCCATGTCCGGGATCACCGCTATAGAGGTATGAGGAACAGGGTTTAACGTTCGCTCGTACCTCCTGGTAAACGCAGGATCCTCCGGCCAGACAGGTGTAGTGTCTGGTGGGCAACTGCCCGACGATTGATGTCGGGACGTTATATGTATGCTAGTTGCGCGTTAAACTCTGCTTGCGCGATGCAGGATTTTGCGTGACGTCAGTGTGTTGCGTAGTTCGCATCTGGCGATGTAGATACTACAATGTCCAAGTTAAACTACATCATAAATCAATAATCAGTGAATTTATAATATGCATTGCAATAATGTTAAAAAAATGTGATTCCAGTCCCTTTAAAGCAAAAAGCAAAGCACAGTACACAGGAATAAATTAAAAAACGTGTCGATATTTATTGTTTCGATTCGATACCCATATCTTTCCAATTTATTTTGGGACCCAAATATGAACGAATAGTTTTCAGCAGCACTCGCCAATTTACCGTGGAATCTAATTTATCAAAGCGTGTATGAATTTGTTTGAACTCACTTTGAAGTAATGTGAATTCAGCTTTAAATCGACTTGAAAATTAAACTCGAGCTTTAAAAAATATAGCAATGAACTGTACTTTATAGAGCGATAGCCCTTTCATCTTTTGGGCTTGTTATCCACCAAAGCGAAGACGAGAGCAAAGTGCGGACGGGTAGAAAGTAGCATTGAAGTGGGCAGTGCGATTCCACTCTAAAAGCTGACAACTGTGAACAGATTATCTGTTTTCTATAACAAAACTGTCTGAAGAACAAGAGGACCCTTTTCTTTCCACTCTGATAATATTCAGAGAAACCTCAGATCATCGAAAACTATTCATCTTCTCTTTTATCAACAAAATCACATAGCTGGCTTCACTATATTTCCTTTCCAGAGCATGCATGAAAAGAAACTAGTAATTGGAATCCAAAAGGTAGCTTGACATCTAAAGGTTCCTACAGATGTCTCAATTTCACACCCAACCTGCGCGATTAATTGTGTAACGGATCATTGGACGCAGCATCTCGATATATGGACCCAAAGGACGCGGACGTCCCGACTTAAATCGATTCGAGCAGCCTCACGGACTCGATGTGAAATCGAGACGTTTGAAAGCACTCTTAGCCGTAGATGCTGCATTATTTATTTCTCGAGCTAAAATGTACTAGGTATAGAGAGTTTCTTGGTTTATTTTCCGAAAATATATTTCTCGCTCCTTTGAACATGAAAAAAATAAGTCTGTATGTAATATTTCCACGAAGTAATTAACTATATCACAACAACAAAGTACATGGCATCAAGCGTTTGTGTCTCTTGTCCTTGGTTCGTCGAAGGGAGATACACAAGGACAATATGAACGTTATGATGTGACAGTTAGACGCTGGCTGAAAGCCAGGACCGGCAACAATACCCTATATTTCCCCTGTCGATAACACTAGGTGTAACCGTTATTTTTTTTCATGAAACGATACCGTTTGGCATAGAATCTGGTTGCGGAATGACGGTGATCCAATTTCTCGTTTTTATTTTGCACTGCGTTTTTTATTGTTTCGTAGAACACTATTTTATGTAGTTTTATGCAGCCATGTATAACTGTTAGAAACCTATTAATTTTACGTGCAAGAGGAGCCTCTAGTCCTTGTTTATTTTATGATAGGAATATGGAAAGAAACAAAGGTCTTTAAAGCTTGATAATCATGGAACACTCACTCATTCCTTATATGTATTATGTGATGGCAACAGATTCCATATTATATGGAACACCAAACCATTCACCATTCATCTATCTATCTAAGTGAAAAATAACATGTCGTTAATGAAGAGGTATTTGCTAAGTAATGATAATGACCATGTTTTCCATCCATTCATTACTCTACCACTATTTTTGTCTTCGCTTTACGTTTGATTCGTAGTAGTTTGATATCATTTCATTACGGAAGCAGGAATCACTCTTTGGTATATTTTACCTGCGTTTACACGCCTATACAGTTGTGATACCACTTGTTTCGATATGTGATACTTGTTATCAACAAGTCTACAAGACAAAAGACAAGACTACTTATCAAGAACATAATGTGTCGTACAAAAAATATAGATATAATAAATAATATTAAAAAAAAAAAAAAAACTTACATAAAAAAAAAAATATAATAATAATAATATATTATATATAGATATTGTTTGAGATTTTGCTAACTACATATTTTGTTCACCTTTTTGGACGAGGTTTCTACAGGTTTTGTACACAACTAGTATCTAAAACTTGTTTTAGGTGTAAAGTGTAAACGAAAAACGAAAACAGTAGACACAACATGTAGAATACAAGTTTTGGAGTTAACACGGTGACACTGTTCATTTTATCTCAACCAAAACACAAACTTATCTGACTCTTTTACCTACTTAACTGGCACCAAATTAAAGAATACAAAACAAATATCAAAAGATATTTTCAGTAAATTATGTCTTACCCAGCTTAGCGTGCGTCATGCAAATAACGTCATCAAAAGAAAACACGTGTTCCTATAAAAAGATTAGCACAAACCAGATCTCTAATAGGATCATTCTGCATTGGCATCACTAGAAGATGCACACGGGAAGCAATAGCAGTGCATTAGCCTGATGCGTAGTGCTTATCTTATCGGACGTAAGTGGCATAAGGAAGTGGGTCACTGCCTGCCCCTACCCCTTCCATGGTTAGTGCTGCGTGGCAATGGGCTATCGATACTGTAATGACATCGAACAGAGAACGATTATAGCGATAGTTGCTGTCAGTGGTATCTTATGGCCGATTTGCAATGATTTACGGATGGTTATCGATGCTGTGCGTAGTTTTCTTAACAATTATGAATTGGCATGAAAATATTTATTGACAAACTTATGTTTTAAAATCCAAATCGAAAGTCATTTATTCAAACTATGCTGAGAATCAGCACTTTTTTAACGACAAAATTACATAAGACAGTCCCCCAAAACGCCCGCCCTTCACCACTTCCTAGTGGTTTAGCTGGGAAGAAGAAGTGGCGGAACAAACGCACTAGCAGTAGACGAAGAACAGAAACATGTGTAACCTTGCTGTTTTATATAATAGTGCAGTACTTATCTTATGGTAGCGTCCTGGAGCCTGGATTTGTGCTCGCTTATTGGCAATAGGCTCGTCCCCTATTGGTTGGACTTAAACGACCTAACGAAATGTGGGTGCACTATCGGTACACCTCTGCCGTCCTCTTTGGGGAATGCAGGCGTGATGTTATGTTATGTTGGCTTAGGGTATTATGTTCCCGGTGGTCTCCTTCTGCGAAACAGTCATCTCACAGGAGGCTGTGGAAAGGGAGATCTCATCTACTCACCTGGCCCGCAGAAGGCGCACCGGGCGTTGGCGGAGGGCGGATAACGCCCTCTTCCAGCCCTCCTAAATGGGTCCAGGGTCGACGGACTCGGGGACGTCCGTCGCCCCCCACACATCAGGACCCGAGGTGGTGGCGCGTAGTGTTCCACGCGCGCCCCTCTTAGACGTCGCGGGGGGAGACAAACACCTCACACCCCCCCCAGACCCGAAGAGGCCCGCAGCAGCGGGCCGGCACCAGTCGGGGGTTGCGGAAGGATCGTACGTTCCCGCGACCCCCGGCATAGGTGTGAGATGGAACACCGGGGTGGTTTTTAGTCAGCAAGACTAAAAACACGACAGTAAGACAGACAGTCAGTAAGACATCCATGAGGATTGTCCACGCCAGAAACGAAAAAAAATTCCAAAAAGGAAGGTTTCATTTATTTATTTACAATGTCTCTTTATCCTGAATAGTTTTTGGTTTTTATTATATTAGAGTATGCCCCTCAATTCAGCATGCCTTTTGGCGAAGGCCTCCTAGCAATTTCCACTGTATTCTTTCACGAGCCACACTCCTTCAGTTAGGACCCGCTGTAAGATTTAGCTCGTCCTCCCATGTCGTTTTCTATTTCTCATCATCCTCTGCTCTGTTTGTAGGTCCTAGGGAACCAAATTGGTTACAATTTTACACCTTCTCTCTCGGTGTTGTCTATCATATGGCCTGTCCATCTCCACTTTTGCTGGCCAATTCTGGACAAGACATCGGTTACTTTTGTTCTGGCTCTCAACTCTTCGTTTCTTATTCGATCCACTTTACACTAGTTCGTTATGCTTCGTTCCATGGATCTTTGGCAGTACTCGAGTTTGTTTTTATGTTGTTTTGTAAGCGTCCATGTTTCGCATTCATAAGTAATATAAGGTAGTATGCAGGTGTTAAAAACCTTCCTTTTTGTAGCAATGCCTATATCCTAGAGAGCAGTGGTGGCCCAGTGGTAACGGTCGTAACTTACGAGTTGTAGGTCGTAGGTTGGAATACAGACAGGCGCTTTACTTTGTGTAAATTATCATTTATCATCGCCACTGCTCTCAAAACGATGAAAGAAAATATCATGAGGTAACTGGCATATCCTAGAACCAAAAATTCGAAGACATGAGACATCTACCAACCCGCACTGGGCCCGCGTGGTGGAGTACGGCCTACTCCCTCTCACCGAGAGCAGGCCTGTCCCAGCAGTGGGAACGTTATAGGCCGGTTATGCCTATATCCTAAGATTTCATTACTACTTTTAGTGACCAATATCTTTTCCAACCGTTGGGAATTCTTTTGTTTATTTCCTTGGTTGTTTGAGCTTTACGAAAGATGAGCTGTAATGTAACAGTTAATATTACATTATTATTATAAAAGTAAATTCAACTAACATTTACAAAGTTAGAATTGGTTAAATCAACAGTATATTCTAGACTTTCAGGCGAACACATCCTCTACTCGAAACTGTTTTTAAAACTTTTGAATATTTGGGTTTCGACCTCTAACAGTTCTAGGTCGCTTTTAGGGTACAGGTCAAGACTTAGTTCAGTGGTGCTAATAGAAACCTAAATAAGTAATCTATACAACAACTTCTATAATTTTTTGAGTAGGACTTAGTTTGAAAGAAAAACAGAGCACAAGTTTTTCGATACCAGTAATAGGCACCTGTCCCACCCCCGCCGGCTAGAAACGAGAAGCGAGTAGAGCTAGCAACCAAAACCGAGTTGGCGAGCAACGAACAGAAATCCGCGGCGGCGACGAGCGATTACCTACTCGCTGGTATGCATTGTACCAAGCGTAAACCTCTCAGCGAGTGTTCTGCTTGAGCGAGTACTCTGTTATCTCTGCGACAAACGAGTACTCGCCGGCAGTGGGGACACTGTGCGATCAACACCCACAATACAGGAGAAATTCCTAGTGAGGGGCAAATTTAAAAAAAAAACTTTTAATATAATTAAGTATCTATTTTACTTACACGGGACCAACAATCTTTTGTACACACGGCTACACATCAAGCTATACATTTCCAATTTACTCTGACCTCTCATTGTAAGGAAACCCTAAACAAGAAAGGAAAGGAGAAGGAGGATTGTAAGGAAATTCTATACAATGCGAGATCAGCCTATACTGAAAATGTATAGTTTGATCTGTAGCCATTTTTTGAGCGAGAGAGTCTTTGATATCTTAATTATCTTAATCTTCCTCGTCGGCAGTGGGATAGTGCCTCATGAGGTCCAAAAGGTCTTCGATTTTTTCCCGCTACACTATTTTAGATCTGTAGGTACTCGGTCCATTAAAATTCGTTACGTACTACACGTGGACAGAGGTCTTAGGCAACTTTAATGCTAGTACTACTTTGAAAACACGTCAATAGTTGTTCCCAACAAACAAATAAATGGTGTTAATGGGAAATGTAACAAACAAACAATTAATTGGTTTGTGTAAACTAACATGATATCGGTTTACATAACTGTTGATAATTATGTATATTTCATTAATTCCAAGCCACTGCAACGGGTGGCAGTAAATAATTAAATGTACTCTAAATTACCTACAGTAAGTAATTGATGGAATGTGGATGTTGATTCGCAACCCTAAATATTTAGCTAAGATTTATTTTGATGCTACCTTTTCCCTCGAATCAATTCATAGACAGTAGACACGTCATGAAATATTGAGAAAATAATTATAGATATCTTTATTATCAATAACTACGACAAAAACAACAACTATAAAGATATAAACAAGACAACACAGGTAGACAAATAAAAAAAATCCGGAGTCACGCGTCAGACGTCGCATAGTCTATAAACCAGCGTACGATCAAGACGCTTCCAACGATACCTCATTTGTCAAATTATGATAAGGAGTTTCGTAGTAATGAGGGAACAGATGAACATACATACATATATACCGGTCAAAATCATAATCCTCCTTTTTGCTTCGCCGTAGCCGTGTGAAAGGATAAAGATGGGACCGATGTCATCAATCCACGAAGTCTATATATATATCTGTGTGTATGAAACCGTGCTATCACCGTATCATAGTGCAGAGAGATCAGTGCGAGAGTCAAGTGCAAGTGTTTAAGTAATCCTCTAAATTCAACACCAACCAAGAAGAATGTGTATGAACACATTCTTCACTTCAACTCACTTGGTCACAGCGAGGTGAAGAAAACAACAAATCCTGCTTAAAATACGAAAACCGTAACTGAATGTCAGATGTGCCATTCGAAAGTATCAATGTGTAAATCTACTGAGCTGAAAAAAGTACGCAGCGTCAACAGCCACACCATTTGAATATGGCTATTAATTTTTCCACGTACTGCCAACATATTGGGCGTCGGATTCGTGAAATATGACATGCGAGAATTTTTAACGATTTACATAGTTTGCTTGTGCTAGGTCGCACCGTTTTAAATTTTATCGAGAAAAAAGTAAAGTTAGTTTGGAAGCTGATTTCTTTTTTATCAATCAATTTTAGTTATTAGCAATTGTTTTGTTGGGATAAGGATTATTTTTTTTCGTTTCTTCTAAACTGTAGCCATTTAGATTTTCCAAATTCAAGAATGTGGTAGGAACGATCTTAAGGCTTATTGTTCTATAACATAGTAACTGACTCGGTGCTTAGTCGAATCGTCTGCAGATTTTTACTCCGAAAAAATTGCGTCTTACAAGCAGTAACTGTTCTATGTTTTACCGACTCAAGATTTAGAAAACCTCAACTCAATCCGGTGTATGTATACAGAGCATCCGTGCTTCTTACTAGCCAATAAGTGCTAGCCATTCCCAAACATTGGTTCAGTCTGCTTCAAAAGCTTTTAAATGGCACTGCGACACTTGATAGCGACGCGATAACGAACTATAGTGTTATGTTTGGTGTTCGTGCTTAGAGTATAAATCCTAGGCACTGGATAGAATACTTGATTAGTATGTAACAGTTACACGAGCGTGATCTCAACTCAACACTGTGTTTTTAGAATAGGTGGTACATACAGGGTGTAAATAGACCCATCACAGAGCCGTCGTCTACACATTATATCCATCTAACTAAGCCGTACATTGTACCTACTAAAATAATGATAAGATAAGATAATATACTTTATTTTCCAAAATTTTGGTGTACAAAGAAGTATGATGTTACTATAAATGTGGCCCATTTACATTCTACCATTACATGTGGTGTGCAAATATTTAATTTCAAAATACATTAAATTATTAAAAATGTCATACTATTAATGGCTGGGAAACGACGTTTATGTTGGTGTAAACGTTGCAATACATTGTGTTTATGGGTGCATGTACCGGAGTTGTTTACCTTTAAATGTTTTAAACAAAAACCATGCAATGTTAGATTTCGTGAAATAAAGCCAAACAAAATTGAACTTTGGCGTTCAATATCCATAACCAGAAGGTTCTCAGGTATGATTATGATTCTATCTGGACTTTAAAAGAGACTGTGTCCTCTGAGTTTGTGACGGCCTATCTTCTCAGAGTAGTCAGATAAATAACGCCGGCCTCATCTAGTTTCAAAAAAAATTATTGACGTGTAAAAGTGTTTATACCATTCCCCTTCTAAAAAGCTTATTTTATTCACTGAAAACAGTGAATAAAAAGCACTTTTACACACTGTTACAAGTATATCGCTACACAAGTTGACCATCCTAATAATAATAACAAGAAAATTACTCTTAATTTTAGTAATTGTTCCAATTTTAATGTGCATTTTAATTAATTTAAGTTTCCTTTTTCTTTATTAAATGTTTATTTTCGCTTAAATCTTTCTTTTTCTCGTAGTCATGGTATAAAGTATAGTATGCAACTCTTGAATAAAACGGATTTATATCGAGGGCCATGAATCACTCGCGCCGCTCAGGATTCTAATACTTGAATCACTCCCTACGGTCGTGATTCAGTCGTTAGAATCCTTCACTAGCTCGTGATTCATCTATGGCCCTCGCTTTAAATCTGTCCTTTATTCACTAATTGCATAATATACTATTGTACAAACCTACTTACAGAAATAAAATCATTTATCATTCATGATCCAGTACAAAATAATTATCACAAAGACAGGAAGAACAAGCGACCCTCGAATCCGTTAAGCGTCTTTTTACACCCGTTATAAGCATCACCTTTTAAAAACATCAATTTACAACCACACCACACTTTCATTACACACAAATTACAACTTCGCACACAAGAGACCCCAATACATGTTAATTAACTGCAAAACAGTGCTAATAAATAAAGGCTCATATAAAAACTAATTAGGTTAATACCAGAGGTTATAGTATTGGTACTAATGTATTACATGTACTAGTTGTCGCGAAATTACTTTATCAGCTAAGTCCCAAAGGATACGGCTATACGGAACATCCGTGTAGCCGACACACGCAAACAGGACAGCAATTGTTTTAGGAAAGTCGATCGCACCTTTTTGTTACGTCACTCAAAGGCGTTGTTCCATGTAATTATAATATTGGAAAGGAGAAAACTTTTATTTATTCATCATTTCGTCACTCACCACCTATCTTTTGGACCTTGATTACGAGACCTTGTTTTTGAAAAAAAAAGGTATTTTTTTATTCACAAAACATAAACTGTGAAAAATAAGTATACAGAATGGTAAAAACTTGAAGTACAATTATAATGATTGGGTACAAAAGGTAGGTGGTGAGGTCGAAAGTCCAATAAGAATAGGTACCCTAAAAAACGCTATAAAAGGTGTTTGTCGTATTCACAATTACTAAGCAAATATAATATGCATTAGAATCTAGGCGTAAGTTTCTAGAAGCCAACATACTACATGGTATTGTGCATAACCACTTCGATTCTATTGATCTCACGAGTAAGTTATGTTATGTGGTCCCCCGCATTGTAAATAAGCGTGGTGTCCGTACAGGTACATTGTTCGCTGTAAATACCTGTCGCACTGATTCGGGATTGCGTTGCCCTGTTCGTCGTATGGTGGAATCGTATAATCACAACTTCATTGATATTGATATTTTTTTATGTTCCAAATTTAAATATTGTCCAATGTTTTTAAAATCTTATCTAATGATAATAAAATTAGAAATAGTGTGAGTTCTTTATTCTAAATGTATCTAAACCGTTTTAATTATTTTTATTAATGAATTGTATTGTACTGTCAATTCCTTTTATTTTATAATCTATCAATTTTGTTTTTTTTATAGACTTAATTAAACGAATTGTATTTCAATAATATTTTTTTTTTATATTATATATCTGAGTAATGCTAATCCAGTGGCACTTTTTACCTTATCTTAATTTTGTTAACATGCGGATAATGTAGTGGGCTGCAATATTGCTAATACTACTTATGAGCCTATATTATTATTTGTAATGTTTTTATATTGTAGCTGTTTATTGTCCCATAATAAATAAAATAAAATAAAAATACCCTGCCCCCCAAACTAGGAAAACCTGTATCTTGGGCGGCAGTGTCTTCGCATAACATTAAGGTCGAGTGATTTATGTGAGCATACAAGTAGTGTTTTTTTATTTTTTTTATTAATATAGATAATTGTCAAAGATAAGTAAGTTTATGTACTAGAGAAATGAAAAACGTTGTGTAGAACAGTATGTGTGTGTTATAGTGTGTGTTGGTGGTGTGGTGATGTATGTATGTTGTGTATGTCTGTGGGGTGACGTGGCACGTAATGAGTGTAGTGTGTATATGTGAGAAGTGTTGCATATTCGTGTGTGCGTGGGGATGAGGGGGGTGCTGCCGTCGGAAGGGAGGAGAACTATGTAATAGAATCAACAGATCCAGGTTAGTAAATTTTCAACAGCCTCATAATCTTGTTCAATAATCCACTCCTCAATTTTAGCTTTTACCCTGTAAGCATCCAATTGTATAATATTTATTTTACTATTAATTTTAGAGTATAAGTATGAGCCAAGAACATAATGCTGGCTTCTAGCAAAAGCGGTCTTGTGGGTTTCCGTAAGACAGAGAGGCTTTTTCTTACGGCGTGTCGGGTCAGGCGGGAGGACCTTGGAGTGCTTTTTCAGTACGGACCGAAGCACAAACATAACATAACAACATCTTTATATAATCTTTATGTAATGATTATAGGTAATTTTAAGGATATCGTCATCTGGTGACTTTTTAGTGTTTATGTGAAGTCTATCACGATGGCGAATGCAACGCAGCAGACCCGGTGTAATCCATTCCTTAATATTTCTATCTTTTCTGGGAATGTTAACCTCGAATGTATATTTCTTTATTAAGTAAGCCCTGGATAACACCGAAATAGCACTGAAAGCCTCTTAATTGTTTAAGATACATGTCTTTTCAATCTATAATTGCAAAAAGATTTTAAATGAGTTTCTACTTCAGATGAATTATGTTAACACAGAAAAGCTATTGGTAAGCCTATCATAAATACAAACACATATCTCGTATTCACACACATTCAGTCACATACACCAATTACATCAACACACAACATCATACAAACATCAACACAACAACTTCCTTTACACAATATTTTGCCTAAATATTTTGCATATACTTAAAAAAAAATAGTTTTACCCACCTTACGATTGGTAGTAACGATACTAATGTATTAATTAATACCGAACACTGCTTTAAGTCTCCAAATATTATGTTCACTATAAAGTGCTTAAGTGTGTGATTATTGGAGAACGAGGAAGACTGACCTACCGTGATACAGTATTTATTTATTTACAGTACGCAGATCAGTGTGAATTACTCTCTAACAACCATATATATCCACGCACGACATAAGATTGTATTTTTAATTTATTTGGTTTGTATTCTTTATTTTCTACATAGGTACTTAAAAATTATTATTCTCAAGGTTGTTATTGCGCTGTTAGAAATAAATGTAATTTGTGAAAAATTTGTGAAAAAAAAATTCAGCCAACCTATCACACCACAGTACATCAAAGTACGCCACACCACACCACACTGCAGCACACCGCACCACACCTTAACATACTTCATTCAATAATAGTTGTAATTTTGTCATTATTATTTTTTCCCTCTATTTTCTCCTACGAAAGGTTAAAATAATTAGTTATCATTAACTTAAGACTTAGTACTCACACACTGTTTTTGTGTGGGGCCTGGTAATCTGTGTGACAAGTTTTTCCTGGTGCAGATACCAGCCTCCCACAGAGGATTAATCAGATGTAGTGTCTTCATATTTTTAAGGCGCCTTTGTGGAAGAGAAATAAATGTTTATTTATTTATTATTTAGGTAATTAATAAAAGCGAGCTTGATTTTTTAATCAAGAGGTTTTTTTTGTTGGTTTGCTGTTAGAAAACTCAACTTTTGTTGAGTAAACAGCAAAGGAAACCGACCTTTATACACCGTGACTTTTTAGTCGTCTTACAACGGCAGCCCACTTCATGTATACAATGATTATTAAACGTTCATAAAAGTAAAAATAGGTATTTATGAAATTTGAATAATTTAAAAAGAAAAATATTATTAATTATGACGCATGACGTCGTTAGAAACACCCTGTTGCGAGCGCGGCGGAATGATCTAAGTACTCGACTCGTGCGCTGGGTAGGTATTTTCTACCGTTTGATACGTAAACATTATTAACAGGATGTTTCATATTTCTAATGTATTATTTATTTTTCTTTGTACCTATTATTTTAATTAATGGTAAAAAATAATAATCGCGCCTAGAGGTATTTAATGTCGGATACATTGAGTGGACCACCTTTGTAAGACGACTAAAAAGTCACGGAGTATAATTATATACGATAATTAGATACGTGTGTATGTCACTGAACTCCTCAACGGCTGGACTGATTTTGATAAAATTTTGTGTGAGTATAGATTAAGGGTAGGAAGGGTATAGATTCACATTTTTATATTATTTATTATTATAAAATAAATACATTACGTTATTTTAAATTATTGGAAGAACTCAATATCACGTTATTCTTTGAATTATTCATTGGTAAAATAAATTTTCGTAAACATCTTATTCGTTTGAAACATTCAAAGCGTATCAAGGCATAAATTTATAAATCAATTTTATGAAACACTTTATTGTACACTCGAGTTATTCATAAAATTCATGATAGCTAATCGGCCTATTATATTTCTACTGCTGGGACACAGGGCTCCTTTCTTCGAAATGGAGTGGACTGTAATCCACCACGCGGGCCCAGGGCGGGTTGGTAGATGTCACATGTCTTTGAATTTTTAGTTTCCTCACCGTTTTGAGAGCAATGGTGATGAAAATCTAAAATCTAAATAAAAATCTTATAATCCTTTCCGTCACCTAATTAATGTTGATTTTCTGTTGCTAGACACATGTTAATTGTATAATGTTCATGACTAAGACCTAATATATAGACCTAAGATAATGTCAATGTCTAAGACCTGTGAATATGTACATACGTATGTGAATGTTTCACACAGTTGATCGTTTTTATTGTGATTATAATGTCCAGACAACCTTTGGAAAGGCAGGGAAATTTCAAAATCGTAATAAAAATAAAAAATAACATTTTCATATTACATGCCACTTCTACTGAAAAATTTCGCCATTTTCAATCCTCATCACCCGCAAATCGATTTATTATTTTGACAAACTCATCTCGGTAATGTGAAAATAAAATTTGTCAAATAAACCCTTGGGGAGTGGCAATGTTTCAACGCAAATTCACAACGACTCGTCGGCATTAATAATAATACAAATGGCTTTATTAATTGTTGTCTCAGTGGATTAATAAAAACGTTAGTTCAACTAATTAAACAATTATTATAACAATGAATATTCAGTAGAAGCGAGTTTACTAAGAACTTTTGATATTTTGAATGCCGGCGTCGTCAGTCGGGGCGTCAATACGACGCGAAGCTCACAGCAAAGCAACTTACGCAAATTGCTTAGTTGGAACCCTCCTCCATAATTATTATTCAACCTTTATCCGACGCAAATCGAGTAAATTTGTTCCAAAATTACTTTTATTAAAAGCATTTCTTTCCCTTCGTCGAACCAAAGTGCTAAAGTAGAGTAAATGGACTGGAATTTCCGTTCCAGGAATAAATTATATGAGAATATTATAGTAAATAACTCTTTAAAGACGACAAATGAATATCCGCGAGCATAAATTTTTTTCGGCAACGAAAAGGTTAGCCAAAGCATTGTTATAACATTTTCGTAGAAATAATCAAAGCTTTTGATCTTGTATACGATTGGTTGTACTTCCTACTTACCTTATAAAATGTACGTTGACACACATAAAGGCATGAAAGTACACATTGCTAGGTATTTGTAACTATGTATAAGATTTGCATTCTGAAACATGTTATTATATTAATTTAGACAAATCCAGCTTCATCGTAATCAGCCATCTTATAATGTTCCCACTGCTGAGACACAGGCCTCTGTGAGAGGGAATGGGCCATAATCCATCATGCGGGCCCAGTGCGGGTTCCTAGATGTTATTTATGTCTTCGAATGTTTGGTTCTACGACATGCCGGTTTCCTCACGATGTTTTCCTTCACCGTTTTGACAGCAGTGACGATGAAATAATTTACACAAAGTAAAGCACCTTGATGGGTTCGAACCTATAACCGTTTTTTTTTTGTTTGAGGTTGGAAATCATCAAATAACTTCTCCGTGTCGGGCGTGTTAGCCTCTTACTGACTAAAACCCACCCGTGTTCCTTCAGTTGCCTGTGCCAGGGGCCACGGTAACTCGAACCTACGACCTATAGCTCGTAATTCGCGGCGGTTACCACTGGGCTACCACTGCTCTCTCGCTTGCCTAATGAAGCTATGTATATGCTATACATAATTTAATTACAGCAAGCTGGATTTGTAACAGATTATTAAGAGCGTTTATACCTTATGAGTGGCAACGTCGCAATTTAGTGTCATATTTCGTGGGTTTTAATTTTTATCATTTAATCGGAGCTATATTTTAAAAATCTGTTTAATTAACTTTTTAGAATTATGTGAAAACTGTGTAAAAGGTAACAAATCGTTGCGTTTACAGTTCTATTTATATGCAAATAATACATTGGAAACTTGCAGGACGTTATTTTCATTGTAAAATAACTGTAAGCATTACGGTTACTTACTTTTTAAACACTTTCACGTAATTCTAAAAAGTTAATTAAACAGATTTTTAAAATATAGCTCCTATTAAATGATAAAAATTGAAAACCACGAAATATGACACTAAATTGCGACGTTGCCACTCATAAGGTATAAACGCTCTTAAATGTTAATTTAAACTTTGTACACATCCGTTGGTTTGACTACATTCAAACATTATAGTTGTTATTTATGTTCACTGGGATTTTCAGAAACGTGTGTAAACAAAATTGTATTTAACTTTGCTAGAACTAACGTACTGTCCGAGTCTAAATATTAACTATGGCCGGTTTACGAATTTCAAAACATGTAATTTGATGAATGTAAATTAAAGTTTATGTTTTTAAAAAAAGGTAATTATTAACCTTTACATTCTACGGATAATGTTACTGGCTTTTCCATCACAATTAGCTAAATACATCACTTAGTAATCTTTAGTTTGGTATAAAGATCATATTAGAACTTCTGTGAAATCCGTTCAAGAACGTTCCTTTTAGAATTAATCTTAGACAAAATGTACTCGTAAAACTTTTAAGGAAATCATTATACTGAAAGTAAGATTGTCGCTAGAGTTGAAAACTTTTCGGATCCTTTAGAAAATTCTACTCTTAGTAAAGTAACTGTTAATAGATTTTAAGTTTAATTTTGGATGGCATTCAAATGGTGCTATTGATTCGTCTTTCGTTTATATCTAACTAGCGACCCGCCCCTGTTTGGCACGGTTTGTACGAATTGGCAAAAAATCGTGATTTCTCTAATAAAAGTACCTCAGTTTAATTATAATGTTGCAGGTGTTGGGAAGAAGGTTGATGTTAAATTATATAAAGAATGACTTATAACTTTTATATTATTACCAGTTCACACGTAGGTACAGAATAGAGACCAAAAATAAAGTTACACAAACTTTTATAACATTTCAAATGACAGTTGTCTACCCTTACTACCAATCTAACATGAATATTGCAACAGATAAAATAAACTGAACTGTTAATGCAAAACAAATACTTTTAAACTAAAAAAAAATACAATGCCTTCACAAAAATATAATTGATAAGTAAATTATTCTCTTGGTATATTCTTAACAAATTAATTTAATGGAACTTACAAGGTCAATCATTTAGTATTTAAACATAGTTACAACAAGTCATTCAAATGGCAAACAACAAATAAATTGGTCAGTGTGACCTTAAACAAACTTCTACCTAATTATACTACGATAACAATAATGTATTATGCCTTCCGGAATAAATGATGGTAAAAACCCCATCAAAATTTGTTGCGCAGTTTAGAAAAACAATGCGGTCACAAAGACATACACGATAAGTGACTTAATAACTGACTGACTGACTTTGTGACTGTATTTATAATATGTATAGATTTTATTTTAAAAGGAACTTTTCTAAGGCACACAGGTACATAACATAACGCATGCGTTGTAGACCTGTAGATTTAGGCAGAGATGGAAACCCGGTTTTTTGTGGTCTGTATGTTAGAAACAAGATGTTGCTGATTTCAATATAGTATTATACTACTTACCACCGTGCTAAATTAAATTTATAGGGCTGTACGGGAAAGATTCAATAAAACAAGTACCTTCTTACACAGTACAATATTTATTGTAATTTATAATACACCAAAATGAAGGTATAACAACATCAAAATTGTGGCGAGCCACTAACCAAACCCTTCCCACACACTTAGGTGTTCACTCCGACAAAACTAGGTCTCTGTTCCTAGTTGTATCGGGGTACACATCTGCAATGAGACTAAAACAAAAACTCAGAGTCACTTTAGTGAGTACGTGAGATGAACTGCTTTGTAACTTCTAGCTCAATCGAATAAGTATCGACCTATTATGATTGCGCTCATATAGGGAAAATATCACTTATGTAAAGCTACCCGAGACACAATAATTTATAACAATTGGTCTTACTCTAGAAAGAGAGAGTTAGGCCTTTTGTAAGAACTAGGGTTCTTAGGTTAAATTAAAACAATTTAGTTTAAACTCAGTCTTCTCTCAGTATATAACATTTCTTTCAATTTCAATTCAATTAAATTGACGGAATCAAGACCCTTGGAATCAAACACAGGATAGGGTTGGAATCCCTTTTTTTTTTTTTTTGTGGGTGGGAAATCATCAAATAACTTCTCCCGCTCTGGGCAGAAGCAGGAGGGCGTGTCAGACTCTTACTGACTAAAACCCACCCGTGTTCCTTCAGTTACCTGTGCCAGGGGCCACGGTATCCCTCTCGGACTTTTCCGCCGCAACCCTAGCAGGCATCGGTCCTAGCAAACCCCGTCATTGGTGCTGACATCTCTTTAAGGCAAGCGTGGAACACAACGCGCCGTCGACCCGGGCCTGGTCCTTATCGAATGGCGAGCTGCCCATTGCTCGCCGTTCACAAGCCTACGCCTACGGTGGCCGGGAATCGGCCTGCGATTCCCGACGCCCAGGGCGTCTCCTGCGGCGGCTAGGGGCGTGAGGGCGCAAATTTGACCTCTCCCTCACGCGTTCCGCCTCCTCCTTCGCGAATATTACTGCTTCGCAGAAGGAGGTGACGGCTTCCCAAGCCCTCTCGCTCCGTACCATGGCCTGGACCAAGGCCGAACGCGAAAGATCGCCACCGCCAATCGCCTCCACGAGGACACGGTGGTGCTCCGCCCAAGCCGGGCAGACCTCCACCGTATGCTCCACCGTGTCCTCTGGGCGATCCACACAATGGTGACACCCGGGCTTTTCCTCTCGCCTTATCCGGAACAGGAACCTCCCGAAACAACCGTGTCCGGTGAGGACCTGCGTCAGGCGGAAGGTGAGGACGCCGTGGCGCCTCTCTAGCCACTCCTCAAAGAGGGGACTTATCGCCGCAATTGTGGCGTGCCCAGGGGTTGGAATCCCTGGGTTCACACGATTGACGTGGCCTACGGGTAGACGGTGACGCTATTGTTACCTGGAGTGTCGGACTTCCCTCATTTACCGTTATCCGGTTCAGTAAGGCCTTCTTCAATAACAGATGGCCCACATCACGGTTAACCTCTAAGTTGGCCGCACCCGGATCAACTCCAAATCATCTGACCACGGCGCTACACCAAGGCATCACGTCTATCCTCGCATGAGGGATCTTAATTATGAGGAAAGAAGAAGAAAGACTAGCATAATCAGCCAGACCTGAAACAATATCCTTGTGTCAAAACTCAGAACTGAGAACTAGGTTATAAAAACGAGAACTACAAAAACGGTTCAATAATCACAAGGATCAGTTTGATAGACCTAAATAAAACCCATCGGGTAATTTGGACTCAGTCTGGTCATCCCAAAACTGGTCCCTCTGCCAAAGCGTTCAGTTCCTCGTAGTCACGCCATGAGGGGAAAAAACCTTACACCATTTTGACAGGACGAGCAATCGATCCTTTTTGGAAAACCAAAGACAAAATAGAATCCTCCCCTATTTGTCATTTTGAATTAACATAGACATTGTATATCAGTAGAATGTGGGAAATTATGTCCTTATGTTTAATTAATTCAAATAATTAATAAACATGTAATTAGTTCGCATGACACAATTTCATAAAAATCAGCTTCCTACGAGCTTGAGCAGACCCACAAAAGGTGTCGCTACTAGTTGCTTTATAAAATATATTGAGTTTTGCAACGTCACAAGGTGTACCTGTAGGACACCCATATTTTTCCAGTTATGTTTATGGGGCAGACAACAGCTAAAGCGTGGTCACTGTCGGACTGCATTGAAAAAGAAAGAGAAGCGCGATGACACAAAGCTGGTAATTTATTGCAAAATATGAAGCAATTCTCTATTTGCAAAAAACCTATCGATCGGACTAACAAAATGAAAACACTATCACGTAATATGTTGCTTGAAGAACCACCTGAAAAAAAAACAGAATGATTGCATGTAGGTATATTAGTATGGTTTTTAATCATTAAAATAATTTTTTAGAGGTACTTTCATGACTTTTTTCTATCGTACCAAATTAGTTGTAGGTATTATATGAAGAATAATCTCTCTGAAGAATATCATATATTTATTACTGATTTTGCTTATAGCAGTGGATCATATACTAGGAGTTATAAAACTTGCGTTTAGGTCATGTAGTCCATTAAAGTCATGTCATTAGTAGATTCTAAGAGTTATGATCTTGACAGCCATGGATTAACATTCAAAGCTAACTTGGATAAATTAGAAGCTCTTCAAATTCTATTCTTGAAACTACTTGTTCCTCAGAAAACTAAAAGCAGTTGTGAAGGAGATTATAGGAAACTATTTAAAATCATGTAAAATTCTACCGATTAATCTTTTAGCAGGTAACCACCATGGTACCCAAGAGCATAACCTAGCACATGTAATCAACAACCATAACACACGATCTATGGCTGCTGGCAAATTCAATGTACCCTGAGTAGCTAATTACTATGGTGACAGAACCCTAAAAAACTAATACCATATCTATTGAACAGTCTGCCATAAGACATAAGGAGTGAAATGAAAAAAAATAATTTTAAAATATATTATTTAGAAATATGTTAAATTGCTACCTATAAATAATAATTAGCTTTAGGTATCAAGTTTATTGAGTATTTAAAGACTCACCGACCCTACAGTCAAACCACTACTACGGTTTTGTGGGGCTTAGGTTTTAAGTTATACTTACCACATGTGAATATATATATAATATATCCTCAAAAGACCAATTCAGACACCAATCTACATGGTCTTCAAAGATTATTATAATATTATTCTAATTATTGTGAATGTGAGAACCATGGCGGTCATTGCTTTTTGGTATTTTTCTCAGTTAGTTTAATCATGATCTGGCAGTTTGATTAATTTATGCGGCCTACTCAAATGTCCTTTCTTTGGCATTGTCCGTCGAATCGTTGAGCTTTCTTAAGTTCTGAGCTGAGCTGCACGATTGCTGACAATTGCGTGCACTGACTGGATAGGTCCACTCAATCTGTGTGGTTCTTTCCTCAAAAGACCATTTCCGACACCGATCTACATAGCCTTCACATGGTGTGACCAAGATTTTGTCTGGACTTTAAAAGAGACTGTGACCTCTGAGTTTGTTTTGATCTTTCTTCTCAGAGTAGTCAGATAGGAAACGCCGACCTCATCTAGTTTAAAAAAAAATCCAATACCACTTTGCCCGAACTGGGTGTCGAGCCCGGAACCTCATGCCCAGAAGTAGCGCTTGCGACCGTTACACCAACGTGGCAGTCTTAAAAGTACATTTATCGATCAAAAGTATACTTATCGATAAAAAGTACACTTGTCGATAAAAAGTACACTTATCGATAAAAAGTACACTTATCGATAAAAAGTACACTTATCGATAAAAAGTGCACTCATCGATAAAAAGTATAAATACTCTTATGTTTTTTAAGTTTTCGCTTTTAGCTAAGTATTCTAAAATTCATTAGAGAGAAAAGCCAGTTGTATGAAAGGAGAAATGAATACGAAATAATGTTATTGTTTGTGAGTGTAACTGATTAAATTGGTCTGTTTCTAACTTGGTGTTCTTAGAAAATTGAATGGCGATACGGCTAATAAAATTATGTGTACCAAAACGAAATTGAAAAGATTATTGACTATAATTAACTATAAGTGAGACGGATATTACTTACTTGGTATCAGCTACCTAGTAGGTACCTATTTAAAATATTTTTCTTAGTAAATAGAGTAGGTAGTCGAAGTCATTTATGTTTACAGTACCAACTTAATGACATTTCTGTTAGTGACATTTCGACCTTAAACATTTACTTCAATAAATAAATTTATTTAAATCCACTTAAAGTTCAAAGAAAACTCAATATTCGATCCGACAATCTAATAAGCATTTCACTAGAGAATTTATTTTAAATGTTGTTCAACGTAATTTATGCGAAAACATCGAACTCATTTTTGGTACTTTACGTCACGTACACATAAAAATCGTTTACATAAATCGATGTAAAGCGCTTTACTTAATAACATACGCTACATTAAGCAAGGCCGTCATGCTTAACGCGGCTTCATCAACAGAATATCTTTAAGCTTACGTCGTAATCGACAGCGTTGGAAAGGTTACATTATTGCCTACATTTATTTTCTTGCCAATGTTGTATTGAGGATAAGCAAACTCTTTGTAGGGTCAGAGAAATTAATTGTTTTATAGCCATTACATACAACTGTCAAAGAATTACAGTTGTAATTTGACGAAACGACTTTAGATAGATGTATAGATAAACCATTTATTCAGTGCACACCAAAGACGTATCAAAACTAAACACAATTAAATTATAACAAATTGCATGAATATAAAAACGAGGCACGAATATACAAAAAAAAAAAAAAAACATAATCAAAGAAATTAATTGACAGTAACTGCCGCACTCAGAGACGTCACTTGAAATGAATCAATCATTAACTTTGATTAACCAGCATACTTTGGCACATGTCACCAAAATTGAAACGTTTTCTTTCTGACAAACTTTTGACTGACAGCGTTCCAATTTATACTGGTCAGTTAAAGTAAATGACGGAGTAATTTTATGTAACGACTCTGGGTACCGGGGTTAGACATACTGATCGCGACGATAGGTCGTGGGATAGTAAAATGAAAGTGATAGTGGACTGTATAACAAGTAGATATAATAAGAAATGATGAATAACAAAGGTAAAAGGTCGATTTAAAATGTAAACAAGAAATTAACTAAGGACGTTAATAAAATGCGCAAGCGCAGCCGTGCGTGGAGGCGTGCAACAGCTGACTTGTGTGGTGCGGGACCCGCGCTCGGCCGTCGGCCGGCTGATACCCCGCTGTCCCCGCACTCCTCGTTCACTGCCGCCATCGCGCGGCAATGTTGAGAGGAGCGGTCTCAACACATACTACAAATCAAAATAACGAATATACAAAGTGCGGTGTGCGTCTCAAAGTTGCACCAAATGGGAGTCCAGCTCAGCATGTGTCAGGCAAATGTACCTTTTTTTTAGGGTGGGAAATCATCAAATAACTTCTCCCCCTCTGGGCAGAGCGGGAGGGCGTGTCAGACTCTTACTGACTAAAACCCACCCGTGTTCTTCAGTTGCCTGTGCCAGGGGCCACGGTATCCCTCTCGGACTTTCCCGCAACCCTGGCAGGCATCGGCTCTAGTGGACCTCGTCATTGATGCTGACATCTCTTTAAGGCGTGCGTGGAACACAACGCGCCGTCGACCCGGGCCTGGTCCTTATCGAACGGCGAGCTGCCCATTGCTCGCCGTTCGCAAGCCCACGCCTACGCTGGCCGGGAATCGGCCTGCAATTCCCGACGCCCAGGGCGTCTCCTGCGGCGGCTAGGGTCGTGAGGGCGCGAATTTTGGCTCTCCCTCACGTGTTCCGCCTCCTACTTCGCGAACATTACTGCTTCGCAGAAGGAGGTGACGGCTTGCCAAGCCCTCTCGCTCCGTACCATGGCCTGGACCAGGGCCGGACGCGAGAGATCGCCACCACCAATCGCCTGCACGAGGGCACGGCGTTGCTCCGCCCAAGCCGGGCAGACCTCCACCGTATGCTCCACCGTGTCCTCCGGGCGATCCACACAATGGTGACACCCGGGTGTTTCTTCCCGCCTTATCCGGAACAGGAACCTCCCGAAACAACCGTGTCCGGTGAGGACCTGCGTCAGGCAGAATGTGAGGAAGCCGTGGTGCCTCTCTAGCCACTCCTCAAAGAGGGGACTTATTGCCGCAATTGTGGCGTGCCCAGCGCTGAGTTGCGACAATCGCACTCTCCATGCCGCCCCGAGATCCCGCCGGAGCTCTGTCCGCTGTACCGTGATTTCTCGCGGCAGCGGAGCTACGCCCCGGCGTTTCGCCTCCTCGAGGCAAATGTACCTGACACTGATATTCTGGTGGATCCCTGTAGTGACATACGGACGTTGAGCGGACGAGATAGATTAGTGTTGTGACAAGTTTAAGTTAGTGCATTTACGGAATTGAAGTTGGTAGGTAGTCAATTTGATAAACCATAATTAACGTCCCTGACTCGGCATAATTCCACGCAAGTAATTCAAGTAGTATTTGGTTACCTACACTACTATGACGGAAGTATCTTTGGCTTAAACTTTTGTCATTAAGGTGACCGATGTTACAATCCACCGTTTGTGGTTGAATCATGCGGAGGAATCTGAATGACCCTTTTCTCCTATGACCTCTGTAATGGTGTCTGCAAGTTTGCAACCATTGCAAGTTTTCATCTACTCGACCTCGTAATTACATTACTACTTTTGACAACAATCCTAACTAATATTATAAATGTGAAAGTAAGTTTGTTTGTTACCTTTTCACGCCTGACTAAATCAATAATCATGAAATTTGGCATATAAGTACGTTGTCGGGGGTACAGAAAAGGACATAGGGTATCTTTTGTCCAGGAAAAAAATACTGTTCCCGAGGGAAAGAACAATAACTTTCAACGGTCACGATTGCTTTAGGACGCTAGATGGCGCTACATGTCTTTCGAATCAAGATTGAATTATATTATTAGAAACCTTAATAGTGTGTTAAGAGTTTTTTTTAATACAAGTTTGACCAAACCCCATGAAAGTTGGCACTAGATAGTTAAGTATATAAATATGCATTTTAGTGGAGAAGGATATATGGGATGATTTTTGACCTCCAACCGGGCGAATCCGCGTGCAAAAGCAAGTTCCCAATAAATTGAAACTCCACTAAGGTTGGAATTATCGCACTGTCACGTACCGTAGACATAGTTGTTTTATGCTGTGCAAGTGGTATTTAACTTTAGGATGATAAACCAATTACGAGGTCGACTTTATTCACTAAAGGTTTCAATTAGTTTAGTTCAGAAAATATTGACGTCGTCGATTCGTCATGATCTGTTTTAAAATCCGTTTTACTCGCTCAATTTTGTTCTTCTTTGACGTGACAAACCTCCATTTTCACCATCTACTATGTGTGATTGGAAGGGACTAAAAGTTTGCGGTCTCCGCCAACCGAATAGTGTGCTGTCCCTTCACATAAAGTTGTATCGTATCCCTAACACGGGTCAAGCTTTTTTCTACGTTCGCAGAAAAAACGCAAAGGGCAATGGACGCAATCTCCACATGCTGACTTTATAGAATTACTTTTTTCGGCTTCGTCGTCCACCCGTCTGTAGGCCGTAGTCCAATTCAATTTACAGCCGATGTTGATAAAGTTTAAAGGATTTTTTTTCCGTATAAAATGTGAAAGGGACACTATACATAATAGATGATATTGTGTGAATCTTTCGTTTCATACACGATCGATTTAATATAGGTAAAATAATATATAAAGGTGTACATTCGAACGTATAGCTTACATAAGAGCAGTATATCTTTGTACCTAAACATTTGATTTGTAAGCTTTACCAAACAAATCAAAGGACCACCAGATAGATGGATACTTGCTAGGTTGCATACGCTAACAGGCTTAGCAGCGTTGCTAATAAGAAACGGCACCCTACGGCAATGCCTCAGTATACTGGTTTTGCAACCCACTTAATATTATTTATTTATTTCTAAAACACTTAACCTTTATTACACTTTCGTTTTACCCACACAACAAAAACATCTCAGTGAAAAAAAAAAGAAAAAAAGATTGCTTCGTATAACATTTGTAGGTCTTCTGGAAGTTTATTAAGGAAATAAGGCACTAAGTATTCTACAACCCTCATCCCGTACCCATTATTGAACTTTAGCAATATTATTATGTATTTATTTTTAAGTGGTATCGTTCTCAGAAAGTCGAGCCGAGAAGAGGCTTGTGCCCTGCAGCAGGACAATAATAGGCTGATATATTTTATTTATTTCATACGAGCCTTTATAAATTATTTTTCTATTTCAAATGATAAATTATTTTTTATTAAATAATGATAAATTATTTTATTTCTTTAAGTCGGTTTTCAGTCATAATCCAAAAACTTGTTTACAGATTACAGATTTTCAATAAAATCGACGGATGCCTATCATACTATCAGACTTTAAACGCAGCTTCCATACATATATCGGCAATCCCGTGTTACTAGCAAGGCTCTAACGTTTATAGCCTCCATAAGCAAAATGTGTTTCTAAAGCGGTGTTCACACATGTATATCACCGAGTCAGCGATAACCGCAAGTGGTAATCTAGTTGCAGTTGCAAGTACATGCTCTTGGAGTAAACTGCTTCAACACAGCACCGCGCACCGTAAGTACCAGTCAAGTTTAGCCTCTTAAGGCAACTAAGTCAGAACAGACTTACTTACTGAAGTTTGGATATATGGGTACAGTGAGGTACTATAAATTTTATGGGTTAATTAATTTTGTAAGGCAATATGTCGTTGGAGATTATCTTCATTAGGGGGCAAAGACTCATAAATCCATAGATAAAATAAATCTTACAATGTCCACTTGGAAAACTTAGTAGCAGACAAACCACTAAGTTTAGGATAAATTGCATGCACCCGTCTTCCATCCTCCAGCGATGGTATTAGTCAGCTTAATTTGATAAATGAGAGTCAAGTAGAGGACACTAAACTTGTAAGTAGAAGTGACGTCGTAGACCAAAATGCATAATGTCTAATATGTTAGCAGACTATGTATATACGATTTTATAACTTTTTAACTATTCATTTTTCTATCGAATACTGTTTTGACATAGGGTGGGTTGCACCAAAAGCTACGTCACAGTTTCGAATTTCATTTTAACAGTAACATTAACAATGACCATAGAATTGAACTACCTACTGTTGCACAATCCTGTAAAATGTAAAAGTTTAAAGGGTGACAAGTGAAAAGACGTCATAATTCCCCAAAATGTACGTGGGCATTTTTTTGACACGGGCAACACTTCGAGCTTGTTGTCATCTCATCACGCTTTCAAAATTAATCAAGTTCAAACGTATTTCTTCGCCGGGATTATTAATTAAACGTGTGGTATTTAAATTTTGATACGAAATATTGTAAGAAAATAAAGTTAATTACAAATATAATAGCCAGTTGCTTCACAACATGAATACAAAGCGAGTTTATTATATTTCTTTCATACTTTTAAAAATATAATTTCTTCGGTTCCTCGTAATTGTTCCTACGTAATAAAAACTAACGTTAGATCTTACACACAACAGATTTATGCGAGTTAATGTTATTATAACTTAAACACCTAAGTTTTATAATACCTATATGATCTATAACCACTACTTAAAAATACAACATAAGTGAACATTCAATTATGTGTAACTAAAACCTATTCATATTCTGATGTTTATATGATTAGTTTATTAATAAGATAACGGACACATATTTTCAGAGCGTTACATTGGAAACTTGCAGGACGTTATTTTCATTGTAAAATAACTGTAAGCATTACGGTTACTTACTTTTTAAACACTTTCACGTAATTCTAAAAAGTTAATTAAACAGATTTTTAAAATATAGCTCCTATTATATGATAAAAATTGAAAACCACGAAATATGACACTAAATTGCGACGTTGCCACTCATAAGGTATAAACGCTCTTAAATGTTAATTTAAACTTTGTACACATCCCTTGGTTTGACTACATTCAAACATTATAGTTGTTATTTATGTGCACTGGGATTTTCAGAAACGTGTGTAAACAAAATTGTATTTAACTTTGCTAGAACTAATGTACTGTCCGAGTCTAAATATTAACTATGGCCGGTTTACGAATTTCAAAACATGTCATTTGATGAATGTAAATTAAACTTTATGTTTTTAAAGAAAGGTAATTAATAACATTTACATTCTACGGATAATGATACTCGCTTTTCCATCACAATTAGCTAAATACATCACTTAAGTAATCTTTAGTTTGGTATAAAGATCATATTAGAACTTCTGTGAAATCCGTTCAAGAACGTTCCTTTTAGAATTAATCTTAGACAAAATGTACTCGTAAAACTTTTAAGGAAATCATTATACTGAAAGTAAGATTGTCGCTAGAGTTGAAAACTTTTCGGATCCTTTAGAAAATTCTACTCTTAGTAAAGTAATTGTTAATAGATTTAAAGTTTAATTTTGGATGGCATTCAAATGGTGCTATTGATTCGTCTTTCGTTTATATATCTAACTAGCGACCCGCCCCTGTTTGGCACGGTTTGTACGAATTGGCAAAAAATCGTGATTTCTCTAATAAAAGTACCTCAGTTTAATTATAATGTTGCAGGTGTTGGGAAGAAGGTTGATGTTAAATTATATAAAGAATGACTTACAACTTTTATATTATTACCAGTTCACACGTACAGAAAAGAGACCAAAAATAAAGTTACACAAACTTTCATAACATTTCAAATGACAGTTGTCTACCCTTACTACCAATCCATTGACTTAGCTCAATGTACCAATCTAACATGAGCATTGCAATAGATAAAATAAACTGAACTGTTAATACAAAACAAATACTTTTAAACTAAAAAAAATTACAATGCCTTCACAAAAATATAATTGATAAGTAAATTATTCTCTTGGTATATTCTTAACAAATTAATTTAATGGAACTTACACGGTCAATCATTTAGTATTTAAACATAGTTACAACAAGTCATTCAAATGGCAAACAACAAATAAATTGGTCAGTGTGACCTTAAACAAACTTCTACCTAATTATACTACGATAACAATAATGTATTATGCCTTCCGGAATAAATGATGGTAGAAACCCCATCAAAATTTGTTGCGCAGTTTAGAAAAACAATGCGGTCACAAAGACATACACGATAAGTGACTTAATAACTGACTGACTGACTTTGTGACTGTATTTATAATATGTATAGATTTTATTTTAAAAGGAACTTTTCTAAGGCGCGAGTAGGTAGTTATGTAGGTTTTTATCAAAATAGTATATAACATAACGCACGCCTTGTAGCCCTGAAGATTTAGGCAGAGGTTGTAACTCGGTTTTTTGTGGTTTGTATGTTAGAAACAAGATAGAAAGAAGAAAGAAAAAGTGTTTATTGCGACTCGTACAGGAAGTGCACAAACTAAATTATAAAATAAAAAACCAAACTATAAAAAAACAAAAAGTAACACTGACTGACTTTGTGACTGTATTTATAATATGTATAGATTTTATTTTAAAAGGAACTTTTCTAAGGCACACAGGTACATAACATAACGCATGCCTTGTAGACCTGTAGATTTAGGCAGAGGTGGTAACCTGGTTTTTTGTGGTTTGTATGTTAGAAACAAGATGTTGCTGCTGGTTTCAATATAGTATTATACTACTTACCACCGTGCTAAAGTAAATTTATAGGGTATAGGCTGTACGGGAAAGAATCAATTAAACAAGTACCTTCTTACACAGTACAATATTTATTGTAATTTATAATACACCAAAATGAAGGTATAACAACATCAAAATTGTGGCGAGCCACTAACCAAACCCTTCCCACACACTTAGGTGTTCACTCTGACAAAACTAGGTGTCTGTTCCTAGTTGTATCGGGGTACACACCTGCAATGAGACTAAAACTAAAACTCAGAGTCACTTTAGTGAGTAGGTACGTGAGATGAACTGCTTTGTAACTTCTAGCTCAACCGAATAAGTATCGACCTATTATGATTGCGCTCATATAGGGAAAATATCGCTTATGTAAAGCTACCCGAGACACAATAATTTATAACAACTGGTCTCTCTCTCTCTTAGATAAATTAAAACAATTTAATTTAAACTCAGTCTTCTATCAGTTTATAATATTTCTTTCAATTTCAATTCAATTAAATTGACGGAATCAAGACCTTTGGAATCAAACACAGGATATAGAACACAGGATAGGGTTGGAATCCCTGGGTTCACACCATTGACGTGGCCTACGGGTAGACGGTGACGCTATTGTTACCTGGAGTGGCGGACTTCCCTCATTTACCGTTATCCGGTTCAGTAAGGCCTTCTTCAATAACAGATGGCCCACATCACGGCTAACCTCTAAGTTGGCCGCACCCGGATCAACTCCAAATCATCTGACCACGGGGCTACACCAAGGCATCACGTCTATCCTCGCATTAGGGATCTTAATTATGAGGAAAGAAGAAGAAAGGCTAGCATAATCAGCCAGACCTGAAACAATATCCTCGTGCCAAAACTCAGAACTGAGAACTAGGTTATAAAAATGAGAACTAAGAAAATGGTTCAATAATCACAAGGATCAGTTTTGATAGACCTAAATTAAACCCATCGGGTAATTTAGACTCAGTCTGGTCATCCCAAAACTGGTCTCTCTGCCAAAGCGTTCAGTTCCTCGTAGTCACGCCATGAGGGGAAAAAACCTTACACCATTTTGACAGGACGAGCAATCGATCCTTTTTGGAAAACCACAGACAAAATAGAATCCTCCTCTATTTGTCATTTTGAATTAACATAGACATTGTATATCAGTAGAATGTGGGAAATTATGTCCTTATGTTTAATTAATTCAAATAATTAATAAACATGTAATTAGTTCGCATGACACAATTTCATAAAAACCATCTTCCTACGATCTTGAGCAGACCCATGAAAGGTGTCGCTACTAGTTGCTTTATATATAGATTTTTGCAACGTCACAAGGTGTACCTGTAGGACACCCATATTTCTCCAGTTATGTTTAAGGGGCAGACAACAGCTAAAGCGCGTTCACTGTCGGACTGCATTGAAAAGAAAGAGAAGCGCGATGACACAAAGCTGGTAATTTATTGCTTCTCTATTTGCAAAAAATCTATCGATCGGACTAACAAAATGAAAACACTATCACGTAATATGTTGCTTGAAGAACCACCTGAAAAAAAAAACCAGAACGATTGCATGTAGGTATATTAGTATGGTTTTTAATCATTAAAATAATTTTTTAGAGGTACTTTCATGACTTTTTCTATCGTACCAAATTAGTTGTAGGTATTATATGAAGAATAATCTCTCTGAAGAATATCATATATTTTTTTCTGATTTTGCTTATAGCAGTGTATCATATACTTTTAGGAGTTATAAGACTTGCGTTTAGGTCATGTAGTCCATTTAAGTCATGTCATTAGTAGATTCTAAGAGTTATGATCTTGACAGCCATGGATATTGATTGATGATATTCAAAGCTAACTTGGATAAATTAGAAGAATATCCTTAAAATGATATTCTTGAAACTACTTGTTCCTCAGAAAACTAAAAGCAGTTGTGAAGGAGATTATAGGAAACTATTTAAAATTATGTAAAATTTTACCGATTAATCTTTTAGCAGGTAACCACCATGGTACCCAAGAGCATAACCTAGCACATTTGTAATCAACAACCATAACACACGATCTATGGCTGCTGGCAAATTCAATGTACCCTGAGTAGCTAATTACTATGGTGACAGAACCCTAAAAAACGAATACCATATCTGTTGAACAGTCTGCCATAAGACATAAGGAGTGAAATGAAAAAAAATAATTTTAAAATATATTATTTAGAAATATGTTAAATTGCTACCTATAAATAATAATTAGCTTTAGGTATCAAGTTTATTGAGTATTTAAAGACTCACCGACCCTACAGTGAAACCACTACTACGGTTTTGTGGGGCTTAGGTTATAAGTTATACTTACCACATGTGAATATATATATATATTTATATATATCCTCAAAAGACCAATTCAGACACCAATCTACATGGTCTTCAAAGATTATTATAATATTATTCTAATTATTGTGAATGTGAGAACCATGGCGGTCATTGCTTTTTGGTATTTTTCTCAGTTAGTTTAATCATGATCTGGCAGTTTGATTAATTTATGCGGCCTACTCAAATGTCCTTTCTTTGGCATTGTCCGTCGAATCGTTGAGCTTTCTTAAGTTCTGAGCTGAGCTGCACGATTGCTGACAATTGCGTGCACTGACTGGATAGGTCCACTCAATCTGTGTGGTTCTTTCCTCAAAAGACCATTTCCGACACCGATCTACATAGCCTTCACATGGTGTGACCAAGATTTTGTCTGGACTTTAAAAGAGACTGTGACCTCTGAGTTTGTTTCGATCTTTCTTCTCAGAGTAGTCCGATAGGAAACGCCGACCTCATCAAGTTTAAAAAAAAATACAATACCACTTTTCCCGAACTGGGCGTCGAGCCCGGAACCTCATGCCCAGAAGTAGCGCTTGCGACCGTTACACCAACGTGGCAGTCTTAAAAGTACATTTATCGATCAAAAGTATACTTATCGATAAAAAGTACACTTGTCGATAAAAAGTACACTTATCGATAAAAAGTACACTTATCGATAAAAAGTACACTTATCGATAAAAAGTGCACTCATCGATAAAAAGTATAAATACTCTTATGTTTTTTAAGTTTTCGCTTTTAGCTAAGTATTCTAAAATTCATTAGAGAGAAAAGCCAGTTGTATGAAAGGAGAAATTAATACGAAATAATGTTATTCTTTGTGAGTGTAACTGATTAAATTGGTCTGTTTCTAACTTGGTGTTCTTAGAAAATTGAATGGCGATACGGCTAATAAAATTATGTGTACCAAAACGAAATTGAAAAGAATATTGACTATAATTAACTATAAGTGAGACGGATATTACTTACTTGGTATCAGATACCTAGTAGGTACCTATTTAAAATATTTTTCTTAGTAAATAGAGTAGGTAGTCGAAGTCATTTATGTTTACAGTACCAACTTAATGACATTTCTGTTAGTGACATTTCGACCTTAAACATTTACTTCAATAAATAAATTTATTTAAATCCACTTAAAGTTCAAAGAAAACTCAATATTCGATCCGACAATCTAATAAGCATTTCACTAGAGAATTTATTTTAAATGTTGTTCAACGTAATTTATGCGAAAACATCGAACTCATTTTTGGTACTTTACGTCACGTACACATAAAAATCGTTTAAATAAATCGATGTAAAGCGCTTTACTTAATAACATACGCTACATTAAGCAAGGCCGTCATGCTTAACGCGGCTTCATCAACAGAATATCTTTAAGCTTACGTCGTAATCGACAGCGTTGGAAAGGTTACATTATTGCCTACATTTATTTTCTTGCCAGTGTGGTATTGAGGATAAGCAAACTCTTTGTAGGGTCAGAGAAATTAATTGTTTTATAGCCATTACATACAACTGTCAAAGAATTACAGTTGTAATTTGACGAAACGACTTTAGATAGATGTATAGATAAACCATTTATTCAGTGCACACCAAAGACGTATCAAAACTAAACACAATTAAATTATAACAAATTGCATGAATATAAAAACGAGGTACCAACATACAAAAAATAAAAAAAATTAACATAATCAAAGAAATGAATTGACAGTAACTGCCGCACTAGAGACGTCACTTGAAATGAATCAATCATTAACTTTGATTAACCACCATACTTTGGCACATGTCACCAAAATTGAAACGTTTTCATTCTGACAAACTTTTGACTGACAGCGTTCCAATTTATACTGGTCAGTTAACGTAAATGATCGATTAATTTTATGTAACGACTCTGGGTACCAGGGTTAGACATACTACAAATCAAAATAACGAATATACAAAGTGCGGTGTGCGTCTCAAAGTTGCACCAAATGGGAGTCCAGCTCAGCATGTGTCAGGCAAATGTACCTTTTTTTTATTTTTTTTAGAGTGGGAAATCATCAAATAGCTTCTCCCCGTCTGGGCAGAGCGGGAGGGCGTGTCAGACTCTTACTGGCTAAAACCCACCCGTGTGCCTTCAGTTGCCTGTGCCAGGGGCCACGGTATCCCTCTCGGACTTTCCCGCAACCCTAACAGGCATCGGCTCTAGTGGACCTCGTCATTGATGATGACATCTCTTTAAGGCGCGCGTGGAACACAACGCGCCGTCGACCCGGGCCTGGTCCTTATCGAACGGCGAGCTGCCCATTGCTCGCCGTTCGCAAGCCCACGCCTACGCTGGCCGGGAATCGGCCTGCGATTCCCGACGCCTAGGGCGTCTCCTGCGGCGGCTAGGGGCGTGAGGGCACAAATTTTGGCTCTCCCTCACGTGTTCCGTCTCCTACTTCGCGAACATTACTGCTTCGCAGAAGGAGGTGACGGCTTGCCAAGTCCTCTCGCTCCATACCATGGCCTGGACCAGGGCCGGATGCGAGAGATCGCCACCACCAATCGCCTGCACGAGGGCACGGCGGTGCTCCACCCAAGCCGGGCAGACCTCCAGCGTATGCTCCACCGTGTCCTCCGGGCGATCCACACAATGGTGACACCCGGGCGTTTCCTCCCGCCTTATCCGGGAACAGGAACTTTCCAAAACAACTGTGTCCGGTGAGGACCTGCGTCAGGCGGAAGGTGAGGAGGCCGTGGCGCCTCTATACCCACTCCTCAAAGAGGGGACTTATCGCCGCAATTGTGGCGTGCCCAGCGCTGGGTTGCGACAATCGCACTCTCCATGCCGCCCTGAGATCCCGCCGGAGCTCTGTCCGCTGTACCGTGATTTCTCGCGGCAGCGGAGCTACGCCCCGGCGTTTCGCCTCCTCGAGGCAAATGTACCTGACACTGATATTCTGGTGGATCCCTGTAGTGACATACGGACGTTGAGCGGACGAGATAGATTAGTGTTGTGACAAGTTTAAGTTAGTGCATTTACAGAATTTAAGTTGGTAGGTAGTCAATTTGATAAACCATAATTAACGTCCCTGACTCGGCATAATTCCACGCAAGTAATTCAAGTAGTATTTGGGTACCTACACTACTATGACGGAAGTATCTTTGGCTTAAACTTTTGTCATAAAAGTGACCGATGTTACAATCCACCATTTGTGGTTGAATCATGCGGAAGAATCTGAATGACCCTTTTCTCCTATGACCTCTGTCATGGTGTCTGCAAGTTTGCAACCATTGCAAGTTTTCATCTACTCGACCTCGTAATTACATTACTACTTTTGGCAACAATCCTAACTAATATTATAAATGTGAAAGTAAGTTTGTTTGTTACCTTTTCACGCCTGACTGAATCAATAATCATGAAATTTGGCATATACATTGTCGGGGGTACAGAAAAGGACATAGGGTATCTTTTGTCCAGGAAAAAAATACTGTTCCCGAGGGAAAGAACAATAACTTTCAACGGTCACGATTGCTTTAGGACGCTAGATGGCGCTACATGTCTTTCGAATCATGATTGAATTATAGGTATTATTAGAAACCTTATTAGTGTGTTAAGAGTTTTTTTTAATACAAGTTTGACCAAACCCCATGAAAGTTGGCACTAGATAGTTAAGTATATAAATATGCATTTTAGTGGAGAAGGATATATGGGATGATTTTTGACCTCCAACCGGGCGAATCCGCGTGCAAAAGCAAGTTCCCAATAAATTGAAACTCCACTAAGGTTGGAATTATCGCACTGTCACGTACCGTAGACATAGTTGTTTTATGCTGTGCAAGTGGTATTTAACTTTAGGATGATAAACCAATTACGAGGTCGACTTTATTCACTAAAGGTTTCAATTAGTTTAGTTCAGAAAATATTGACGTCGTCGATTCGTCATGATCTGTTTTAAAATCCGTTCTACTTGCTCAATTTTGTTCTTCTTTGACGTGACAAACCTCCATTTTCACCATCTACTATGTGTGATTGGAAGGGACTAAAAGTTTGCGGTCTCCGCCAACCGAATAGTGTGCTATCCCTTCACATAGAGTTGTATCGTATCCCTAACACGGGTCAAGCTTTTTTCTACGTTCGCAGAAAAAACGCAAAGGGCAATGGACGCAATCTCCACATGCTGACTTTATAGAATTACTTTTTTCGGCTTCGTCGTCCACCCGTCTGTAGGCCGTAGTCCAATTCAATTTACAGCCGATGTTGATAAAGTTTAAAGGATTTTTTTTCCGTATAAAATGTGAAAGGGACACTATACATAATAGATGATGTTGTGTGAATCTTTCGTTTCATACACGATCGATTTATTATAGGTAAAATAATATATAAAGGTGTACATTCGAACGTATAGCTTACATAAGAGCAGTATATCTTTGTACGTAAACATTTGATTTGTACCAAACAAATCAAAGGACCACCAGATAGATGGTTACTTGCTAGGTTGCATACGCTAACAGGCTTAGCAGCGTTGCTAATAAGAAACGGCACCCTACGGCAATGCCTCAGTATACTGGTTTTGCAACCCACATATTATTATTTATTTATTTCTAAAACACTTAACCTTTATTACACTTTCGTTTTACCCACACAATAAAAATATCTCAGTGAAAAAAAAAAGAAAAAAAAATTGCTTCGTATAACATTTGTAGGTCTTCTGGAAGTTTATTAAGGAAATAAGGCACTAAGTATTCTACAACCCTCATCCCGTACCCATTATTGAACTTTGGCAATATTATTATGTATTTATTTTTAAGTGGTATCGTTCTCAGAAAGTCGAGCCGAGAAGAGGCTTGTGCCCTGCAGCAGGACAATAATAGGCTGATATATTTTATTTATTTCATACGAGCCTTTATAAATTATTTTTCTGTTTCAAATGATAAATTATTTTTTATTAAATAATGATAAATTATTTTATTTCTTTCAGTCGGTTTTCAGTCACAATCCAAAAACTGGTTTACAGATTACAGATTTTCTATAGAATTGACGGATGCCTATCATACTATCAGACAGACAGACGCAGTTTCCATACATATATCGGCTATCCCGTGTTACTAGGAAGGCTCTAACGTTTATAGCCTCCATAAGCAAAATGTGTTTCTAAAGCGGTGTTCACACATGTATATCACCGAGTCAGCGATAACCGCAAGTGGTAATCTAGTTGCAGTTGCAAGTACATGCTCTTGGAGTAAACTGCTTCAACACAGCACCGCGCACCGTAAGTACCAGTCAAGTTTAGCCTCTTAAGGCAACTAAGTCAGAACAGACTTACTTACTGAAGTTTGGATATATGGGTACAGTGAGGTACTATAAATTTTATGGGTTAATTAATTTTGTAAGGCAATATGTCGTTGGAGATTATCTTCATTAGGGGGCAATTTGTGTTTTTGACGGACTTTCCATACGAAATCTGTCAAAAACTCACAATGGCGAGACCAATACAGCGTTTGTAATTTAGTAGACGTTTGGCCCCCAGCAGTTAAATTAGCTCAATTACAGGAATTATGTGAATGGTACTTTTTTCGGTCGGGGAGATCTCTAAGATAGCTTACGCCTCAGATAATTTTAATATTTCAAAATCGTTTAGATCACATTCGTAATTATCTTATAACCTAATGGCTTTTGGCAAAGACTCATAAATCCATAGATAAAATAAATCTTACAATGTCCATTTGGAAAACTTAGTGGCAGACAAACCACTAAGTTTAGGATAAATTGCATGCACCCGTCTTCCATCCTCCAGCGATGGTATTAGTCAGCTTAATTTGATAAATTAGAGTCAAGTAGAGGACACTAAACTTGTAAGTAGAAGTGACGTCGTAGACCAAAATGCATAATGTCTAATATGTTAGCAGACAATGTATATACGATTTTTTAAACTTTTTAACTATTCATTTTTCTATCGAATACTGTTATGACATAGGGTGGGTTGCACCAAAAGCTACGTCACAGTTTCGAATTTCATTTTAACAGTAACATTAACAATGACCATAGAATTGAAGTACCTACTGTTGCACAATCCTGTAAAATGTAAAAGTTTAAAGGGTGACAAGTGAAAAGACGCCATAATTCCCCAAAATGTACGTGGGCATTTTTTTTGACACGGGCAACACTTCGAGCTTGTTGTCATCTCATCACGCTTTCAAAATTAATCAAGTTCAAACGTATTTCTTCGTCGGGATTATTAATTAAACGTGTGGTATTTAAATTTTGATACGAAATATTTTAAGAAAATAAAGTTAATTTAAAATATAATAACCAGTTGCTTCACAACATGAATACAAAGCGAGTATATTATATTGCTTTCATACTTTTAAAAATATAATTTCTTCGGTTCCTCGTTGTTCCTACGTAATAAAAACTAACGTTAGATCTTACACACAACAGATTTATGCGAGTTAATGTTATTATAACTTAAACACCTAAGTTTTATAATACCTATATGATCTATAACCACTACTTAAAAATACAACATAAGTGAACATTCAATTATGTAAAACTAATATCTATTCATATTCTGATGTTTATATGATTAGTTTATTAATAAGATAACGGACACATATTTTCAGAGAAAGAAGTGTAATTTTAGCAAGGTAGGAGTTACTAGATTACAGTAGGCCAATTCTCGTACTTAAAAAACGTTCAAATTCAAGTCGCAATCTCATCTCAGCGACAATCAATGTCAAAAACCTGTCAAAAATGTATGTAAATTGATTGCAATTTTGACAGATTGAGACTGAGATTAGAATGCGAACGGTCTTAAAAATACGGGATTTGCCCCTCAGATCCTTGCAGAAAAAACATTTTTGATGTGGAAAAAACAGACGGGACTGGCACAAAACAAAAAATTACAAGCATGGAACAACATTGAAAATAAATGCAATGCCACACTTCAAAAAAGTGATGACACAAACCGTAACTATAGCCCATTACCAACCGATGTTGAGCGGTTAATGTGTTATCGTTATATTTTGTGACGTCATTCTAGCTATTGTTAAAATGGTACAACTCCCAGAGATTAGGTGGCTGACTAGGCATTGAGTTACTTGGTGTATGCGACTCACTCTAAGTGTAGGTTAGTTAATAGGTACATCTTTTTTTTTTAAATGTTTTTTTTTTTACTTAAATTGCCTATCGTAAATGCAGCCCAAACACTGTTCAAAGTACTTTGTAAGCAATACGCAGCCATAGTATTATCGTCTATCTACTTTTACTTGACATCACATTAGAAAAAGCTAGATATTATTATCTGCAAGTCCATTTAGATGACATTAGAAATAGCTAGACATTTTTGCAGGACTGTTGAAGGGTTGAAATAACATTTTTAAAAGAGCTTCAACTTTCTGGCTTCGGCTTTCACGCAAATTACACGGACGTTATGTTTGCAAGGACGGAAGGTCTCTCCAACATTTGTCCTTGGGTTTACCATGTTTGTTTCGCGAACATTTTGTAAACAATTTATGGTATTTCCTTTTCATTGTTTGAGATGGATTGGAAATTCTTTAGTTTGCTATGTAACAGCCCGAATTAAGGTACCGAGAAAAATCTATAGATTATCTATGAACATCGTCTTAACATAAGAGATAAAAAAGAATATAGAGGTATGAGGATTAGGGTGTAAAGTTCACACATCCTCCATAGAAAGGGGAGTTGAGGCCGTCCGACCAGACGGGTGTTGTGTCTGTAACGAAAGGTGTGTGTAGAACTAAATGGCTACGGGCACATTATAATAATTTGTAAATAAACCGAGCAAAAAACACAGCTAATCTATGTAGTTAATTAAAAAATATATGGGCACAATAAAATTGCCCGTGCAGTTTTAAATTAATCATTTTAATATCAACGGCAGCAAAAACAGCCACTTATTCCATAAGCAATGAAGTTAGTCATTCTTGTTACAAAATATAAAAAAGCAATTAGCTTTCATATTAATTAAGGTGTTCCATCATATTAACGCCGTAGCACATTTACGCCGAAGCACCTCTACGCCGTAGAACCACCTACGCCGTAGCACGTAATCGTAGCCATTTCTATGAATTAACCGTGTGAGTAAATAAATTGTCACGCTCATATCCGCTGACTTTACATTATTTAATTTCAGTCGTCATTTTTATTTATACTCGTAGGCAATGCTTATTTGTCTTTCATCATAATAATTAATATTCAAACAATGACGTCAGATAATATATCGAAGGAATAATAGGATACGCTACACTCATAGCATTTACACGAATAAAATTAATTAAATCGAAATTCAACTTGGGACCAGTTTTCATTTGAGAATTAATAATACTTGAGTACCTTTCTTTTATTTTATACAGAAATAGTACTGACAGGAGACATTTATATTACAAATAATGTTTTTGTACTCGTAAGGATGAAAAAGTTCATCATTCATCTCAGTCCGCTGTACAATAATAAGTTCGATACAATGTGTTTATTAAACTTTATGCAACATAAAAGGAACAAAGGCGGGCTTAATGCCTTAGGCATTCTCTTCCAGTCAAGCAAGAGTGGTGGATACACAGGGTGGATACAATACAATCGTCGAATTAAGGAGTTAAGTGCAAAAGATAACGACGATTATTCTCATACAGAAAACTCATGAGTCATTAATCACCACGCATGCTCAAGGCGATTTCAGAGTTACATCTGTATCTATGAATAGTATAAAACAAACCCTGCTGTCTATGCGACCCCTTTTTTTTGTGGGAATTTATCAAATAACTTCTCCCGCTCTGGGTGGAGCGGAGGGCATGTCAGACTCTTACTGACTAAAACCCACGCGTGTTCCATCAGTTGCCAGTGTTAGGGGCCAGGGTATCCCTTTTGGAGTTTCCCGCGACCCTGGCAGACCTATGCGGCTCCTTATTTTTATAAACTGCACAACGGATCTTGATGTGGCCTTTACCGTCATGTAGAGAATTTATTCCGGAAGATTTTCATATTCACATTTAGCTAAGATGTAGCACAGAAATTTCGATGTTTTGACCTGTCGCCACAATTTAAGATTGCTCCCGTGCGAAGCAAGGGTGATTCACTAATTTATTATAAGTTCAGGGGCCATCACTGTTGGCAGTGAGACAGAGATTGAGCACACAGGATGAATAGCACAGTCCCTTTTTTTCAACGGAGCAATGATGGCTTAAACATGTATGGCCCCAGGTTGATATTCATAAAAAACAAAAACACTCACCAACAACCCAACTGGAACTGAAAACAAAACAAAGCGCATGTTGTCACATTTATCATTAAACATTGCGTAGATAATTTACATGTGTTACAGCACGTGTAGTGTCACTTAAAATATGGGTTACATGTTTAATTGTATGCTAATTGTGTACGCCAAAGGTTTCAAACGCTTTTTGTTACGTCAGAAAGTCTAAATGAATGTTGTGCTATTTCTTCGCTTTGACATTTGGAGGGGTTGTTTCGGAGAAGACATATTTATTCTATTATGAGTTAATAATTAACCTAAAATTTAAAAAGCGAGACATACGGCAGCGATACACATTGTAGAGATAATTAGTGTCGAGATATACGTATTTAAAACACAAGCATTGTTTAAGAATTTTCGGATCGTATGGATGTAATTTGGTAATTGACGAAACGAGATCTATGAAAGTGGTGTTTGCTTTTACAATGTTTTCACATTACAGCGTTAATAGATGTGAGAGGACAGTGTGAGTCTGTCAATAAGTTCCTGGTTCTTAACAAAATAGATGTTCAGTATCATGAGCGCCCACTATGCGCAAAGGGAGCCATGAAAAAATTAAACAAATAAGATTCCATTCAGTTATATTACGACTTTATTAAACTATGTTTAAAGTTGTTTATTTATAATATATTCTTTATTGTACACCACAAAATACATAACAAAAAATAAATCGAACACTACAAAATATAAAATGGGCGGCCATATCGTTTTCTGAGATCTCTTCTAGGAAACGTTGGAATGGACAGTGATTTGCCTGGACATAAAATGGGGATGTCGTTGGTGCAAATAATAAGTATACAAATACATTATAATAGTTACACAGATATATACATATCCTAAATAATGGATACATAAATACGTACATACTCTATATATTATAAGTAACGAAATATAAAAAAAGACTACAGATAATTACAATTACGAGAACAAAATCACAACGACAAGTAATGTTCCTTCTGTTATCATTAAAAGTTTTTTATTAATTGTAGCAATATTAATCAGAACCTTCTTCTACTAATAAAGTTTTTTGTTTTGTTTTATAACTAACTAACTTTATTACTTAGTGCGAAAGTGCTGACAATCATTTTATTTTCGCTTGCAACGCTACCCAAACATTTGATGCCTTCTGATTTTTTACCACGCACCAAAAAACTAGGAGGCATTTGGTTCAACGTTTGAATTTCAGACCTGTCATAGCCATCAATCTCGATAGCCTGCGACAAGGGTAAAATTTCATTCACCCAATAGTGCCAACCTGCGCTGGGTAAACGTAGGTAGTGATTGAGCTTGTTTCTCCTCTACTTATATGAAAAGAGGCGATTCCCTGCAATGGAACATATTTAATTTAACAATCTTGGGGATGATTAAAATTCATATTTCAATACCCAGAGAAAAACAAATTGTACTTGTGCGGGAAGTGACGCACTTATCATGCAAGTATAATAAAATTTAAAAAATCATCTGTTTGAAAACACATCACATTAATGCAAATCGGCCATCGTGCAGCATAATGCTGTGACAAAGCCACATAGATAGCTTCTGCGACAGCCAAAGTCAGCCGAACTATCGAAAGTCGATTGTATGAAGTCGGACATGTGTTAATCTCCCTTCTCTTTCTTCCACAGCAATAACATCAGCACACGACATATCGCAGTTAAAGGTGCCGCTGTACGCCGACCCCCGGCGGGCTGCCGAGCTCAGCTGCCACTTCAAGATGGATGAACAGAAGCTCCATTCTGTCAAGTGGTACCGGGACACTAACGAGATATTCAGATATAATCCTACACAGCAGGTGCGTTTGTTTTTTGTTCCTGTCTCGCTTTGCAAAGGACATAGTTTTGTTTTAAAGTTACGTTCCGTTTTTGCGGGATGGTGGCGCTCGTTTACTTTTTGCGAATGTTTTCTTTGTACAAAATGGTGGCTGCCGTTTTGTTTACGATTTTCACTGTATTTGCTCGTGAAACATATATTCATTATTTAAGTTGTAATGTTGTGCAGGATTATACGATATTTTGGTACCTAGTATTGAAGTAATTCATGTTATTGTGTAGTTATTAAACCTAGTCCGTGTATTGTCCAGTGTATAAAAGTCATCAATGACAGAAGTAATCTTCTTTAATCTGACTTTGAAAAATCACTTAGAAATTTATCATCAAAGAATTTCATGATAAGCAGGACGTACGTTGTAACCATAACCGTACTAGCTTCTGCCCGCTCCTCCCGTGAAATTTCGGGCCTCGACCCACCGTGTCGCTGCGGATCACCCGCCCGCCCAACATCTTCGTTTCTGTTTAGCATTCCTTCCGTATTTTTATATTTTTGGTCAGTTCCTAAAGATCATAGCGTGATGTTAATAGCCTATAACCTTCTTCAAGAGTTGAGCTATTAGACGCATAATGATTTTTCATAACTGTCTAGTTGTTTCAGAGTTTAGCGCGTTCAAACAAAAATAGAAGTGGTTCAGCTTTATTGTTAGTATAGTATAGTATATAACATATTTTTACATACTTTTCCTCTGCCAATTTTCTATCCAACAAACAACTGGTTTGGATTGATTTGGTCAAAACCGATTACAAATAGCCTACGAATTTATTTTGTCATAATATCATGTAAAATTTGCTAATAACGACCACGAGTAACACGTGCAGACATGTTGCTGTACACTAATACCGTCTCTCCGACATTGGTCGGAAAGAGGGTTCTATGTTATGGGTTTGGTTTCCGCACTTAGTCCTACAGTGGACCATTGTGCGTGAGCCATGTCGGCCGTCGGTGGTTATTCCAACCAGCCCACCTCCCTCCAGAAGCTGATTAGGTCTCCTGGTCTATTAAGAACATCTGTGTAAGATCTGGGTGTCCCGAGGGTTTTTGACCTAATTTGGGCGACGCCTGTGCACTCGAAGAGCACGTGCGCGACAGTTTCGTCAGCCTCCATGCAAGCCCTGCATAGAGGACTGTCCGTTATGCCTATTGTGTGAAAGTGTTTGTTTAGCGAGCAGTGTCCCGTGATGGTCCCCGTCACCAGGCGCATGCCCTTCCTGTCCAGGCGTAGCAACCGCCTGGTTAGCTTGCCGTCTAGTGATGGCATGGCTTCCTTGGATTGCCTGCAGCCCGGTGACGACGTCCACCAGCTCTCTGCTTGTGTGTGGGTGTACTCCTGTAGCCACCTGCGTAGTTGGTTGAAGGGGATGGGCACGATAGGTTCCGGTCCACAGACCGACGTGCTGGATGCCCTCCTGGCCAGCTCATCGGCTGCGTCGTTACCTAGCGATCCACTGTGTCCTTTTATCCATTGTAGCGTCACTGTATTGCGGTTTGATACGGTTACCCGTTCAAGCGCATTGTGACATTCTAGTATTAGATTCGAAGTAATGCATTTTTTCCCTAGGGATTGGAGGACTGAGGCGCTGTCAGAGAGTATGCGGATTCGGGTGTCCGCAACTCTTCTGGCTGCTATGGCATAAGCCGCCTGTATTATGCTCACACACTCTGCCTGATAGACCGTGTTGAGCATTCCCAGGGGTCTGGATATGTTTATGTTGAGGTCGTGTGAGAACACTCCGACTCCAGTTCCGCAGTCGGTTTTTGATCCATCGGTGTAAATTCTCAGTTCCTTTAGGCCTGAATGGTCGTACTGCTCCTGTTCAAGCACTATGCTGTAGTGCTTTTGAAAGCAGTATTGTTTCAGGGCCTTGTCGCAGGGTGATGCCATCATCGGCTGACGCCTGATCGCCTCTTCCCTTAAACGTTTGTGCTTGACCCTGGAGTCGTTGCTCAGGGTTCCTGCTATATGTAGCCTAAAGGTAGCCAGGGTCGCCTCCTCCCTCACAGTGAGGTGTAGGGGCGGTAGCCCAAGCATAGCCTGTAGGGCAGCGGTGGGTGCAGTTCTCATGCAGCTGGTGATCGCCGCACACGCGAGCCGCTGCAGCTTTTCGAGGTCTCTTTGGGCTGTGCTCAGTTCTGTTCTGGGCCACCAGACTACTGAGCCATATGTAATGATTGGTCGGATAACTGTGGTGTATAGCCAGTGGGTAACCCGTGGGCTAATCCCCCAATTCTTGCCAAGCAATCGCTTGCACTGCCACAAGGATATACTGGCCTTCGTGGTGATGTAGTTGGTGTGTTTTGCCCAATTCAGCTGTTTATCCAAAAAGATGCCCAGGTATTTGGTTTCAGTTGATAGGCTTAGGGTGGTACCAAAGAAACGTGGTAGTTGTAGTGTCGTTAATTTCCTCTTTTTTGTGAAGAGAATCAACTCGGTTTTTGTAGGGTTCACTGAGAGTTGGTGTTTGCCGCACCAATTCTCCACTATCTTCAGGGCCTGGCGCATTAGATTGCACAAGGTGTTTTCATGGGCGCCATTTATTATTATGGTTAGGTCGTCGGCGTAGCCTACGGTGAAGTAACCTTTGTCGTTGAGTTCTTTTATTAAGTTGTCTGCGACCAGGTTCCATAGGAGCGGTGATAGGACGCCCCCTTGCGGGCAGCCCTTCGCTACAATGGCCCTTGTGGTGTCATTTACGGTTACTGGTACGGCTCTCTGTCTGAGCATATTAGTGATCCAGCCACTCAAGGACGGGTCTATATTGTGCCTGTCCAGGGCCGTGCTGATGCTTTTGAAAGTGGTTTTGTCAAAGGCGCCTTCGATGTCAATGAAGGCAGCCAGTGCTGAGCATTTGTAGTCCACCGCGCATTCAATTTTGGATACCACACTGTGCAGCGCGGATTCCGTTGATTTGCCTGTGGAGTACGCATGTTGTTGTTTGTGGAGTGGTCTTGCCCGAAGAGGTCCGTCTCGGATATGCCGATCGCAGAGTCTCTCTAGGGTCTTTAGTAGAAAGGATGTAAGGCTTATGGGTCTGTACGCCTTGGGTTGTGTGTAGTCAGCTTTGCCAGGTTTAGGTATAAAGATGACTTTCACTTCGCGCCAGGCTAGGGGTATATATCTGAGTGCTATGGATGCCCGATAAATAGCCGTCAGGCATGGTGTAATATAGTCAACCCCCCATTGCAGCAGGGCCGGGAAAATGCCATCAAGACCTGCGGACTTGTATGGTTGGAAGGTGTTGATAGCCCACTTTATGCGGTCTTCTGTTACTAGACTGTGGGCTCTGGACCAGTCGCGTTCCGTTGGGATCCAGTCTAGCTCCGCCTCCCAGGTCCTGTCGTCTAAGAGTTTACAGTCTGGGAAGTGGGTCTCAAGGAGGACCTTGCTGGTTTCCTGGTCCGTCAGTGTGTACGAGTTGTCGGGTCTTTTCAGCGCGCCGAGGGTTCGATCCTGGTCAGTTGCCAGTATCTTCCTTACTCTTGCGGCTTCATTGTTGTTTTCGATGGATTCACAGAACTTTCGCCAAGCTGTTCTCCTGGCGGTTCTGATTTGCTTTTTGTAAGTGTATTGGGTCTCTTTGTATAGCTCCCAATCCTCCGGTAGTCTGGTGTTCTTAGCTCTGTTAAATTGCTTTCTTAGTGTATTCCTGAGTTTACCTAGTTCGGCGTTCCACCAGGGGCATCTCTCACAGTTAGTTCGAGGCGCCCTTAGCTTGCAGCATGCATGGTATGCCTGAGTTAGGTATTCTGTTAGCTTTGTTATAGTGTATTCTAGTTGTGTGGTGTCTTTTATGGTTGTCTGTGATAGGTGCCTGGTTAGTAAGGCTGCCAGGAGGCGCTTGTACCCGGGTACATCGGTGTGCCGCGGGTTTCGTCTCGGCATGGGTTTTTTAGTGTTGGTAGTTAGTGTGAAACGGATCCTTCTGTGGTCTGAGCAAGAAGGTTCTCCCGATACGTGCCAGTTTGTGATAAGGTTGGTCGCGTTTTCTGTAGCAAGAGTTAAATCTATGATAGTTTGTCCTCGGGCTGTGACCCAAGTGGGTTCAGAGCCTCGGTTAATAATGTTAAGGTTAGTAGAGAATAAATAAGTGGATAATACCTCTCCTCTGGAGTTCGATGCATCGCTACCCCAGAGCGGGTGATGGGCGTTCGAGTCGGTGCAGATGATCAGGTCTAGTTTGGTGTGCTCACAGTGCTGTACCAGGTCGGCCATTTCTTTCGGCGGGCAGTCTGTGTCCTCGCCCGGCATGTATACCGAGGCCAGTACAACATCTGGAACATCATCTACGGTCTGGAGTCTGACGGCTGTCAGATCTCTGGAACAGAATTGAGTAAGTAGCGTGGTAGGGATGTTTTTTGGTATGTATGCACAGGATCTAGGTTTGTCTGTGCTATGCGTGTTGAGAATTAGCTTACCTCCGATGTTACTAAGGCCGCATATTCTATTGTTCCTGATCCACGGCTCTTGGATCAGTGCGATTGTATGGGGGTTAACCTCCAGTGCCCTGCGTAAGCTAGCCGTGGCAGTTTGGCTGTGTTGGAGGTTTGTCTGGATGATGTGGAGTGGTGTTGATGGCGATGGGGAGGGGGAGGTGTTAGTCGGTGGTGGATCCATCGGACAGTTCCTCCGCTACCCCCTCTCTGTATAGGTTGTCGTGTGTGTCAACCGGTGACGACGCTAACAGCCTCTCGCTCCAGCCGGGAGATGTAGGTGGTATGGTGGCCTCAACGTCAGCCATCGCCGCGCGGGCCATGACCTCCTCGAGCTGGGCAATCTCCGTGTCCTCCGTCCGTGTCCCTGTCGGTGCGGGCTCCGTGTCCGTCGTACAGTCCTTGGGCTGGGCCGTGGGCCAGAAGCGCACGTATATCGAACCTAGCAGGTACGATATGCGACGCTCCCGACCCAGGACCTTTTCCGCCTCAGTCGGTGGTAGACCCAGGGTCAAATATGTCCCATAGTTCTCACCACCGACCCTGGTTGCCCTGTACATTGACCACCTGGCTATGTCGTACCAGGTGTTCTGACGTATCAGGATGTTGTGGAGCCTCAGCACGTCTCCTCGATAGCGAGGGACGAAAAGCGAGGCTCTCACCCGGGTGGGCACGTCCGACTGTCGGAGTACCGTCAGTGTGACGTCTGTGTCTGGGAGTTTAATTTTGGGTACATTCTGTGTCAGCCAGGTTAGGGCGGAGTCGTCCTCACACCACATTTGCACTGTGCCCTCCGCTACCCGTGGGTATCCGCGGAAGGCAGGGAGTGGTGTTGAAGGGAGTGGTGTCGACGGGTCACCGCCCATGAGTAGGTCTACCAGGCCTACTTTAACCTGCTCGGCCTCTTCTGCTGTCAAGTCTCTGGAGGGGGGAGGGAAGCAGATTGCTACGGCGAGCCGCGCAGGAATATCCTTGGTGGCCCGCGCATAGGTCCTCGGCTCCTCCTGGGCGGAGTGGATCCTTACACGCTTTGCATCCCCCCGAAGCGTACCCGGTGATGCCGTGTCGTCAGGGCGATCCCTCTTCGCCGGCCCTGTACCGCTCGGTCCAGGCTGCGACTTGGAGGTGCCCGGCAAAGTGGCGGGGTTAGGGTGCAAGGATCCACCTCGTTTCCCTCTGCGGTGTTTGGGTCTGGGATTATTACGGGATGTGTCGGTGTTCGCGTAAGGTCGACTGGCGCCCCCGGCAGACTCTGTCGGGTGCATGGGCTTTTCGCGCTGGGTTGCCCCTTCGCGGACTTGCCCCTGCACGCGTGGTTCCGCGTCCGGCCGCTTTTCGCGCTGAGTTTCCCCTTCGCGGATTTGCGGCCGGTCGCGTAGTCCCACGTTAGGCCGCTTTTCGCGCTGGGTTTCCCCTTCGCGGACTCGTGGCTGGTCGCGTACTAACTCTTCGGCGTCCGATCGCGCTTCGCGCTGGCTAGTGCCTTCGCGAGGGTAGCGCTTTCGGTCGCCTACTTTCTTCCCCCGGGTGGTTTTTCCGCGCTTCTTCAGCAGTCGTACTCCGGCACCCGGGAGAGTGGTAAGGTCGCCGGGGTCATCGTCAGGGTAGCTTACGCTGTTCCTCACGATGCTCTGTTGCCAGATGCTCGCGGGAGGCATACGACTCGTAGTGGGTATTGGCGCGTGGGTCGCAGCCGTGGTAGGGTTGGTTGGCGCGTTGGTCGCAGCCGGAGTTGTGACAATGGGCGCGTGGGTCGCTGCCTGTGTTTTGGGCGCTGAATCAGCAGCCGGCCGTGCTGAATAGCACGGCGAAGACGATGAAGTGCAGTTGGTTGCCCCCCCCAGAATACGATGGGGGCTGACCGCCGTAGCGGTGTGGGATTCCCCGGCTTGGCCGGGACCCACCTGGGTAGAACTTTGTTCCTTCTGCATTTTTCATTTGGCGAGGGGGTGGGCTTTTTTTGGAATCGAGGTTACCCTTCCTCTGGGACCGATGGGAATTAAGGACAGGAGGGAGGGTGTTTGGTGATAAGGTGTAGGTTTTTGGTCACCGTAGGTCTGGGAATTGGCCTAAGGATTTATGGATTGACGGGATTTGTGGATAGGGGAGGGTTGGGTTGATTGGGTCAAATTGGAGCATGGAATAAGGTGTATGGGTTACCCTAGACCTGGGGCCTGGTGTTCGGGCACTTCTCTTGTCCGGGATCTCTTACGAGATGCTCCAGGTGCGAGATCGACTGTTGGCAGCCGGTCCCGCAGCCGGAGTTGGGCTATCCGCAACCTGCCCACCCGCTCGGTTGCATGAGAAGAAGTGCCCGGCAGTCCGGGTCGCTCCACCACGGATGCACGTATGCATTTGCGTTGGTTCGGCCCAGCGAGCCCCGAGTCGGAAAGAGGGTATTATTTTAATTTTAATGATTTGATTATGTATTTATTTTAATTTAATTGATCTATTTTGATTTGATTTCATTAAGTTTGATTTAACTAAATTTCATTTTATTGAATTTGATTTCATTTGTTTTTATTTAATTTGTTTTATTTAATTTGATATTATTATTGTATTGTACTATATCTGATTTTATTTGGTTTTTGTCTGGCAATGGGTGTTATTTACCTGATATAAACGAATTTATTATTATTATTATTAATTGAAACGCTGTAATTGCTAATTTCGGCAAGTTACCAGCAAACTTTTTTATTTTGTGAAGCTTTTCCTTGTTGTTTACTTCACGTGGGCTTAGACTTAGGCTTACCTTTTAATTAGTTTAACGGTACCTAACGTACTACCTATATCGTGATATTTTTGATTGCCAGGAAATGTAATTGTCGACAGACCATGTTTTTTATGGCTTTAGCAGAGCAGTCAGCAAACTTCATTATTAATGGTGCAGTCTTAATGCAAATGGAGAACGGATAGATCGTGGAGGAATAGTAAGATAACATTATCTGTCGCTGGGGTTGTATTGTGCCGACAAAACAAGAAGCATACTAACTCGACGTCGGCTACCGTAAAAAAGACAGAATTTTCATCGAGCACGTAGCACACTGACCAGGAAACAGCATTAAATTAAAAGTAGATATCTTATCAATAAAAAAGAAAAGAAAACAAAGGGATATTTACCTTTTGGCGTAAGTATGTGAACGAATACAGAGTAAGACAAATTACTTCCAAAATTCCTAAGAAAAAAAAAGAAGCTATTTACTGTGCCGTAAAATACGTTTTATTATTCCATACCAGTCGTTTATTTATCCCCAGAAGATACTCAACGTAGTCGTATTTTGATTTCCCACGGCAATCTTAAACTCGCGCATGGCCCTTGCAAAGTAAACAGTAACTTTGGAAGGTATTTCTTCTCGTCTTATTTTCCTGTAGCGAATTTATATTATGACGGTAAATGTAATGACCCAAATGATACTTCACTACAGTACTACAATTTAAGTTATGCGCCTCGGAAATCGACGTGTTTCCTCCTAATTACATTGTAAGAATGAACCACCAATGGCTGGTCGTCGCGCCTAGTAGACGACGAGGCGCGACGACCAGACATTGGCTGTTCTCACTCTAAATAATATCCACTTCTTATTGCCCGAGATACACGGGGCTAGTTTTTTAAAGCTATGTTAGCAAGCTAAAACCTCGGTATATTATCCTAGCTTGCTGTCTTGGCTTGGCACATGCTAGTACTATTTGTACGATGCCAGATAGTACCATTGCATTGATTAAGGTAACAACTCGCCCATGCAGTAAAATGAACTGCATTCATAAAAAATCGAATCCTAGATTCGCCAGCCACATGAAGCTAGTATATAAGCCAGATAAGTAAAATCAGTGATGGGGGTGCTACTAGCTCTAAAAATATAACCCCATCCTATTAAACTATACTAGTTTGAGACGCTAGCTTACCATCTTTTCGCACTAGCTTACTAACCTAAAGATGAAGCTAGTTCTGTAAGCCAGAGTTACTAGCTTGCTACTTTGGTATCCCGGCTTGAGCAACTAGATAAGAATATCCAGATAAGAATGCTTGGAAACATGCTGGTCCAGCTCCATAGGATAATCTAGGGTCTAGACAAAATCAAACTTGTTACTACTTTAATTGTATAGTTTATTATTTTTATGACATTGATTTACATTCTGTGATTACTTTAACAGACTCACACACTGACATAAATTACGTGTTTACATAATTTGGGAAATCGTATGCTTTTACAATGTTTGTAAATATGTGAACACCATGTATTAATTAATTAACTTATTTGTCATTGCAATTTTTTTTAAATTCTTTATACCTATTGTGGTAGGGTAATTTTTATTAGAGGTGCATCGTCTTCATATATAATTAATTTATACAAAACATTGTAACACATTTTAAAAGAGTAACGGTGGAGTTTCCTGCCCATTCTTCTCCATACGAAACTACCTTTTGGAAGGGGCGACTAGGACCAATTCTATTTTAATGTAAATGTTGACGTTCAAAGGTGCCTATTTGAAATAAATGCTTTGACTTTGACTTTGAGTTAACTTCATGTATCTCGGGCATAAGAGCGGTGGAAGATGGTGACGGTGGATTTTTACTGCTGTAATATAAACAAAAACGATTTTGTTACTAGTCGTGTTGTAAATGCAGAAGTATTTATTTATTTTATTAATATATTTTTTATTGTACACCACAAGAAACATAACAACAAAAATTAAATTGAATACTACTAAATATACAATGGGCGGCCTTATCGCTTTCTGCGATCTCTTCCAGGCAACCTTGGAATGGACAGAGATTACCTACGAGTATAAATATAGACAAAAATTGGTAGGTTAAAAACAAATTTTAATCTCATACCAAACCCTTTAGAGTAATAGACTATACAATAATAATAATACAATAGTAATAGACTAGACCGTTTTCAATCGACGGACTCAATCTATCGAAGTTCATTACCGATCATAAACATATCTGAAGTTGCCAACTTAAACTAGTTACAGAATTTAGTCAATGTATACGTTGTTATTAGGGGTTATCTAGGTAGTAACTATCTACAAGGGTTACATACAGGGTGTTTTTGACAGCCCTCCGCAAACTGATAGGGTGGCTTCAGTACATCATATTAAGATGACCGGTACATGAAATTCTTTCAGGAACATTAAGGGAATCCAAAAAACCAGATTTGTTTTATGGGGAGACATCGTGATCACTTACCTCACACGCAATGTATCGTTACCGTGGCAAAACGCACGTAGCGGACGGCAGCGCAGCGAGCTTGAGCGAGGCTGCCCCCGCCCCCCGCGCGCTCCCCGGCGCACCTGTGCCGCGTCTTTTATTACGTTACGTTACGGCATAATTTTTTTTTTCCTGAGAATATTTTCAGTGGGATATGATTCAAAATAAGGAGCTGAATCAATCCTGTGTTTTTGTGGAGGGCTGTCAAAAACACCCTGTATATAGGTACACAGTTACGCACGTCTGGTTCCTACGATTTCAGTGAAATTTGTTTTGTGCTCTGTATAGTTTTACCGAAACTAGTGAAGCAAATTCAATTTAAAGTTTAGTGGCTGTTCTGGACAAGATATCCATTCAGATTCGTTACAGTTGTAATGACAGTCATGTTATTTGTTTTTATTTTTTATACGTCTACTTTACAGATTATTTTCTAATTTGTGAATGTGAGAACGTTGTGGGCCTTGTAGATTCATAAACGTTTAGTACCTATAATGTTAAGTAGCTGCCTAATAACACTGTAATTTGAAAATATTGTAAAAGCTAAATTATTTTTAAACGAGCAACGGTCACGTTTCTTGCCTACTCTTCTATATAGAAATGGAATGCCACCTGAAATGGTCACAAATGGTCCACCATTTGTTACCATTTCTACCAACACCCTAGCTTCTGACGTTTCATAAGTGCCCATGTAGGTTTATCTGAAATAAAATGTTTTTTTGAATTTGAATTTGACAACAAATAACCATTAGTTACTTTATTTTTGTGTGACTTATTTTGACTAGTAACAAAGTGATACTTGAAACAGCCCTTTTTCGACTAAAATTGTTCATAGAATTCTCATTTCAAATCGACCCCTGTTTCGAGTAGGTATTCGTTGTAACATTGTACGTTCAATATGAAAAAGAACGTGCTACAACATTCAATATGAAATGCGTTGTTATCACCAGATGTTCCAGTTATCGATACAATCTATTTTCGGGTAAAATGAAAACCGATCCAATAGAAAATAGGAATTGAAAGATGCTGAATATTGATAGGGCTTTGGGATAGTCTAAAATAGGCAACTATTAGGTTATCTTTGTTGTGATAGTAACGCGTAATCTGTGTTACCAGAAAAAAGCGAAAAGTTGTCGGGAAAATTAGGAGTTTGAGTTATGAAATATTATCATACTCGTACATTATGTTTTGATATTTTGAAAATATGTTATTATAAATCATGAACTCATTAATAGAAAGAAAGATAAAAAAGAAAAAGAAAAATTTTATTTGTCACAGAAATATGTGCATACAAAAGATAAGATTAATCGAATTAAAAACATAATAACAAAACAGATTTATACTTACGAACTCAGAACATACTCGTAAATACACTGGCCTTCAAAACTTAGTACCACACTTTTAAAAATGCAATAACTTTTAATGTACACAAGATATATTTTCGAAATAAAAAGGATTACAATAATAATTTAATCCTATATATAAAAACTTTTTAGTCGATAACATCCTTTTAAGGAATGGCTGTAAAAACCTTTATAAACAAAAACACTCTTTACTTTTAACTTTTTTGTTTCTGTTTTTGTTTTCACATTTATTTCTTGATCTATGAATTTTGATTCAAACGCCAAGGTGTCTACAGCACGTAATCTTTACTTGTCATGCCTCTTTTACCTGAAGAATGTGCAAGAATCATGGCTCTTCTGGAACTAGGCATCAGTATGCGGCATACTGCAAGAATGGTGGGTGTAACATTAAGAACGGTCCGGCAGGTGAAGCGAAGGTACGAAGAAACTGGAAACCATTTGAGGCGACCTTATAATGGCAGACCTAGGTGCAAGAGTACCCGAGAAGACCGCTGTTTGGTCTCTATTGTGTGGAGAAATCGCCACCTCAGTGCAGTTGAAGTCCAGCAACAGCTTCTTCAGACCCGAAGAGACTACATTAGTGACAGTACAGTGAGAAGAAGACTTGCTGAAGCAAACCTGAAGCCCCAAAGGCCAACAAGTGGCCCAAAAACTCGAGAAAGGGTATCGAGTAGCAAGATTGCGCTACGCCCGTAAACACATACAGTGGAGTGAAGAAGAATGGGCAAGAGTTTTGATCACTGATGAGTCTCGATTCTCATTATTCACTTCTGATGGAAGGCGAAGAGTGTACAGGCGACCTGGTGAGCGATACATTCAATCCTGCTTCACAGAGAGAGTCCCATACAGTGGAGGCTCTGTACACGTATGGGCTGGCATCTCTTCTGAAAGTCGCACAGAGCTAGTGACCATAGAAAATGGGACCCTGACTGGAGAAATATAATATGCTGAAGAGATTCTTAAATGAGTTTGCAAGACCACATTTGGTAAAATATGGGTGATGGATCAATACCGGTGTAGGATAACGCCCGGCCACACACCGCTCGGGTCGTACAAGAGTACATTCAGGAGGTTGGTATCAACTTGATGACTTGGCCATCAAGAAGTTCTGATCTCAACCCGATCGAGCACGGCTGGTACGCTCGGGAGGCTGGTCAGAAGCCGCAGACCACCTCCTATCACCCTCCGAGCCCTAAAACAGGTCCTGATGGAAAAAATGGAAAAGTATTCCCCAACATCGCCTCCGAAACATCTTCAGTGTGCCAAACCGACTCGAAAAATAAAATATGAATAAGGCGTAAAACAAACCTCTATTTATGTTCTTTGAGTTTTTTGCCAGTAAGTTAAAAATAGCTTTTTTTGGCTTTTATCTTTTGTTCAGTTAAAAACGTCACTAATGTATAACAAACTATAATTTCGAACAAAGTTGATGAAATTTGCTCTAAAACATTTTTTATTTAAAAACTCTGACTTCTATAGTTTAGGAAAAATTGCAGTTTTAAAAGTGTTGTACAATTTTTAAAGACCAGTGTAGTCTGCAGCTGCACGCCGTAACTGACAAGAAGTTTTCCACCCAGTATGATGATGTGCTATATGGGACCCACACCACTGCGCTGATTTTCAGTGGTCACCCGAAAATTACGTACGGAAACCAACTCAGGTTTAAATGTGTTTACTGATAGGTACATCTCTGCCTGCCCCTTTCAGGAACAGGCGTGATTTTAAGTTTATGTAATGTTTAGGACTATCAAAGTAGTATTTATTTTTATTACATAGGATAGTATTAAAAATAAATTAAATAACAGCGTATTATCCTACGTAATTGCATGATTACTCAAGAAATCAGGGCCTTATATTTTCTTTCTACAGGCATCAAAATAAATAATAATAAATATCGTCTGACATTGCACACAGCACCATCTAGTTCCAAGTTAAGCACTTAACACTTAAGGCTTGTGTTATGGATACCAGATGGTTGATACACTACTTAAATACATTTTTTTTTTGTAAATACATACATATTATAAATATACATCCATGACTCGGGTACAAATGTCCATATTCATCATACAAACATTTGCCCCTACCGGGATTCGAACCCAGGACCATTTGGTTTCGCTGACTACACTTAGCCACTGTAGCCACTACACCAAACGTGTCGTCAAAAATTATGAAGCATCACCATTAAAACAAATGAATGAAAATATCTCTTTGTCCACAGCCTTCAATCCGTCTCTTCAACATATCAGGCGTGATGGTGCAAGGCGGCGAATGTCAGCCAGACTACTGCGTGGTCAGGGTCATGCCTCCCCCTAGCTCAACGAGAGCTGCCTACACCTGCGAGGTATCAACTGAAGGCCCGAGGTTCCAGATAGCGAGGAAGACGAAACATATGACTGTTGTTGGTGAGATTAGACTTGTTTTGAACGTTTCACACTTTGCGAAGAACGTCGAAGTGCAAAGGAAATTCACATCTATACTTATCGTAATCAAGGTTCATTTTTGAACGGCCAGAGTCGACCAGATGTTTATGGGATATGGAAATATGAGCCATAATTATTGACCGAGAGGATCCGCTTAAGTGAGCGAGAATGTGTTCCGGTAATAGATGCGCATGGATTATCCGATGACGGTCGCAGACGTAATAGTCGAGTATGCTCTTTCTACGTTTTTGTTAGTTTTCGATGTGCCCCACGCCCTCCGTTAAGCGTGAATCATACTTTTTTTTTTTTTTTTTTTGAGGATGGGAAATCATCAAATGACTCCTCCCGCTCTGGGTGGAGCGGAAGGGAGTGTCAGACTCTTACTGACTAAAACCCACCCGTGTTCCTTCCTTGGCCCTTTATGTTCCGGGTCAGCGGTACCCCTTTTGGATGATCCCGCTTTCCCGGCAGGCTTGGGCCCTAGTGGACCCCCTCTTCGATGCTGACATCTCTTTGAGGCGCGCGTGGAACACGTACGCGCCGTCCAGCACGGGCCTGGTCCTGATCGGACGGTGAGCTACCCATTACTCACCGCCCGCAGGCCCGCGCCTACGGTGGCCGGGAGTCGTCACGCGGCTCCCGACGCCCGGAGCGTCCACCGCGGCGCCTGCGGCTTGGACGGGAGACTCTCTCCCTCTCCCGTCCCGCCACCTCCTTCGCTAGCATGACTGCTTCGCAGAAGGAGGTGACTGCCTCCCACTTCCCCTCGCCCCGGACCATGGCTTGAACCAGGGCCGGGCGTGAGAGGTCGCCGCCGCTGCCGATCGCCTCTACTAGGACACGGCGGTGCTCCGCCCATGCAGGGCAGGCCCCCACCGTATGCTCCACCGTGTCAGCGTGAATCATACTTTAGAACGCTTTAGGGGAAAACCAATGTAGTTTAGTCAATTAGTCATTATTTCTGGTTGTAGCTGTATTGAAACCAGTATATTCAAACTTAGAGTGTGTTCCATAAATATGCAAAGATTCTTTTTGTGAAGGCTGCAATGTTCGTCTCTAGCTCTTTTGGCTTATAAATGGCAAAACCTACGTGAAGGCGTTATTCTATGCATAAATAAACAACCCTCTCTTGCCTGTAACCCCTGGTTTCTGAAAATCTGCTTACTCATTGAAACCTGTTGTCAAATCCTTTGATTGGCAAATTTGACAGCACAGTGCTACTGATCAAAGACTAAGGGCCGGATGGGTTGTTTCAAATAGTTGGTTAACGTAACATACGTACGTCGAATAATAACGATTATGTAAGATATTTAACGTTCGTCAAATACAAAGCGTTGTTTCACTGCAAAAAACAGGTTGTCAAAGTTATAGGGTTGTCAGTAAAAAGCAATACCTTTCCCAAAAAAAAAAATGGTTTGGAGATTTTTATGTTATGGCAACATTTCGCTTTTCACGTCAAATTTTGAAGTGAAGTGACAAACTGACCACTAGCAAGCAAAACATTATCAAACCACCGCTTTGAATCTTTGATAAAACACTTGAAAAATGGATACCTTTACACCATAGTACCTAATGTGATAAGCACGATAATATTTGTTAAGCTTTCTGATTTCGATACTCCTGTGTCTAGTTATGTTTGGACTTCACGTGCTATTTTTTTTTTACAGAGAACGCGTTGTAATTTTTTCTTTTCTTTCTACACCATTTGTTTCATCATCATATGAACTATCGTTGAATAAAGACGAAGACAACAAAAGAGACTTCATAATGGTTTACTGTTCGCCGCAAAATACTGATGTTTGAGTATAAATTGACGTTAACCAGTGGGTTTTGGCGCTGGATAATGTGATCGTTAATTTTTAACGGAGTTAAAGTCAAAATTTTGTGAAACAACGGTTTTTTTGGTTTGACGATAGTTAGCGCCATTTTTGACGTATATGTGTGCGTTAAGTGGACGTGAAACAACCCGTCCTTAGGCTTTCAGTGGTAATACAATCAGTATTCCTTGTGCAGGCCGTCAGAACTGGCACACGACATGTCATACGACCTCCTCTAGGCAAACAACACATTAGGTATCCAGGTTGCACAGAAAGCTCTGTAAGCCAATACTGTGGCTACAGATGGCGATAGTCAATCAAACGTGCCTTGAGTACGCTATGCTAATTAAGGACGAGTGACGTCATCTGACTGCTTGGTGCATTGCCTGCCTAAGAATGTAATTTGAAACTTTTTAAAAGTAGAAAAGTTGTCTCTTTGCGAAAGTTGCCTTATGTAAAAGTCCAAGGAGAATGCAGAATCGGTAAAGGTGTTTTAAAATAGAAATTAACCTTTTTCAAAAGTAAAAAGATTGATTTTTATTTTAACACTGAAATGTAAAGTGTGAATACATAATTATTAACACTCATTAGTTAGGTATTTTCTTATTAAACAGAATTCAGTAAAAACCCGGCCACGTATTTTTCATACTGTTACTTTGTCGACTTTAATGTTTAGGTACTTATTTTATACAGATTATTGTTAAAAAATATATATTACTGCAGTAAAACATATATACAATAATAATGTACAGGGTTTTCCGTTGTTTCATGTTGAAAGAACTCTAAAAGTATATTTTAACACACAAATAATTTCAAGTTCCATCCATTTAACCGTCAAATAAAAATATTATACGGCCCTACGCTAATGATGATGAACGATTTATTTACTCTGGCCTGTGGTTTTTAATCAAAATACGGGTGATGTTGAAGGGAAACCAAAAACAAGTTTCCATTCTGAAAGTAACGGTACATTTGTTTTTCTTTACCGCGGTTTTCTCTGTGTTCTTCTTGCAAGCAAACTAAACAGTACTAGTTGACTTTGCTCGAGAGGGACTGAAATTGTAAAAGTTGCTTTAAGCAGTGTAAGTTTTTGATTTGGGACTTCAGGACGAAAAGCGAAGTAAGAACAAAGTGATTAAAGAAGCCATGAGCTTGATTTTAGGGGAAAATTAAACAGCAATTTTCATTTTTTTTAAAGGTTATATAACGTGTCCCGGAAATCAACCTCAAGCCGAAAACGGGCAATAGGCCTAGTCGTGACCGTTATTAGAAAAATAAAAATATTGGTCATGTAGTTTTTAAATTTTATGGATTCAAAAATAACCGTAAGTTACAGAAAAGTTATTCATGGTTACGTCACAAAAAAAAAAACTGACGAAAAGTTAATATTTTTAGTCACAGGACTTGAAAGATCATCACAGGGTGTCACTTTTTGAGATTTATTTTTGAATCCATAAAATTTTAAAAATACATGACCAAGATTTTTTTAAATATTTTTCGAATAAATGTCACGACTAGGCCTATTGCCCGTTTTCAGCTTGACGTTGATTTCTGGGACACGTTGTACATAACCAACTCCAACAATATAATATCTCATACAAAATATGACTGCCTATTATCTATTTATCACACTGAACAAAAACATTCCCATTACCAAAATATCTCCCAAACATTTTGGTACGAAAGCATTCAAGAGGCATTAGGGTAAAATCAACCAGACGGTCACGGAATAACCTCATTATTTTATTATCTCCTGGTACGAAAGATTAACCAGTATCTGTTACCGTATAAAGTTATTTGGGATCAGCAATAGCAACACATATTATAGATAGGTATAACATCACGCCTGTATTTTGTGAAGGTATCGTCAGAAATGTATGTAAGAGCATAATTAAGTTTTATGTAGATAAATTCATGCAAAAGGAACACTGGGCATAAATCCTCCACAGAACGTTCAAATGTAAAAGCCCAATAACATTTTATGACTATGTTTTTTTTAATGTCAATATAAGCTACAGAATCGGCCGCTTAAATGGAGATGACGTATGGACCATCATAAATGTGGTTGAAATAATGTTAAGTCTGAATTCCATTAAATTCAAATAAAGCAAGGTTTTCTAGGGTATATATATATGAACAATGATCGAGTAATGGAAGTATCTGGACCACATTCCCTGCTCATCTTTTCAATAATAACATCGAGATAAATACAACCAGAATCATTATTTAGTATTCTGAATTTCATTAGATTATTCAAATTAATACGATAAGAAAGGGGCTAAAGGGAATTTGCTTCAGGAACGCTAATTTGCACATTCCTTACTAATTTTAGTGTACCTATAATACAATCTAATATATCCCTACAGGTTAACTGTCGCACAGACATCATTTTGTTTTAGGTTTGATTTCAATTAATACAAATTGGGATTCAGTTTTAAACTTCGTTTAAGCGTTTCTTTTTACAAAATGGTAATTTGTAAATTATAGGATCAACATTTACACGTATTTCTTTTTTAATTTAAACTATATGTGGTCGGTGTCTCCTATCCGACTACTCTGAGATGAAACACCGAGACAAACTCAGACGCCACAGTCTCTTTTAAAATCCATACAATTACATTGTAATGATCAGGTTATATAAAGATCGTGTAGATTAATGTCTGAGGTGGTCTCTTGCGGAAAGCACTATCTCCAAAAGAGCACTAACCTAAATAAAGACAACGAACACAAAGTAATGCATCTATAATACTATTTACAGTTATATGCCTCAGGAAGCTTTCATTTGAAATCCTACACCGTGATCTTTCTTTTATACCCTCTGAAATTGTTTTCTATTTCATCATCTACGTTCTTTTGTCCAAATTTTTATACATTGCTGCTATATTTTAGCCAAGTTAGGTCATTTGTGCTAAGATGTGTAGGTTACGTCAGAGATTATCAGAAAGAACCATTAGTGACGGACACTGAAGTGAATATAATTAGTGCTCATTAATTACTGAGAAAAAAATATATCGCAAAAAAATCAAAGCTCCTAAAAATATAAAATAAAATAAAAGCAATAAGACTAACAAAAAAAATATATATTTACCTATACATGAAATAATATAATATAAAATATATATGAATATGAGTAGTATTAATATTGGTCTTTAGAACAATTAAAAAAAGATTCTCTATTACACATTACAATATTAAATCTAAAGTACTCACTAGGCACGCTTGATACTCATAATTAAGTCCTTTTGTCAGAAGATTTATTTTATTTAGTACGAACCACTGTACTAGCTCATTGTTGCTAAGTAGCTTACTCGACAGTCCCCAAGCTCCCACCCACTTACACAGACCTACTTCATTCACATACAAAGGGAAAGGGATCTGATTAGGTTTGCAATGTGAGTCTCATACATTATCCCTAGAACACAAGAAAAATCCTAAAAAATATTTACCTATTTCGAAGTTAGTCACAAAATTATAGGAAAAATAAAGTCTTAACGTTATAAATGCACGTTATGCCGTCGTAAAATAACTCGTTTCTGGACGAGGGCACATCGATGACATTAACAGCATCTAGCTCGAGCTTTCGTTAATAGCCGTACCGCGCTCGCCTCTAAAACCACAAGTTTTATCGGTGCAATTATCTGAACAGCACAAACCGCCAGCCGCTGACATCAATATGGCCTCAGCTTAACAATAGCGTAACTCGAGAATTCGAATTTCAGGCTTTTAATTAAGTTCAATATACCCGTCTATGATTGCAAAGGACTTAGTGATACTCGATTCCCCTTGGCGATCGCCGTATTTGGTTAGTGTAAGTTTGGAACGAAGTTATGACACCTAGATGTTGAGTTGTGCTATGTATTCAAATCTATTTTGTGTTCAGCTATGCCACAGGCGGATCCCGTGATAATCGGGGCGCCGAAAGTGTTGAAGCCCGGAGAGCAAGTGTTCCTGAACTGCACGTCCGATTACTCTCTGCCACCGTCGGATATTAATTGGTACATCGATGAGGAGCTACAAAAGGTTCGTACACAACAGCTTTTGCCATCAATTTCCCTAATTTGATCGTGATTGGGTTTACGGCTAGAAATCCACTCATAGAGGGCTATCGCTATTGCAATGCAATTTTAGATTCATTAATAGTTTCGTCGAACTAAGCCCCAAATCGAGTCTGAGCCAATGGTGTTTCGATGACTATAATGAGTTTCGGAACTTACAGATCATTCATTGGGCTTGCTAGGATGTGTTTCTATTGGAAATATTGGCTTTTCGCACTACTTTATCAAATACATTATCGGGTATTCTTAGCAGAGAGTTTTGGCAATCTGTGGTTTACTGTTTATTTTTGGGTGACTTTGTATTTATTTTTAGTAATTTGTTTTAATTTTGCTCTCATTCTTTGATTTCCTCAATTTTGGTATTTATGTTTTCTTTTATTTTGGTCTTGTTCTTATACTGTAAGTAATATTTTTTGTTTCTGTTTTTTTTCCGTCTCGTTTTACCGCAAAATATCATGTTTTTTTTTTAATTCTCAATAAACTTAATACTTTGTATACTCAGCCATTACAGGTCTACAATGTTTCATATATTCAGAAACTCTTCGACGTCTTAATGTAGGACATAATTCTATTATCAAGATGAAATTTTACATTGTCACAGTCGTTCTATTGTTACACTGACAATACACTGTATTCTGTATAGTCCGAAGAGAATAGGTATGTTCGTTGTCATGTCACACATGAATCCAATTTGAGAGGATTATGCTTGTCAGGAGGAGGTTCAGAATAATAAGATGTCAACTTTGTATAGGTGTAGTGTGTGGGATTGTGGGGCAAGTAAAATGCTTTTAAAAACAATTTCAAGTGGTTTATTTGCTTCGACACAATGGAATTTTAAACTCTTCAATCTTTGATAAATCTTAACGTCTTTTTATTCTAACACCGTACACCGTATCACTCACGCTCCCTTTTTCCTACTCCACCGCCATTTTCTCCTCTCCCTTTCTCACTATCGTTCCTTCTCTCTCTCGTGGGTTGCGTTCCGTTCCTCATATATTTACTCATACATTCCAAACACTCATCCTACATTCGGTCATCCTGCATCACATATCTGTCCCCCTTTTGTGAAGCGATCGTCTTTTTTTTCCGTTTTTTTTTTAAACCACGTGCCCGCAATCCCGGACGAGCCCCCAAAATGTAGTGTGTGGGATTGTGGGGCAAGTAAAATGCTTTTAAAAACAATTTCAAGTGGTTTATTTGCTTCGACACAATGGAATTTTAAACTATTCAATCTATTCGTCTTTTTATTCTAACACCGTACACCGTATCACTCACGCTCCCTTTTTCCTACTCCACCGCCAGTTTTCTCCTCTCCCTTTCTCACTATCGTTCCTTCTCTCTCTCGTGGGTTGCGTTCCGTTCCTCATATATTTACTCATACATTCCAAACACTCATCCTACATAGGTTTACTTAAAATATTTTTATTGAGATCGGAATACCTACTTATTTCGAGCCAGCATTGATAGGAGAAGTCTTAACTCAGGTTCACACGGATGATTTTTATATCGCGGCAATTTTTTTCGCCCAGTTCATTCAGTTCTAAATCCAACAGTCTGTTTTTTGACACGCTTGAATGCGCTCTGTTGGATTCTAAATGGTCGGCTAAATACCTAAAGCTGAAAATCAAAAGAACCATAAAAAATCGTCGCAAAAAAACCAAATGCATTAAATTTAAATTACCGAATGTAAGAAGTAGCGAGTGTGACATCATGTTGAATGGAGAAAAACTGGAATTAATTAATCACACAGTTTTTCTGGGAATCACGCTAGACGAGAAATTACAATGGGGACCTCATATAACATCTCTTGCGGGGCGGCTAAGCTCGGCCGCTTATGCTGTTAGAAAGATAAGACAGTTAACAGATGTAGAAACCGCGCGTTTGGTCTATTTTAGCTACTTCCACAGCATTATGTCGTATGGCATTTTACTGTGGGGTCGGGCTGCTGACATTGAATCCATCTTTATTTTGCAAAAGAGAGCTGTCAGAGCCATTTATAATCTACGTCAACGCGAATCTCTCAGGGAACTACACACATCAAAAGTGTCTAGGGATCAACATATATTTTTGCAATAACTTTTCTCCTGATTGATATTAATTAAAATTTTCTTTAAGGATTCATAAAATAAAGTGTTTTCGTTTGTCACAGTAACGATAAACCAAGTCACCTTTGCATTAATAAAGAAATTTGCCATTTTCCTAATAAAGGGATTTTTGACATTTGAACCACTAACACAAAAGTTCGAAAAAAAGACTGAAATAACAGTTTTCTTTAAAATTTTATTGGGTAACTTAAACAATTAATAATCCGTGTTTCTACCGCGAACACTAACAACACAAGAACATCGGTTTGGCATACTCAAAATGAGTTCATCCAAATCACGCTGTGGAATGGCCGCCCATGTTCGTTGCAACAACAAAAAAAGGTCTTCTTGCGACTGGATACCCTCCATATTCGGCAGAGCTCTTCTCTGTAGCATATCCCATGCATGCTCAATCGGGTTCAAGTCTGGCGACTGAGCAGGCCAGGGCAGGACATTGATGTTAGCTGCGGCGAGAGTCTGTCTTACAACTCTTGCGGTGTGCGGTCGTGCATTATCATGCATTAACTGAAATAAGGGACCGATTTGCACTTGTAGAGGAACGATGACGTCTGATACAATCGTCTCAGCATAAATTTGAGCGTTGAGGTTGCCTCTGATCCAAATCAACTCAGTTCTTCCGCCGATCCAAATACCCGCCCATACCATGATGGTTCCACCACTATAAGGATGGACTTCCTGGCAGGATTTTAATCGCTGTTGGCGTCCAGGGGTTCTCCAGTGTCGTATACGTCTTGTATCCGGTCTCATACCAAAACGAGACTCATCAGAAAAGCACACGAAACGCCATTGTTCTTCTGCCCAATTTCTGTGTTCAAGAGCCCATTGATATCGAATCCTACGATTGTGCATTGCTATAGGTGGTACCCGTAGCGGTCTTCGGGAATGAAGGTTCACTTCATGCAAGCGGTTTCTGACTGTTTGGTCGCTAATTAAGTTCCCTGAAGAGTGATGAAGCCTCACGGCTAACATCATGGCGGTTATTGTTGGAGCTCTTCGAGTTAAGATTTGAATGTATCGGTCTTGTCTCCGTGTGGTGCAGCGATACCGTCCTCCATGGCGCTCAGCCACGGTACCAGTGCTTCGGTAACGTGTCCAAAGTCGACTGATAACACTCTGACTTGTATTCAGAGCTAAAGCCACAGTACGTTGCCGGGAACCAGCTTCTATCATTCCCACGGCTCTGAGCATTTCTTCCCTGCTTAAATGACGTCGCCGCTCCATAATAACGTTGGTTTTAATCAGTAGTAGGGAAACAGTAGCACTAATAATGTCTTCAATGCGTTGTATGTTTTTATAGGGAAAATATTGACAGCTGATTTTCATCTTTTACTCGAATTTGATTCACAGTTCCTGATTCAAATTATGAAATGCACCAAAAAGGATCCATATAAATTTATAAAATCATAAATTTATTACAAAGCCACATCTTAATCTCAAGAAATCCGCATAAAAATGCTTGATCCCTAGACACTTTTGATGTGTGTATTTAAAAGGATTAATATTATGACGGTACCTTGCCAATTCATCTATGAAAATATTATGTACGTAAGAAAAAATCTACATCTTTTTAATAAAATAAGTGATAGACATAATTTTAATACAAGAAATAAAGATAAAATTGATCCACCATTTTTCAGATTAGCTAAAGTACATACATCTTTTATGGGGTACTGTGTTAAATGCTACAACAAAATACCTTGTAATATATTGCAATTAAAAGAAAATTTAAAACTCATATAAAAAGTTCACTGTGTAAACAAGCATATTACAAATTAGAGGATTATATCCAAGATAAGTATGCTTGGAAACATGCTGGTCCAGCTCCACAGGACAATCTAGGATCTTGACAAAATTAAAACTTGTTGCTACTTTAATTGTATGGTTTGTTATTTTTATAACATTGGTTTACATTCTGTGACTACTTTAACTCACACACTGACATATTAATTGGTTACATAATTTGGCAAATCGTATACTTTTACAATGTTTGTAAATATGTGAACACCATGTATCTATCATTTAATTAACTTATTTATCATTGCTACGTTTATTAAATTCTTTTTACCTATTTTGGTAGGGTAATTTTTATTATAGGTGCATCGTCTTCACATATAATTATATAATTAATGTATACAAAGTATTGTAACACATTTTAAAAGAGTAACGATGGAGTTTCTTGCCCATTCTTCTCCATACGAAACTACCTTTTGGAAGGGGCGACTAGAATCAATTCTATTTAAATGTAAATGTTGACGTTCAAAAGTGCCTTTTATGTGCCTATTTGAAATAAATGCTTTGACTTTGACTTTGACTTCGCGTTAAAAAAATGCACGAGCGTACCTGGGCTATTATAATATTTAGGTATATGATATATAGCTGAAATATGGCTGTATATGGCTAGCTAGTATTATTTGGTTTGTTTTCTGTAGTGAATTTTGTTTGTCTTTATTTTGTATAGTCTTCACTTATATTTGTAAGTTATCAATGACAAAACATTGCGCAACATATAATTATTATAAAGACCTTGACATTTATTTAGCCTATGTTTTGCAAATAATTCTAATTCTAATTCTGGGCAAAAAGTAATCTTCGTTATTTTAGCTGTTAAGCAGATTCATATTTAATAAATCCCTTAATATCTGAAATACGACGACGTTATGATTCTGAAAATATTTTCATGATTAAACAACGACCTTTCCACTATTATTAACATTCATAAAATGCTCTGATTTAATTTAGCGAACGACCTACATATTTCCAATTTCTCTTTGCAGAACTCTCTTGATTTGTAAATAGTCCTCCCTACCTCTATTTTTGTTCACGTAGGTTGAATGAAGATTACTCGTAATATTCATAGATTTCATAAGAAAAATTTGAATGCAAACTACTTCTTATGATTACTTTCTTAATAGGTTTCTTCGATTATAGTTTCTTCTGATCGAATTCTATGTCGTTGAAAGATTGAAATGTTTGATTTTCATGTTGTTTTATTTGACTGGTTAACTTGACTTGGTTTGACTAAAGTTGAAATTTAAATATAGATTACCTTTTCCCTGTTTTACGGGGATTGGTTTTTTGGTTTAGGTTTATCCAATTTTAACTTTCTGTGCTGAGATCGTGTTACAGCCTCAAATAGATAGACAGACAACCTGATAAAGGGGACAGGTGCTGAAAGGATATGGGAATCAATAGGAAATATATAAATACTAGTAGGATGTAGAGGTATTTCATGTGATAATGAAGATATTATTTGAATCCATGATATAAGAAATATATTGTAGTTAACGATTTGAGTAGGTTCTCATCACTTCCAGTAATAGAGCCTGAACTAATTTAATTGCCCTTAATATAAAATATGAACTAAATCAAAAGCTAAAATCTTAGCAAAACAATATATTTTACTGGATTATTTCCTCTTAAGTCATCTCTAAATACGTCTGTTAATAATTTAATAATGCAGGTGGTTTATCCTTGCATATTATTATGACTTCCCACTTTACGGACCTCCTTTGTATGAAGTAGACCTGCATTGTTTGCCATTACGTTGGCTCATTGTTAAGCGACTCTAAGCAGCCGAGGTACTCTTTAAATCTTCGCTAATGGCCTTTTAAAACGGCCAGTATATTTCGCCCAAATGCTCTTCCTTTATTCCCAGCAGTAAAACCTTAAAATGTTTATAATTAGATTTCGGGAAATATATGGATGCTGGCTGTTCGATTCTTTTTGCGCGTTGTCGAGGAAAAAATGAGTTCGAATTTTGAATTTTTTGGTTGCCTAGTTTTTTGTGTGGCTCGATAGGGCTCGATCGATTGCGATTTGTCTTATTATGCTCTTTTCGAGTCTCTTTTTTTTTGCGTATTAGCGACCTGCCCCTGCTTTGCACGGTTATACGAGTACGTAAGTTTAATATTAATGTATATATACAATAAATTTTCCAGAATAAATTCTCTAAATGATAGTGAATTCATACCAAATCAATGAATACCACATCAAAATATGTTGCATAGTTTATAAGAACAACGCAGTCACACAGACTGATACGCTTTAATTTAAATACATAAACTCAGGCCTTCTTCCCGTCGGGGTAGGCAGAATCTACAGAACGTCACCTGCTACGATCCTTACATACTCCTTTTACCTCGTTTACGTTCATACATCTGCTCATACACGCACGCCGGGTTGCGTGTACTACGCCCCTGACCTTTCTAAAGAACATCACCAATAAGGTCACTATATGTCCTCCTAGGGCCTCCCATCCCGGCGCTTCCTCGACGTTATTTCCTTTCATGCTTTTTTTGCCACATAAAACATTCTCTTCCATACATAAGCGTTGGCACCAGCACACCAACAGCGTGTCAACAGCCAGTCGTGCCTTTTTGGACATCAACTCTTTGGTCACAATTGCATGTGTATCACCATTCACTTTATTTCCCGCAATTACTCTCCTTTTCACATCTCCATTAATCTTTCCATCTCTTGACTCTCCGAATATACGAACTCACTTACTTGCTCATCATTCATTCATATTATATCATTATTCATATTCATTCTGATCATTTAATTTCACACCACACTTCTATACAACCTCTTCTCTTTCAAACACGGTGACCTTTCGCCTTCTTCACATTTATTTCCATTCTTATATGCTTCATCCATCCCAGTCACCATGTCTTGCAATTGTTCTGCTGGCGATGCAAGTAGAACTTGATCATCTGCGTTGAGATGTCATTTGACAGGTACCTAACATTCATTCATCGCCAATCCACACTCAACCTCTTTCTGTATGTTTCTAGACTCCTTATTTCCAAATTGGTAATATGATTTTTCAAACTACTAAATTAATGTTATTTTCGTAATTTATTTCATAACATATGAACTAAATTAAACGTACACTGACCGCAACGTCGTTCCCAGGCTTTAATTAAAAAGCTATGAATCAATTAACTTGAAAACCTGGTTCATTATTCCGAGTAAAAAGTACCAAACTAATATTAGTGATCGTTATTTTCCGGTTCAGTTTTTCTCTTTGATAAAAAGCAGAAAGCAGTATTGGATAAAAAGGGGCGTTTCGTTTCTTTTTTTTTCATTTTCTTTCTGATGTTTCTTTTCTTATCACGTTGTATATACAACGTCATATTATGCTATCCATTTCCAGTTTTAGCTAACCTCGCATTGTATACGCTTTTCGTACAACGAGAAGTCAGCTTATACTGGAAATGTATAGCTTGATATGTCGTCATACGTACTAGACTTACACGACAGTAGCTTACTTTATGATTAGCTAGTCAGGATGGTTGGTACAGCCCGATTCAAAACGACTCGCTGTGCAGAAACAAATTCACCTGTCAGCCGGGGTGAGGTACTGCGCAGTGAGTAGCGCACTTCAGAGCCGCCATAAAGTTTGAATCGGGCTGTATTGGGACTGTCACATAAAACATGCGTGCATAATCTACGTAAACAAGATCCATCTGATTATAATAGTTTATTTCTGGATTAAATTGAGAGAGAGAGTGGTTAGACCGATAATCTTTCGTTACCCACTTTCGAGAACTCAGATGACCTGCAACGAATGACATAGATAGGTATAAAAATCTAAAATTATCTATTAGAGATGAAACCAGTTATTGTCTTGCAACATTGCTGGTTTTCTAACATCAATCGTTATACGAACTGTTATGTTTTAACAAGCTTCTAAAGTTTCTAAACGTATACACACCATTTTAGGTTAAGAATATGCTCTCAAAACGGTGAAGGAAAACATTGTGAGGGAACCGGCATGTCCTATAACCAAAAAATCGAAGACATTTGAAATCTGCCAAGCCGCGCCGGGCCCGCGTGGTGGATTACGGCCCACTCCCTCTTACAGAGAGGAGGCCTGTCTCCCAGCAGTGAGAACATTATGATAACGCATAATTGTAGAGTTTTAATCTGTTGTTGTTGTTGTTTGTGTTATGTTTTTCTTGAGTTTTATTTTAAAACTGTGTCGTCGTAATCCTATCCTGGCAAGCATAGCGCTATTCAGTAAAGTCCCTATCATATAGAAATAGCAGACTTTTCAACCAACACTTTACATAAAATCTTGGGCACTGAGTTCGGATAAAGCACTGTGTAAGTACTCATATATTTTATCTACTGTAGACAAAATATATGAGTAAATATACTGTGTACTGTGTATTGTTGTATCTACCCATAAGAGTTATCCTACAGCCTTGAAAAAATGAATAGTTCTATACATATTAATATTATAAATTTATTTATTTATTAACTCATCATCACTATCATTATAGGAATTCAATAGTGTGGCCATAATTACAGTTTCTTTATTTACCATAACATATTAAGTACATCGTAGTTTTTGTGAACTCAAAAAACTTTTTTCATTCAACTCCAACTTTTTTTTTTAATCCAAATTAACTGTAGGCATAACTACTTTTTTGTATGCACGTGTTTTTGTGACAAATGACCTATTTTTCTTTCTTTCTTTCTGTCAGTCTGCGAGTAAACCTGGGTTAGAACATGAGATACGTTTCAAGCCGATTCCTAATACATTCCCGTGGGATACTTTCCAACCACCACGTGGACTAAATCACGGGCTAGAATATTTCATAACTATTCAAAGTAAAATTGTAACAAATTGAGTTTTTAGGTACCTATACATTCACATGTATACATAACATATTTTTGATAAATGTTTTCCCATTCATCTCAATAACAAAGGCGACGGGGCCTAACAAAATCAATGTTCCCGTAGGTGGGTTTCAGAATTTCCATTTAAATCCTTTTTAGGGCACTGTCATAATGTTGCGATATAAAAACGGATAATATGTACAATCAAATGGTTTTCTCTCTGCTTGTCCTAGTTACTGAATTAAAAAAAAAATGGAACCATAATAATTTTTCATAATCAGCTTATAATGTCCTTACTGCTGGGACACAGTCCTCCTGTCTGTGAGAGGGAATGGGTTGTAATCCACCACACGGGCCCAGATCGGGTTGGTAGATGAAAATAGTTAGAAAGAAGGAAAGAAAATAAATTTATTTGACCCAGGCTAAAGCACACAATATTACACAAAAACAGACAAACAGGAAGTACTTAAAATAGTATTGTCAGCCTCACTCACGACTGTGCCAAATAGGCCCAGTTTAGCATAAATGTCAGACAACTAGTGCCTGACGCTGGTTTTCGACTGGACCTTATGTTACGAGGACGTCTTAACGGATGTAAATCAGTTTTATAGTGAGTGTAAATATTTAAATAAAAATAGATATTATGTGTAACAAATAATAATAAAAACGATTAGATATTTGTTAAAAATAATTATAGATAATCATAGTGGTGTTTAAAAAAATAAATAAATAAGATGGTATGGTTGCACAAAAAAACAATGGACTGTCGTCGATAAGGCAGAACTAACTATCTCATAATTCATATCAATGAACTTAGTTAAGAGGGAAATTCCCGTATTTTTTTGAAATTATGGGTATTGCTCTCTTATTTTTTTTTTTTACTGAGATTTTAATGCTTAAAAGCATTATCAATCTCAGTATCAATCTTTCAAAAATACCACTAATTTCCCATATTTTTGACAAGTTATTAATTTCTCCAATGACAATTGTGGACCACGGAACTCGCGGCAATTTATTTCGCAGAGTGTCAAACCGTGCACGCGGGTTCCCTGTCACTCATTCAATATATGGAAATAGCGTTTACACTGTTTTTTTTTCAAATGTTAGAATTATTAGTTTTCAAACAACTTTTATAATATATCAATTCTAATGTTGGCCTTTTTTATAAATAAAGCTTGAATGTATTATATTATTTTTTACCGTTACAAAGTTTATTTAGAGTAGTACCAAGTTAGTACTTCCATAATTGAATATCAACTAAATAATGGTATCGATTCCCTTGTTCATAAACTAAACTAAATTTAATTTGAATGCATCTTTTTCTTTCTATTTCATTATGAAAAGGACAGAAGATAAAATATTAGTTTAGTCCTGTCAAATTAGTCAGCACCTGACGTAATTTGATATAGTTTTAGTAGTCAACTTTTTAATCACGTCTAAACTTGTATGGAGTAGTGTCAGGCGCTGATTAATTTGACAGGACTAAAATAAATTTATCTTCTGTCCTGTTCATAATGAAATAGAAAGAAAAAGATGCACGCAACTTAAATTTAGTTTAGTTTGTGAACAGGGGAATCGGCACCAATGTCTTGAAAATACACGCTTAACTACGTCAGTCTTCCTTTCCAAACCTCCCAGAAACATTGACTGAGATATCTAGAATAACCTGTTAATACGAAAAGGATAAGCCTCCTGTTGTTAAGGATAAGCGTCTTCCTAGACGCATTGTTGCGGTTCTGTTTCAAATGATAGGACTTTTAAATAAAAAAGACATTAAGATATTTGCCAAAGGCATTAAGTCCGCCTTTGTACAGTTTTTACTTGTGCATACAGTTTTAATAAATAAATAAATAAATATTTGAAAGAATGAATTTCGACTATAAGCGATCATACCACTTCATGCATTAGCGTCTTTACATAATATGTACGTATTTTCATTTCACGAGTGTGTATTCTCTATTATTGAGAGCGACTGAAAGGCATTTCTCGCGATAATTATTTGCATCCGATGCATTCGTATTGTTATTCCCAGCTTAATAAGAAGCAGTTTCCATCAGCAGTCACAGGAAATTAGACAGAATAGAATTTATCATTAACTTCGTGGATTCCTCACCGGGGTACGTTTCCTTTGTTCAAATAAATAGTAGGGATTCCTTCTAGTTTCGGTTTGTGAATTAAACCGAAATGGACAAAAATAATTATGGTTTTGGATAACAATCAACGAGGCTATCCCAGTGTATTTCCCGAAAGAGCTTCCTACACAAAGATCTCTTCTGCTGCTGAAAGAGCTCTAAATTAGAAGAAAAGAAACTGCAAATAGTCAGCATAATGAAAGTAAACTCTTAGTTTGTTTTCCATTAAACTAAATTGTTTATTCCATCTTACATTGATTGGCATCCACCGTTAACCCTACAACACGAAATGTCGAATTGTTTTTCATAAAAATCATCGAAATTATGAGTTCTAAAACACATGACTTTTTCAGTGATTCATGTCATCTTATTGTGGTCATAATGCTTACAAATAGCTGCACCTAAATAAGTAATTACCTTTTCACCACTCACGCACGAAAGAAGTGTCTTTCCTCTACGAAAACAGTGAGGAAAGTTGGTTTTTCCTCACTGTTTGAACAGTGAGGAAAGTAATGATCCCGTTCAGAAACTAACCTTGCCTGATTTTTTTATGTTAAGTTTTAAAGATATTTAAAAAAATAAAATTTTTTATTGATTAATTTTTAATTATTTGCTTTGTGACTATTTAATTTAACCTATGACGACTGAATACTTTCATGCTGGGAGTGGTGAAAAGTTTTGTATGCAACATGTGAGCAAGCTCATTTGCTATTCGATTTGTTGAGTCTTTCGCTTACTCAGGATTGAAGTTTATAATCACTCGCTGCGCTCGTGATTCTAGTTTTCAATCCTTCGTTCGCTCAAGACTCAAAATCAAAACTCATAGGAAAAACGAACTTTCCTCACATGTTGGATAAATAACTATTAAGCAACATTATTTTGTAAATTGTTTTATAACCAACTTTATCGTTAACCTGATATTTTGCCACAACGAAATTAAATTGTGTTCATCCATCGGTTTAATTAAATTATAATCTGGGCGTATGGCAGCCGAATAGATTGCAGTAGGGTATTATTTCATTAGTTTAATCATGTTGCTGTCCAGTGCTTTAGGATAATCCATTAGAAGTCTAATCTAACTGATATTATGTTTCTCAGCAAAGCTGTATTTAAGAGTGAGATTACAACTATTTTAAGAGATAGCCCTAGTATATAGTTAATATGTGTTTTTTTTTAAGTGTTTTTTTAACTTGCTCTGCTAACAGCTAGCTATTCTGTATTGTAATCTGTGGATAACGTCTTGAGTAGTGTATTTCTTACTTTTATTGCAAGTTTTATATTGTATGCCTACTGTGTAATATACTGCTGTTTGTTATTCCTAACAAATAAAATAAAATAATCGACTTAAAAGTGAAATCATGTAGTATGTTTACTACTAGGTAATCATTGCTTCCAAGTTTTGGACACAAGTGGTATAGCTGACTGATAAGCATGTCAGAATTTTTAATAAACTAGATTTCCTCTCAAGTTTTTTTGTTTATAAAACACCTATCAACGGTATCTTAGCATTTTCCAACTATTGTTACCATCTAGTATGATTGCCATCTATTTTTTGGTTGCCATCTAATGTTCCGAGTACCATTTCACGTTACGATTATCATGAAACTTATTTATTTATTTATATATTCTAATAATGTACACCACAAAATATATAACAAAAAAAATAACACTACATAATATACAATGGGCGGCCTTATCGCTTTCTGCGATCTCTTCCAGGCAACCTTGGAATGGACCGTGATTTACCTGGACATAAAATGGGGCTGTCGTTGGTGCAAATAATAAGTAATTTATTCTTCGTTCGTCCTGAAGTTTTGTCCCACATTCCAAAAAAATCTTAGTTTGTCCCTTATTACTATTGAAGTTGTGCTTCGTTCCAAATTACGAGTACTTTAAAGGTACAGTTAACAAAAAAAAATTACATATAATTTAATAATAAAACAATATTAAACATTTAGGCATAGATCAACTTTATTATCCAGTATCACAATCACAATATTTAATTCATTATAATTTTAATTACTGAAAAAATTACCGACCAACAAATAAATAAATAAAATAACAAAGGTTTAAAAAAACAATTTTTTTTGACATTTCAAAAACACCATGCACAATTTAAAATTAAATCAACAATCAGTACTAACGAAAAGTTGAAAATATTGAGATTTTAACACAATCATGGATAAAACAAGCATTTTAAAAATCAACATTCATAAATACCATTTGTATCAACAGTAAACCAAGATATATATAAAACGTCTAACACAAATATTTGTTTGATGTAAAATATTTAATAATATGTACCTAACCCTTTTTTGCCGCTTGTACAAAAAAGAAATTTTAGCATATACAAAAAAAATATGGGCCGTAGAAGGACGAAGCTAGAATAAAATAATTAAAATTATATTTTGGGACGAAGGAAGCATATTGTTTAGGACGAACCAGGATTTTTTTATTTAGGACAAAACTCAGTGGGCCAAACGAAGAATAAATCAAATAAGTATCTATACAATACACTAAAATAGATATACAGATATATAAATATCCTAAATAATAGATACATAAATACGTAGGTACATACTAAATTTATAAGCAACGAAACTAAATGAAGACTATGGACAATTATTATTACGAGAACAAGATCACAACGACAAGTAATATTCCTTCACGAGTCTTTTAAACACAAGCAATGAAGGCGCGCGTTTTTTTTCAACTGGCAATGCATTCCACAAACGAGCGGCCTGGACAGTAAAGGATTTGTCGAGGAAAGTTGTGGAATGCATAAGCATTTTAAGCTTCAAGTTATCTGATGACCTTAGAAATTTCGTGTGGGAGTCGCAAAGAAACTGGAAACGTTTCTTAGTGAAACTTAACCTTAGCGATTACAATCTCAAGTTTTCTTAAAATAAACACTAACTTCTTTACAGCTGTTGCCATCCAATGATATGGTTAAATCTAGCAATACGTGTGTGACCATCATAGTGATTGCCATCTCTAAGTTTCCTCTAAATAACCACTAACTTTTTTACAGCCCGAAGCATGGCAGAAGACTGAGGTAACGGGCAACCAGCCGGGCGGGCTACGTCGTTCGTGGCGTGTTCTGCGCGTGCGCGTGCCCCCCACCGCCAGCGGGTCGATGCGCGTGCGATGCGAGTCTATATTACTAGTTGAGCCTCCTGTAGTGAGGGACGCGAACACTATCATCACTATACACTCGCGCACGCAGCTCTCTAAATATGTGTCTAATAATAGTGGTAAGTAACATCCTTTTTAAACTAGACTAGCTTGCATCATCAACTGACGCGTTACAGACGCGGTTGGGCTTTAGCCTGGTCGAGTATATTTCTCCAATGTGACCCGAGCTCAGATAATTGGATAGCATAGACTAAGATTTAAGAACTGTTGGAGTGAGAAATTGGAGAGCAAAAGCCAGAAATAGATTACCTAATACCCTGCAAAAAATTGGCGAAGCAGCAAGATTGGTAGTGAGGCTAAGCCTAGGATACGTCGGGCGTACGTAAGAATCGTCATATGTGAAGGCTAACTAGTTATGAGGGAATACATAGCTGTAGGTACTAATCAATGTTTATGTATAATGCGGAAGTTTATTTGGCAGGGCTTAGGTGACAAGAACCTCTATAAAGCTAAACTCACATTGCTAGGAATTCCTAAAAAGTTTGTATAATGGACTGAAAGTTATGCTCTGAAAAGTTCTAAAAATTTACGATCCAATAAGAATCTAGACTTTTATGTACATTTTTTAATCAAAAGTTTGTGGCTATAAGACTGTTTGAATTATGTACAGTCAACATCAAAAGTAAACGATGATAAAAAAAACTCTTTGTTATTTTATGAATGCTGCGAATTAGATTTACTTAGAGATTATATTTTTGTAAATATGAACTTAAAATAATGCCAAGCTTGGCTATTACAAAGTTTTGTTGTTAAATTATTTTCTTGAAAAAAACAATTACTCACACACAGAACCATAAAATGATTTAAAATTTTGAAATATTTGGCGGCTTTATGTCTATTGTACATTACTACATAGGTAACCTGTGATCATGTTTGTTTTTACCGCAAGGGATTAAAGCGTTAAGCACATTAACGATATAATTTTATTTAGCTCATTTAACATTTACGCGAAAATAATGCAGTTAAGTAAATTATTTTAATCCAAGCCTGGACTATGGAAGTTTCGTGTATGTTCAATATTTGATGTGTGGTTTTTACATATACCCCCTTTTTTTTGAGGGTGGGATATCAAATAACTTCTCCCGCTCTGCGCGGAGCGGGAGGGCGTGTCAGTCTCTTACTTACTAAAACCCATCCTTGTTCCTTCAGTTGCCTGTGCCAGGGGCCACGGTAACCCTTTCAGACTTTCCCGAAACCCTGGCATGCATCGGCCCTAGTGGTCCCCGTCATTGTTGCTGACATCTCTTTGAGGCTCGTGTGGAACACATCGCGCCGTTGACGCGGGCCTGGTCCTTATCAGCCGGCGAGCTACCCATTGCTCGCCGTCCACAATTAAGCCTGCGTCTACGGTGGCCGGGGATCGGCCTGGGATTCCCGACACCCAGGGCATCTTCTGCGGCGACTAGGGGCGTGAAGGCGCGAATTTTGCCTCTCCCTCACGCGTTCCGCCTCTTCCTTCGCGAGCATCACTGCTACTTAGGAGGTGACGGCTTCCCATGCGCTCTTGCTCCGTACCATGACCTGGACCAGGGCCTGACACGAGAGATCGCCACTGCCGATCGCCTCCACGAGGACATGGCGGTGTTCCACCCAAGCCGGGCAGACCTCCACCGTATGCTCCGCCGTGTCTTCCGGGCGATCCACACAATGGTGACACCCGGGCGTTTCCTCCCGCCTTATCTGGAACAGGAACCTCCCGAAGCATCCGTGTCCGGTGAAGACCTGCGTCAGGCCGTGGCGCCTTTCTAGCCACTCCTCAAAGAGGGAACTTATCACCGCTATTGCGGCGTCCCCAGCACTGGGTTGCGACAGTCGCACTCTCCATGTCGCCATGAGATCCTTCCGGAGCTCTGTCCACTGTGCCGTTATTTCTCGCGGCAGCGGTGCCGCGAGAAACGCCAGGACATAACTCCGCAGTTACGCCCCGGCGTTTCGCCTCCTCGCACCGCCGCTCAATATGTGCGCGAGAACTTTAACCTTCAGATCCCACGGCGACAATCCGGCAAGGAGGCTCGCCGCCTCACCGCAGACCGTACGGTATGCCCGGAGCAGCCGGGTGGCCATGACCCTTTGGGACGCGTCCACACTGGTGCCCCGTAAAGGGACATGGACCGAACGACCCCCGCGTACAGCCTCCGGCTACATATACCCCCCTGCGCAGACATTTTCGTCAGTTATAAAAAAAAAATATGTTGTTCTATACATTTTAACCGCGTAGGTATTGCCCCTCCTCGTAGCGCTGCTCGAAATAAGAGACCAGCTGTGTCGCTGGTTATTGACAGCACCCCTGCTGCTCCCTCCGCGAAGCCCGTGCCTGTAAAGGCAATGGATCGGGCTGTTGATGACGGCTTTGTGACGGTGCAACGGAGGAAATACCGCCAACGAAGCAGTAAGAACCGCTGCGGCCAGGCTCCTCTGGAGCCCAACGTTAAACTGCGTGCAGCAAAACCGAACACTCCGGTGTATATCTCGCGCCTCCACTACACCACTGAGGCAGATGACATCGTTGAGTACGTGCGCCGAAAGCTGAACTACACGGCGAGGGTGCAGCTGTTAGAGTCGCGCCGCAATGTCAATTTCAAGGCATTTGTAGTGCGTATTCCGACGTGCTACCTCAACCGGGTGTTGGAAGAAAGTTTTTGGCCGCAGGACGTGGTGTTCCGTCGCTTCCACGGACCTATTCCACACGACAGCACAAAGACGTAGTGCAGTGCTAGTGAAGTGTTACTAACATAGGCTTAAGTTTTATTTACTAACACTTTTTGTTGATAATAATATGTATACTTAGGTTAAGGTATTTATCTATGGGTCTATGCAACCCGAAATAAATAATTTGATTGATTGATTGATTGCACTTTTCAATGAAGCAGCAGATTTTTTTTGATAACCGACTAACAATTTTTACGCTAGTGGGGTCTATCGTGTGCTGAGTTCATGGTTACAGTTTACGCGTCCATGTCCCTGCTACCCTGTCTGCGTTAATGATTTTACTAATTATATCTTTTGTATTGTTTCAGGTACAAAAGTAGTCAATACAGGCGTGTTAATAGCAACAATTATATTACTGACTTATAATGAAATATCAAGGTTGTCGAGCTTATGAGATCCGGTGTGCAATATTGTTTGGTGATATTAGTTCTAAGTGTAGATAATATCGGGAACGGCCTGTATTAACATACAAAAAATGTAACTTTGTATACAAAACACACGAAAACAGGTTTTGTTTGTACTTAAATAAGTTCAGCAATAAGCTCCACTATAGTACCTTTAATGTAACAAAACTGAAAGACAATGACGAAATTGATTCCTTTTTTCGTAAGAGACTGATCTCTATTTACTTCATGGAGGTTATAGATGTGTTAAAACCTTCATAAAGTGATTAGAAAGTATGCCTTTAATTTTAGGAGAGAAAATCAAATCAAACTGATTATTAGTGTGTTGTGTTCAAATAGATGTTTATTAAAGAAAGTTCTAAATAGCCAAAGAATCTAAAAAAAATTAAAGTTGGTACCTACAATTATAATATTATTTACGAAAAAAAACTGCGAGCTTTCAAAAGTTAGCAAACATAAAGGAAGAAGTCGCAAAAGTTGGCTAGAATAAGAACACAGTAGAAAAATCTAAAAAGAAATAAAAAGTAAAAAATAGTATACCTACCCATAGACCTCATTCATGATGTATCGCGGAAGAATAACTATATTTTGTACGTTTCTGAAACGTTAACTAATCATCAAAAATGTATAAAGTGAATTTGTTGATAAGTTGATAGATACTTAAATATAATATTAACGTAAGTTGTAAAACAAAATGTTGTTTTTCAAAAATATATAATAGTTTAACACGACAAAGAGAAATCCAGATAACTTACGTTGATCAAGGGCGCAGGAACACAGATACAACCGTACTTAAAAGTTTCATTTCAAAATAAATAAATATCGTACCGCCATAGTTGGATCTGACAATACACGTAATATTGTATAGCAATTTTTAACCAAGTGACGATCGATTTCTATCTGAGTCCTAAAGCTAATAAACACATCAGTAATTATTTTTGATCCCCGACACAAAATAAGACGATTTACAAGTTTAAACCCGCGTCCTAAAGTAGAAAGCGGTCGTCGCGTTCATAATTATATCACTTTGTTTGGAAAACTGGAAGGCGCCCTCTGTCACCGAAAAAAAAGTGACATGAATGCGTCGATCGCGTATGAATTCGCGCGATGATCGCTTTTTATTAGGATGCGGCCTGAAGCCCTTTGATGGAAAAAAACCCAAACGCATCATTACTTACCTAAAAAAATATATTCAGTTATTGATGTTGACCCGTTCTTACAAACAGCCGCGTTTACTAAAATCTGTCCAGAAACTTCACTATTTCTTTTGGCTTCAAAATGAACACTTTTCAAGTTTCTTGGTGAATTAATTAGTTTTACATAAAAAAGTAAAATTAATAGTTTTTAATAAATAGGCGTTAATCTATGGCTGTGTTTTCACTTAAGGTAACGTCAATTCTTTGCACGTCATCATCTTTTTAAATATAAATGTACAGTGACACGAAATTGTTGTTTTTTTTTTAATTTTTATTATGGTATTTAATGTAAATTTTAACTTGGATACGTAAATAAAGTTATGATACAGATTGTATGTTTGGTGTTTTTGTTCTAATCCAATATTAATAATGCAATTTGTTTGAAGAAGTTCTTGTAAGTAATTTATGCGGCCTACTCAAATGACCTTTCTTTGGTATTGTTCGTCGAATCGTTGAGCTCCTTAAGTTCTGAGTTGAGCTGCACGATTGCTGACAATGGCTGGACAGGTCCACTCAAACTGTGTGGTTCTTTCTTCAAAAGACCATTTCAGACACCGATCTACATAGCCTTCACATGATCTGACCACGATTTTGTCTGGACTTTTAAAGAGACTGTGACCTCTGAGTTTGTTTCGGCCTTTCTTCTCAGAGTAGTCAGATAGGAAACGCTGACCTCAACTACTTTAAAAAAAATATATGTTTGACGTGTAAAAGTGTTTTTACAAACCTACTTACAGAAATAAAATCATTTTCATTTGTAATTTTCCATAAAGCAGGACGACATTATTCAACCAACAAATTATGACTGGGTGTTGGGTAGTTACCGGCAACCGGCGTGCGTGTATAACCGGAGGGGAAATTTCCGTATTTCTAAGAATGTTCACATTCAAATCCCAGTTTCAAACTGTCAAAAAAACATGTAATTTACCTACTTTTTTTACCAGTTTTTAACATTGATTGTCGCTGAGATGAGATTGTGACTTGAATTTGAACGTTTTTATGAATAAAGAACTTTTTTATTCCTCATTAAGAATTATCAATAATTCACTAACTGAGAGCGAGTTAAATACGAAAATTGGCCATCTCATGTATGAACATAAGACGAAGCACAAGGACTATTTAAGGATCGTAGGAGGTGGCGGTCTGTAGGAAAAAGGCATCTATGTATTGGGTAGTTACCCTAAGATTTATGTAGGCAATTCGCATTTATACTATAATTGTGGGTAGCTGCCAACAGTTAATACCATTTTATAGTAGACAGAACGTTGAAGTGCTATAACAAGTTAATAACTCTTGGTACAGTTAACAACGTTCCAACTTGTTCCTAGCTATGTAAATTCGTTTGCAATTTTAAACCTTTTGATGTATAAATAAGTATTCGTAAAACAACCCCTCTCGGGTTTTACAGTTCATGAATTTACGTATGAATTATCCAACGAAAATTATCATTAGCCTTATTTCTAATCAAAACCGCGTAAACTGTGATCTGTCTGGACGTCTGTTTTTAATATTATAGTTAAAACGCTTTAATGCACAGATGAATTAGTGTTTAGCAATTAATATATTATGCTGGTTAGATAGGCACGTTTTCGTAGAATTTAATAATAATAATAATTCTTTATTTCAGATTACAGGATCCATAATGTGTTAGTATTGCCTTAACTTATTGTTAATGAAAAATGAATTAAAACAAAAGTGACATCACATTTGAAAACAATTAATTTTGCACATGCGCTCGTACGCACATGTCTCCCAGCCCAGTGTCTAATAAACGGCCCATCTATTTTGTCCGCCAGTGTACCCTAATGTTTTTCGGACTAACTTGGAATCGCTGCAACATAGATGTACTTCTCTTGCGCATGATTGCATAAAAGTCGTCCAGTCTCGCTTCAGCAAACATGCCTGATGCGCCACTGAGGCAGTCCCAACAGCATCCTGAGTCCGTTATTATATTGGATACGCAGGGCGCTGTAGGCCTTCTGCGTATACCTAACCCACAGGCTGCACGAGTAAAACGTCTGGAAATAAGCTTTGAAAAGAGTTAGCTTTACCTCCTTCGTACACCGCGCAAACCTGCGGGCAAGGATATTGCATCGGGCCACCAACGCCCTATGTTCCCTATCAATATCCTGATCGTCCGTAAGATCCGTGACCACGTGACCGAGATATTTAAACTGAGTGACCACCTGCAACGGAATTCCACGCAACGTTACAGGTGGAATATTTGCAGGTGTATTTTTAGGTACCTTGAACACCATAACCTCACTCTTAGTGGCGTTATACCTCAATCCATGAGCCTCCGCATAACTCTCACAGACGGCCGGCAGTTTCTTAGACCGGAGATTGATGGGCTGAGCAGCACCATGTTATCAGCATACTTTTGTTATTGATCATCCTTCCATCAACAGAACATCCAACCATAGTGCTGCTCAGTTCACGCACCAGCCGGTCTATATACAGGTTAAACAAACTGGGTGAAAAATATTCGTTATTCAAATCCTTGGAAAAACTACACGTACTCGTAGGTACACTAGATATTTTGATTGAATCGTGTCTGGACGTAAATATATCCCCTTTAGTAATTTAAAAAAATATCATGAATTTAGTTTGAAACTATAAATTGTGCTCGTTGTTTGTAGGGACCTATTTGTCTTAACAATAATTTTATTTCAGTTTTTTATAACTAGTTTAAAAACTACCAAAAATGCTGAACATCCTATAGTGTATTCAGAGTATACTATAGTGTATTCCAAAAGATTCAGATGAAAATGTAAACAAATGGATAAAAAAGCTTACCTATGGATGCCTATTATTGGTAATGTCATTTACATATGTCTGCTTTGGTTTGATTATTTGAATTAAACCCCACATATTAATTTTAAATTGAAACCTAAATTTTTGTCGATGTTATTTCAATTACAATTATATAATGTTATTCAAACACTCACTATGGATGGTAAAAGTAGTGAGAAACAAAGGTTTAAATACTGTGCCCACGACTAGGCTTCAAAAAATGCGTTACTCATTTAAGTGCCAAAGTATACGTTTTTTACAGCTAACTCCCAAGCCATGTCAAAGAACTGAGCCTAAATAAATTAAAATCATTTATTAAACAGAAACTCTGTCAAAAAGGTTTCTATAAAGTTATAGATTACTTGGTTGACACAAAGTCTTGGGATTCATTAAGCTACTCCAATGTCCCCAAGCAACAAACCATTTTAAACTAAGTGTTTAGAATTAATAATGTCATGTCTATTTTTATTGATTCACGTTACATAACTTATGATATTTTGTATGACATTTAAAGAGAAAACTGATTGTGAATGTGAGTACCATGCCGGCTAGATTAAATACATGACTTTATAACTATCTGGTGGTTTTGAGTATTTTATATAATAACCTACGCAAATATCTTGCAGATCTGGTAGCGTCATGTGACAGGTCGTTGAGCTTCCAAAATAGGGTTGAGCTACACGATGACTAATGCATGTATGCAATCTGTTGGGACAGGTCAACTCAAAGCTACAATGGCTCTTTCTTCAAAAGCCCCTTCCAGACATGGCCCTGGATTGTTAGACTCACATAAAATCCTATTAACGACCGTGACCTCTGAGTTTCTTCCGGCATTTTCCAGCTGATTAATCCCAGTCAGATAGAAAATACCGGCGCCAACTAGTTTTAAAATATTGACGTATCAAAGTGTCTTAAAAGATCTACTTACAGAAATAAACAGGCCGCCCATTGTATATTAAGTAGTGTTCAGTTTAATTTTTGTTGTTATGTTTTTTGTGGTGTACAATAAAGAATAAATAAATAAACATTTCATTTCTTTTCAGATATAAAGTTGAAACCTTCATAGTGCAGTGTTACTAAATTACCTTTGGCAAGTGAATACGTAAAAATGTTACCTGAACTGTTTACACTTGTATCAGATACTTTAGGGACAGACCATAGAATGAAATATGACTCACAAGCGCTTTACCTTTACCCACTAAAGTTCTAAGTACGAACTCAAACTCAAAGAATTTATTTCAATTAAACCATTTACAGGCACTTTTGAATTGTCAACGGTCTGTCAGTCAGAAATATGAAGCTAGTTGCCCATTCCAAATCGTAGTAGGTACCTATGGAGAATAACGGGCAAGAAATTCCATGGAGACTCTTTTAAATTATATTGTTACATAAATATTAGTTACATCAATATAGTTGAATATAGGTATCATTATATGTGAGAAAGATGTAAATAAGACGTACACGTTGAGTGTCCAGAGTACAGCAAACAGGAATTTAAACAAAACAATACTTATATAATATATGTAATTAAAACAAGCCGTGGCGGCTAAGAGAGGACCAGTCCCAACTGACGGCACCCGTTCACGAACATGATGCATGGATCAACACCATTCAGCTCAACCGGTTTTGAAGGGGGCTAAATGATCCAACACACGCGCCACCGTCAGTGAGACATTTGAGTGAACATGACATCTATCAGCCGCCAGGGCACATTCGAGTCAATGAAAGGCATTACCCGGTAAATGGTAGCTGGATAGTACATAGTACTCACACTTGTCCTATGCAATTATATAATACCAAGGAGATTGAGTTTATACAATGCAAAGGTAGTCTTACAATCTTCAGCTGTGCAGCAGCTCCAGTATTTTACGATACAGTTCCGATACACAGTTACGATAGCTCATTATACTTTAAAACCTCATTGATATTTTGCACAGAGCGAGCCTTTCCGCGACATCGCCTCGTTAGAGGTCTTAGAATCGGAGTAAGTACCGTGAAATACTGTACGTATTTGCTATGTATTTTGTAAATAACTAGTTGTTGCGACGTCGTCTGCGTGTATTTTGCGTTTCATGATAAATGATAAATGATTTTATTTCTGTAAGTAGGTTTTTACAAACACTTTTACACGTCAATCATATTTTTTTTTTAAACTAGATGAGGTCGGCGTTTCCTATCTGACTACTCTGAGAAGAAAGGCCGAAACAAACTCAGAGGTCACAGTCTCTTTTAAAGTCCAGACAGAATCTTGGTCAGATCATGTGAAGGCTATGTAGATCGGTGTCTGAAATGGTCTTTTCATATGTTTTTAATACAAATATCCAGGAAAAGTAGCCCATGTTCTTTTCTAGCTATCTGTAAAATTTCCGACAGACAGATACAATAACGTTCGCATTTATATTATAATACACGGTGACATTTGAATCACACTTTTGCTAGAACAAACGTTGTTCAGACCATGGTCTACAACCATTCTATAGCATCCAATAGAAAAAAAAAACGTCATTGGTTTTCTAAAAAAACACAAAAAAGGCAATTTTAAAAATGTCGGGATTATCGTTACACCCTACAACACAGACACTGCGGCTGCGACGCGCGGCGCTCGCGTCTTGAATGCAATATCGCTACCGCGATGAGAAACTTTGATGTTACGGTTAATTTTTCAAACATTATTACACGTTTGAGCAACATAAGACTAATTTGAGAACTCCTAGATTAGATTGCTTTAATAACATATTTGATGCTGTAGAATGGTAGTAGACCATGGTGTAAACAACGTTTGTTCTAGCAAAACTGTGATTCGAATGTCACCGTGTATATATTATAATAAACATCAACACAAGTTCCTATAAATTATTATTCACATGACTTTTTATTGATCTATTAAATCTATAAACTTCACTAAATTAACTAACAGACTATTAAAATCTTATTTATAAAATTCTCGTGTCACAATGTTAGTTACCATACTCCTCCAAAACGGCTTGACCGATTTTTATCAAATTTTATATGCATATTCAGTAGGTCTCAGAATCGGCTACTATCTATTTTTCATACCCCTAAGTGATAAGAGTTGGAAATTATTGGCAAAACAACGTTTGCCGGGTCAGCTAGTAAAAATATAATAACCTAAACTAACTAATATCATCATCATCTCGCTGGCCTTTTCCCAACTCTGTTGGGGTCGGCTTCCAGTCTATCCGGATGCAGCTGAATACCAGTATTTTATCTGACCTCCACAACCCAGTTACTCGGTAATTGGATACCCCTTGGTAAGACTGGGTGTCAGATTTTCAGGCTTCTGACGACCCGTAACGACTGTCAAAGATCCACGAATGACAGCCGGGACCAACGGCTTAACGTGCTTTCCGAAGCACGGAGGAGTCTTGGTATGTAAAGATGGTCACCCATCCACGGACCAACCGCGGCAAGCGTAGCTTAACCTGATCGATCGGCCTGTGCGGCTGTTATTACTTAGCCACGAGCCCCCACAAACGAACTAATACTATTAACAAATTAAAATATGACTTTGAAAAATTCCTTCGCATCGCTGTGAACTGATAATGTACCCAAGAGGCTGGTGGCATTGCCCCGTTGTATGGCATCTTCGTATAGGATCGTTGTATAGGATCTTCGTTTGACGCTCAAAGTGTTTTAAATGATGTAGGTTTTAGTTTAGTATTGGATATCGGGTCGATTTGAGTGAGATCGGAGATTAGCAGTACCACCTTTTGACTGCACGGGGATACGAGATGTCTTGTCATTCGGTACTGTACAAGACTACGCTGCACCAAATACTAAGGGAGATGTATTCTTGAATCTCAAAAAAAAAACAACGTAAATGAATGAATTAATGATTTTATTTGCCAGAATGTACATATAAGTACACATTCATTCATTTACGTTGTTTTTTTTAGGTTTAGGTTTAAAGAATTTATTCTCATAAGAACAATATATAGGTTCACTTACAATGAGATACAAAGTAATTGCTTAAGACGCGGACCAACTACGATTTTAATCGCTATTACCGCACTCACACAACCGCATCTGCGCGTTTTACGGTAATTATGCACACACTCGCAAACGCTAACACGGGCGTTTGTGTGCTCAAGGAAAGTTGCATAGTATACGTAAGGAAATCAGATGTTTTCTGTTGAATATACTTACTTATGACGTGCGTTCTAAAATTCGATGTAATTACAGTGTCGGTTCATAATATGATACAATAAATAATTACACATAACAATTTAAAAAAAAACATCACTACTGTTTATTTTTATTACAGTACATGATAAACAGGTCAAATATAAACATTCCGAATTTTACCCGACTGCTCTAGAAGGGGAATTATGCTTTTCGGGTGTAAGTCAGTATCAGGGATGGAAGGGTTAATTAAATGGGTAGTTATGCCATTTCAAACTAATGTTTGTGTTTTAGATAGGTACTTAGTGGGTGCGGTAAAAAAATAGAAAACAAAACCAACATAAAGGCCCTCGGACCACTTAAAAATCACATAAACTCTAAATAAATGCAATAATATCACAGCTCCAAAGTGACAAATGCCATAATGTTTCTAAGAAAATGCGGAGCCGGGACGGAAGCTAGAATTCTGAAAAATTTAGACGATAGAGGGATCATCCACGGGAATGGAAGCTGCTGCTGGCTGAATATTAGTTGGTATTTGCTAAAATTGGTAAAACAGTGCGTGAATTGAACTAAAGTTCTGTGGCGGACTACTAAGGCTACTCACTGCCTAATATTGAAGTGAAAATTCAGTCTCAGTGGAAATATGGGCAATAAAAATAAAATGTTGCGAAAGAGTTTTACAAGAAAAAGACGAAAAACTCGGAAAAAATGATGGAATGTTTGGGTAAGTAGGATGATTACGGTATTGTATCATAACATTTGAAATTTGTATTTAGTTTAGTTTACTTACGAAACTGTATAAATCTATAGAAACGGCATTGACAATTTCTACAAACATTTTGCTAAATCCAAAAACAAATAGGTGCACTCTATTTTGATGTCTATAGAATGCATATTTGAATGCGCCTAGTGCAAACGTCTCTGGTCGAAGCAACCATCGAGGCGATAGCCATATTGCAATAGTAGGTATAAGTAACAAAAACAAACTTGCAGATAAATCAGAGTGCGTTCGTAATTATTATAATAATATAAATACTGCACACTAGTTATATATAAAGCATTTTGATTCTTTTGTAAGATTATTTTTATAATATTTATTGAGTCATTAGACCAGTGCCGATAATTTTTGAAAACGAAAAAAGTCACAGTAGGCTGAAACCCATTGGAAAAGAAAGATAATATAACAAAAATGAAAGGAAAAATAATTTACGGGCGATCCGAGGTCGGGAAGTGGGGGTTATCTCGATTTCCGGCAAAACTACAAGTCTTATGGAAAAAAGTGTAATAGCAAAGTTGTAGGTAATAAAAAGATCTACAACTTTTGTATTCACACTTTTTTCAAGTAACCTCAAAATTTATGTGAAAAATTCAAATAACCAAGTTCTTGGTTTTTTATTTTTATCTTTTACACAGCAATTATTTTTTTACCGAGTTTTAAAAAAGCAGATATTTTCACGTGAGAATTTTCGATTGAAAATTAGGGTGCTTTTTCGATATTAGGTCAAAATAAGGTGAAAAAAACAAATATTTTAAATCAATAAAAATACAGTGTGCTTGAAACATAAAAAGGTAAGTATTCGGCAAATTTCGCGAAAAAAAAAAATGCTGTGTAAAAGATAAAAATATAAAACCAAAAACTTGGTTATTTGAATTTTTCACATAAATTTTGAGGTTACTTGAAAAAAGTGTGAATACAAAAGTTGTAGATCTTTTTATTACCTACAACTTTGCTATTACACTTTTTTCCATAAGACTTGTAGTTTTGCCGGAAATCGAGATAACCCCCACTTCCCGACCTCGGATCGCCCGTAAATTATTTTTCCTTTCATTTTTGTTATATTCTCTTTCTTTTCCAATGGGTTTAATCCTACTGTGACTTTTTTCGTTTTCAAAAATTATCGGCACTGGTCTAATGACTCAATAAATATTATAAAAATAATCTTACAAAAGAATCAAAATGCTTTTTATATAACTAGTGCAATATTTATATTATTATAATAATTACGAACGCACTCTGATTTATATGCAAGTTTGTTTTTGTTACTTATACCTACTATTGCAATATGGCTATCGCCTCGATGGTTGCTTCGACCAGAGACGTTTGCACTAGGCGCATTCAAATATGCATTCTATATACATCAAAATAGAGTGCACCTATTTGTTTTTGGATTTAGCAAAATGTTTGTAGAAATTATCAATACCGTTTCTATAGATTTATACAGTTTCGTAAGTATACTAAACTAAATACAAATTTCAAATGTTATTATGATACAATACCGTAATCATCCTACTTACCCAAACATTCCATCATTTTTTCGAGTTTTTCGTCTTTTTCTTGTAAAACTCTTTCGCAACATTTTATTTTTATTGCCCATATTTCCACTGAGACTGAATTTTCACTTCAATATTAGGCAGTGAGTAGCCTTAGTAGTCCGCCACAGAACTTTAGTTCAATTCACACACTGTTTTCAGTCATAAATTACTTGAAAACTACAATCGAATTATGCACAGAGCGTCCGGTGCCAACCATCCAAGTCGAGCGCTGCCCGACGACTAAAGTATGACCGCGTAAACGATTGTCACCACTATGGAGCGTCAATAAGATTGAAAATTGAAAATGATATTTGTGTTGAAATGTGACGTAAGCTGCGAATGGGCATTTATTTTACTGCTTTTCTTTAGATTATTTAAAATATAGACATAAAATTAAATAATGGTTTGGTTAAAGTTTTAAAAAAATGGAAAACCTACTAAATTCTTAAAAAAAAAACTGTTGTTATCGCTGGAAATACAGAGATCTTCGACGTCAAAGTTTATTTTTGTGCTACAACTTCCCAATTTTTTATTGGGAATATCAAACTATTATTTATTATTCTGTTCGGTTTAAATTCTTCTTTATACCCTTCTCTGTTCACTGTATTTTTCGCGTTACTTATTTTTATTACATTACGTCATACTCGACGTTCTAAGAAACCAATTTTTGGGAATATTGAGATAACACCCCGCCTTAAATCTAAGTGAAATACATTTTGCCTCAGGTGCGTGTTGGTGAAGTTATACAAATAAATATTAGGTAGGTAAATCTAAATCTCTGGCCAATGTAGAAGCCACAGTAAATATATTATTAGTATGTAAGTATGGATAGGTACTAGTTGTTGCCTGCGATTTCGTCTTATATAATCTTAACCTATCTGGGTGACTGGAAAAGAGGCGACTTTATGCAGGTATTTAATAAAATAGATAAATCCAAAACAAACGTACCTTATTTCACCCACGCCACGCCATGATAGTTATTTAATCATAAAATTTGCAGTGAAATGAACGATTTGGAAGCATTCTAGGTATATGACATGCAACGCAATTGCACATGTCCCCTGCGACGTTAATCGACACCATCCAATTATCACGTAGCGCGTAGTATCCCCGAAAGGATTAGACACAGATAATGTAGTTTAAAGGTCATCTGTAGTTCGATTTATCTTGCTTTATCGACGACAAGACGATAAACATATCAAGCTGAAACAAGATAAATGAACTCAAGTCTGAATAGTAGAAGCACCAATGTGGTGTCGTTTGATTTGTCCTCGTGGATATTAATATTCTTTAATCTGTGTATTGTTTGAACTAAAGTATGACGTCAAAGGAATATTAATATGGCGTAAATAAGATGCCGTGAAATAATATTTTAATCGTTCAGAAGTATTAGTTGTTAAACGCGTAACACACTTTGACAGTTCAACAACATCCATTGCGTTATTTACGTTGTTGATCGGACAAATTTTTCAAACATATGAAGCAATGGACTAGCCCAAAAAAAAAATTTTGTTCCTTCAAAATTATTCAGATTCTGATTGATAGTGTGTTACGCAATTAGGGCGCTGTAGAGTGCGATGGTACCTACACACAAAATGTACTAAAGTGATGTATGAGGATGTTTGCATTGCGGTGCGTCCCGCACAAATGTGCCTTTAGATAATAACAATTTATATTTTAAATAAACTTACTGTCAATACCATTTCCATTGTCTTCAGATTTGCCGTAGTCGAGACGAAAAAAAACCGTTCCACCCAGTTTAAAATTAGAAGCTATCTTTCTGACAGTTTCATTGGCGCTAACAGAAAATATTAAGATAATATAAGATACAGTTTCTTCATAATATTCATTTTGTTTATAGACAACAGCGAAAAGTCTGATCCTACAAAGAGGCAGTTTGACATCCTTTATATTTCTCAACGTTTCAGTTTATTCTGAAAATAAAACTCTTCTAGACGTGAAATAATAAAGACAATTCTTAAAAAAAATTAGGCGTTTTATGGGTTGGTTTCAGTATTTTTCTTTTGATAGTAGGTAGATGAGGGAAAAAATAAAACGTTTTACATTCAATTTGGCCTACAGATTCAATCTTGAGTCAAGATGGGTCATGACAGTTACCTTGATGGAAGTTATCAAGGCCTCAATGCAACTTAGATAATTCGAGTGTGATGTCCCGGCGTTTATATAAATATTCTAGCTTTCATGGCAGGAATTCTTACCTACTTATTAAAGTTTGAAGTTAGAGTTACAAGTTTAGTGAGTGGAGTTTTATGTCCAGGAAAATCTCTGTCCATTCCAAGGTTGCCTGGAAGAGATCACAGAAAGCGATAAGGCCGCCCATTGTATATTAAGTAGTGTTCAATTTAATTTTTGTTGTTATGTTCTTGTGGTGTACAATAAAGAATATATAAATAAATAAATACAGATATATTTAGGCAGTAATTAAAATTTCATTTTAGCTGACTTCGTGACCTATTCTGTACATAAACTTATCAAATTTTTGTCCACCAACTCTGACAATTAGCCAGCTACCCTATAACATAATTTAACATAATTACCTCTAGGTTATTTGAAGATTTTTTTAAAATCTGCTGGCTGAAAGACCCCGTTTCACAGCACTACATTTTTTTCGGCAAAAGAGCAGTCACTCATCTACAACGGGCCAGGCCACAACACTGCGTTGCGACAACGCGTCGCAAAAATGACGTCACACTACAAAACACGATCCGTAGTTTGATGTCTTAGATTTACACGGTGCGTCGTCGCACCGCAGTGCTGTGGCCTGGCCCTTAGGACTGCAGCGGCCGCAGCGGAACTTCGCAAAATAAACCAACAAAAAGATGTTTCTTTACGAAGATAGAATTATCGGCATCGTAATCATAGTCGGCAAGTATCGGTATAGAGTTTGCCCATTGTTCCTCCATGAAGGATATTATGACCGAGTGATGAAGATTGTACAACCTATCTTTGCATCGTATAAATTCAATCTCTTAGTATTGTATAATTGCATAGCACATGTGTGAGCACTATGTACCCAATATAAAACTTACTGGGTTCGTCTTTCATTGACTTGAATGTGCCCTGGCGGCTGAGAGTATGTCATGCTCACTCAAATGTGTCGCTGGTGGTGGCGTGTGTATTGGATCATTGAGTTCCCTTCAAAATGGTTGAGCGGAATGGTGCTGATCCATACGTCATGTTCGTGAACGGGCGCCTTCAGTAGGCACTGGTCATTTCTTAGCTGCCACGGCTTATTTTAATTCCATAATTGTTTTTATCTTTTTACGCTTTTAACGTGCACGTGTTTTTACATCGTTCTCACATGTATAATTACAACATGAATGATGTAACCACTTTTTTTGTAACAATATTTTGATTTAAAAGAGTGTCCATGGAGTTTCTTGCCCGTTCTTCTCCATAGGTACCTACTACGCTTTGGAATGGGCAACTAGCTTCATCTTTCTGACTGACCGACCCCTTGACAATTCAAAAGTGCCTGTAATTGGTTTATTTGAAATAAATGCTTTGAGTTTGAGTTTTGAGTTTGAACGAAGATTGTATTTTGTTCGCCCCAACAAAAACTTCTTACAGGAACTGGCGTGGATTACTTGGTTTTCGTTGAGAGTTGAATTCTGAATTTGAAAAACTGGCTAAATTGTAAAAGGTGATAGCCCTAACAAGCTGTAAAGCTAAGCTGCTTAGTCTGCCATAATAACAAAGAAAAAGAAGAAAGAAAATACGTTTATTACAACGTTTAATACGTTTATTACAACGTTTAATACGTTTATTACAACGTTTAATACGTTTATTTGTTTACAGGGTGGTAGGGACATCGACGCATAACCTGACACCATGGTTTCAGTATATGATTCAGAATCCCCCTACGTCAATATTTTTAGGACGTTATTTAAAAAAATAAATACTCTGCCATACATTTTGACCGCGTAGGTATAGCAATTTTCTATGAAACAGCAATTTTTTTTTTTTTATAACTGATGAAGAATTTCGACGCAGGGGGTCTAGAATCATGTGCTTATTAATTCATGGTTTCAGTTTGCGCTTCGATGTCACTGCTACCCTGTATTATGTTAACAAGGGTAATTATGAAGATTAAAGAAAATATGAACAAGGTCGATTAGCTACCCTTAAGCCGACTCACCTATCCTAGCCCAGCGATACGACTACCAGTTTGTTTACAAATAAGTTTGCATAAGATTATTACAGTTGAGCGCAGCAGAATAAATTAATTATAAAACAGTTCAAAAATACAACTACAGAATTTAAACAAACAAAAAAGGCAAACGCCCCGTACATTTCAATATTATCCTAACGTCCAAACCACAATGACAAAGGATCACGCTCAAATCAAATAGTCGAAGCACAGTGGTTGTGGGCTGAAAGCTTAGAGATATAACACTGGAGAAGGCTCAAGCGCAATATTCTGAACAAAAAAGTCTGTCACTTTTGGCGGGGGACTACAAAAAAAAAAAAACAAAAGCTGCTCGCCCGAAAAGTGAAGCCGCACTATCGCATTGTTTTATGTTTTATCGATATCAGTATTCATTCGGAATGTTGAGTAAATCCATGAAATAAAACAGCGATGCTTAAAATAGTGAAATTTTAATTTTAATATAGCTACAACAATAAAATAAAAGTAGGTAACAACATTTATAATACTCTCAATAATAAAATAGGTCAAGTTAAAACAAATAATGACTTTCCTAATTTTTTACCAAATATTTCCATTCTAATAATGGAAATATAAAATATTGAACATTATAGAAAAACAAAAATGACTACTTTAATTCCTATTATTGAGAAATTATGGACATGTCAGTTTTGGTTTCAAACATGGCCTCAACCCTTCGGTAGTCTCGTTAGCATTTTTACTAAAAGACATAATCGCATAATATCAAGTGCGTGTAAATACTAATTTGACTATATTTTCATAATGCAAAAGAAAAATATTTTGAACTTTATGAACATGAAAACGAGGTGTAGTGAAGTATAAGAAGTAATGCTCGCGAAGGAAGAGGCGCAACGCGTGAGGGAAAGGAAGAATTCGCGCCCTCACGCCCCTAGTCGCCGCAGGAGACGCGGGCTTGCGGACGGCGAGCAATGGGTAGCTCGCCGTCCGATAAGGACCAGGCCCGGGTCGACAGCGCGTTGTGTTCCACGCGCGCCACAAAGAGATATCAGCACCAATGACATGGTCCGCTAGGGCCAATGCCTGCCAGGGTTGCGGGAAAGTCCGAAAGTGTTACCGTAGGCCCTGGTACAGGCAACTGAAGGAACACGGGTGGGTTTTAGTCAGTAAGAGTCTGACACGCCCTCCTGCTCCGTCCAGAGCGGGAGAAGTTATTTAATGATAAAAAAAAAATGGTAAAAGGCTCCACACGGAGCTCAGCACGCCTTGAAAACGAATTACGAAGTGCGTTAGAATAGATTTGAAAGTAGTTTTTATGAACGTATCAGAACATTTGTTCTTGTACTTTTACAGAGATGGAGGTGTTCAAAGGCTTCACCAGTGTTATCTATACATATAATAAAATGGTAGGAAAGTCAAAACTGTACATTGAATATTTTTTTTAAAGAATACTTGGGGTGTGATCTACAATCGATACCGAAGCCAAAAATATAGTTTTTAGAATTTTTGTCTGTTTGTCTGCATGTCCGGGATAAACTCAAAAAGTACTGCATGGATTTACTTCAAATTTGGCACGAATATTACAAAGAAATCGGGTCAACATATAGGCTACATATTATCACGATATCACCGACGGGGAACGAGCAGTGAACCTTTATTTCTTCAACGCATTCTGTAACAACGTGTAATCTAACGACGCATATTATTTGAATGTTGTTATTATGTTAACCATGCTATAAGCTAGCTTCACACTATAAAAATCATGCAATATAAGTAACTTAGGCCGATAAACATAATTAAATTAATATAAGTACATAGTATCAATTTTAAAGCAGCGCCATCTATGAGATTTCAAAAACATCAAGTCGAATTACATGTGTAAGCCCTTTTTGGATATAAATAATTTAAATTTGATCATGTTGGCGAGGTTAATACCTAGTTGTTTTTAAAAGATGGAGTTGTGCATTTTCTTCTTAAAAACTGTATCGTTAATTCGTTTCAGAGATGAGCAAGACAATTAAAAAAATGTGTTTTTATAAGTTTTAAGCTGCTCCATCTACACTCGAGAGCAATGAATCCGGGTCACTTAAAGAATTCTAAAAATCTCGGAAACTGAAAATGCTAGGTTAATGCAATAAATTGTATTTAATAGACAATGTAATACTCCTTAAATGAAGGTATTAAAACTTCTTAGTTATTGTAAAGTTATATCATAAAAAAATCAAATTTGAAAAAGGGCCACTTTCGAAGATGGAACTACGAAATTACAGCATTTGGTTTTGCTTTTGTTTGTAATCTGTCATTTATGTGGGTACATTAACCATGTTGATAGTGCTCTATATTCATTATTCAAGCTGAAATTATGTCGCTTACGCCTGAAGAATGCACCAGAATACTTACAATGCTGGAAACCGGCCGGAGTCAGCGCGATACAGCCAGGACTGTCGGTGTGTCGCTGTCAACAGTACAAAGAGTTCTCCGACGTTACGAAGAAACTGGTTCTAACCTACGCAGACCAGGAACGGGCAGAACCAGGTGTACCACAGCACGAGAAGACCGATACTTGGTGAACACCATGCTTCGAAATCGCTTTCTCACAGGAACTGAACTCACCAATCAGTTTCGACGCCTCGGAGGAAGTAACCCAAGTGCATGGACAGTAAGACGTCGGCTTGCTGAATCTAACTTAAAACCCCTTAGACCTGCAAACGGCCCTAAACTGGAGCGTGGGCATCGTATTTCAAGACTAAGATATGCCCAGAGCCACGTAAATTGGAGTATTGAAGATTGGTCAAAAGTTATGTTCTCCGACGAATCAAAATTTATGCTCTACAAGCACGATGGAAGACACAGAGTGTATCGAAGACCAGGGGAAAGATTCAAGCAAGCATGCATTGAAGAAAAAGTAGCCTACGGTCGTGGGTCTGTACTTGTGTGGGCCGGAATTTCTTCTGAAAGTCGCACAGAGCTGGTGATCATAGAAAACGGCTCTTTAACTAGCGTAAGATATGTGGAAGAAATCCTCAATGATCACGTTGGTCCATTTATGGTCAATTTAGGTGAGGATGCTATATTTATGCATGACAATGCCCGACCTCATACAGGTAGGATTGTGAATGACTACCTTCAAGAGATGAACATTACTCGTATGGAGTGGCCAGCGCGCAGCCCGGATATCAACCCGATCGAGCATGCTTGGGACGAGCTAGGCAGATGCGTAAAACAACGAAGCCCTCCCCCAATCACGCTTCGTGAGCTCAAAATTGCTCTCACAGAGGAATGGGAGAATATTCCCCAAAATCGTATAAGGAACTTGGTGTACAGCATGCCAAACCGCGTAAACGCAGTAATGGAAGCACGAGGAGGCAATACGAAGTATTAAAATTCAAGAAAATCGTAATAAAGTTCAAAAATTTCATGTTTCCTATTTTTGTTTTAAGGAGAGATCAGCAGTTTTTTTCTTTATGTAATTTTGTGTTAATAAAATGTATTTTTTTTTACTTTCATTTAAGGAGTATTACATTGTCTATTAAATACAATTTATTGCATTAACCTATCATTTTTAGTTTCCGAGATTTTTAACATTCTTTAAGTGACCCGGATTCATTGCTCTCGAGTGTATATCTTATAAAATTCATCGAGTTTGTCTGTATGTAATAACAAACAGAACTCAAAAAGAACTTCATAGATTTATAACAAAATTTAAACTCGAAAACGGCACGCTATTGCTGTAAGCAATTTGAGCTAAATAACGAAGAAAGAGGAAAATTAAGCATGCCATGTATATCTTAACGATAAGACATGATTTTTTTTACAGTACAGAATAAATATAGTAATAGAGTTAGTACAAAATAAACATATACATCTGCAAATACGTCAACAAAGGGCAGGCGATGTTTGCATCAGGCGACGTTTGCTTTACATAGCACTGATAGAGACGAGGTGATCAAGTACCAGTCTGGTCGCTACATCAGCACATCTGAAGCGGTTTGGAGGATGCTGGCGTTCTCTATACATGACAGGCATCCTACCGTCATTGCATTTAGACGTCCACCTAGAAAACGGCCAACGCATATATTTTGATCCCGACAACGTTGCTGAACGCTTGGAAAATCCGCGCCAAACAACTCTCTTGGCATTTTTCAGGCTCTGTGAAGTCGACCAGTTTGCGAGGTACTTAAGTATGACGAGGTGCCTTCATATTACACGTACGACAAGCAAAGGGGTGTATTTAACCGACGTCGACGAGGAGGTGCCGTGGAAGGTTTTAGGTAGAGTTTATACCGTGCACCCAAATAATGGCGAATGCTATTTTCTGCGGTTGTTACTTCACACGATCCGAGGCCCAACGTCTTTCGCCTTTCTGAGGACATTTGATGGCGTGGAGTATCCCACTTACCGCGCAGCCTGCGTAGCACGTCACCTTCTCGACGGTGACCAAAACTGGGATAACACCCTCGCGGAGGCGAGCGTCAGTGACAGTCCCAGCCGCATGCGTCATCTGTTTGCCGTCATCTTGGTGTTTTGTGGAGTCGCGAACCCGGTAGCTTTGTGGGAGATGTATTACCATCATCTGTCTGAAGATTTTCTACGAGCCTTGAGGCGTTCTACTGGAGACGAAGTCGAAGTAACTGATGAACGCGTGCTGAACACCTGTCTCAGTTCACTTCAAGACGTGGTTATTTCTATCGGTGGCAATCCACTGGTCGAATATGGGTTACCAGCTCCCCAGTCATCACCGCATCAAGACCGTATAAATCAGGAGTATAACGCTGAGACAATTTACGATCCGGGTGAAATGACCACCATACGAAATTACCATGTCGTTTTGTTCTCTTCAGAGCAAAAACAAATTTATGACACCGTCCTTGAAAGCGTTGGGCAAAACCAGGGTAAAATGTTTTTCTTGGATGCTCCTGGGGGAACAGGAAAAACATTTGTTACCACTGGCATACTTGCAGAGGTCAGGAGGCAAGGCAAAATTGCCATTGCTGTAGCGTCGTCGAGAATCGCTGCCGCACTGCTTCCGGGGGGCAAGACAGCACATGCCATGTTTAAAATTCCCATCGATTTAGAGAGCGCCGAAACGCCTGTTTGTGGTGTGTCACGTAACAGTGATAAGGGACACGTGCTCAAGGATTGCTCTCTGATCGTATCGGATGAGTGTGAGATGATGGCCAATAGGAAGGCAGTTGAGGCCGTGGACAGAACCTTGCAGGACATCCGCAGGAACGAACATTTGATGGGTGGTGTCACAGTTCTGTTCAGTGGCGATTTCCGAAAAACGCTTCCCGTGGTGACGCGGGGATCGAGGGCTGACGAGGTGAATGCTTCGTTGAAACGATATTCGTTGTGGTCACGAGTTCGTACGCTGCGCTTGACCATTAATATGAGAGCTCGGCTCAGCGGCAATGCACGTGCTCAAGAATTCTCCGATGTCCTTCTAAGTCTTGGCGAAGGCACTCTACCAGAGGAGAGAGATGGACAGGTGGTGCTTCCAGAGTCTCTCGGTAGAGTTGTATCCAGCTTAGAAGAACTCATTCGCTGTGTGTACGGGAACATCAGTCGTATACCGCACCAGCAGAATTTTTGGGTGTGTGAGCGGGCCATTTTGACGACCAAAAATGATCAGGCTGCAGCAATTAACGAATGCATTCTCTCGGAAATTGAGGGGAATGAAGTGGTCTACACCTCTATAAACATTGTCGTCGAGCAAGATGACGCCACACATTATCCCGTGGAATTTCTGAACTCCCTGTCAGCAAGTGGACTTCCAGCGCATACCATCAAGCTGAAGGTCGGTGTCCCGATTATGCTTCTTCGGAACCTATCTCCTCCGAAGTTGTGTAATGGGACCCGCCTTAAAATCATCTCGCTCCACAGACACACCATTGAGGCGGAAATTCTTACGGGTTGTGGCGTCGGCGAGGCAGTATTTATACCACGCATTCCCCTCATACCTCATAACTTCCCGTTCCAGTTCAAGCGCGTACAGTTCCCCGTGAGTATTTGCTTCGCAATGACCATCAATAAGTCGCAGGGGCAGACACTGAGGGCAGCGGGTGTCGACCTCAGGACGAGCTGCTTCTCACATGGGCAGCTGTACGTCGCTTGCTCCCGCGTCACCAGTCCTGACTCTCTTTACATTTTGGCTGCGGAGAGCCAAACCACTAATGTTGTTTATCGAGAAGTCCTTTAAGTATGTATTTTTACCCTATTCTGTATCCATTATTTTCTCTATCTGCTTCAGTCACAACTTATGACTTAATTCAGCAGAATCACCATAAAGTCATTTATTCAAAGCAGGCTGAAAATCAGCACTTTTTGAAGGGCAATTTTACAAAAGACAGTCTCCCTGTATTACTGCACTTTCTGTAGATATGAAATGTAAAGAAGAAACGCGTAAATGTATGTTAATTTAAAAGGTATAATCGTAGGTACCTATTTTTGGTGCTGTATAGCGTTCACGCAGACGACGTCGCGGGCAGCAGGTAGTATTCTCTAAGACTGAAAGCCTCCGAAATCAATTGCAGCTTAGTTAATCCGACTGTAATTACTACTCGTAGTCCGTAATCCCTACGAACCGTTAGTTTCACCCTGCGTTATTTATGATGACCCGACGTTTTCATTGGCATTCGTGACATTGGTTTGACTGTGGGAGTTCAGGGGATGAGTATAACAATAACTAGCTTTGGAGGTCTGCGTGGAGGTCGGAAATGATTTCACAGGAACGTATTACCGGGATAAACAGTATCCTACGTCCTAACCTAGGTCATGGTGTACGCTTTTTTTTTTGAGGGTGGGTAATCATTAAGTCATTATTACTATTGGGCCACCAATACTGTCTTAGAAATAAAGACTGAAAGTTATTTCAAGCTACGGACTGTGACTCTATTTCCAATCCTCTTAATTTAGTAAAATAAAGTAGGTACCTACACAAAAATATCATTATAAGGTGTGAATTTTAAAACCATACCCAATTTTACATCCTTGAAAAATTCTTTAATTAAGCATCATCCATGTTACAAAAACGCTGTAACGATTTTTATTTCTTACCAAAAGCTTAATTAAAGAATTTTCATATCACTCACTTAAGAAATGCAAGACAAGAGAAAAATACAGAGAATGGTTCTTTACTTATAGAATACAGCAAAACCTACAAGAAGTCTATGGTCTTAAAATAGCATGGTAAATCTCTCAATATTTTGCGCACAAACTTACATTAATTGCAGTTGGAATGTGTGGGAGAACATGTTTTTCAAATACAATGTTAAGTTTGTTCTTGGGATAAAAACCATAATAGATAAGATATCGTACGGAGCCCTCACCACGCGAGTTATTCTCGCAATTGTCCGGGTTTTCCTTAATTTACATTATAAGTACACGCATGAAAATGTTGTTAGATTTACATAATCATTGCTTTTTTCCTCTTGTTTCCTTTATCAATAACTCTAACTTTGCTATTTATTTATTAGGAACCAAAAACAGTTACATGCTACAAAATACAGAAAAATACTTAAACTAAGATTTAACAAGCACGTAACTCAACCATTGTTCACGTTTTAACTATAGGTTAGAAGTGCTAAAGACATAAAAAAGAGAAATAAAACAATAGTCGCTGATAATTAATAAAATTATTTTGCTATATTTATTAATAACGCTATGTTTGAGCACGAGTCTACCATTTTAACATGTATTTTTAATATTGTGAATCTATACATTACCGTGTAAAAATTCATGAAGGTATATCGGTATGTTCTAGTACGTTCATAAAAACTACTTTCAAATCATTTGTAACGCACTTTGTAAATCATTTTTAAGGCGTGTGCTGAGTTCCGTGTGGAGCCTTTTACCTTTTTTTTTGGGTTTGAAATCGTCAAATAACTTTTCCCGCTCTGGGGGGAGCGGGAGGGCGTTTCAGACTCTTACTGACTAAAACTCACTCGTGTTCCTTCAGTTGCCTGTGCCAGGGGCCACGGTAACCCTTTCGGACTTTCTCGCAACCCTGGCAGGCATCGGCCCTAGCGGACCCCGTCCAATGACGGGGTCCACGCACGCCTCAAAGAGATGTCAGCACCAATGTGCTGACATCTCTTTGAGGCGTGCCTGGAACACAACGCGTCGTCGACCCGGCTCTGGTCGTTATCCCCTAAATCGGTACCCTGCGTATTTCAATTTAAAAAAAAAAATAAGAATGTCTTAACGTCAAACGTTCAAAAGATCTACTTTGTCTACCTGAGTGCTAGATTTCATCGAAATCCATTTAGCCGTTACGGGGTGAAAAGGTAACAGTCAGACATGCACACAGACAGACATAGTTACTTTTGCATTTATAATCTTTAGGTACTAGCTGTTGCATGGGACTTCATCTGTGCTCCATGTCATGGTCTACCCATGTGCCAAATTACATCCAAATCCGTTCAGCCGTTTTTCGTTCAAACGTAACAAACATACAAACTCACTACCGCATTTATAATATTATATTACTAGCTTATTTTGCACCGCGGCTTTACCTGCGTGGATATCAGAAATTAACCCACAGGAACGTGCTACCGAGAAAAAAATGCCTATGTCGTTCCTCAGGATGCCATCTATCTCCATGTCAAATTTTATCGAAATCCGTTTAGTACCTAGACCAGTCCCAGCCTAACCTACCAGTTTCCGAACCCAGCTCATGGGCTCCTCGTATGTCTTTCATCCCAATCCGTTCGGTAGATAAAGCGTGAAAAAAAAACCAAAAAAAAAATACATTCAAATAATCTTTTTATACAAGGTGTCCAAAAAGAGTATCGGGTATTTGTTTGTTCAATAAAAAAAAAACTAGTAGTAATGAAGTTTTTTTTTATTGTTCATTATTAGAATACAAAATGGAAAATTATTTCGAAAAGATAATGTTAACCAAATGGTGACCTTTACACTGCTGGCACTCTTCTAATCTGGAAGGAAGATTGGTGATAACACGCTGACACATAGCCCTCGATAGTGCTGCCATTTCTGACCTGATGTTTTGTTTCAATTGCGTTAGGTTCGTCGGATTATTCTCATAAACCAATACGAAATAGTCAAGTGGGCTAAGGTCGGGGCTTCTGGGAAGCCAGTTGATGTTACCTCTACGTGAAATTACCTTATTAGGGAATAATTCGTAAACAGCTTCAATTGATTGATTTGATGTATGGCAAGTGGCCCCGTCTGGTTGGAACCACATTCTGGAATTGAAACCTTGAAACTCCTGCAACTCTGGACACAAAAAGTTTCGCAGCATATCGCAATAACGGTGACTATTCACATTGAGCGCTTGGCCTCGTCGATCTTCATGAAAATAAGGTTCAATTATGCCTTTAGCAGACATAGCGGCCCACACAACGACCTTTGGGCTGTGCAAGGGTCGTTCATGTTTTCGCCTCGGATTCTCCTCTGCCCAGTATCGACAATTCTGCTTATTAACATGACCATTCAGGTGAAAGTTCGCTTCGTCACTGAACAGTATGTTTTCAAAGTTGTTGAATCGTTGCAGCATTTCGTTCGCAAAATTCAATCGATTTTCGTAGTCCGTAACCTTCAATTCTTGAACTAATTGAATTTTATACGCTTTTAAATGCAAATCTTTCTTTAAAATTGAATGCAAAGACGATTTTTTGATGTTTAAGAGCGTTTATACCTTATGAGTGGCAACGTCGCAATTTAGTGTCATATTTCGTGGTTTTCAATTTTTATCATTTAATCGGAGCTATATTTTAAAAATCTGTTTAATTAACTTTTTAGAATTACGTGAAAGTGTTTAAAAAGTAAGTAACCGTAATGCTTACAGTTATTTTACAATGAAAATAACGCCCTGCAAGTTTCCAATGTATTATTTGCATATAAATAGAACTGTAAACGCAACGATTTCTTACCTTTTACACAGTTTTCACATAATTCTAAAAAGTTAATTAAACAGATTTTTAAAATATAGCTCCGATTAAATGATAAAAATTAAAAACCACGAAATATGACACTAAATTGCGACGTTGCCACTCATAAGGTATAAACGCTCTTAATGCTTGGCTTCGCTTTCGGACGGATAAAGACGGATTTTGACGAACTGACGCCTTCACTTCTTCGATTGTTTCTTGGTCGCGGACTGAACGAAGACGACTAGAGTTTTGAATTTTTACCGTCGCACCAGTATTTTCGAACATCCTGATCCATTTTCTAATGCTATCGTCACTTGGTGCATTGCGTGTACGATACTCCGCACGATACAAGCGTTGAGCAGTCACAACTGAATCACCGTTACGATAATACGCGTCCCTGCGTACTGCTCCATTGCAACAAAAATTGCACAAAATGGCGAACTTGACAATCCCCTCCCCGCGCCCCCCCGCCGCTTCGTGTCAACTTCAGTGCTGAAACAAATACCCGATACTCTTTTTGGACACTTTGTACAAACAGGTTTGTATGACAGTATGATTCCAAGGCCCGCTTGCATCAAAAACCATTAATACATTTAGCGCTGAACATATTTTAAATATCATTCCGTCCATAACAACTTCAAGTAATTGACAGAAATAGAACACCGTTTTAAATTCGTTTAATCGTATTTAGTGGTTTGTGGTGCTAGTGGGCCTAAATGTCTAAATTAAAAATAATAATACTCTGGCGCCGCCATTAACCGCGTAGTTATATGTGAACGTGTTAGCCAAGTTATTTTTATGATATAAAGTATTGTGATAACTTTTTACCGAGAGGAGCGATTTTAATTAAATAAAGCAAAATCAGCATATAATGTTCCCACTGCTGGGACACAGGCCTCGTCTCGGTGAGAGGGAGTGTGTCGTAATCCACCACGCGGGCCCAGTGCGGGTTGGTGGATATCACCATGTCTTCGAATTTTTGGTTCTAGGACATGCCAGTTTCCTCACGATGTTTTCCTTCGCCGTTTTGAGAGCAGTGGTGATGAAATAATTTACACATAGTAAACCTCCTGCTGGGTTCAAACCTACGACCTAAATCTCGTAAGTCGCGCCCGTTACCACTAAGCCACCACTACTCTCTTAGAAATAGAAAGAAAGAAAGAAAAATTGGTTTATTTGTCACAGCAACACGTGCGTAAAAAAGATAATTAGCTCCAACAAAAAATTAAATAAAGATAAATAAAAAATATATAAAATAATAATAAAATATTGAAATGAAGACTGAATGTTATTTCAACCGACGGATATTTCCAATCCTTTTAATTTCATAAAATAAAGTACCTACCTACACAAAAATATCAATACTATAAGTGAATTTGAAAACCATACCCAATTTTACACCCTTGGGGGATGATTTTACAAAAACGCTGAAACGATTTTTTATTTTTAATTAAATAAATTAAATTTACATATCCCTCACTTAAGAAATTCTGGGTTTTCCATACAAACTTCCATCCCCTATATCACTCCTTATAGGATTATTTTTAATACAAAAAGTAGCCTACGTCCTTGCTCAGGATGCCATCTATCCCCTTGCCAAATTTTATGAAATCCGCTCAGTGAGTTAGCGTGAATAGGTAACATACAGACAGACAGAGTTACTTTCGAATTTTTATTATAATATTACTAGCTTTCATTCGAAATTACCCCACGAGAATGTGCTACCGAGATAAAAAAGCATAATGTGGTTAATCTATACTCCATTTATTATAGCATTAGAAATAAGAGGCTCGTAGAAGCAGGAGTGCAAAACATTTTATTTTAAAGCATTTTAATTACAATTAAACTTGTTTTAACATTACTTAGATAAATAGATCTAAGACAGTGTGACATACTCTAAACACTTAGATAAACGAAATAAGTACTTTTTTAAATCTTCATCACACATTACAAACTTACAACAAAGCGAATGAATGAAACAACCGATCACACGATGATTTAAACTTAATGACGAAATAAGAGTTTCTTTTTTGTACAATATCTTACTTAAAATAACAACTTATAATACACAATATGTTGCTAAAACTTCTTCATCTTCCTCAACAAATTCAGTCACTATCATCTGATGATGAGTATGAAGAAATTTCATCGACGCGACGTTCATATTATTTTATTCTACCACATCATCCATTATGCCATCATGTTGGCTTCTTTAATTGCATGAGCAACGCAAGACTGCAATCCTTCTGGCGTAATATTATCCAGAGCTTGTGGCCACATACCTCTTCATTTGAACCCATATTAATTCTATAGGGTAAAGCTCGCCGTTGTAGGGTGGGAGGCACAATACTGGAATACCCCTCTCTCCAGCCTCTTCTATCTACAACTAACTTTTGGGATAAATGTTTTGGTTTTGTTCACGTTTTATAAAAAAAATCCCTGAAGATTTTTTCCTCAAAAGGAATATTTTTGCTTTTTAACTACTCTTGTATACAATAAGTGTGGCTGTAGTTGGCTGCTTCTCCAGTTTCCTTGAGTGGTATGGCGCATTGTCGATAACAATTACAGCGCCACACTCAATTTTGGTTAAAATTTACTTGAACCACTTCTCAAAGTTAAAGTCATCCATTTCTGAGTGGTAATCTCCATCACCTTTCTTTGAAATACAATTATTACAAGCCAATTAATCCATACCCCCTATATAATTTTACTGCTGGAAATCGGTCATAAACATATACTATGATAAAGTAGCAACATTTATGACTTTAATAGTTTGCTCTGCATATGTTGGTTTGTAATACAATAATATTACTTCATTAATAGTCAATGACAATGGGGTGTTCATTTGTTAATGGTGAAGACAGTCAACAAAATATAAGTATATTTATGTTTTATCACAATGCATGTTACTTTCAAATATTTATATAGTAATAATTTTTTTGTTGTATGTATGTATATATGTATTTATTCTCATTATTATTTTTTTTAGTTATAAATATATTCTAAGTTATTTTTGCACCTACTATGTATTGTCTCTGCATCACCCTAAGGTAGACTGGTAGAAAATGCCCAAGGCATTAAGTCCGCCTTTGTACAGTTTTTACTTGTGCATAAAGTTTTAATAAATAAATAATAAATAAATAAATAAATAATTTTATGAATCATCTTTACCGGCAACTTCTGCGATTTTCATCATCATCTCAATTTTATAACGAGGGATACCAGGTGAGGGTCAGGTACGGGGTACGGGTGCAGACCAGGACACCCTTAAACTGTTAAAAAAAAGGGATTATAGTTTAATTTTCTACAGAATGAAGTTCATTTCATTCTCTTTTTCATGGGAGGTATTATTATGTCGTGGGGTCAATTTTTGGGTCACGTGTTTTTCGCCGTTGTCTTTGGTCAGCCTCAAAACTTGTATGTTGTAAACCACTTGGGCCCGCATCGGGATCACGCATAGCTCAACAAAACGTTACGTTTTGTAGAAACAACCCAATAACAACACTAATCGTTATTAGTGTGCTTGTGTGTCTGTGTTAGTCGTTAAAACAATAACAACCAAATCACAAAAAATCGGCAATAACATAAAAAAAGCGTAACATGCCCAAGTATATCCACAAGGGAATGATTTAGAGATTAGGTAACATTTTAGATTTGGTAGAATTATAGTGCAACGAAAAACGTTCCCTGTATTGTTCGCCCCTGCTTCTTTTAGGTTTTTAGCATTGACACTGTAATTTTTAATTGAAATGAAATAATATATCTAAATGAAAGTCACTTAATTTCATAAGATAAATGGTTAAAATGATTACAGTGTCGTGTGACAGCTGGTATATAAATAGATTTTAATAAATTTGGCATCAATCGTAAGTGTAACAAGTTTACTGTACTTTTGTTACAAAGTGTGTATGGAAAATAACCTTTTTTTAACTTCTGGCTAATGCTATTATAAATGGAGTTATATTATGTTATAAACTAACCGTGTGCCAAATTCTATAAAAAAACCGTTTAGCCGTTTTAGCGTGATTGAGTAACAAACATCCAAACATCTAAACATAGATAATTTCACATTTATATTACTATTAGGGTATTGTAACACATTTTAAAAGAGTAACGATGGAGTTTCTTGCCCATTCTTCTCCATACGAAACTACCTTTTGGATGGGGCGACTAGAATCAATTCTATTTAAATGTAAATGTTGACGTTCAAAAGTGTCTTTTATGTGCCTATTTGAAATAAATGCTTTGACTTTGACTTTGATAAGTATGGATTTTACTTGAGCCCTATCGATAAACTGGGGCAGCTGATTAACTTTTGGGCTTCTGACTCCTAAATATGCGTATGGAAACTGGTTTAATGTGCTCACTGAGATACCGAGAAGTCTTGGGTACAGGTCTACATTTTCCCCGAATGAAAACAGCCGTAATTATGAGGATTAATTTGTTTATCCCCTTTTTAGGGTTCCGTACGTCCGAATGAAAAACGGAATCCTTATAGGATCACTCGTGTGTGTCTGTCCGTCTGTCACAGCCTATTTACTCCGAATCTACTGGACCAATTAAATTTAAATTTGATAATATGGATTTCTGTGACCCAAACACGGACGTGTAACGAAAATAATTTAATTTTCAATGTGGGTACTTTTAGGGGGCATATAAGAACATTTAAAAAAAGAGAAAAATACAGAGAATGGTTCTTTACTTATAGAATACAGCAAAACCTACAAGAAGTCTATGGTCTTAAAGTAGCATGGTAAATCTCTCAATATTTTGCGCACAAACTTACACTTGCAGTTGGAATGTGTGGGAGAACATGTTTATCAACTACAATGTTAAGTTTGTTCTTGGGATAAAAACCATGATAGATAAGATCGCCGCCCTACAACGAAAATCAATTAAATCATAAAAAGTGCAAACGGAGATATCGCGATTACAAAGTTTATGGTGTTGAAAATACCCTTTGTAGTATTATATTGTTATTATTAATTCATAGCATCAGTACATTGATATTTGTTCTATTTATACATGTCTATTGAGGTTTAAAAAAGTTATTGCTTGGTAATGAAATTTTCAATAATTGTCACAAGGTCACCCATTTAATTGGTTTTCCCTGAGAACTGATAAATGTCTATATATTTTAAGGTAATAGGAATCCAGCAAATCCCGAGAAATTACTTTTTACTTTTAGTTAATTAAGACTAACCATGATAAAAAAATACCTATACATCTATCCCTTGTGAAGTTACAAGTGAAAATGTATCAAGATAATTGGTTTTCCCTGCAGAAAATTTAAGAACCTAATAAGTTAAGCAAGTAATTTATTAGAGTTTCAGTACGTTCATTTGTTATCAAATTTATAAGTCGAAATAATTAATTAGCTTGATTAGTTCAAATAACATTAAAAGCGCGTTCAAATGCCAGTAATAGGTGGCCAAAAAAAAATGTAAATAAAGGAAAAACTGACTTATTATTGAGTGACCTACCGACCGACTGACTAACTTATTTACCAAAGCAAACCTAATAATTATTATTGAGCTAGACGTCTAAAATTGTACATACATGTACCTTTGAGATGTTTGATAATCCTGCTTGGAAAAAAAATCCCGAAATTCCCACGGGAAAATATTTTTTGGGAAAAATTAAAATAATATGCAAAGTCGCAGGCACCTTCAAATTCTAAATAAAATATTATCTTTAATGTTTATAACCACATTAAGCATTTTCATATTCTAGGTATCGAGAATAGGTAATTGAAATAATAATCATAATCAAATTAGAAAATGAAACAAGGATTTTTATTGCTTTGATAAACTTAAATTCTAAACAAAATTATCTCATTTGTTTATGACTAAGCATTTTCATCTTCTAGTTATTGTAAAACTGAGAGTATGTCATAAAAATTACAATTAAATTAAGATAATTAAAACAGTAAAAATAAAATACCTAGGTACTTAAAAAAATAAACGAATTGGGTTGTTGTTAGTCATCATCCGAAGATATTGTAGATTCGCTATCAGAGACTGTGCAATCAGGTACCCTGTCTTTACAAACAACATCGCTATTCAAATTGTTGAACCAGGGATGGTACTCCTCTGGTATGACCCCTTTGCTGCATAATTGCAGCAAATCTTTCTTTTTTGCAACACTTATAGATAAAGGTTTTTTGTAAAGTTGCAATAGTTTATCAGGAAAATATTGCACTTCACTGATATCTGATCTTTCAGAAATCACGGACGTTGCTGCTTCGTCCACAGTCCTTTTCTTTTTATTTCTTGTTCTGTAATTATGTTCTCTTTGTTGTTCAGAATCTAAGTTTTCACTTGGTTTACTTCCTTTTCTTTCATTTTTTTTAGTAACATCAATTGTAGAAAAATTCTCCGACATATCGTAATTATAGAATATTTTGTTTTCTCCTTTAATATATCTCAGTCGCTTAATTTTTAGCCACTGAACTTGCTTTCCTTCTGTGTCTTTTTTTGTATTTAACAAAATTTTGGCAGATAGATCTTTTAAATCTTTGAACTCGTCATATTTGAATTCTTTCACTACGTATGGGTTCTTAACAACTTTCTTATTTTCTTTCTTATATACTTTTTTTGATCTTGCTTTCTTAAATACATTTATCCAATCTGGCATAGAATAGATATCTGTGTATTTTTGTTCCGTCTCGATAGCACTATGCATAGAGTCTGCCTCCATGTGTGAATGTCCACTTTCAAGGAATTTTTGTTCAATGATTTGCAAGTTTTCTATTTTTTGAACAGCCCAGAGTAGAATAGCTGCTACGTTCTTATTCCGATTCTGCCCGCCACAGGTATCAGAAAAAAGGCTTACTTCAGTTACAGAATTTGGAATGCAATTCGACAAGTAGTGGTACAAAATAGTACCTATCTCCGCGCTCCCTTTTTTGCCATTTACTTCTGACCAAGTGAAACAATATGCATTGTTTGGAAGAGCACTCTCGTATACTGTCAAATTATATACAGTTAATTTGCGCGTATAATATAGAAGACCGATGTCTCCACTAGGTATCTGAAGTATGGCTTGTAAATCAAAAGAAGCAGATGAAAAATCCTTATTATCACCGGCTCTTTTCTTATCATTTTCCTTTTCTTTATTGCAAGCCTCTTTCCTGGCATTGTGCTCTGCAAATTGTTTTTCGAGTTCCGGTTTGTCTTTAGCATCGCTTCGTGCATATTTAGTGCAAATCAGACATTGGTCCTTTTTTGGCTTAAAGAATCCCAAATTGAAATCATTGCAAAAAATTCTTCGATATGTTATCTCAGATACGGGTGTACTGTTTTTCTTTTTACATTCGTCAACATAAAGACTGTACATCTTGGCAATAGACAGTTTCCTATCCAAATATTGACGTTTAGACTCCTTTCTTACATAATGACTCTCCATGGATGGAAACGATCGTATGTGGTTATGAATCTCTTGAACTTTTTCATGGGGTGTCTTATTATGTGCCCCGCACATTCCACGAGGGTCTTTATCTTTACTGTAATGTCCAACAAAATCTTTATTTTTTACAGCATTTTGTATCACGCTTTGACTGATGCACAGGGTAGTGTAAAAAAACTTTTGGCAAACATTGAGTCTCTCATTTTCGATTTCAAAAGAACATTGTGTGGAATAAGCCCTTTTAGTTGTTCTTTTTCTTTCTAGCGATAACGTTTTAGTATTTTTCACTGCAACATTAGCTAGTATGAAATTTTTTTGTCCAATTTCTAATCTCTTCGTTAATCTTCTCTGAACAGCAATGAGAGCATTTCGAGCAATCAACTTTTTTAGGTACTTTTGCAGGTCTAATCTTATTTTTCATAGCATAAACAGACCCTTCGGCGCGTCTTTTTTTTGCCACATTCACTTTCCATGAAGCAGGATTAGGAATTCTCCAACGTTTTAATTGCTTAGCTCTTTTACACGCTTTATCAAAAATGTCCATTAAAATTATCGTCGCAATTACAGAAGAATCAGGTATTGTGTCGTTATCTGCTTTGTTCAAATTTTCTTTATGAAAAGCCTCCAAAGCAAGATCTCTCAAAGTCTTCACCACCATAAAACTTTGCTGTACATCATTACTGATAAGGTCATGAAAAGTAGGCAAACACTCGTTACAAGTCTTTGAGGAAGTTACAAGTAAATCTTCTTGTGTCATGTTAAAGTCATTAATCTTCTCCATGCATGATGATTCCACATCGTTAGTTTGAACTGTGTAAAAAAAATCAAAAGTAAGTATTGTATGTAAGCTAAACATATACATAGTAATACAGTGTACAAAAGCGAACTGCAAATCATTGAACCACGTGTGGTTAAATATATAATTAATTATATGTTTTCACACCCAGAGTTATTAGTAAAAAAAAAACTTTAGTTTTCTTAAAAAAAAAAGTATATATTTACCTAATGTTTTATTTAAAGAAGGCAAGTTCTCTTTAAAAGTCTTTAAGGAAGGTCCAAGTAAGTCTTCTAGTGTTATTAAATCTTTGAATATTGTGCCCGCATCATTTGTTTGACCTGTGAAAAAGTAAACAAAGTAATACCTTCATTCTCTTAGCTTAATCTCAGAGGTTAATTTACTATATTATAAAGAGGAAAGATTTCTATGTTTGGATGTTTATAACAAACAAACTCAAAAACTACCGGAAAGACTTAAAAAAATCTTTTACCATTAGACAGACTTAAGTTCAACTTTAAGATGACAATTTACTTGCGGCTCGTACCGGCTTCACACGGTTTTTCCTAATTTACGCCAGGGCGAAGCCGGGGCGGATCGCTAGTATAATTTTCCTTGCAATTTTTTAAAAACAGACAGAGCCATGCCTATATCCCATACGGGAAAGGCAGAGCGTCAACGTTTTTGCTACGTCTGACAAGTTTTGAGGGTCACATTAACAGGAAAAACTAAATTTGTATTGCTATAGTTATAGGTTCTCAGCCCATTAAATTGCAATACTCTGAAACTCTCGTTTCCCTGTAATGATTTGTATAGTATGCCCGGGAAGAGAAGCAGCTGGAATAGTCTAGGTATGTTTTTCTATCGCTCCCAGTCCAGCATTGAAGTAACAATAGGCCCAGCGCACACCAGCGGAGGCGCGGCAAAGATACGGAGAATAAATCATTTTAAATTAGACCTTAACTACTATGATAGGCGGTTGAAAAATCGATGCCATAGAAAAAAGCGCCTTTCTTTCTTTTGTCATACCATTTTCAACCTTATGTCATAGTCGTTAAGGTCTAATTTTAAATGATTTATTCTCAGAATCTTCGCATTTATAAGTAGGTACCTATGTATTAAAATAAAATAAGGTAAACTTACCTATAAACTACGGATATATACGAACCTCCAGGTGCACTTTCATTGCTGCCGTCTTTTAATAAAAAGTCTTCATAAGCTTGAGACAAAAGATCGTCTTCATCGCTGTCAGCAAAACATTCTGAAAAATAGATAGACAAGTATTTAAATGGGTAACAACCTCAACAACCTACAGTGTTGCGATCTTAATTTTCCACATCAATTATAAATAATCACACACATAAGTACCTACATTGAAAATCGGTAACTAAAGTAAAAATTATCAGACTTAACCTCACTTTCGCGGCTTTTTTCATTCAAATCACTATAATTACTCACCTTTTTCTTGTTTTTCTTTTCCACGATCAAAATCAAGTTCCTTGACACAATTTGAGCTCATTTTAATGTAATAAACTTCAAAAAACCATAAAAAATTTGAAAATTATCTTTTTCCGCGAGACGCGAGTGCACTTGTTGCAATTATGCAAATGGCCGAAAGTCCGACGCTAGCGCCAGTGACACGGAACTAAACTGGTTTAATCGTTTTTCGCTGTAGTGATTAGGTTGCATACTGAATAAGTATCGTCTGAGAAAAACAATTATCTGGATATACAATATTTTCTTAGACGATTAAATTGTATTTTTAAAATGGAATTCGTCAGGTACAATCAATTAAACTGTTTTAATAGCTTTTATTTGACCATTTTAATCTAGTTTGAAGATTTAAATATTTGTAAATGGTTGTTACTGAGGGAAAAATAGAGTATTTCATGAGCTCTCTCTGAAGAAAAACCAATTTTATCAGATTAACTGACAATCATTGGAGACAAATATTTCGGCAGTCAAGTTAAATCTGCTTAATGTTTTGTATTTGAAAAAAACCTTGGAAATGCTTGAAATAATTGTTTATCTTATTAGCTAGCAGCGAAACTAAAAGACTTAGCGATTAATGGGTTTTCGCAGACGAAAGAACACAAAATTTTAAGTAGTTTGGCATTCATAAGTCATTTTCGTCAAAATTTCTATTTAATTGGTTTTCGTTGTAAGGCGGCGAGATATCGTACGGAGCCTTCACCACGCGAGTTCAACTCGCAATTGTCCGGGTTTTCCTCAATTTACATTATAGGTACACGCAAGAAAATGTTGTTAGATTTACATAATCATTGCTTTTTTCCTCTTGTTTCCTTTAACAATAACTCTAACTTTGTTATGTTTATTAATAACGCTATGTTTAAACACGAGTGTACCATTTTAACATGTATTTCTAATATTGAGAATCTATACACGGTAGTGTAAAATAATTCACGAAGGTATAATATACATGAAACATTAATAACCCCACGGAACTTAACAAAACATTAGGAATAATTAGTTCCTAAAACCACTAATAGTTTAATATTTGGTTATTGCGTGTAGAAAGAGACAACAATTATGATAAAGGTTGAATTAGTGTAATTATAATAATTCCTTGGAATAGTGAATCTATGTATATTTCAGGACTATACAAATACATGTGTGTCATGAATGAGCAGTGGTGACCCAGTGGTAAACGGCCGTGACTTACGAGTTGTAGGTCGTAGGTTCGAACCCAGACAGGCGATTTACTTCGTGTAAATTATTTCATCACCACTGCTCTCAAAACAAGGAAAACATCGAGAGGAAACCGGCATGTCCTAGAACCAAAATTTCGAAAGACATGTGACATCTACTAACCCGTACTGGGCCCACGTGGTGGATTGTCAGGTTATACGAAACTGTGAAAGGAGACAATTTTTTTTGGGCCCACTGTTAACGATAACGTATATTATTCAAATTACACATAAAAAAATGATCATCTTATTATAATTAACAGACCAAAAATTATATTGAAATCTAACCCGAATAATGAAATAATAGTAAAAAAGTGTTACGGCAAAAAATGCGTGTTTAGGAGCGCGTTTAGGTTTATTTTAACGTGAAAAAAATATGTTACTACGGTGCGCGGCGGTAATAATATCGGTTTTAAATGCGTTTAAAGAGATAATAATTAATTGGTATAGAGGAACTTGTTTTTAATGCTGTTATTAACGGTTAACGCAAATGTCGAGTAACGTACTTTAAAAATCACCTTGGAACGAAACGTAATTAATAAGCCCGTTGTAGATGCTCTGTGGTCCTTTGTTTATTAGTTTGACAGTTTGAAACTGATTTTTTCTAGACATTTTCATTCTTGATAGGGGGTTTAGGGATGCAATTCCATTCTTGCACAACATGGTTACAAGGCTTATATGCCCGAATCTAAACAGGCTGGTGAACACCAATTATCGACCATTTCAGCCAGTAAGTCCCGTTGTGTGACCTTGTGTAGGTGGATGGTTGAAGTCTTAAATGGCAGATTTAAACGGGACTTCAAACTGTTCCGTCAGAATTATTTCAATGCAGCATCATCCCACCTTATACTTGACTTTAAAATAGCTGCTGCATTAATAAATCCATTTCATGCGTTAATCAGAGATAATTTTTAAAATCTGGCACGTAGTACACACGTGACTTTGTTTTTTGCTTTTTATCATTGAACAGTGCACTATTTTAACTTAAAATACCAATGAGGCCTATCCACTCATTAGACAATCGCTCTTGTGAGATTTTAGGTTATTATGAGAGTAATTAGTTGACTGCCGTATTTCACAGTATTCCGGTTACATAAAGTTTTGCTATTATTACCACTGTAATCTAGAGATTATAAGGAATAAACCAACATGCATTTCATTACTATACGCCACAATTTGTAGTGGGCCTATTTACCAAACAAAAAAAATTGTCTCCTTTCTCCAAATGATTTTAAACCTTTAAATGTTCAAAATTGAATGAGAAAATTTGACAGTTTGAGGTAACTTGACCTGCTGCTGTGTGTATCTAGTTCTGTCATGACTTGTCCGTTATACGACAAGCGAGGCAGAACAGAAAAACTGCCTGTTCTAACGCACAGATTTGATTATGATTCTATCTCTTTGAAGCCAGTTACACCTCTGCGCTCAGCCCGCTTTTTTGTTGCGGTGCCGCGTTTGTTTCGCACGTGTCTGTGGCAGTCGACAAGTTTATAAAGCAATTTTTTTGTTTTGTAAAATGGATGTTGATTTTAGGGATAAACTAATCTAAGAGGTCCGAAGTAGACCTATACTGTATTTACTAAGTCAAAAGCGATGACATTTTGCTCCGATTACTACAATTCAACTGGACTGACACTGACTGGACAGGTCCACTCAATCTGTGTGGTTCTTGCATTAAAATACCATTTCAGACACACATCTACATGGTCTTCAAAGATTATTATAATATATTCTAATTATTGTGAATGTGAGAACTATGTCGGTCATTGCTTTTTTTTGTATTTTTCTTAGTTAGCAGTTTGAGTAATTTATGCGGCCTACTCAAATGTCCTTTCTTTGGTTTTGTTCGTCGAATCGTTGAGCTCCTTAAGTCTAATTTGAGCTGCAAGATTGCTGACAATTGCGTGCACTGACTGGACAGAACCACTCAATCTGTGTGGTTCTTTCCTCAAAAGACCATTTCTGACACCGATCTACATAGCCTTCACATGATCTGACCAAGATTTTGTCTGGACTTTAAAAGAGACTGTGACTTCTGAGTTTGTTTCGGCCTTTTTTCTCAGAGTAGTCAGATAGGAAATGCCGACCTCATCTAGTTTTTAAAATACGATTGACGTGTAAAAGTGTTTGTTCAAACCTACCTACAGAAATAATAGTAGATTATTAACCAAGGGGATAAAGCAGTGTCTTCTGTCGCGGGTGACGATTTAAATCGCGAGCGTAATGAAGGACTCGAGGTTTACTCCCGAGCGTAGCGAGGGTGTTAAAAACTTAAATCACGAGCGAAGCGAGGGTTTTAAGACGAGTCCTGAGTGTAGCGAGGGATTTAAGTTTACCCAAGACTAAGACAGCTTTATCACCGAGGAAAATACTCTACTTTTCGTACCATTTGCGAAAAAATTAACACAATAATAATATGAGATGCATAAAAATAATGACAATTAAAAGTAAACGTTAACATTCGAAACATTGGTCCAATTATTGATAGAGTTACATTTTTGTTTGGTACATTTATTGTTGATGAGTTGATTTGAGTATTTCTCTGTTCTTGCGTCTGAGGAACTTGCGTTTCATTGTAGATTATATATGTCGGAGATTGTGGTGGTGGTGCATCGTGAGTTACGGACGAAGATAAGATGCCGGAAGTTGATGGTTGTGGCTCTGATGGGTTAAGTTTTATATTTAACGTTTATGTATTTCAAGAAAACAAAAACGCGGCAAATTCCTAGACTAATATTTTTTTGTCGGAAAAGCAAAGGCATCAAGCTCATACGGCCTCGACGGTTTTCGTAATTTTATATCATAACTGCATAATAAATGCGTATTCCTTTTTCAAAAAGATGTATAATGCTTTATATACAAACTCAATGGTGTAAACACAGATGTAGTTCAGTATAAATTTCGGTAAGTATTCCAAATATAAATCACATTCTCCCCCTAGAGGATGAATGAAATTCAGTACAATTTTCTTTCCCTGTTTTTAACAGATTAAAAATGACTATTGTTATGTTCGCTTTTTGTGGCATAGAATGTCACTTTTTTGAGCAAGTGGTACGAAAAATCATTTAATCCACTACTCGAATCGCGACTTATATAATGTAGTAATGTTTCTTAGCGGTATTCGTTAAGTGGTTTCGACTCATTGGTCGTTTCGCACGAGTTTACTCGTCCGAAACGGGCGAATCGACACTTTTAAACAATATAGTATTTTATGTGTATTGTAAGTTAAACAATTGACGCTGCACAAGCGAAATTAATTGGATTTAAACCAATATTCTGAATATAATATGTAGATCAATAATGTGATTATTTTTAAGTTTGATTAATTTACGTGTTTCATTTTATTTCAAAACATTTAATTTTTTATCACTTCTAAGCGCTAGTTTTTAAACCTTAATGTATAAATTCAAAATGTGCCAATTGCCTTATACCTACGTATTTATGATTTTCTGGAGTTGTCGATTCGCCTTTTTGAAGAGTTATGCAAAAATGTAGGGAACAGCTGATTTTTTTTTCACGAGATCTGGTTTGCTCCCATAGTAAAAGTTGTCCACAATGATAAGTACAATAACCCCTTAAAAGGATGCCTATGAATTCTAAATTTGACTTTTTTGTAACAATATTTTGATTTAAAAGAGTGTCCATGGAGTTTCTTGCCCGTTCTTCTCCATAGGTACCTGCTACGCTTTGGAATGGACAACTAGCTTCATCTTTCTGACTAGTCGACCGATTGACAATGTAAAAGTGCTTGTAATTGGTTTATTTCAAATAAATTCTTTGAGTTTGAATTTGATTCAATTTCACCCTGTATATCGACGCCTAAGAGTGAAAACCTGGCAAGTGTAAAAGAAGTTCCTTCCTCCTGAAAAGTTTATCAGGAGGAAGAATAAACTGCGTGATGTAAAATATTTGTACGGCGTATTTTATGTTTTTTTATTACTTAATATGGAACATTATCCCGCTTTTATATCCAGAACTATGAGATACCTACTATAAGATTGCGAGTGCGTTGCGAGATTTTCTTCCTAGAAGCGCAATAAAATATTTTTTTTTGAGTTAAATGCAGTTAAATGTACAACTAAACATATTAACTCCGTATAGTTGTGCGTCGTAAAACTTACTCACAAAACAGCAGCATACATTTCTTATCGTTAAAAACCTCTCAACATCAATTGTTTTAATCTGGAAAGAACACAACGTTACCCCGCCAAGAAATCTTCTAAACGGCCTATACATTACGGAATCAAATTAAGTGTACATCTCGCTACAGTTTGTCGGCCGCTCGGATAAGGAAACGGTCCCTTGTGTACGGAACCTTGTACGGATTCCGTAGTGCTTCCCCTTTACATACAACTTAATGTTCTCGACTAAACAACTGTGTTATATAATATAATGGTGAAATAATCTAAATTATTTCCATTGATGTAGCTACAGTTAGTTAGCATGGATTGGATGAGATTTGATGCCACGGTTGGCACAGTGGTTTAGCGATTGACTGCTGCGCTGCGTGTCGCGGGTTCGATTCCCGCCCGGTGCAAATATTTGTATGACCTACAAGTAGATATTCCGGGTCTGGCTGTTTGTGTATGTGTCTTTAAATGTTTGTAAATGCACCCACAATACAGGAGAAATGACTAGTGTGGGGCAACGTTAAAAAAAAAAATAACGGTCAATTTTTTTTTGACTCTTGTAAAACTAGACTAAGTGACATTAATATTAAGTAAACATATGTAGTTCCCTAGTGTTTAAAAAGGTTCGAGTATCAAATATTACTTAATTAAATTCCTTTTTATTTATTTACTTGACGTGTGTTCCCTTCAGTAAAATATCAAAGCGAGGACATCAAATTACAAATAATAATTTGAAATTACCATGTCTAAGAACTTGATTAAAATCAATTACAAAACCATTTGAAGTCTATATATGTAAAGTATCAAAATAAATTGAATTAAAACGCCTTTTTCCACAATTTTAGAATTTTTATGATCCTGCCCAAAATATTGGAATCAATCAGTTTGTATGTATCCGTATCGAGGCGACCCTTTATGCGAGAAGAGATAGATACTAGTACTTAATAATCGCACAGCAGTTACAAATAAAAATAAAAGTCAAAACGCGTACCGCACAAAATAATACAACACGAATCGGCGTTAAAGATAATTTATTCATACTGTGTAATTATTTTTCCGAAATACACCCCTAGCTTTATGTTTACAGAGGGAACTAAAGGCTTTCGTGGAGGCTCATAATAACGCAAACGACTAACTCTCGAGGGGCGTCGAGTAATTTAGTCGTCGCCTCTCTGATCATATTATCCGTATTCCTAATACAAATGATCCGCAGTTCCGTCGGGACGTGCCAAAATGGGTAAATTAAAACGAAGTATACTTCGCGTAGGAAATTGTGTGCGTGTATAAAAAACTGCATCGTAGTATGCTCTGGCGCTCATCCAGTCTGGCGGCTTGTCAACGAGCCCACACGATAGATTTTTATCAACTTCTTGTTAAAGTGGCGAAATAAAAGGGTCGTATTTGCCGCAGGGGAGACAGAAATTTGGCCTAATTTACGTGCGCGGGTAAATGTGCACGTCATAAACAGAACAAACGAGTTAACGTTTTAGTTTATGCGAATGTAATGCGATGCTAATGTCACCCCCGACAGGTGAGGTGCTTTTAACTTTTGACAGCTTTTACAAAGAAGTTATTTTAGTACGGAGGTACTTCGACACGCGTGTCTTTCAAAGTTTTCGAACAAGAATGGAAGCTGAAAATATTCTATGAGAAAAGAGTAGTCGTTTAGTTCCCCTGACATTCGTTTAGTAGGCGAAAAAGTTTTTAAGTCTTAATAGAGCTCCAACTTTGCGATTATAGAGCTTAAATTATATCAAAATAAATAAAAAGGAAATGTTTGTTTTAGTTTAAGGGCAATGTTTTCTCTATATATTTGTAATATCACTAATTTTGACATTCCCACTTGTACACACACTTTCGTTGTCTACCGAGTCTGTTGATGAAGGACCTGGTACTGATCCTGTCAGTTAGAAAAAATCTAGGCATTTACGACATGGTCAGTTTTTAAAAACCAGTTCAACGGACCTTATACAGTTTCATCCAGTATTACTTCGAATGCAGTGCAAAGCCATAATACCGAAAATTGTGCAAACTCATCATGTTAAAAATAAATTGAATTCATGCATTTGCGGACCAACCACTAAATGTGAAGTGCTCAAACAGTTGTTTTAATTAAAAGCACTTGCCTGCTTGTCCGCGAAAATATTATTGAAATATATTTCAAATACAGCGAATTATTCGCAAATTTCGGTCGCCATACCTACCGCTCAAAATATCGAAATGAGAGGAAAATCCCTAATTTGTGTCGAGCCCGACCACGAGCTTTTCCGGGACATTCGACAGTCATGCCGCAAAAGAAATGGAACAATCATTATGGGGTATTTAAATAAATTTTTGCTTCGCTAGACAGAAAATTGGCTCTGCGGCTAATTTTAGATATTGGTTTTTGCGTTAGGGTTAGCGCAGACAGGTCTCAGATAGGCATAATTTACTTGGATTCAGCTGCTTTCGGTTAGACTGGAAGCTGGCCCCAACGTAGGAGGAACAGGCAGATGATGTTAGGGTTAGCGCAGAAAGAGCAGCAAAATGCACTACTAGGTATGTGTGCAAATTTTTACGGTGTACATGATATATATGATTCTGTGTTATGATTTGATGGCATATCAAATCATAAAACAGAATAGAATACTCTATAACATGTACACCATAAAAATTACAGATATATGTTAATGTAGACATTTTATATTGGGTGACACAATGGCCGATCTTATCGCTAAAAGCGATCTTTTACAGACAACCTTTGGACGGATTAAAAGGAGAATGAGAGACAATACTGCACGTAGTTAGTGGTGTACCATTTACATATTATTATACTAAAGTCAAAGCATTTATTTCAAATAGGCACATAAAAGGCACTTTTGAACGTCAACATTTACATTAAAATAGAATTTATGCTAGTCGCCCCTTCCAAAAGGTAGTTTCGTATGGAGAAGAATGGGCAAGAAACTCCACCATTACTCTTTTAATACCATAGATACATAAGTACATACTGTAGCAAAAAAAAAACACTTATTCTCTTCGCCTCTAATCACGTTTAATGTATCCTATGGATTAAGGCCGAATATTAAAAAAAAAAAGAAAAGTAGGATATACATTAACTCGGAAAGTAACCTGTCACTTTACACCGACGGGTTTATAAAAAAATAACAGAAATAAGAAATACTATAAGTTTTCGTATCATAAAATATATTATTAAGATTAATTGGTCATAGCGACGAGCTTAAAAATGTGGTTAAAACCAAAATTTGTCACTACGTCGACAATACTGAAACCAGGCCGCGTTTTTAAAAGGTATCGAACCTGCTGTATTCAGTTTCATAAAGAAATACATAATTACAAAAAAAAAAAACAAAGACCGGGTAGTAACTTTTGAACCGCGAGATCGTTAATTAGGATAAAATAGACTAATAGAAGTATAAAAAACCATTAAATATCTGCCAGATCCTGTCCTGGAAGCTCTGACGTGACTACGCGACTCTGTCAGTACTGTGCCTCGCTGAGGACCTCACAAACTTCAGGATTGGTAGGCTCAAAACCGTTCGCCCGAACCCGGCCGCTCTCTACAGCGGCTCTGTCTAGTGCAAAATAGTAGGAAGGTGGAGGCAAACCAGAAAAAACGAAAAGAAGAGTTCACGCCCCACCTTCTCACTGGAGCCACGACTCGCCGACTTTAGAAGAGGGACGCTCCCGATTCAATAGATCACAAACACATCTTCAGACTTAAACCAGAAAAACCAAAAGAAGAATTCACGCTTTGTTTTCTTACTGGAGTCACGACTCGCCGATGTTAGTAGAGGGATGTCCCCGATTTAATAGATCACGACCCCATATCACTTTATGAACAAAAGGAAAAAAAACTTAGGAATTTTAACGTTTATATTCCAAATTAAAATAATTCCTCCCGTCGTCGCCGTCCGTCGGCTGTGACGAATTTTCCACAAGTCACCCTTTTTTTTTGAGTCAATCACATAAGACGTAAAATCAATTCCTTATTTGAGAATATTAAAAATAAAATTTCTGGTTAAACAGAGTGCCAAAGAATGAGGTTGCACATATTCAAAAAGAGGGATGCTTGTTAAATAAATAACATGTAGTATTGCGCGATGCTCACGTGACGTTAAAGTCACGTTATTCAAAAGCTATTGCCAAACATTATACACGTGCAACCTGTGGAGCAATTACACTAAAAAAGCCAGCAATGCTCTGCGCGTCCAATATAACAACGCGTTCAGGGGTTTTTTCGGGCTCCCATGGCACTGCAGTGCCTTCGGCATGTTCGCAGACCACAGGACGGACGGCTTCCAGGCGGTGCTTCGCAAAAGAACGGCCTCCCTGTGGTCTCGGGTAAAGGGTAGCACCAACACGCTTCTGAGCGTGGTGGCGGACAGAGTGGACAGCCAAATCCTGAGGCATTGGTCGCTCAGGCATGTCCAAAATAATAATTATTTTAAATTTTATTAACATAGTTATAAGTATCTACCTACTAACAAAATATGGACTTGTACCAATTACTGTGTGCTTGGTCTGAAATAAAGATTTTCAATTTCAATTACTAATACTACAATACATAAAACATTTACTTATCTACATTTATTTACAATAATAAACATGAAACATGAGCAAGGAAACTACGAAAATATGTAATGATGATGAATATATCCAACTGGTTGAGTCACTTGTGCTATCTAATTTAAACTATGCGGACACAGTTATTGGCGCTCGACTGCTGGCAAGAACTGAACGACTGATCCAGAGGTTGCAAAATGCCTGCGCTCGATTCTGCTTCTCAATCCTACCAAGAAGTCACGTAAGGCGTTTCATAAATAAGCACTCTATCCTCAATATGAAGTCACGGCGTAAGTTGCACTTAGCATGTCCACTTTTTGGAGTTAGAAAATAGAAGCAGCCGACCTACCTGTACAATAAACTGAGCTGGATCAGCAGTAGAAGGGAAGGTGCAAGTAGACAGTGCTCGCAGCAAATCTCCACTCAATCTCACAAGACAGCTGGTTTCAGGGGAAGTATCAGGTACGCCGCATCTAAATGCTGGAACAATATTCCACCGCCGATAAGGAATCTTAAATGTCTTGGTACCTTCAGAGTTCGACTGCGGCAGTTTCTTATCGCCCCGCAGAAAATACTGGGTATGACTGTCCAATAAACAGGGAACACCATCAACCTCTTAAGGGGTCATTGTACTCATCATTATGAACAACTTTTACTATGGGACCAAAAAAGAAATTTTTTTTTTCGCGATTTCATATTTGGTCCCATACTAAAAGTGGTTCATAATGATGAGTACAATGACTCCTTACGAGGTTGATGTATAACCCTGTATAACTTGGCCGTCGTGTTCTTCAGTAAGCGTAACTCGTGGTCTCAAACCTGTTAGCAAATAGTATAAGTACATAATAGATAAGTGATTTGTGTATATTTTATTAGTTACATAATAGTTATAATATACATGTAATTAGCCTATATTTATTTATCGTAAATATATGTTAGTCTAGCCAAACCGTTTGTTTTAATCGCACCAACGGCAACGCCACCATAAATATAATAAGATTATTCATTTATTCATTAGACACAATTATATACTGGATGCTGGTGTTCCACAAGGCGGTATTCTTTCCCCATTGTTATTCTCCATCTTCATTAATTTTATAACTCACTGTCTTCGATGTTCGTATCATCTATATGCCGATGATCTTCAATTGTATACAGCTGGGCGGATTGAAGATTTGTCAGACGCTGTAGCAGATGTAAACCGAGACTTAGATGCTATCAAAAAGTGGTCTGATAGTTTCGGGGTGTCTGTAAACCCCTCGAAGTGTCAGGCCATTGTAATTGGAAGCTCACGCATGATGCGTAGGGTGACGCTTAGCTCTATTCCCCCTCTTATTTTCAATGGTACCGTCATACCCATTACCCCTACTGTGAAAGATCTCGGTTTGCATCTTGACTCTACACTCAGCTGGCAACGCCAGGTCTCTAGTGTTAGTCAAAGGGTCAACGGTGCTCTGCGATCCCTGTATCGTCTGAGAAATTTTTTGCCCCCTAAGACGAAAACCATGCTTGTGCAGACTTTGATTTTCCCTATGATCGACTATGGTGACGTGTGTTACTTTGACTTGAATGCGGTTTTGCTGGATAAGCTCGACAGATTGCTTAACTATGGTATCCGGTTCATATTCAACCTCAGAAAATATGACCATGTGTCGAGCTATAGGTCTGAGCTCAAATGGATGTCCATTCGCCACAGAAGAAGTTTGCGTGCTTTGACCACGCTTTTCTCTCTTCTCAACTCTCCCACTCCTCCTTCTTATCTCGTGTCTCACTTCCAATACCTATGTTCTTCTCACGCTAAGAATCTGCGTTCTTCTAACAATTTTCTTCTATTCTGTCCTTCTCATACTTCTGACTTTGTTCATTCTTCCTTTCATATTCAGTCCATTCTTCTTTGGAATGCACTTCCTCTTGATATCAGGACGGCTACCAGTCGGTATGCATTTATGCGGAAATTGCAGAGTTATTTTCAAAATAAATAGAGTAGAGTCATCTCAACATCGCTCTTCCTTGAATTTGTATTTATATATACAACGTGTCGTTTTGCATCCTCGTCAAATTTCAGGAGGCTGTTATGAAAGACATAAATAATCAAATAAAATTACGATCCTGCTCAATAATTAATACATACTTGTTTTTTTAGGTATTTAAGTTTGACAGTATTTCAGAATACTCCACTTTCATAGAACAAAATCGCCCCGTTGCGTATGCGGTAGGCAGTGTCGTACGACTATGTCGCTGTGTGCATGCGTTACAGTTACAGCAGCGCAGTTACAGGGCGGTATCACACGGGCCCTACACATGCCGATTTCCGAAAAATACAAAAAATAAAAATAAATACCTACTTATCTTATTATTGATTCGTGTCGAGAATCATTAGCATAGTTACGTCCTCGAATTTGACGAGGATGCAAAACAACACCTTGTATATATATTTATGTAAGTATATAGTATAGTAAATTGTATGTATGTGTATAGGACTTATTTATGTATTTGTGTACGTTGTTTTAATAGTTAATTTTTTATCATAGTTCATTTCAATTAAAGGACCTGCCATCTAATCTCTTCACCACCCTTAGTTGACTAGTAGAGAATGCCTAAGGCATTAAGTCCGCCTTTGTACCTTTTGTGCGTAAAGATTAAATAAATAAATAAATATTTTTAATAAATAATCAAGTATACTGTCTTGAGAAATACGGCTTTCATTTACTTTAGTATTCTTATTATTATGTTATTGTTTATTCTATATATTAGTATTTTTATAAGAAATTATGTCCTCTAGTGGGATTTATTTTATGTCCGTAGGTGTGTCCGTGGCATCACAACGGGCCCTATCAGAATACCAGCGCTGCGGTATTTGTTTGTTTTTCAAAATAAATATCGCAGCATCATGCTGAGATAGGAGCCTTTTTATGTCTTCTCTTTATTATTTTTTTTATTGTATTCACGATTTTGTTAGATTTGATGTTCTTTTTTTATTTTATTTGCTTTTATTACTATTATTTGTATTTCCTGTGCGTGTCCCGAAAAAAATATTTTTCTTTCTTTCTTTCTTTCTAAGTAATCAAAACACAATCAACACATCAACGAACAAGAACGTTACCCAATGCAAAACTTTACTGTAAAATACACAATTTAAGATGCGGGTATACTTATATAATTTCACTCCGCACATAACACTTTGTCACGACACCAAAGTATCTCGTCCGCTCGACGTCCTCATGTCACTGCAGCGGGGCGAGCACGGCCTACTGTGGTATGCCTTTTCTTTTCTTTTTTTTTGTGGGCGCAATTCATTATATAACTCGGTACCGTTCTTGTGTCAGACTCTTACTGATTAAAACCCACCCGTGTTCCTTCAGTTGCCTGTGCCAGGGGCCACGTTAACCCTTTCGACTTTCCCGCAACCCTGGCAGGCATCGGCCCTAGCGGACCCCGTCATTGGTGCTGAAATCTATTTGAGGCGCGCGTGGAACACAACGCGCCGTCGACCCGGGCGTGGTCCTTATCGGATAGCGAACTACCCATTGCTCGCCGTCCGCAAGCCCGCGCCTACGGTGGCCGGGAATCGGCTTGGGATTCTCGACGCCCAGGGCGTCTCCTGCGGCGGCTAGGCGCGTGAGGGCGCGAATTTTGCTTCTCCCTAACGCGTTCCGCGCGCTTCGCGAGCATTACTGCTTTGCAGAAGGAGGTGACGGCTTCCCATGCCTTCTCGCTCCATACCATGGCCTGGACCAGGGCTGGACGCGAGAGATCGCCACAGCCAATCACCTGCACGAGGACACGGCGGTGCTTCGCCCAAGCCGGGCAGACCTCCACCGTATGCTCTACACTGTGGTATGCCTGAGTCACACATTTTTTTCACAGTTTGGGAGCAAAAACCATGATAAAATGCGTAACTTAAGCCTATCACAGAGGCTGTGCTCGCTCCGCGCGGATCCAGCAGAATATCAGCGTCAGGTACCTTTGCCTGACGCATGCTGAGCTGGACTCCCATTTGGTTCAACCTTGAGACGCACACCGCACTTTATATATTCGTTATTTTGATTTGTAGTATGTCATAGTGTCAACTATTTCTTTAAATAAATTAGAATTTTTTTATTTACTGTATGTTGGCACCTTGTTTTTATATTCATGTGATTTAATATAATTTATAACACATTTGCTCGTAAAGGGCTCTCGTATCGTAATGTATGTCATTACGTACTTGTGCATTATTGTAATGTAAAACGCACGAGTTTCTTTTTAATAAGTTAAAACGTACGGTTTATCAAGATGCTCCGTCTAAAACGAACGGTACTTTTTTAAATCTTAGCAAAGAATTTTTATGTCAGAAAAGTGGTCAACATTTTATAAATAAAATTAACTTTGGGAGATAAAAAATAAACATTTAATTCTTTAATTTAATTAATTTTGACAATAAATTACGACGATTATACCTGTATATATGTAAAAAAACAAAAAAAGATTAATTTACTTTATGGCTGTTTTTGTGCCATTGTTGCCTTAAATAAAAAAGCGCTGATGCGCACGCATCGCTTATTTGTGCACAACTATTGAATGCTAAAAAGCACTGTGAAAACAAAACATGGTATTGTTACCAAGTCATACTCCAACTTGCTGGCATTTCTAAAAAGACGCTCAAGTGGCCATGTGAGTAAAGAGTCGAAAGTATTTTCGGCTGACAATGTCAAGAAGTTCCTAAAAGAAGCTCTGGATTGCCGATATTTGGCAACAAAGGTCAGTTGAAACTAAATTATTGTTATTAACTTCTTTCACTTTCGTATTTCTTTACATTAAAGGTGTTTTGTACGCAGTTTTTATCTGCTTTTTACGTTGAATTAATATTCGGCATAAATGGTGCATGTAGACGTCAAGAGTTGGCAAACATCACAACTAATGATGTCGAGAACCATGGGCGGGTTCTTCTTGTCCAGGTAAAACACAAAAAATAAAATTCCAAGATCGTTCACGACATAGTGAAGAAATACGAAGCGCTTCGTTCAACAAAGCGATATCAAACAGATTTTTTCAAAATTACCAAAATGGAAAATGCACTAGCCAACCCATTGGCATAAAATAATTTGGAGCAATGCCTTTGCTTTCTTGTAGCCCTCTCCTACGGCTCGGGCTAGCAATATCGCCTCGGCTGTAATTTTCAACTTACCGCACTTATATCATAATGTACTATTGATTGTGCTTTTGTGAGTGCTACTTCTTTTGTGTGCACTGAATAAATGGTATATCTATTTATCATATAGCTTAATCAGCCTATAACGTTCCCACAGCTGGGACACAGGCCTCCTCTCTGTGAGAGGGAGTGGGCCGTAATCCACCACGCCGGCCGAGTGCGTGTTGATAGCGTGCTAGTGCACACTATTTTGCACTTTATTTTAGTTGTCTAAATCACAACTAAAATAAAGTTTAATAATCAAAAAACTGCTCCAGCATTTTGTGGCTGCGTGACTGCCTGCTGATGGAACAAATCTATGAAGGTAGGGATGTACAGTAGACTGCACGTCAGTGGTTACATTTTGACCTTGAGCTGGCCTAGCGTAGCTCAGTGTTAATATAGAATATAGAATCTACCTCATCTAGTTTTTAAAATATGATTGAGTGTAAAAGTGTTTGTACAAACATACTTACAGAAATAAAATCATTTATCATTTAATAAGCGGCCAGATTTTACTATTTTTTTTACCACTAACGTACGGCCTATCGTACTTAAAGCATATTGGTTTTTCTGGTTTTGGATTTTAGTGAGATTTCTGTCTATAAACACAGACCCATATTACAGAGAAATCCAGACCTTATTTTATTAAACGAATCGAGGTCAAGAGCAGGCCCATTCAGCAATAAAAACATAAAAAAATTGGTACAGTCGTGAACTTAGGACACTGAATAAATAAAGAAATTATGTTTTGCGTCACTTTTTGATACATATTGCTTCCGCTCGTTCCAAGTAGTTTAAAGTCCTAATTATCATTAGTAGATTGTTTTCTTTATTCATACACTATCTATTAAAGAAATGAGGATAAAAACAAAATTAAATAACATAATGTTTAAGTTTCGTAATCTTTCGACCTATTATAAATACAGATTATAATATAAATTGAGTACCTGCTCACACAGAAGAGCACAATATCTAATAATATTATTCTGACACCCGTAATGATCTGACATCTGACATAATTATATCACACGTAAAACGATTTTGTAAATGTTATACGACCGTAATAAAACACAAAATTTATGAAAAAGACGAACATAAAAGTACAATGGTGATAACAAAAGTGTTATGTTATTATTTACAGCTCACCCTTGTTTTCCGCGTCGGAACGAGTGCGTACTTCAAGTGACTACTTTAACACTAATTGCTGGGACTTTTTATAAGAATATTATCATGGTGCTAAGTGAGGCTACAGTGCCACGAAGCCACAAAGAAAAATCTCAGGGTACTTTAATGTTGTATGGACAGAATCTTATGGTAATAATGTGTAAATTTACGCATAAGAAAGCTAACTTCTTTTCGTCATCTTAAGTTTATCGTAATTATCTGGGTAAAAGGGTCCGAAGATTTGATAAGGTTTTATATTTTATACGAAGTTTCATGCTTTTTAATTCTCACATTATCATGCTCCACTTTTTTCTCTGCAAGATTGTTTCAAGATAAGCAGAACTCCAAGCGAATTCACAACTAGTTTGTCAGCAAATGTTGAGCTTAAAGACCTCAGTGGCGTCAGTGGGCCACGAGAGGAGGCAGTTTGTTAATCTATCGCCACACAGCCACCTACTGACCTACTTGCACCAGACTCTCACTTGTGCCGGATGATAAGCTGTTCTATTTTTCATTCCTAGATTAGCACGCTAATATTAAACGTTTGTTGAGCTCTTCGAGCTTTGACGTTTTAATTTGCAAAGACGCGTTAATTGTTTGCAATTATAACTGTATGCAAACATAATGTCAGCTTTGAGGGAGAGGGTGGCTGGAATGGTAGCAATGTGAACAAAAATAATGGCTACCGAAAAAAAAAAATAGGTCACTGAATATTGCGTTTTCTACCTCACTGTACATAATGCATGCCCTTATCTGTACTAACAGACCGCATCCATTTTTAAGCAAGAGCATTTTAACGCTACTATATTTCCTAACTGAGAATTACAAATGAATAATTAAAATGACAGTTGCGTGGTTATTCGCTGGCATGCTTCGCAAGAATAGCATCGCGGGCGTACGAGTTGTACGAATATGAGTTTTGCTACAACCATTATAAATGCCACAGTCCAGTATTCGCAAAATGCGTCGAATAATATCCGAGGTTTTTATGCACGTTCCATTTTAAATTGGAATAAGCGAGATGAAAAGGAGAAAAACATCGCGAAGCAAATTACAGGAAGCGAAAGAAACTAAAATGCGGGACGGCTCGCTCGGGCTTGAACTATAAAATATTTGCATCCAAACGAGGCCAGAGCAACAATAAGATGGAAATGCAAAATCCTGGTACGATGCGATGCATACTGTCCGCTCACGGCTAATGGCCAACCGTATATTTTACTTGAAACTGAGACTTGGCTTAAAATTAGCTGTATTATGGTATGTAATTTAAATTATGCTCATTATACAGCATATAAAATGATATACGACGAATATTCTACTACGCTAGTACAAGTAAAGTTCCTGGAAGCTGAGACTTCAACACTTTTTGGACGTGTTCCATTTTGGCCGGGTTTGTGTTCCGATACGGCAAACTCATTTTTTATTGCTCAAAAAATAAGTTACCCTTTGAATAAAGTTTTGTTCTTCATGAATAAGTAACGAGGTTAGTTTACGACGTAAAAGTTACTGCATAGTGTTGTTACGTTAAAAAAAAGTAATGTACTGCGTTCTAGACAGTATTATCCAAGTTTGGAGATACATAATACGTATGTACAAGCCGTGGCTAAATTAACACACTAGCACAAATTAATACATACATATAATGTACTTATATTTGCATGGGATAGCTCCAAATCTAATCTAGAAGGGTAAGCCTATCCTATTCCGTTACAAGTAAAACAAATTATCCCAGCTCTTATCTCCTCTCTTCAATAAAGGCGTAAATTGGTAACCCACTCCCATCCATTATGTAAATACTTAGTACTTTATAAAAAACAAACAGTTTGAAATGTTCTGAGTATAGTCTAAAGCCGTGTACACACTTTTGAACGTGACGTTGTGTGATACGTAACAATATGTAAAAGTGTGTTCGAGAAACAGGTTGACAGCTGGTTTTTGATGCAACTCTTTATTTATTTATGGAGGATCTCCAGCAAAGTTTTTGTACAATTGACGGCAAAAACAGGCACGGTTGGTGCAGTGTTTAAGCGATTGACTGCTGCGCTGCGTGTCGCGGGTTCGATTCCCCCACGTAAAAAATATTTGTATGACCTACAAGTAGTTGCTCCGGGTCTGGCTATTTGTGTATGTGAGTTTAAATATTTGTAAGCGCACACACAAAACAGGAGAAATTCCAAGAGTGGGGCGACATTATCTTTTTTAAACCGTTTTGTTTGCATGGTAACTATAGCGAACGATTTCTAACACTGTTCTTTATCAATGTTCGGTTTCATAATGGCTTTCCATGCTGACCAAAGGCACCTATCTCAAGTATTAATTTACTTCCACATACCGCGATCCAAAAATTCGCGGTAGATATTAAAGTTCACAAATTTAACGTTTAACAGTGCGAACACGGCTTAACATCCTCTCACAAGGATTTCACACCGCTCAAGCATCTTGTAAAGTATTCGAATGGAAGACAGAAGAATACAGCCGAATTTAATACACGGAAGTTCCCTAGAGAAGCAAGGTTCCCCGGTCACAGACTGATATTGTAAAACTTTTCTTCGACGTAATCTACATAAAAAATGAGCTGAGGGTTAGCGGTGACCCACTGGTAAATGAGAGCCTTTTGAACTGTTAATTTTGTTTGCATACGAAATGAAATCTAACATGAAAGTTATTTACGCCTTGATCTTAACGTGGTACTATGTTTTGATGATAAATATTTATGTCTTTATTTTGCTTTGTTGTTTATTTCATAATCTTTTTCTTTGGAACTATATTTGGTTTCCCTTGAATGGAGAGGCTTAGAGGGGACTTGAAGAAGTCATTTATTTATCTCTTGGGCACTGTAAATGTCGAGAGATATTTTAGACAAAAATTGTTTTTTTCGTATTTTATTTATAAATGTTTTCAGCAAAGAGTTTGTCATCCATTTCTTAACTGTGGACAGCTTTTTTTTTTTGAGTGTGGGAATTCATCAAATAACTTCTCCCGCTCTGGGCGGAGCGGGAGGGCGTGTCAGCCTCTTACTGACTAAAACCAACCCGTGTACCTTCAGTTGCCTGTGCCAGGGGCCACGGTAACCCTCTCGGACTTTCCCGCAACCATGGCAGGCATCGGCCCTAGCGGACCCCGTCATTAATGGTGACATTTTTTTGAGGCGCGCGTGGAACACAACGCGCCATCGACCCGGGCGTGGTCCTTATCGGACGGCGAGCTGGCGATTGCTCACCGTCCGCAAGCCCGCGCCTACGGTGGCCGGGAATCGGCTTGTGATTCCCGACGCCCAGAGCGTCTCTTGCGGCGGCTAGAGGCGTGAGGGCGCGAATTTTGCCTCTCCCTCAAGCGTTCCGCCTCCTCCTCCGCTAGCATTACTGCTTCGCAAAAGGAGGTGACGACTTCCCAAACCCTCTCGCTCCGAACCATGGCCTTGACCAGGGCCGGACGCGAGAGATCGCCACCGCCAATCGCCTCCACGAGAACACGGCGTTGCTCCGCCCAAGCAAGGCAGACCTCCACCGTATGCTCCACCGTGTCCTCCGGGCGATCCACACAATGGTGATACCCAGGCATTTCCTCCCGCTTTATCCGGAACAGGAACCTCCCGAAGCAACCGTGTCCGGTGAGGACCAGCGTCAGGCAGAAGGTGAGGACGCCGTGGCGCCTCTCTAGCCACTCCTCAAAGAGGGGACTTATCGCCGCAATTGTGGCGTGCCCAGCGCTGGGTTGCGACAATCGCACTCTCCATGCCGCCCTAACAGCTCTGTACGCTGTGCCGTGATTTCTCGCGGCAGCGGGGTTACGTCCCGGCGTTTTGCCTCCTCGCGCTATTCCCATTGCGCGACGACTTTTGCCTCCAGATCCCATGGCGGTAATCCGGCAAAGAGGCTCGCCGCCTCACCGGATACCGTACGGTATCGCCGGACCAGCCGAGTGGCCATGACCCTTTGGGGCGCGTTCAACCGGCGGGCTGGCCGCCGCCTCAAGGAACGCGACCACACCGGCGGTGCCCCGTAAAGGACCATGGACCGCACGACCCCCGCGTAGAGCCTCCGGTTACTGTGGCCAGCTGCTCTGATAAATTCATACTAATATTGTGAAAGTATTTTTTTTTTTTTAAAACGTTGCCCCACACTGGGAATTTCTCCTGTATCGTGGGTGCGTTTACAAACATTTAAACTCACATACACAAACAGCCAGACCCGGAACAACTACTTGCAGGTCATTCAAATATTTGTTCCGTGCGGGGATCGAACCCGCGACACGTAACGCAGCAGTCAATCGCTTAACCACTGCGCCAACCGTGTCGTCAATTCTGTGTGTGTTAGCTTTTCACGCTTGAACCTCTGAATTGATCGTAATTAAATTTGACAGATAGGTAGCCTGGGAGATGGGGAGGCTCCTTAAATCCTGAATATTTGTATTAAAATAATTTGGCCTCTTCTTATTCCTAAATATTTAACAAAATCACTTATTTACCAGAAAATACCTACCAACCCAAATAAAACTCCCGCGGTACTTCTAAAAGGCACTTTTTCGGGAGACGTCTATTAAGGTCGTCTATTGAATGTATGTAATGAAGAAACACAACATATTTACATAGCACACGAACCTCGACTTTTATATTTGACTCCTACAAATTACACGCGACTCTGTCTTAAATTAGCATAAAAATAACGAGTTTGTTATTAAAAAGGATATTAGGTTTGAATTTATTCATGAGTCGTATTTTTAGGGAGACTTCATGCGACATTCATTTATGTTTTCTGGAATATAAAAGTTAGCTCGACGACATATTATTCAGATTGATAGTAGTCAGCTAGATTTTTTGTTACAGAGAAAGTTTCGAAACGGTAGGTTTACTCTATTTTGTTCAATATCCAAATATTGCATAATACTTTCATATATTAATATAAAGTTAGGAACGAATGAAGTGTGACTTATGCTGTGCCTACCGAGTTATGGGTATCTCTGCAAGTTCCATCACAGTCGATTCTATTATAGTTTAGACACCAATTTACAAAACATAGATCAGCTCAGACACAGCGAGACTGGCAAGTCCTTTCTGGAATGTGACAATTGATCGTCGTTGAACCAAATATTAACGATTACTATACAAGGAATGGTATACTGGATGGTTTCCTGGATGCTGACGAACCGTAGTCTCTAAGAACTGCACGCCTCGACAGAATCGCAAGTAAGACGACAATCGATTCCTCGAAGTCCAAGGATTCTTTACATTGTATCTACAAAACTGTGTCTGAGTTGTAAAAAGTCAATATCTCTGTTTTACATTTCTTCAGCCAGCTGTTACAGTAACAAAACTTTTCATAAAGGCAAATACTGTATGTTTACACTTACACGCCTTTTCCATCTCCCTAAAACATTAACACCGTTTTCCTGCACAAAAGTTATGTGCAAACAGGCGTATGTGCACTTAATAGGTATGAGCAAGAGAAGTTCGGAATAAGGCTAAAAGTTAAGGCCGCTAAAGTGGTGGTTACCCGGTTGTTGTTAACAAAGTAATTCCGACCAACCGTATATGTCCGAAGTAAAGTTATGAGCAATTTAGCGACCGGTTAATGTGTCTAAGCGACAGGTAATTGGGCCATTTAGACATTTCAATAAAATCACGGGGATTATTGGTAATTTAAGTCAAAAATAAAAATAGTTAAGTAAACTGAAAAGGAAGATTTTAATTTGAAATTGCAAAAACTTGCTTCAAAACCAAAACAATAAGCATTCGCAATACCCAAAAACATAAATAATTCTAGTTATGTGTGTGTGCCATTATTAAAAACATTACTTACATAAACAGTAACGCAAATTCCAAATTCTCAAAAAAAAAACTTATAATTTTTTTTTTATACAAAACTAGTGGTACATGTCTTTTACTTCGCACGGATGTTACGACTTGACAAAACATCAAGATTGCTATATTATATGTCAATTTAATATTCATACATACATATTTTTTTTATAGACAATACAAACCTTCCAGAATAAAATCTGTAAATGATGATAAAAACCGCATCAAAATAGTCGTCATGGACGAGCGCCGCACGCCCATCGCCGCCTGCCCCACCATCTCCAAGCAGCCGCTCGACCTCTACCGCCTGTACCAGCTCGTGCGCGACCGCGGCGGCTTCGTCGAGATGACGAAGAATAAGACGTGAAACGACATTGCGGGGTGGCTGGGTATCGGTGCGTCGTCGTCCGCGGCGTACACGCTTCGCAAGTAGTAGTTTTAAAGAACGTAGTTTAGAAGAACAACTTAGAGACAGATACAGACACGAAAAGCGACTTTGATTTATAATCCACCAAAATACATAACCATTACCTCTAAGTAACGCACGATTTCCCCAACTATTGTCAGCTTGTCAACTATTCGTGTTGAAATTGTGTCAAAATTTGCGTCATTTCTGCACCTATACTTACTGTAACTTTTGTTTATTTTTATATAATAATATTATATAAAAATAAACAATATATATTGTTTTTGCATGCTATGTCTATCGCCTAATATTGTGCACTTGGGTTTTATGTTTGCTTGTGTCAATTTGATTAAACAGTGTTAAAGATTGTAGATATACCAATAAATAAATAAATAATAATGTAGGAATCTATAGATATAGATAGCAACGACAAATCGCCTACACTCTAAAAAATCCGAATTTTCGAGAGAAAAAAACAACTTCCAATGTAAACCTACCCTTTACAAATTTACAAGGCAAAGAAAACTTTCTACTTGAACTTAACAACACATTAAGGCGGAGTAGCAAGCGAGGTAATTTCTTCGTAATTAACAAATGCACGGATTGTAGTGTAGTTCTAGTGCCGTTGCACTAGAATGTGTATAGTGAATCTTTTATTTAAGCCTGTTATGAGCGCCTTTTGTAGCTAATTAAGTGCAGTTTTAAAATGAGCGTTGTTTTGCAATGAGAGATGGTTTAATATTTATTTTTGTTTGATTGTAGGTATATCTGTTTAGTACCTATAGCGTGTGTCCAGACAATTTCCACTTTAGTCTTATGATTTTTTGCGTTATGTTTAAGAGCGTTTATACCTTATGAGTGGCAACGTCGCAATTTAGTGTCATATTTCGTGGTTTTAAATTTTTATCATTTATTCGGAGCTATATTTTAAAACTCTGATTAATTAACTGTTTAGAATTACGTGAAAGTGTTTAAAAAGTAAGTAACCGTAATACTTACAGTTATTTTACAATGAAAATAACGCCCTGCAAGTTTCCAATGTATTATTTGCATATCAATAGAACTGTAAACGCAACGATTTTTTACCTTTTACACAGTTTTCACATAATTCTAAAAAGTTAATTAAACAGATTTTTAAAATATAGCTCCGATTAAATGATAAAAATTGAAAACCACGAAATATGACACTAAATCGCGACATTGCCACTCATAAGGTATAAATGCTCTTAAAGGACATCGTCGAAAATGGCCCCAGGACCAACAAACATCTGACGTACATAATAATTCTAATTATATTCTATTATACAAATTGCGAATATTTATTTATAACGGTCATTCAGCGTTCCATAATGAACAAAATCATAATAAAAGAATAACACAGCCGTGGATAGATAAATACTTGTATAACATTTGTGTCGTAGGGACAACTTATTTAGAATATGGAAAGCATCACCAAAAAACATGAATAAGAGATTAGAATATACAAAATTTAGGAATAAGGTAAATAAGATTGTAAACGAGGCAAGAAATAGATATAAACAAGCTGAAATAAAGAAATGTGAGGGGAATTTTAGAAAAATATGGGAAAATATCAACTCGTGGTTGGGTCGAAATAAATCTAGTCTAGACGATGTTATATTAAGGCATTTGGGGAAGACAGGCAGCATTCCTGAAATCTGTACAAATTTTGCAAAAACTTTTACCGAGGAAATTAAAGGTATTAAACATGTTTGTAACATAAAATTTTTTGACAGAAAAACCTATGCAAGACCGAGTGAGGTGAGTTTTAGGTATAGTCCTGTTATCTCGTCAGACATAGAAAAAGTAATAAATACACTGTCGTGTGAGAAAGCACCAGGTCTAGATGGAGTGAGGGTTAAAGATATCAAATACCTACGGAAGCAGTTAAGTCCTATTTTAGCTAAATTCATTAACATGTGTTTGACTGGAAGTTTATATCCTGATGAGTTAAAGATTGCATTTATACGCCCTATTTATAAGTCTGGAAGTCACATTGAGTATGTAAATTACAGGCCAATTGCCATACTGTCTGTCATTGATAAAATAGTAGAAAAAGTAATTGTTAGTCAAATCAATAAGTTCCTAGAGAGTCATAATATATTGTCAGACACACAGTATGGATTCCGGAGAGGGCGCAGTACTGTCTCGGCCCTAACAGCGTTTAGTGATTATGTTAATGAGTGCCTAGACTCTGGTAAACAGCTGATAGCACTTTTTATTGATTATAAAAAGGCATTCGACACACTGGACCACGACACACTACTACAGGCGATGGATGAATGCGGAATACGTGGTCCCACCAAGAACTGGTTCCAAAACTACCTGTACAATAGGAAAATACGCACTTTCATAGCTGGCGTGACTGGTGAAGAGGCAAGTGTGGATCTCGGTGTGCCGACCGGATCAGTGTTTGGGCCCGTGGGCTATATAATGCACGTGAACAGTGTGTCGAATGTTGTAAATGGGTGTCGAGTATTTATGTATGCAGACGACATGTGTGTGGTTCATGCTTCGAGGGATATCTCGGAGGTACAACGGTACATTCAAGAGGACTTCGAACAGATCACGAAATGGGCACATGACAACGGAATTATACTAAATCTATCCAAAACAAAATGCATGCATGTGTACTCGCCACATAATCTGCGAGCTAAAACTGTACACAATAGGGACCTTGATATAATGGGGCATACATACGAGTGCCTGCATAGGGATAAGTTTAACTGCGTATGTGTGAAATTGGAGTATGTTAACACATTTAAATATTTAGGCCTTAATATTGATTCTTTTAATTGGAAAACACACGTAACTGACATTTGTAACAAGTTGAGATCTGTATTGGGGAAGTTTTATCAGTTACATAATGTGGTGAATAAACAGACGCTTCTGATTGTGTATTACGCACTTGCAGACTCACTAATTAGCTATGGACTTATTGTATATGGACGAACGTTTAAAACTTATTTACAAGACATAAAAAAAGTACAAACACGTATAATTAAGTTCCTAGTCAGTAAGAAGGTTAAGAAAAAATGTAACAAAGAATATGAAAAATTATTCTCTATTTGTAAAATCCTACCAGTAGATATGAAAGTCGATTATGTATTAAGCCTAGAACATTATTTTAGTGATAAGTTTAAAGTCAGTATTGAGAATAAATTTAATACTAGAAGTGTAAGAGAAAAGAGACTAGTCCAGCCAAAAGCAACAAATTATTATGGGGAGAGACCTTCTAGATACCTAGTGCCTAAATTATTTAATAAAATAGATATGCTGAGACACAGCCCTAAGTTAAGTAAAGGTTTATTGAGATCAAGACTGAGGAATTTATTGCTCGGTAACGAGGATTCAGCCGTTACCGAGAAATAAATTCACGTCATATAGGTTACAATTATTCGTTTGGTACCTACTTATTTGTTAGTTTTGTTATAAGGTTATCTGTTCACTAGATTACTTGATAATATGTATGACTAAAAACAGGCGCTTCTTGCCAACAAACTATTTAGTTTGGCGAGTAAATTGTTATTTAACAAAATATGTATAATCGTGAACATAAAAAAAAAAAAAAAAAAAAAAAAATTAAAAGAGCTGTAACGATTTACGACATCACATCAAAAAAGCGGCCATCTTTGACATTTGTTATGACAATTAGTGATGCCCAATCTTTCATTTAACACATCGAGAGCGAGATTACTTGAGTTGACCACCTGCTCAGGGATGCCATACGCATCCGTACCTACGTACTTTCCTTTTCAACCTTCTTCGCTCTCGTCTCTGTCCCTCGTGTGAAAAGAGTTCAACAACAAGCAATTCACGAATGGGCGATGTGCACTCACTCG